>JAJKFI010000003.1:18223760-18239732 GCA_029204185.1 Lerista edwardsae
AGAGAGAGAGAGAGAGAGAGAGAGAGAGAGAGAGAGAGAGAGAGAGATCAGTACAATACTTAACAATGTAAAAATGGCAGCTGTATGTCATGTCAAGGTTTCATGTAGCATGTTCATTTGTCATAAGAATTGATGGTCAGGAAGGGTCGTAAAGAATGTTAGATGAGAGGATAAATAAACAATTAGTAGAAAGCCCAAGTTTGCTGGGCTTGGAAAGAAGGCATAAGCGACGGCAGTGTGGTATTGCTAGTGCTTTTGCAACAACAAACGACGCTGACCCTAACTTTAGAGCACACTCAAATTAATTCAGTATAGCTAAGCCCTGGCATGTAATAGATTAGTAGGGTGCTCCAGCTATTACAGGTGCCCCCCAATCAACTGACTGACACCACATGATTGATTGGCTATGGCAAGCACAAGGAAGCATTAGCTGTGTTTTTCCTTCTGATTTAGGTAGTGTAGCTTAGGACTGGAAGCATGAAAAGAATCTCATATTTCTGGTCCTAGGCTATAGTACCTATACAAGGAGTATGGAAAGCTGTCATCTGATCCGTCTATAGCAGCCATTTCCAACCGGTATGCCATGACACACTGGTGTGCCATGGATGGACTGCAGGTGTGCCATGGGAATTTGGGAGGGTCATTTGTTAGTAGGGCCTCTGAGGGTATGCAAGCCTCCTGCCAGAAGCATGATATGTCTTGTCAACTGTCAAAAAAACTGATGGTGTGCCTTGACTATTTTAGCACCGTATCAGGGTGTCATGAGCTAAAAAGGGTTGAAAATTGGGCATCTATAGAACTGCTTGCCCTTTTAAAGGGTCTTGTGTAGTCTGAAATTCCCTGATCCACATACTTGGAGAAAAACAACAACAACAGTGTCATTATAATCTGAATTATCAGATAATCTGAATTATCAGATTGGGAAGGGAAAAGCCTGGTGGAATCAATTAAAGAACAAACATCAAGCTACCAAGTGGGAAGCCAACTCACTTCTTTTTTTCTAAATCTCAGTTCAATTAAGTACCATGGTGTGACAGGAGGGGGGTTTATCAATCTGGTGCCAGTCTTGTTTCCATACCATGGTCCCAATTCATATTTATAGACACAGGTTGCAATTTGACACTGGTGGAAATATCCATCCTGGAGCAAATGGCAGCCATCAGGGAGCCTTTCTCTATTAGGACTCTGGTGGGGCCCAGGTACCATCCTACAATGCTATTATCCTAATCTAGACATACACTGTATGGAAACAAGGCCAGTTTGACATACTATCAAACCTGGTCCATTGCAATTTATGCTCTGCTCTCATCTTCTCTCTCTTCCTCTCTCCTCCCCTCCGTTTGGTTTCACTTTGCTTGCTTAGAACTTATACATGTGCATCTAATCTGGTAAACCAAAACCAGAACTCTAGCTACCCTTATCTCAGGGCATTCTTGGAATTCCAGCACTTTCACCAACAGCTAGGTAGCACTCTCAAGTGGCTCAGTAATTGTTGCTCTCCTGTGTTCATCTCATGCTTCTCCCCCATAACATGCATGCATGTATGCACAGTGACAGCCTGGCAAAACTACCATTTGGCGGCAAATGTATGTGCAATGTCCTTTAATGTGACACTTCACTCATTTCTCTAAGAGCATAGTAAGTGGCTGAAAATGGAATCCAACCAAAAAGGAAGCTTCCGGAAGAAACCCTTGAAGAAACTACTTTTGCATTTTGTAAAAGTATTATTAAAAGTAGGCTAGTTCTCTCAATGATAGCCAAAGCTTTTTTATTTAGCTTTGAATATATGGTGGAACATATTAATCAGCCTTGATCATTACATTTTATGATCAACAATTGCAAGATCTAACAATTCCCTTTAAATCTGAAGTAATTTATCCACCAAGTGTATCAATAATTAGATGGTAAATTGCACTTGAATTTTAAAAAGTAATGAGGCCACTAATAAAAGGATTTGGGTTCATTTATACATATTGTTAATTAGTAACATTAGCTGATGGAAACAATGTCATGTTAACGTGCTCCTAATGCTTCACAAACTGTATAAATATTAAAGTATTTTCTTTTCAAAATAAGGAATAGTAATGTTTTTTTTAAAAAAGAAGAAGCATGGGTTGATGGCTATCAAACTTTCTGCCGCTGTTATTAAATTGACTACAAAGAATATACTGCTGTTTTCTGTTTTATTATATACCATTTATGGCATCTTGTTGGAAATTTTTTGTTATAAGCTACTTGGGCTCTTGAACTGAGGAAAAGCAGGACACTTTTGAACAAAGGTTTTATTTATTTATATCCCTTCTCTGAATTCTAATTTGATTTCATATCCAGCCATCATAGTAAACTTGTGTTTTATATTTGTGTACAACATGCCATGACAACTTGCCAAACAAGCCTGCAAGACCTCTCTCTAGGGCAGCGGTTCTCAACCTGGGGGTCGGGACCCCTTTGGGGGTCGAACAAGCATTTTGCAGGGGTCGCCGGAACCTCCCTCCAAAACACACACGGAGGGGGGGGGAGAAACGGGTCTGCGGGGGGTGGGGGACGAAGCTTGGCCCAAGACAAAGGAAGACACTAAAAGGGAGTTGTGGAATTTCTCACCTTGGAAGCCTCACGGGGCGCCATGGGACTACTCGGGAGGAGGCGTGCCATGGGACTACTCGGGAGGAGGCGCGCAGGGGCGTTGCCCGGGGAGGCCTCCCACCCACGCGTGCTTTCCCGGGAGGGATGCTCATTGGGCGGCGTGGGGCCGACTCGTGAGTCAACGCACGTCCGAGGCCGCCATCCCACGCGCACTCACAGGCCAGAGCGGGACTCCCTGGGAGCAGCGTGCAGGATGGGCGGCGGCACTCCAGCCCTGAGAGAGTCTGCAGGGCGCTGCACGGGTGAGCCATCCCGCCCCGACGTCAGGCTTGTGGGTGCTTCGCCTCCCCCGTCACAACAACCCTGCAAGGTAAGCGAGGCTGAGAGAGGGGGACCAGGTCAAGGGCACCCAGGAAAGCTGCCTAGCTTGAGCAGGGATTTGCGTGCTGGATCCGGTCCGCGCGCCACGCTCTCATCCCTCTCGAGATGACTTTCCGGGCGGGGGGGGTGCGCGCCTCATGTGGCGTTAAAGGCGCAAGTTCTCGCCGGGCAGGTGCAGACACACTGAGGGAGGTCTGGCTGGAGAAAGAGGGCCTTTCGCGCAGATGGGAGGCTGCGCGAGCTAATGGAGGCCTTTGGGGAGAGTCAGAGGGCTGCTTGTGTCTGCGCGCGCTAACGTGGATCTGAGTCCCAGGCTGCAATCCTATATTCACTGTCATGGGAGTAAGCTGCATTGAACACAATGAGACTTACTTCTGAGTAGACATGCATAGAATTGCGCTGTCAGTGAGTTCGATGCAACTTGCTCCCAATTATGGTTGGGGGTCCCAACAGGCTGTCACAGTAAAAAGTGGGTCCCGGTGGAAAAAAGGTTGAGAACCACTGCTCTAGGGTATAGAATCTCAGGGGTTCTTAACCTTCTTATGGTTATGGACTCCAATGGATTGCCCAAATTTGCCAGACTGTCAAAATCATCATCAGCACCAGTCCTATTTGGTAACAGTATGATTTCAAAAGATGTCAATACCTTGATTTTATTTTACAGAAGGACAGCTAGGAAAATAACTCCTCAATCCGTACTGATAAAGGTGATAGTTAATAATCCAACCACAATTTGTTTAAATTTTTCTGTGATCGAGTCCCATCATTTGGTCCCCATGCTCCCAAGGTGTATGGATAACCTTGGTTAAGACCATCATCATGCTATACCAGTCTGTTTGGGACAGCAAAACTGCAGGTGAGGGTAGATTAAGAATCTGGACTGACAATACAAGATTGGCAGGCTGTATTTGGTTGCTTATTTGTTTATGTATTTATGTATTTATTTCTATTTGAAGAATTTCTATTCTGCCTTTCCCATGCCGAAGCAAATGCCTAAGGTGGCTTACATGGGCAGGCTAGTCTAAACCACCATTTTTCAATGAAGGTTTTTCAAATATACAGTGTTCTGTTATTCACCAAATACTCAGTCCCAGATGAGGCCTTCACACTGTGGTTCTCTCCTCTGGCTGCGTGCCACTGAGCTTCAGTAGGCAATCACAAGCCAAACCTGGACAGTCCTCAAGCTCATACTCCATTCTTTTGCTAGCTGGCCTTCTCGCATACTCCTGCTGCAACTCTCACTTGCAGTGACTAATCAGCTCAATAGCAACTCCATCCTGCCACAGCAGGTACAGCAGTTCATCACAACCTGATATTCCGTCTCCCATCCAAAAATAAGACCACAGATTCTCCTACTTAGCTTCAGGCAATACCGGCAACTCAACCATCAGTCTACATCTCCTGCCCAACTTACGCAAATTGTTTAAGCCTACTGTATTACAAAATGCAGTCAGTATTGCTACCATCAATATCAAGCCTATTGTACACAGCAGTTAACATGCTGACAGGGGCTAGTGTTGATATCATGAGTTCACAAGCACAGGTACGCCTCTGGTTTACCATGACTGTTGGCCACTTGAAAGAAAACAAAAAAGCTGTTGATGCTGGTGGCCATCACAGCATCCCACAGCAATGTAGTCCACATATTTCTTTAGCATTGTGTAAAGTACTTTCTTTGGTTTGCCCAGTACCTGCTGCCTATCATTCATTTTTAGTAAGTGATCCTAGGTTTTTGAGACTTACGATCCCATCCTAACCATGTTTACCCAGAAGCTGCACCTACAGATTCCAGTAAGATTTATGTGTAGGCAAGTTTGCTTACAACTTCCTCTTTAAATTGCTTTCCCCTTCCATTCATTCTCTCCCATACCACCCATAATTTTACAAACTTCTATCATGTCACCTCTCAAATACCATTTCTCAAAAAAGAAAGCCCCAACTATTTCAGCATTTCTTGATAAGTATTGCAAGTGCCTAAATTGAGATCAACTCTCTGCATTGCAGCCCAGAATAGATCTGGTGGTAAGGGAGAAGGGTCAATTAAATGGCTCATTGATGTGCCTGAAAACTTAGTGTGTCCCCCCCCGACTATGCTTCTGCCCCTAACATTTGTTCCAATGGGAAAACAAATATTTTTAATTAACACATTTTTATATCTGGGAACACAACCCCATGTAAATCAACAGCTGCCTGTAAAACCGTGCTACTAACAAGATTTGTATTCTGTATTAAACTTCCTTAGGAACTCCTTGTTTCATTTCTCCTGCTTATACATAGGCTTTCACTCCTAGTTGTGGCTAAGCTTGTGAGTTTAGTTTTTCACCCCTATTTATTATATATGTCTTTTACATTCCATTGAGCTCCTCAGCCTCTGCAACACACTGTAGCCTTGAGAAACTGAGAGCTCAAACATAATTCCAAAGGCAAAATCATAAAGTGAAAAACTGTCTGGAGTCATTCTTCTGTGTTTGAGTTTTGTGGGATTTGCAGAAATTTCTGAAGGCTATATTATGACCATCTTTGCTGCTTCTGCCACTCGATAAAGAAATAAGAGGAAAACCTTCAGAGAAAGAAACTCCCCCCAACATCAAAAAGCCATTTCGATATTATGGAGGAATATATGTGGGTGTCAAGAATCCTAAAGATCTGAGCAGAACTCAGACTTGAGAACAGGGGCAGCTTAAGAAACAAGAAACTGGTTGTGTGGTGCCGGGTCAAAGAACTGAAGCAGATTATGTCCCAGTTCAGACACTGGATGGGAAATATTCCAATTTATATGGTGTTGTTGTAGTACATGTATATGCACTCTTTGACTATGGCCATAATGTCACAGAGGAGGTGGGTGCTCCAAACAGAGTCGTATATGTATTACTTATGTGATCAAATGATACAAACACCTTCCATGTAACATAATGACTGTGACTGACAATAGTCAGCGACCAACATTATTATAATATTGGCCATGAGCTAACAACTTCATCCAGGGGTTCCCAAACATTTTAGCAGTGGGGCCAACTTTTTCAAATGGCTGTATCAGGACCCACTTAGCTTTGCCAGCTCCTTAAGCCTTTGTTTTTATCCTTTTTAGTATGGTGTGGGGCACATAATTTTGGAGGGTTTGTTGAACTCCACATTCATCACCTTGGAACTATTCTGGTGCCGTTGAATTCCTCATCAGCTGGATAAGAGCCAAGGCACATTTGCCTACGCAAGAGTAAATGTGCATGTTTGGTTCAGATTCACTTTCCATAGGGCTCAATACATTTTCTTTCTCAGCTTGGAGTGGGGGGGGACTTCCTTCTCAAGTGTTCTTGGGGCCTACAATCATCAGATCGGGACCATTCTGGACTGGAGAGGGTAGATCTTAGCAGCAAAAGCGCATGCTAAATCCTATCCCCCATTTTCCTACCCATCCCACCTCTTTCTCTCCTTGGACACATGCCAGCAGTGGCGATTCTACAGGGATGGCAAAGCTCTAAGTTTTGCAAGAAGCCTTACCTTGCAGTGGAAATCACTCCTTTCCTGCACCGTTTTAGCCAATCCTCACAGGGAACAGCAACATCTTGGCGTTGCTTACTGGCTACAGCAGCAAGGGAGAGGAGGGATTTACATGACAGGGTAAGGCTCCTTGCAAAACTTAGAGCTTTGCCATCCCTGCAGAAACGCCTCTGCACGCCAGCAACATATGTGGCCTGAGTCTGAAAAGATACATTGGTGGCCAGACGCCCTACCAAGGGGTAAGTGTAAAGGTATCTTTTCTTGGCAGCATGCACTCCATCACCACAGCTGCATGCTAGAGCACTGTAAAGAATTGGATTGGGCTGCTAGATGGCTATTTTACAAAAACAAAGAGAGATTTCAGGTTAATCTGAGGGGTGCAGAATCGAAAGAACACATAAAAGGGTGTGCAGAGATATATAAAGAAGAAAGTGCAGTATTGTTAAGACACGAAAGTTATCCCTAGCTAGGTTTGTTTTCTTTTTTCTCCAAAAACACATTTCAGAGCTAAGATTAAGGAAGCCAAAAGGGAAGTGGAAGATGAAATAGTGAAACGTATCAGCAAAATTCCACGGGCAGTGCCATGGGCCCTCTGTTCCACCAGGGTACAATCAAAGAGGACAGGAAAACTGCAGAGAGGCTAAATGATTTATTGGCACTTGTCTTTGCTATAGACTATCCCCAGATTACTTTTAACAGGCAATGAAGCAAAATACGATCCAGTGCTTGTGCTTTAGAGGTAACGAGAGAAAGCCGCTGTTATGGCAGAAGGATCAAAAAATGGAGTGATGGAACAACTCAAAAAATACAATGGCAATAAATTAAAAAAAAGCCCGATGCTGTTCATCTGACATTTGGGGAAGAACAGGAATCAAAGGAAGAGAAAGAAACATGGAGCCAAGGTCCTAAAAATATCCGTAATTTATCTTTGAAGAAGAAATACAATAATGAATGACAGCCAACACTGTGATCATCTCTGACAAAGGTTTTAAGGATGATCTGGGGCAAAGTGCATCCCATTAGCAGGATGTAGCCATTAGAAGGTCAGAGGTTTGCACTACTGATTGGGAGTCATTTTATAGATTTACTAAGTGATTTACTGGAAATCACAACTGAGAGGGGAGATAACTTTGATTTTTTTTTTTTAAAAAAAAATAACACCATGAAAATAGGGCTACATGTACAATATTCCTTGTCATCTTGACAAACGTTCACGTTCAGAGTCAGCCTTAATAATAAAAGCAGTGTACTGGAAAATAAGGACACCTGCTAATTTGCAATAGAGCTGTAAAAGTATAATACACATGACAGTACTAGAAATCTTTATGATCAAATAACAGTGATCAAATATGCTCTTTAAATGGAACGCTAATGCTGCTGGAAGCAGGTTTATGTGGGTTTATCCAGTGTTGGGATCGTCCAATGATGATGTAAAGGTCCACAACCACGAGGGCAGGACCAATCTCAGGGGTCTTTCCCATCCAATTGGCACTCTGTATGGTAGAGATGGTGTCTTCCTGAGGTCAGCCAGTCAGCTGGGATCTGAATGCAGGCATCTTCCATTAAGGCATCTTACATATAGCTGTACTTCCTTTTGATTTTGTTTTTTAATGTCAAATGTTGGGATGTTCAGAAAAGAAATGAATTTTTGAATAATTAGCACAGCTGAGGAGGCTTATTTTTTACACACACACACACACACACACACACCCAAAAAAAACCCTGCAAAAGTTGTACCTTTTTATCCAAGTCTTTTGTAGTAAAGTAGGAATTATACTGATGTTTACTTGCAGCTGTAGGCATTCATTCACATTCATTCTTGGCAATTCTTTCCCAATAGGAATGAATGTGTCCTGCTACTTAGCTGTGGTTTTCTTCTCTGCATCTCCTACAAGTTAGAGTCATTATATTAGGGAAATTTTACAAATGCAGAAGGTCACAATCATGCCAAATCAAAGCTAACCATCTGAATGTCTTGAATGCTTCTTTCCTAGTGCCACCAAATTGGTGAAATGATTCAACAAGAGGTTGGCAAACAAATTTATAAGCATGGAATGGAATACGGTGCGTGCATGTGCGTGCATGCATGTGTGCGTGTGTTGTTACCCAGAGTGCTCTTCACTGGCATAGGTAGATTACACATGCAACTATCATTCCTTAATCACTGGCTTCTGGTGAATGATGAAAACACTCTGGACAAATGGAAGCAGAATTCCAAGCAACTTACAGCGCAATCTTATGTAACTCCCTGCATGGAGATGCAACAGTGCCAAACTGGATTCCACTATTTAATTACACTTGGGGCAGTTTCAGCATGTTGCTGCCAGGGGTAAGCCTCAGCATCCAGCACTCAGACCTGAGGTCAACTCAGACCTGAGGCAGCTGTATAGCTGATGGACATATGTATGGATCTGTGAAGACATATAGGGCCTGGGAAGGGGGGGGCACTGCTGCTGCCAAATCCACCCCCTTCCAAGGCCTGAGCCATCCTCCTCCCTGGTTTATCACTGCCCTATTTCACAAACCACCTTCACCACCTCACCCGTCCCACCTTCTCCTCTTGCCTACCTTAGTTGGCCGAGCTTCAGCTTTCTGCTGGCATGCCAAAGGCTGCACCAGCCTCCCTGCCAGAAGCCAGACATTACAGCTGCTTTATGACTGCTGCCAAGTAGTTGCCACCAACGCAATGCCCATTCCACCGGCTGGCTGCCAGCCTGCTTACAATTGGGCTTTGAAATCATTTACATTTCCCTAAGAAGATAGTATGATAAAAAGCCATATTCTTTCCATTGTTCTCTAAAGGAACCCTGGGTATTTAGAGGAAACAATGGGAGATACTTAGGAAGCTCATGGATTTGTTTATTATTTACTTGCTGGATTCCTATGCTGCCTTTCTTCCACATTGACAGGGACCCCAGGGGATTAGAAACCAAACAATTTAGCGTGCAGTCCTAACCTGGAGTTAGGCTGGCATAGTTAGGTCAGCAGGATTTGGCTGCACAAGGGCACCATAAAGCACGATTGGACTACTCTCGGGAGTCAGGCAAGATGGTGCATGTCTGTGTGCTGGCCAATCTGCCTCCAAGAGTGGTCCAAACATACTTTACGGTGTCCCTTGTGCTGGCCAAACTTTGCTGGCTTAACTATGCCGGTCTAACTCCAGGTTAGGATTACGCCCTCAGTTAAAAAATACCCCAAACCATATAGATCACACCCCTTGCTTTGCAACAAAATTTATCCCCTGTGTGAGAATAATCCAGGTAAGGGCAGATTCAATTGGAAATGCATTCCTCCTATTTTCCCAAATCAAATGTTAAGCTTAAAAATGCTGCTGTCGTGGCACTTGAGCTTGTTAAGAGCCTGGAGACAGGGAGAACTTAAATGTTTCCCTCCTCTAAAAAGTTAGTCCCCAGCATCATGCATAAATAATATGTGCTAATTATTTTCCAAATAACCTTTCAGAATGAATGACACCCTCAGCACTTACATGTGAAGGCCAGTAAATTATGCTTTTAGGAAAACACGGTGTTTTCCTGGGTTCATTTGGCAGGCACCTGACTTTTTTTTTATTTCTTTTCAAAATAGGAGCTTCAACATTTCACTCCCTTCCCTTTTATCATTAGAAATCTACAGCTTAAAAATGATTTTCCCCTAGAAAATGCAAATATGGTCCTTTGTAGTGAGAAACCATATTATATATGCAGCATGTAACTTTGAAAACTTTCGTTAGAAGTAGCAAAGCAAGCTGTCAGACATTTCAGTAATTGAATTTCCTTGAGAACTGCCTTGGTTTGTCAGCTCTGACTTTGCTGTCAAAAGAAAAGAAAATAGCCAGGGAATTCATCTGAGATAACACCAGGGGTATTTTGATAATGCCAAGACACAAACATTAAGTGTTTTCTCTGGAGATAGTCTGTGCAGCTACCTTGCCCACCCCCAGTCTCAGCAAGTTAGTTTTCGCCTTGAGTCATTATTATCTGGTGCTGAGTTCTGAGAATTTACTAATGACCCATCAAACTGCACTACAAAAGAGCCTTTCTTCCTGTATTAAGATGCAAAATATCATTGCTTAAAGAGCCCAATATACCTTTTGGCCGATTACTTCATAAGTGCTATTCTTCTTTTTACTGCTTCCGCATCTGGATTGCTTGTAAAATGTTTAGTGGTTAATTAGCCAAAAGGAAGTCCAAATTATGAAAGGGGGGAAAAAAGCAAAAAGAAAAATAGCAATCAAATTAATGGCTTACTCCCTGGTCTTTATTTTAAAGGCAAATGTTAATTAGACCCCATTGGAACTGTACCTCTGCTTAGCACTTAGTTTTTTCTTCGTAATCAACTTCAGAAATATTCCGTTCTGGGTTTTCCCCCTTGGCCTCTCCTTTTCTCCTAAGGACTTGAATGTTACACACTCCCCCTTTTCCCTAAGCAGAAAAAACAGTCAGGATAGCAATATAAGGGCATAGGACAAGTGAACATTGGAGACTTACCATGTATTTATAATACCTGCTTTATTTGTAAATATAGCCACAGAGCACAGTGGAAGCAAATAGGATCCTACAGCAGGCAGCAAATACGTATAACCTACATCAGATTCTCAGAGACCAAGACTATGAACTGTGCAAGACCCGAGACGCTTCCAAAACTCCCATGCCTCTCTAGGAGTCTCTCTGCCTTTTGATCTGGCTGAGTCTCCAATTCTTACCACAGATTGTTTCTGTGGCACCTCTACTAGCTGGCATGTGTGCGTATAACATTCCAAAGGCTGAAAAGAACATTCCAGAACATTAGCAGACTAATCCTATCTGGATCACGGTCTGCCATATGGGGAAGCACAGCCATAAACAAAGGCCTGCAGAACCTCAACTGCCCTTGCTATTACCTGTAAGTCAGCAGCAAAAGCAGTATGGGGGAGGATCACGAGTAGACCAGGCCAGGCCAATGGGGATTCAGGGGTAGGATGGGGAGGGTTTTGACAGCAGCTGTGCAGGCCAAGATCCTATCCTCCTTTCCTGGCCCAGACCCAACCCTCGAGTTTCCTCAGACATATGCCAGCTAAAAAAACTGGCATAGCTCTGAGAAGACCCACTGGAGGAAAGGTGGCCTACAGAGTGATAAATAAAAATGTTTTTACTCAGCTGCCTGGGCCATCTGGACGACCCCTCCCCCCCCCCCCATAGCATGCAGTGTATGTGCCTTCAGTGGCACTGGGTGCTACGCGCTGGCAGGAGATAGTATTGAGCCCTAAGGAAAATATTCCAGCCATTAAGGTTCTTTTGTCACAATCCTGACTAAATATGTCTGCGGAGAAGCCCTGGTGATGGGCAGGTGATCCTATCATTAAACAGATACAGGGGATAGTCTATGTTTGATGTTGGAACCACCTTGTAGTAATACTGAAGTTCTAAAACAAGTGAAACATATTCCTCTACATAAAAGTAACATCAGCAATATTTATGCTGTGAACGTTTCACAGTAAAATATACAACGGAGATACAATAGAAGTGTATAGATAAGTTATATTTATTGTCAGATACATATCCTAGTAGGAGAGATAAAGTAATCTTCCCCTGGGGTCAATTTAGTCTAGGAGATATATATCACATTTTAGATTAGAATGCACAAGCAAAAGTGCTGCTAAAGAAATGGGCAGAGGGGGTGTTTGGAAAGGTTTGCTCTTCATAGCTTAATAGTTCCTGATTTGCATGTGGCATGGAAACATCTTTACTGAAGTAAAATTCACATTCTCAGCAGCCCAATCCTGAGGACTATAAGGCTGATGGTATGCGCATGCCATTGGCTAAAAGTGTTGCTAATGTGCCAATGCCCCACTTTGGACTGAGCAGACCGACATGGGCCTGCTTCAGTCTCTGCTGGCAAAATAGCCAGTGAAGACTCGAGTAGCCCCACTCTGGGGGATGAGGTTTTCCCCAGGGGAAGGGGATAAACGTCCTCCTGAGCAGACTCTCACAGCTGCCGCAGATCTCGTTGGATGTGCTATAGCCATTTTGGTACCGCTGCTCCTACGGGACCCAGGCAGCTCAGGATTGGGCCTGCCCAAGTTATAGTATTAGCTCTGATACCTGGAAATGAGAGCTGACTTGTACAAACACCTTATTAGTTCCCTGCTGAGCCATAACCACACCTCACTGGCTCTTAGAACACAGGACAATTATAAATCACAGAAAAAATGCTACAAGGTGGACTAAACATTGGGTGAGCAGAGCTGGCAATACAATCCTCCTAGGCAGACTTAGTTTGGCTCAATTAAGTGGACACTGCCCTATTAGCAAATCAGAAACTCTTCATTAAGTGCCCAGTCCTATTGTTTCCCTCTCCTCATGTGTGGAGTCCTGCACGGAGGGCAGTTCCAGGGGTCTCTTATGGGTAAGGGAACATTTGTCCAGTGCAGCTTCCAGTGTGGAATGGGTCTACTTGGACATGCGCCAGTGATTTTACTGATGGAATTCTGCTAACTCTGCAACCATAGCAATGGCATGCAGAATGGGGCTGCGAGGACGAATGGCTAGCAACCATGAACATGCACCACCGGAACACAAGTCACTGGTGCTGGTAGATTGATGGTGCGTGTGGATCAGAATGGATGTTGGGGCTGGTCAGGCGAGAGTTGGGGAGGGCAGAGGTGGCACGTTGGGGAGGGCAAGGAAGGCATTCTTATGGCAGTGGTGGTGCCTATATATCCTATGCCTCCTTCCAGGCCTTGACACACAGACCAAAAGGCTGGCACTGAACCAAGAAGGCCCATTGGATACTATGGTGCAGTGGAGGAGGTACATTAAAAATGTTTTACTTATCCATTGCGTCATGCTCTCCAACTGGCCCATAGCATGTAGTGGAGCCTGTACTAGTGCTTCTGCACACTATGCAGTATAGTAGGCTGAGGATAGGATTGGGCAGTGAGTTTCAACTTACCTTCAAACCAGCTAATCAGGGCACAATCCTGTCTCAGATGTAGTGCTGACACAACATTGTTGTGTTGGCACTTAGGCGCTAGAATGCTCAGGCTGACGCTAGGAGTAGCGTTGGCCCAAGAGCACCTGCAGGGAGCCGACCTTTCACCAGCTGAACTCAGCTGGTGCAAGCATGGTTCTGGAAGGAGGGAGGGTGGGTAGAACTGGATGGAGGTAGGAGGGGTTGGGGTTGGGATGCAGCCATTAGACCACATCCAAAGCCCTGTCCCCGGGCCACTTGGCCACAATTCTGGCTGCACGGCTTCCTTGGCTCTGCACTCACGATTTTTCAGGCACGGATCTGAGGAACCCTTAATAATAATAAAATAATGCATGTATTTATATACCGCCTTTCTTAAGATCACTGGATTTCTCTAGTGACTGTAACTCAAGGCGGTTTACATGGGCAGACTTTATTCATAAACCCGAAGGTTTTTACAATTTACAGAAAGTTCTATCTTTCAAGAACTACACACATTCAGATCTTCCTTTCTGGATTTAGCCTTCTTTCTTTAGCCACCCATCTGTCTTCTGCTGGCTGATGCTTCCCTGCTCTCACCAGAGACGCAGCTGACTCTCAGCACACTCCTCCTCCCACGAGGCAGCTGGAGCTCAGCTTCTAATCAGCCGCAGTTGCAAGGTCTGCCGCTCACAGAGACTTCCGGCAGTCCCGAGCTTAGGCAAGGCTGGAGCCCTTGGCCCGAGGAGGCACCAGCAGCCTCCCAAGCTGTGCTGGATACAGTGCAGGCCCGCCGGCTGGCCTATTCCAACGCAGCTTAGAATTGCGCCCTGAGTCACTGTATGCCTCTGCCAATGGGAACAATGGCCCCACCATTGCTGAGAGTTAAGGAAATTTCATGGGGCACATTTTCATCCCACTTCTTCCAACTGAGTGAACATCAGGCTCCAAGGAAGAGTAGCAAAAGGGTAGGAAGGGAATAGGAATTAGAGGTGAGAATAATAGTAGAGAGAAAGTTGTACATTTCTTCCTTTTACCCAAAGGTACAGGCATATACTGCAACATAAAAGCTTCATTTCAATTCAAGCTGAATTTTTTTCCCAAGAATACGTTCTGAACAGCTTTGTTGTTTAAATTACCTGCATGACTACTCTAATCTAAATTCAGGTTGCATAGTTAATTATTATTTTGCTTAGGTGTGATGGCACTTACTACCTGATGCAACCTTCACTAGCAGCTGATTAATACATTTCAGCTAAATTGTCCTGATTTTTTTCCCCCTCCACTCAGGTTGTTAATGTCAAAGCTAACATTTTCTTCCTCCCCATTTTTCTATACCGGTGGATTATTTCTGTCAAAAATGGTAGTTGGAAAATTCAGACAAGCGGAGATGTTTAAAAACGAGGCGTTCCTGGAAAATTCAATGTCAAGAGAAAATACATGGCTCTTGTAACAAGAAACACAACTAAATAATGTTAGCTGCCATTTATAGAAGGCTCTGCATTGCTTACCTCATTTATAGATGGCAAGAAAAGCACAAAGTAAACAAAGACAGTCTCCAGTCTGAGAAATGTACCGTGAACATAATAAAGTCTTACTTCCTATGTAAGTACTAGTAACCTTGCTTCTTGAGAGAAGTCTTTAAAAAAAAAACACTTGAACAGTGTTTCCCAAATTGTAACCTGTGGCTGCTCAAGGAGCCAGGGGATACAGCCAGGGGAGCCACAGAATCCGCACAAAAAACCCGCTGTCCTCTACCAGTGTTATTCCAACTGTGGGTCGGGACCCACTTGGTGGGTTGTGACCTGATGTCAGGTAGGTCACAGAAAGCTGAGAGCAGCCATCTTGGAAACTGCAGACCTTACTCTTGTTTTAAGATAAGATAACCTTTATTGATAACCTTCTTTAAAATAACCTTAGAGAAGCTGTAAAGAGCAAGGAAGCTTCTTTCCGTAAATGGAAGTCTTGCCCCAGTGAGGAGAATTAAAAAGAAACATGAACTCTGGCAAAAGACAAGTAAGAAGGTGATACAGGAGGCCAAGAAAGCATTTGAGGAACGCATGGCTAACAACATAAAGGGGAATAATAAAAGCTTCTTCAAATATGTTAGAAGCAGGAAACCTGCCAGAGAGGCGATTGGCCCTCTGGATGGTAAGGTAGGGAAAAAGGAGATAAAAGGGGACTTGGAGATAGCAGAGAAATTAAATGAATTATTTGCGTCCGTCTTCACAGCAGAAGAACTTGGGCAGATACCACAACCCGAACAGCCCTTCCTAACTAAGGAATTAAAGCAGATAATGGTTAACAAGGAAGATGTTTTAGACCAAATTGATAAACTACGTATAAATAAGTCACCAGGCCCAGATGGTATACACCCAAGAGTTATTAAGGAACTAAAGAACGAAGTTGCTGACCTCTTAACTAGAGTATGCAACTTGTCCCTTCAAATGGCCACGGTCCCAGAGGATTGGAGGATAGCCAATGTAATGTCACGCCAATCTTTAAAAAAGGGAGAAGGGGGGACCCTGGAAACTACAGGCCGGTCAGCCTAACGTCTGTTCCGGGTAAGATGGTGGAAAGCCT
>JAJKFI010000003.1:18248230-18260224 GCA_029204185.1 Lerista edwardsae
TAGATAGATAGATAGATAGATAGATAGATAGATAGATAGATAGATAGGATGGCATGCAGCAGAGTGAGGAGGTGTGCCCTTTGGCATAATCCCTACTAGAGCTGTGCCTCAGCCTGCCCCCAATCTTTGCACATTAACCATGAAGTCTGACAATGGGCACGTGCTCATAGGGATTTCTTTTCAGAGCCTCAGCTCTACTTGGAAGTCAGCTGCAGGCTAGGAGGCTCCTAACTTGCTGCAACCTCAAAAAATGAAGCTTCATTAGATTGGGGTCAAGATTGGGGTCCCAACCCCAAGATTGAGGAACTCTGCTTTATAACATGATAACAATCAAGAAAAGGAAATTGCATCAAGATCGTGCTCAGTCGTCCCACTCCCAACCTCTGCGAGTTAATCTGTAGATTTGCATAGACCTTACACACAAACAAGTTGCATTTTTAAAGCATTTGGCAGATGCGGATGGGCCATCTTGTTTAAGTGTGTATCTCTAAAATGATATTAGAGCAGGCTACTCATATAAGCAGTTCTTTTGTCGGGGTGACCATTGTAGCCTGGAGAAAAGATGAAAAGTGTTTTTTAAAAGGACAAAGAAGAGAATACAAGAAATTAACTGACACAATTTGGTCCAATTCAAGATATAAAATAATTGGAAAATTAAATAATGGAATACTGGGAAGAGCTGTATAATGCATTTTTTAATCAAATTATACAACTGGATTCATGTTGCCAAGTACAGACTTACGTAGGCGGGAATTCAATGATAGATGTTTCATTTTCTAATTGTGTCTTTAACATATTCATTATGTGAAGGCTAAACAAAAATATATTTCTCCTTAAAACACACAAATAATTTATCCCTGCCAAATAACAAGTTACACTTTAATTTGTCCAGTATTTTATTTTTAGATAGATAGATTTTATAGGCAAATGTATTTTCCAGGAAAAGGGCAAGGGTTTTAGGAAACCTGCAGAAGGCCTCTTCTTTTTAAAGACCAGGTGTGGTAATCAGCTGTCAGATGTCTTGGCTACCACATGAATTCTGTACACTTGGGGAAGCTGTGATAATACTTTTAATTTATTGTCGTGCACACAGAGTATATTTGCAGAGGATGGAGATAAAATAAATTATATTTTACGGATTTGAAGCTGAGAGAAAAGGATTTGGTAATGTAAGCTGGGTGTTGAAGGGTCCTAGGTTCATTTCAAAATATGTTGGTATGGCATACAGCCTGCCTTCTCATAACGCACTGTTATATTTAACATTTGCAGATACAAAAGGTTCTGCTCTTTGTAATCCAGGATTTCTTCAAGCTAATTAGCTTTAGAATTAAATGACAAAAAAATAAATAAATGTATGTTTTAGGAGTTTAGTCCAGCAGATTACGTAAATCGTAAGAGAAAGGATTTTAAAATGGATTTAGTAAGCCTCCTGGCTCAAATAATTGGATTTTCTTGATGCAAACTCTTCTGTTAATAATAGAAGTGCCAAGAAAGCGCCAGAGCAGAAGGATTAAGAACTTGATTAACATATGAAAGCATAAATATATACGTATAACTTCCTATTTGGCCTTAAATCTACCAGGTTGAAGTACACCAAACGAGTGTATCAATGAACCGCGTGGTGCCTTTGAGCAGATTTTCGCCAATATGCACGGATATTCCAAAATCTGTGGAAATGCCCACAGGTAATAGGAGCCTCTGCTAACCTAAAAAAAGAGAAAAATATCCCTTGATCAACGAAGATGGTATTTACTATTCTAATCTCCCTCATGGGATTAAGGTAGCAAAACATGTTCATGAAGAGTTGTCAAGCAACGTTAGCACAGGTGTTGATTAAAAATGAAAGATTAGGCATTAATGACATTCACACACACACACACACACCCCTTTGGTAGCAGGCTTTAAAACTACAAGAGCGTCAGCAAGAAGCTCATCATTGAGAAAAAGCTTTAAATAAATGTTTAAAATCTTTGCTTGCAGAAACCAAAGCAAAATAATTGCACCTGTTAGAGATAATGGCCAACAATACTGAGTGCTTGTCTTCTGGGCTGTATCTTCTGACTGGATCTTCGCTGAGGCGCTAAAGGGTTTTGTTTTTTCCTCTCCTGTTCCTCTTCTCTTGGCTTGTTTAATTGTAGATGTGTCAGGTGTCAGAAATGAAATCAAACGTGAGTTGTACTCACAGAAAACACATTAAAGAGTATGGAGGCTTTTAAATATCTTCTACACATGGGACCGTGTGATCAGCTTGCCTTTCTTTGAACATGGGAAATATATGCTGGTCTGTATGGGAAAAAAGGGGGCTGCCATGCAAGCTTCTGGAAGAAGTGAGCCCAAGTGTCAACTTTTCTTATTGCTGTACTATCAAGATGCGGAATGGCGGAGACCAATTTTACCACTGATCCCTGAGTGCTCCCATGTATTTTAATGTAATGTGTACTGTTTTATCATATACTTTTGTCCAATTTTAATATCAATATTATGCTCTATATGTTTTCTTTTTTATTTGACTCAATGCCTAATAAAGGTTGTTGTTGTTGTTGTTGATGATGATGATGATGATGATGATGATGATGATGAAGAAGAAGAAGAAGAAGAAGTGACCCATACGTAACAGCGACGTACAGTGTGAGTGTGGTAAAACGGCCTCACTGGAATGCTTTGAAAAATGCTGCCACTGCTGTGATCCCACAAACACAACCCTGAGAAGCTGGAGCCTGTGGGTTGTAAGTATTTGCATGCTCACAGCGGTGGCAACACTTTTCAAATAACTCTGCTGGGATCATTCGGTCTTACCTGCATCACCTGCCACACCCACACTGCGCATGTGTGGCACATGGAGTCTGCCCTGCCATAAGCTCTCTCACCCACACTTTCCCCAACGCTCCTAAGATTGTGTTTTGAACTGCCATGCGGCAATGATTCAACCTACTGCAAACAAAAAAAAAGGTGATTGAAGTCCAACTGACCATCCGAATAGGCCACACAAAAGGAAAGAGAAAATAAAGATGCATCAGCAGACGAGCCTAGGATGATACAAAGAACATGAAGTTCTTCATTATTGGGCTAGCTCATCATCTTATTTAACAAACCAAAGACATAACTAATTGCCTGAGGCAGCGTTATTTAAACTATGGGTTGGGACCCACTTGGCAGGTCATGACTTGGCAGGTGGGTTGTGGAAAGCTGGGAGCATCCATCTTGGAAACTGCAGACCTTACTCTTCTTACATTCCTTTTGTGAATGTTAACAGTATGAATTTTCAAGTGAAGTTGTTTTTTTTTTTTAATTTTTTAAATCATATTTTGTCCCAAACTTGCTTTCGGTCAGGGATGTTTCATGGTTGTACAATTGCCACAATCCAAGAATGCCAATTTGCATTTCAGGAGTGTCATTTTATTATGTTACAATGACAGCACTTCCTGCTTGATGATGTCACTTTCTGCTGCAGTATCACTTCCAGGATAATGACATCACTTCCGGTGGGTCCTGACATGGGTGCCATTCTAAAAAGCGGGTCTAAAAAGTTTGAATACCATTGGCCTAAGTCTCATTCATTCTACTGTTTGCAAATGCATAAAATGGCAGTGAAATATGTCTGGAAATTAGGGGGCATAGGTTCAGAGGTTTTTGCCTGTTTGTGTTTTTCTGCCCTTCATTTCTATTGTAACAATCAGAGAAGCAGAGAAACCTAGAAATTTATTCTCAAGGAGCATGAACACTATCTAACCAAACTTAATCCAATTTAAGCCCCATCATGTTCAACAGGAGAGTTAAGCGCATGATTAACTTTCTCTCATGGAAATCAATGGGACTTAGAACTGCTTCACTCTGAATGTAGTGGGTGGATATATGCAGCAATTCTTCACACTCGTATATTATGTAGCGTTTGATGTATTTTATACATATTAAGGCTTTGTTTAGATGTTCTTTTAACCACATAGATGATCTTCTTATTCAGAAGTTTGGAGAAGTTGACAGGACAAGAAAGCTTTCAGGGTTGGCACGTTCAGAGAGGGTAAAGCGGCAGAGTGTAAAGAGACATACAGTTGTGGCTATCATTGTAAGCTGCAACTGGTCTCAGTTGACTGGGCAAGAGTGACTGCTGCTGGCACAAATAGCTAACTTTTTTTAAGATTGCTGAAGAGGACAGGTCAATGTGGCAATGTGTCTGCTTCTCTTTCTCCTTCCTCATGAAAGCAAAACAGAGGCTGTCAGTTCCTAAAGACAAAGGTCAAGAAACCCAGAATGTACAAAGAAGCACATCGTATCATACCAGCCTTTTTAAATCTGAAGTTTAACAGATCAGGGACTAAACACTGGCACATTTAGAGTAGTTAAGAAACTGAAGGTGCAATCCTAACTTGCATTGGAACAGCCTGGTCAAGTTGTCTGCGCTGAACCCTGTGCAAGGTAGGTGTGGGCTAGAGGGCACCTCGGGGTATGTGGATATTTTCCCCTAACCCTGGGTCATGCCCCAACCAGTCCTATGGGGTTACTTGGATCTGAGCCTGCAACTTTGTGAGCGCAAATCTGAGTGGCCCAAGTGACACTGCTCAAGATGGGGGTGGGAGTTCAGCCTTCATTACCACAGCCAATCCCACCACCAACTCCCAGGCAGCGGTGTTATGCTGCTGGAATGCTGGGCGGGACATCCAGGTGATCGACAGCCTGCCCGTCGCGTTCTGCAGCGTTACGCCATTTGCGTAACCAATTACGCCGCTTGCGTACGTTACGCAAACGGCGTAACGCTGAGGAACGCAATGGGTGGGCTGTCGATCACCCGGATGTCCCACCCAGCGTTCCGGCAGCATAACACCGCTGCTCCCAGGCCCCATCTGCCCCCTGCAGAGCCCTTCCCAAGGGTGGGGTGATGTCACTGCATCCCCAGTGCTCCTGCCCTGCCCCCGTGTGTTGCCCAACCACTCCTCCCTGTGCCCAGAATTACTCCATTAAAGAGCAATACAAGCACAAGGGAGGGCGGCAGGCAAAAACTGCTGCCAGCGCCCATTGCACTTGTTACCCCCCACAGCACCCTCCCTCCCTCTTCCTCTGGCCTCCTGGTTCACCCTCCCCTTAATGTCCCTTCCCACCACCATCCCGCCACCCTCTACCACCACCTGCACCTGCCTGCCCAGGCCAGCACAAGCTGTCTGTCTCTGGGCAGAATCTAGTGCCAGCAAGGCAGCGCACATCCCTGTACTGGCCTAACCAGCTCCTGAGTAGCCAGCAATGTGCTTTGCGGCATATTCGCAAGACTTGGAATCCAACGCTAGGGGACCCGCATTGGCTCAGAGGTAAGTTTGGATTGCTTGGCAATTTGAACAATTAAGGAATGTGGTACAGGTGAAGTCATTCATTCAAATTGGCAGAGTGTTCAACGTGAGCTTTGGAGGAAAAAAATGGTTTGGGCAAGGCTTGAAAGGGTTAAAATCACAAGAGGACCGTCTCCTGTGAATACAGACTATGACCAAGTGAGATGCCTAAAAACAAATATCAAGTTTTGACTGGCTGTTGGGTTACAGGCCTCATATTACATCCACTGAAATTGTGTAGTTTGCTTGATTAAAACTACAGTGAAGAAAATGGTTTTAATAAAAGGATTCAGCGATAGGACCCTACCTTCAGGCAGTTCTTGTTGGCTTTAGCAGACCAGGACGTGCACAAATATCTTACATAAATGGGCTAGTCATCAATCTCACCAGTTTTCTCGATTTCCTTTGCTTATTTTGTGATGGCAGACGTGGTCAGCAACCCTCTGTCAAAACTAAATAGAAAACCTTTTCCGGGTGATGCATTAGCTCTTTTCTGCTGTAGTTTCATACGAAGGAATGCAGAAAATAAAACATATCCTCATCTAAGGATATATGTCATTTATGCATTTCCTAGTAGACAAATCAATTATGCAGCTATTGCTCTGTAGGCCAAATTTTTATTTCAAGCAATAGGAGATCTCTGTGTAGCAGCTAGAGAGGAGATCTTAATTAGCACGGTGTGCTCATCTGTATATTTTGTGATACCCTCACTGGAAAGCATTAACTTGGGCAGCATTTCTCAACATGTGGGTCATGATTTGGTGGGTTATGACCCAATGTCTGGTGAGTTCTGCAGACACGCCAATGAAAACAAGGGTGATGGAAAGATCAGATAATTAATTGCCTCATAAAAAAAAGGTAAAGGTTTCCCCATGACCGAATGGTCTAGTCGTGACCGACTGTAGGGGACGGTGCTCATTTCCGTTTCTAAGCCTGTAGAGCCAGCATTTGTCCGAGGACAAGCTTCCGTGGTCATGTGGCCGGCATGACTATACGCCGTAGTGCATGGAACACCGTTACCTTCCCACCAAAGTGGTACCTATTTATCTACTGGCATTTTTACGTGCTTTCGAACTGCTAGGTTGGCAGGAAATTGCCTCATGCCCTGAGCTATTTAAATATCAGATAGCTGCTAACTGCCCTGTAAAGGGCTGTGCTCCTGCAGTTTGCAAGATAGCTGCTACTTGCTCTGCAATCAGCTGAGCTCCTACAGTTGCAAGTCCTTCAGTGACAGAGAGTAGGGGCAGGTAAATGCTGGGTCACATAACTAAATCCCCCAAGCCTTCAAGCTATTCACTAGGGCTGCCTCATTATGAGAAATGGATTGAGTTTTGGTTTTTGCAAATAAATAAATAAATAAATAAATAAATAAATATTTACAAAAAACTCACAATTTTTCATAATATTTAATAAATAAATGTTACTAAAATATTAAATGTAAATAAATAAAAATATTTATTTCTAGATCACCTTGTTAAAAAATCTCATAAAGCTAGGTGGGTCCCAATAGAGTGTCATTTTAAAAAGTGGGTCCTGGTGCTATAAGGTTTGGGAACCACTGAACTAGGTTATTTATTTTTATTTATTCATTCCCTGATAGAAATCACACACTAAGAATAATGACTCCAATCACCACCACCACCACCACCACCACCACCACCACCATTTCAACAACAACTTGGGATGAATAGTTTTCTTTGGTTCCATGTCACCATTGTTTTGCTAATCCAACATTCCACTCTACCTTCCTTTTGATTTAACACAGGAATTTTGTAACATTAAAGGTACAATCCTATCCAATTTTCCAGCACCAGGGTAAGGGCAATGCAGTTCCACGGTAAAGGAACAAATATTACCTTACTTTGAGGAGGCTGGAGTGGACTACTATTCCACTACAGGAGGTAGCACATGCCCAGTTGGCACAACCATGTCAGTGCTGGAAAGATGGTTAGGATTGTGCCCTAATTTAATAACTTTTACATGTTTGCCACAGCTTTATTTTCATGTTTTGCACAATTTTTTCCCCATCCTGCCTTACATATATGCAGAAGAGTAAGTGATGAAACATAGCCTGCAATTCAGGTGAACATAATCAAATTAGTGAAGAAATGTATTATCTTGTCACAATTCTTGATGGAATGCTTGATCCCAAATGCCTCTCATTTCCCAGGGGATCCAGATTGATAAGATATAGAGATGTCCATGGATTTTGGTAGGGATGCAGTGGCGCTGCGGGTTAAACCGCTGAGCTGAGCTTGTTGATCGGAAAGTTGGCAGTTCGAGACCATGCGACTGAGTGAGCTCCCATTGCTTGTCCCAGCTCCTGCCAACCTAGCAGTTCGAAAGCATATAAAAATGCAAGTACATAAATAGGTACCACTTTGGTGGGAAGGTAACGGCGTTCCATGCGCTATGGCATATAGTCATGCTGACCACATGGCTACGGAAGCTTGTCCTTGGACAATCGCCGGCTCTATAGTCTTAGAAACGGAGATGAGCACCACCCCCTACAGTCAGTGACAACTAGACCATTCAGTCATGGGGAAACCTTTACCTTTTATGGATTTTGTATGTTTGTGTGAAAAGGCATATTCAGTGCCTATCTTTACAATGTATGACTGCACCATCTGCTAGAATAGGACGTATATGAAAATACTTGCAAAATAAAAACGTTAAACATAATTTATTCAGCGACAGCAAAAAACAAAAAATTGAACATTTTAATATAAGACCCCAGAATGAAAATTGAACTATTGTTTTTATTAGAAAATTATAAAGAATGGTGCAGTTCTAAATTGATCCATGGCAGCTGCTCAGGCTTACCCTGGCACAAGGGAACAAATGTTCTGTTACTCTGACAGCACAATCCTAACCTGGAGTTAGGCTGGCACAGTTAGGCCAGCAAAATTTGGCTAGCACAAAGGCCACTGTAAAGCACGTTTGGACCAGTCTCAGAGTTAGGGAGGATGGCGCACGTCTGACTCTGAGAGTGGTCCAAACATACTTCACAGTGTCCTTTGTGCCAGCCAAACTTTGCTGGCCTAACTGTGCTGGCCTAACTCCAGGTTAGGATTGTACCCTGAGTAGGCCACATCATGCTGAATCTTCTCTGCAGAACATGGCAGAAGCCTTGTTGGAGCTGCTTTCTCGTCACAAAGAGAGTTAAGATCAGGCTGTTAGTTCCATTGGCCTACAGCTCAACCATTGCTTTTCTTCTTGCCTCACCTTGCCTATTTTGTGTAGACACAACCAACCTTGACTATGTGAATCTTTATCTGGAAATCACAAAACTACACAAGATGGAAAGGTCATCTAATCTGTGGCCTCTGTATCATGGTTTTACATTTAATTTGTTTGGTTCCTAACCAATTTTTAATAAATGGCTCACCTTGAACATTTATTGCGATAGTGGTTCCATAATATCCCTCAGCAGTTCATTTTGATGTCTTACTATGCTCATTTGGTTAAAGTTTTTCATAACATTTAACCTACATTTTTCTTGCAGTAGCTTTAGCATATTATTTCATGTTCTATCTAGGTTGACTAATGAGAATAATTTCTTCCATCCTTTTATATATTTGCAGGCAGTTATCATTCTTCCCTTCAGACTTTTTCGATTCAGCATGCCCTGTTCTCTTGTTAACCTATTTTTCTTCAGACCTTCTATCATTTTCTTGATCCTTTTTTTTTAGTGTCACTTTGCTCAAATGATAAAGGAAGCAGACAAAACCTGGGGAGCATTTAGAGAAGCTTTTGAAAACAAGGCACCAAATAGAATTTGTGTTAATTGAATTTCAAAAAAAGACAACTTCAGAGAACAGCTCCCTCCGTCTCCCAACCCAACACACAATCCCAAGAAATCACAGAGTGGGGAAAAGAAGAAATAACGCTTATATAGGTTTTTTAATTTTTTCTTTTTGAAAAGTCCGTTGTTACATATCAAGATCTGAAAGGAAAGAAGAGATATTGGGTTTTTTTAAGACAGAATCAAACAATCCCATGTCTATTAAAATAATTTGTCCTTGTCTCTATTGTAAGTCTCTTGTTTTTCAAAGTTAGAAGTTAAATAGGAGAGGGGAAAGGAGAAACAAAACAAAGCCACAACTTGTCAGGTAGAAATAATAAAGGGTAAGGCCTGGCATACATGTGACAATGATACCCTATAAACAACGGTTTCACAAATGAAAAACTAGCTTCAGAACACATGCTTCCCACTCTGCCTTCCTCTACACAACAATGCAAACCATGGTTAAAAAAAAGTGGGTTCCCAAATACCCATGGTTTGTAAATACATCAAAAGCATAGTTTTCAAATGAGAAAGACATTATTTGCACAAAGGTCTACGCAGCTGAAAATAGCAATGGAAAATTATGATGCTTACTGCTGCTTGGATTTGGAGCTTTCTATGAGTTACACATGCCCAACTTACAGACAGCTGCATTGGCACTGTCATGCACACAGGGCGCAATCCTAACCAATTTTCCAGCACTGACATAGCTGGGTCAATGGGCCATATCCTGCATCCTCCCGTGGAATAGTAGTCATGGAGGTCTCTTCAAGGTAGGGGAATGTTCCTTACCTTGGGGCTGCATTGCCTTTACCCTGGAGCTAGAAAATTGGTTAGAATTGTGCCCACACAGTATGTGGTGCTTTCATGCAGGCAACGTAGTACTGGGCTGGCAAGAGCCAGTATCTCACATATCTGTATTTGAGATACAGACATTCTGACTTCCAGACAGATCTCTCTGGAATAGGACCAATTTGTATATTGGGGACTTACAACCCAATCCTATGCAATGCTGGTGCAGGGGAGCTGCCAGCTCCATGCTGTATCCAGCACTGCAACCGAGCAAGTTGTGGTCTCCTGTGGTAAGGAACATTTGTTCCCTTGCCCTGTGTAGCTCCCCAGCCAGTTCAGTTGGGCTACTTGGATATGTGGAAGCCATTATTTAGCCCCATGTAAAACTGGAAGGCTGAGGATGGGGGTTAGGAAAGGGCAGATACCTGCTCTGCTGTTCACTCTCTCTCCTGGCCCTGATCTACCCCTTGATTGGTCCTCCCTCACCCAGAAAATGGACCACCTTCTCACCTCTCTTCCCAACACCCAGATGCCTGGTGCAACTCTTACCTTCACTGGTGGTTGTCAGGTGGACTGTGGCACCTACGGGACAGCGCAGGCCTTCCCCCCAGTGCCGCTTACTCACTGGGTGCTGAAAAGTGTTTTATGGTGCATTTACGACACCCAACAAAAACATGGCTACAGGGCAGGCATTCACAGCCCATAGAATTAGGCACATATTTGCTGGGGAAAACAAACAAATTGGACCTCCACAACTTGCATTCATTTCAGTCTATGCACCTTTGCTACTTCTTTCCAGACTATGCTCAGTTATGTACATTAAACCGTATAAAGAAATGTTCATTCTTCTATGTCCAAAAACTGTTCCTCTGCCTTTTTTCAGCTAACCTAGGGCTCAATCCTGAGCTCTCCAGTGCAGGTGGTAGGGTGTACCGCTGGCACTGGTGTCGCAAAGGTGCTGTATGTCTTGCCCAGCGCAGGTGGGTAAGGGCTTATCCCTACAGAGGCAGAGGTGCCCCCGCAGAGACAGCGAGTGGTATGTTTTAGCATTGTGGGAATTCCAGGGAGGCAGGGAGGGCGGAACTGGGAGTGGTGGGGTGGAACCGGCTGTGACCTCCACCATCAGATCTTATCCCCCATCTCTGGCTGGGCAGCCCAAGATGAGGCTGCTCGATTATCCTCCTGTGAAATAGCTGGCAAATTGTCGAGAAGCCTCATTGCAGGCGTTCCCAGGGGAAGGGAACAAATATCTCCCGAGAAGACCCCAGCAGCTGCCTGGCTGCTGCTGAATGCAGCAGTAGCCATTTGGCTACAGCTATGCCTGGGAGACCAGGCAGCTCAGGATTGGGCTATTAGTAATTTACACTGACACGCTAATACCAGCAAGCACAGCACAACTGGATACATTGTGATTCTGCACACAGTTTTCTTATAACTGTGTTCTAGACAAATAAGAAAATCAGAGGAACAGTGTTTTCCAAAGAGCACCCAGTTAACCTTTAATAGACATTTAACCTTTAAAAAAACATTTTAAAAGACACATGACATTTAGATGGCACAAAAAATATCAAAAATCCTAAACACACGCCTAAACTTCCCTCACCCAAATCCAGAGTGCTTGAATCATCATCATTTTTTTCTTAGTTGATATAGGTCTCACAGCGTAGCAAACTTTTATATTCAGTGAAAAGACAGGTGCTTGGTCATATTACAACATTGACTTAAAAACTTTGGTTAAGCCATGGCCACCTTCAGTATGAACATTTTTTTTTTGATATCTTCTTAAAGAAAAAGGTCAGCTTTTTAAAATGTCTTTAATCATTATTGAGATGCCATCAGAAATTATCCTCATATCAAGCTAGGAATGGGGGTGGGGGCCATTGCTCAGCTGTAGAGCCCCTGCTTTGCATGCGTAAGATTTCAGGATCAAGCCCTAGCACCTGCAGGTATGCCTAGGAAAGACCCTGTGTGAAAACCACTTCCAGACAGTGTAGAAAATATGAGCAATTCAATCCTGAGATCCAGTTGTGCCCAGGGCTATAGCAGTGCCAAAATACTCCAGTGCTGGGCACCATAGGATTGAGCCATCAGGTAGATAGG
>JAJKFI010000003.1:18263590-18313246 GCA_029204185.1 Lerista edwardsae
AGATAGATAGATAGATAGATAGATAGATAGATAGATAGATAGATAGAAGATTACTGCCAGAAGCTTTTTTGGGAAGAAAAATTTAGCTTTCTTGGGAAGTGTTTTGTTTTCTCGGAAATTTCTTTGATGCTTCCCATAAGTAGGAACTGTTGGTCCTGCTAGTCCTCTTGGTGGCTTTTGACACCATCAATCATGCTGTCCTTAGCCAAGCCATTAGCCAAGTTGGGGGTTGAGACTACTGTTTTGTGGTGGTTCTATTTTGCATATAGATCCCAGATGGTGGTGCTGGGGGATGCCTGTTTGACACCCTGAACCTTGGGGTGTGGGGTGCCACAGGGCTCAAACCTATCACCCATATTATTAACATCTACAGGAAACCGCCAGGAGAGGTCATTTGGGGATTTGGAATGGTGGGCCATCAGTATGCTGATAATGCCCAGCTCTATCTATCCTTTCCACTAGATACTAGAATGGCTATTGGGGTGCTGGAGCACTGCCTGGAGGTGGTTGGGACCTGGATGAGGGCTAACAAACTTAAATTAAATCCAGACAAGGCAGATGTTCTCCTGGTTCAGAAATCCACAATGCAGGTGCTAGAGTATCATCCTGCTCTGAAGGGTGTATCACACCCTCTGAGGGATCTGCTGGAATTTGCAGCTGCTCATGGATTCCCAGATGATGGTTGTGGCCGGTGGGGTGGGGTGGAGGCTTTGCCCAGATTTGGCTGTGACTGTACCAGGATTGTGCAGACCTCACTATGGCGATCCATGCCATGGTGACATCGAAATTGGACTATTGTAATGCACTTTGCATGGGGCTGCCCCTGAAGACCGTTTGGAAACTGCAGTTACTGCAGAATGTGACTCTCCGTGTTAGTGACAGGATTGCTGGGTGCATTCCTACTCCCCAGTCCATTCATTTACTGCATGCATTGATGGGGAACAACTGAAGAGGGCTTGTGTGATTAAGCAAACCAAGCTATTTTGCATTGTCATTGCAGCTGGGAAGACAATCAACAGATTTTACTTGGCAGAAATGTGGAATCTGCCTCTGCAATGTGTCCATCTCAAACACAGTGGGTGACAGCACCAGGCAAGCTTGGAGTGTGGACACACTCCACACACACACCTTCCAAACCACAGGACATTAATTTGCAACACAATCCTATGCACATTTATCTGGGAGCAAGCCAAATTGAACACAGGGGGTCTTACTTCTGAGAGTAAACATGTTTCAGCTTGCACTATTAAATTCTTCTTGCACTGATCTAAAGAACAGAAGAGCGACTGTGTGCAATGCCGCATGTGTTCTACTTTTATGCTTTACCAGCCTGTGATTGATGATTTAAAAGTGAATAACACTGCTGGGGGAATGGAAAGGTGCCCTGTTTTGCAAGGAAATCAATACCACATTCACCCTGATCCAAAACCTGTTTCTAAGGAAGTCAGCTCTAGCATTGTTTTCAGTCGACCATATTTCCAAGTAAGTGATTTGAGGAAGGGCTGGAGGTGTACACATCTGAAGAGCATCCGTCCAGTGTGCAAGTTCTGTAATGATCTTAAGCTTGCTAGTCCCAGCTTGGTTTATTAAAACAAGCTGAATGGATTCAGCAGTTGTAGCTTGGGTATTTGCGTGACAAAGGTTAGGAAATGGAAGTATGGCAGAGGATTGTAATAACTAAGAGTAAAGATTTCCTAGGAAGTGATTCTGCAGGGTTTTTCAGACCTGGAGGTTAGCCAGGAAGACGAGAGAATGGAGAGCACTGTCAAAGTCTGGAAAAGAAATAGGGGTCAAGAGAAAAGGTTAATAGAGGAAAAGGACAGAGACTGGTGTAAGTGTTAAAGCCATTGGAAACAGGAAACGTGGCTTGGAAATATTACTCTCCTAAGAATAGCAGAATGGATTGGCTTGCAAGGAAGGCATTCATTAGTGTAATTAGTACGAGCTGAATGCCCAAGACAACCCCACGTGTTGAAGTTCTTTGAAACTAAGTTTTGGAGAGAGTGACAGTGCAGTGACATGCCGCACAGGGAGGGGAACTATTCGGATGTTTGAACAATACTCGTTTGGCAGTGTTCTGTGCAGGAGCTCAGGCTTCCTGAAAAAAGTCTTACCAGGAAAAAAGTCTCACCCTTATGAAGAAAGACTGCAGTGTTTGGGGCTCTTTAGAAAAAAAAGGTGCTTGAGGGGGGACATGATTGAGGCATACAAAATTATGCATGCAGGGATAGAGTGGATAGAGGGATGTTCTTTTCCCTCTCTCACAGTACCAGAACCAGGGGACATCCACTAAAATTGAGTATTGGGAGAGTTAGAACAGAGAAAAGGAAATACTTTTTTAAAGGTAAAGGTTTTCCCACGACCGAATGGTCTAGTTGTGACCGACTGTAGGGGGCAGTGCTCATCTCCGTTTCAAAGCCTGTAGAGCCAGTGTTTTGTCCGAGGACAAGCTTCTGTGGTCATGTGGCCGGCATAACTATACGCTGTAGCGCACGGAACACTGTTCCCTTCCCATCGAAGTGGTCCCTATTTATCTACTTGCATTTAGGTGCTTTCGAACTGCTAGGTTGGCAGGACTTTTTTACCCAGTGGGTAATTAAGCTGTGGAACTCCTTGCCACAGGAGGTGGTGATGGCATCTGGCCTAGATGCCTTTAAAAGGGGATTGGACATATTTATGGAGGAAAAGTCCATTGTGGGCTATAGGCCTTGATGGGTTGTGCGACCTCCTTAAGTTACTAGTAAGCAACTTCAGAATTCCAGGTGCAAAAGAGTGGCAACAGGATGCAAGCATCTTGTTGTCTCGTGTGCCTTCGTGAGGCACCTAGTGGGCCACTGTGAGATATAGGAAGCTGGACTAGGTGGGCCTTTGGCCTGATCCAGCAGAGCTCTTCTTATGTTCTTAGGAAATCAGCTGAGTAAAGAATAGCTATGACAATTCAACTTGTTTACATGGGCAGAGGTTTTGCTTTTGTCGGGCTTGTTGTGTGTATATGGAAGGGGATGCTGGAAAATGGAAATAATATGCGTAATGCTTGCCTCAGGAGTTACCACCAACTTTTGCTTAGAGTGTCATTTGAGGCAAATTTAGAAGTTCCTGCTTGGATTAAATATCTGAGAAGTTTGGTGGAGAAGCAAAATAATTTCTCTAAGACCAGTAGCATTTTGAGGGTGTTGCATATTCCTACCAAGTTTGATATGCCATATGTGAGAGAGGGGATGAAGCTGACCTCATAGAGGGGGAAATGCATCTTCTTATATCCATTTGTCCCTTCTGACAATCTTTCATGTGTAGCCTTGGACAAAGAGCCGTAATTATAATACTTTGTGTTTGTATAGCACTTTCTGAGCATACAAAGTGCTCCACACATATTATTTTGATGTAATCTTTATAGGAATCCCATAAACTGAGCCTAATTATCCCCATGTTGCAGATAGGGAGGTGGGGCTGAGATGCCATCTATTGAAGGTCATGAAAGAGGCAAGATTTGAACGGGTCCTAATTCACTGCACAGCCTTTTAGCCCACGTACATGTTGGCTCTGCTCTTGCTAGCATGGCCCTCAATCTCACAAAGAGTGACTACTTGCATACAGCTACAGCATACAGCTGCATGTATACATGCAGGCTCCATGCACAAAGTATTAATTCTATACAAGGGGACTGGGCACAGGGCTTGCCACTGTAATCCCACTCTTCGACACAGACGCATTATTTATTTCAACAACAGCAACAACAGCAAATGCCTGCCATTCCTCCCCTAGCTCACTTCATAGACTAGAGTTTCCCAAAGTGTGGATTGTGACCCACTGGTGAGTCATGACCCACCCTCAGTGCGTCACAAGTTGGGTTCTGGTTAGGAAAAAAAACTAGTGTCAAGATTTTGAACACTGGTTTAGACTAGATAAATCATCTTCTTCTCCAGAATCTTGTGTCTGACTCTTCACGACCCCATGGTCCGCAGCACGCCAGGCCTCCCTGTTCTCCACTAGCTTCCGGAGTTCGACCAATTTCATGCTCATTGCTTTGGTGACACTATCTAACCATCTCATCCTCAGCCACCCCCTTCTCCTTTTGCCTTCAATCTTTCCCAGCATGAGGGTCATTTCTAAAGAGTCCTCTCTTCTCATGAGGTGGCCAGAATATTTGAGCTTCAGCTTCAGTATTTGTCCTTGCAGGGAGCAGGGACTTGTATTCAGTATTTGTCCTTCCAGGGACTTCCTGTAGGATTGACTGATTGGATCTCCTTGCAGTCCAGGGGACTCAAGAGTCTTCTCTAACACCATAATTCAAAAGCATCTATTCTTTTCCGCTCCACCTTCCTTATGGTCCAGCTCTCACAGCCATACATTACTACTGGGAAAACCATAGCTTTGACTATGCGAACCTTTGTTGGCAGGGTGTGGCAGCAACGCTTACCACAACACTGAAAACCTTCAAGGATTTTTTTAAAACAGTGGTTGTCAAACTTTTTAACAGGACCCACTTCTTAGAATGGCACTCTTGTCAGTACCCACCAGAAGTGATGTCATTAACCTGAAAGTGATGTCATAGCCGAAAGTGACATCAAACAGAAAAGGCCATAACTGTGACAGAAAAAATGACACTCCTATAATGCAAACTGGCATTCTTAATCTGCAGCAATTCCACAACCATGAAACATTGCTGACAGAAAGCAAGACTAGGAGAAAATGTTGTGTAAAGATACTGAACTAAAAACATTTTTTTTTAAAAAAAATCCCTCACTTGAAAATTCAAATGAAAACTCACAAAAGGAATATAGCAAGGTCTGCAGCTTCCAAGGTGGTGGCTCACAGCTTTCTGTGACCCACCTGACATCAGGTCATGACCCACCAAGTGAGTCCTGACCGACAGTTTGAGAAATACTGCTCTAGAATATTTTAAGTTGACCTGACTAATTTTGCTTTGCTATACAATTCCCCCCAACAAATATTCTACACAGGATTGAAACTAAACTACTGGATAATTATTTCATCATCTCTCTGGTGCATGCCTGAGTGACTTAGAATGTCAAATGTCAGCCGCAATAATGAACAGCCCTCATCTCAAAAAATGAGGACAAGCTGACAGAAAGCCCCGAACAGCCAAAGGTCAAGAGAACCCTTTGTTGTTCTTTGCTAATGCCATCCAATCCAAAAGAAAACTGTCTCTGGGTTGTTGTGAATCAGTGACAGTGAAAAGCGAAAAACAGAAAAAAACAAAACACCCAACAAGTGACTAAAAAGCCCTTAGGCGAAAACCATTAAAAGAGATGATTGAAAGGCTAACAAGTCGGGGGAAAGACGCTTTCTCGGGAGCTTCTTTTCAAACTTTAATAAGTTTTGGGAACACTGTTAGTGCACATTTAGAATTGCTGACCATTTTCATCGCACTGTATGTTCTCTAGCCATTTAGAAAGGGACTTTCTGCCCCCCTCCCGTCAAATCAAGCTTAGCAACAGATGTGAATGCGCCACACAGAGCTATCAAGTTGGTGGGATGACAGGGAGAAGCAAAGGGGAGAGCAGTAACTTCCATCTGTACCGTTTGCCGTGTAATGTGCTCGTTAGCTGCAGATTGACAGTTCTAGAGCTGAGGTAAACACGGTGAGGATCAGTGTGTGCTTTCCCACCCTGCCCTCACTGCAGTGCGCTGATGACCTGCAAGGGAGTTCAGTCCCTGCGCTCAGGCAGGCTTGGACCTATCTGGTGAGATTTCCTATTGGGGTGTCAATTATAATAAGCTCGGCAGCCGTCCCTTCCTGTTACCCGGACGCCTTCCTAGCAGAAAGCAGTGCTGAGGTGTAAAAAGCTTAGTTAATGAGTGTAAAAACAAAAGTTGAAGCAAAGAGGAGCTCCTTGTGATAGGAATGTACTTTTTGACTTACACCGACACTCATGAAGTTAAAGAATAAGCTTCTCTCAATGCTGTTACTATGGACAGATTCACATTCAACCAAAAATTCTTGCCTTTTCCTGGTTAACAGAGAACATTATTCAAGCATCTCCCCTATAATGGGACCTTGCTAACATCATATCTGATTTTCAGGTTCTAAGGACGCATGAGCAATCCTTTCTTCTGAGTAGACATGCCTACTAGAGTAGATGTGCTGTCAGACACATGATATCCTACAGTCTGCTTCTGAGAGCGCCATCCTAACCTGGAGTTAAGCTGGCACAGTTTGATTGTCACAAGGGACACCATAAAGTATGTTCGGACCACTCTCAGAGTCAGAGAGGCCAGCACACAGACGTGCGCCATGCTCCCTGACTCAGAGTGGTCCAAACGCACTTTACGGTGGCCTTTGTGTTGGCCAAGCTTCGCTGGCCTAACTGTGCCAGCCTAACTCCAGGTTAGGATGGTGCTCTCAGAAGCAGACTGTAGGATATCATGTGTCTGACAGCACATCTACTCTAGTAGGCATGTCTACTCAGAAGAAAGTCTCATTATGTTCAATGGGCAAACTCCCAGGAACGTAGGTATAGGATTGTAGCTGGGCAACCCAATCCTTTCCAGCACTGGTGCAACAGGGCTGCGCAGTCCATGCTGTAACCAGTGCTGGGGTTGATCAGGGTGGAGGTCTTCTTGGGCAAGGGAACATGAGTTCCTTTACCCAGTGAAATCATTGGCACAAGTCCAAGGCGCTGCTTGTAGGGTTTCAAGGCCCAGGAGGGGGAATAGCATGTGGTGCACACCAGTGAAAGCGATCCCACCTCATCCTGGTCCTGGTCCCACCCACTTCTGGGCCCACCCCTCCTGGGCTTATTCTCTGCCCCTCCCCTTGCCGTATTACACCCCTTCCTGCCTACATTCTGCCCTCCAAGGCCCCAGCAGTGCTCAATGGGAGCTTCCCTACTCTGTTGTGTGGTGTTTCAAGCTTCAGCATCGGTGGGACAGTGCAGGCCTTTCCACTGACACAGCTTACACACAGAGTGCCACAAAGTGCTTTACAGCATGGTTGTGACACCCTATGTCAGCACAGTGGCTGCTCATCAGCACAGCCAGCGCTTAGGATTGGGCCGTTAGTTTTTGTATCGCTCACCTTCAACGTACCCTCATCTTCTTAAAACCAGTGAATCAGTTCTCCCGTAGATGGCCGAACAGTTTAATTATTATTTCCATGATTTACTGGAGACAGGATTCCTGTAAAAGTGATTGATTATGTTGTTATTCTGTCATGATTACAAAAGGTGTGGATATTTCCCCGGGTCTGAAAATGTAAGATAAGTTTTGATATTAAGTCCCTTCCCGAGCCTGACAAATGCAGCACACCATTTCAGTGACTAAATGTTTCTCCGTGACAACATTTCCTTCCTTACTATTTCACACAGCCGGTGATACTTTGCTGTTATCATTTTTATTGGGAGCCTGTTATCCACAACACAGTATTCCTGGTCTTAAAGCCAATACAACCCCTGAGCATTTTGCCTTGACTCACATCCCAGAGAAATTAATATAAATGCAAGGCTGCTGTGAAACTACTTGGCAACCACAGTCAAGCTCCTGGTAAACAAGACTCTCATCACAAAACAAGGCCTGAAATAATATGGTTTTGCTGGTAGGCTTGGCCCAAAGGCCAAAGATTTAGTGGGCATAAAAACGGCAGCCTCAGAGCTTGAATGAGGCACAATTTCCAGGAATATTACAGGGTGAAGTGTCCACCGCTGTTGATGTGTACTTAAACACATGAATTAAGTTTCAAGGTTGTTATTCAATGGACTGTATAACCCTTTGCTTCAGTTTCTGAAAAAAACAGGCACCATTTACAGGAGCAGATATACTATTCTATCACTGTGGCAGCCGAACAAATCTATAAGACTTCCTTGAAGGAGTCAATAAACTAATGTGGATAAGAGTGATTATGTCGATATTATGCATTTGGACTTTGAAAAAGCCTTTGATGAGATCCCCAAGAAAAGATCCTTAAATTGCTAAATAGGCATGGCATAAAATGGCATGTTACCCCGCACCCCTCAAAGAAACACATGAGACCAGTGCTTGGAGTTAAACAGTGCTTGGAGTTTAACTTGCAGCTGAGCATTAACTAAGTATGCGGGATCTTTTGGGAAAACGGTCCTAGCCGTCTGCCTCCCCGGGGGTGATCTGGATGACCGCAACGAGCGTGCCCTCTGACTCCAGACTCCAGTTCGTCCTTGCCGAGCTGAGTCCATCATCAACCGAAGGTCAAGGCAGTGTGACAGCTCAGACTCACCCCTGAGTCTGAGCCCAAGGGTAGCTTCACCGAGCCAGTTAAGCAATGTATGAGCGGCCCTGGCCGATCCCTAGCTGTGCTGCCTCAGAATGGACACCAATTCAAGCACCTTATCTACCCCCTGCATGCTACCTGCCATTGTAAGTGACCAATATTAGTTAAACAGTGCCCTAAACTGCCACAGTCTGGGGTAGGCAAAAAGAATGACCAGCTAAAAGCCAATCAAGCTGGACGCCAAAAATTCCTACCCGGCCCAGAAGCGACCAGCTAATCTCAGCCTGCCAAACAGGAGGGCGGGTGGGTGCATCGCCGGTCGGAGCTCGACTGAGCTTGGGGCGGGGCGTGCTGAATATCTGCACTGACCCGCCTCCCCAGCCGACATCACAGATAGTGGCCCACAAGCCCCGGCGTCCTGCTGAGCGAGGGGGCAGGGCAAATTGTGGCGCATCTTCGTGCTTACCCTGAACCCCTCAAATATGAAGACTACAGCGTTTGGCTCTCCAGTCTGGACAAAGGCACCTGGGGGGGGGGGCATGACTGAGACATACAAAATTATGCATGGGATAGATAGAGGGATGTTCTTTTCCCTCTCTCACCACACCAGAACCAGGGGACAGGCACTGAAAGTGAGTGTTGGGAGAGTCAAAACAGCTAAAAGGAAATACTCTTTACCCAGCGGGTAATTAAAATGTGGAACTCCCTGCCACAGGAGGTGGCAATGGCATCCGGCCTCGATGCCTTCAAAAGAGGATTGGATGGATTTCTGAAGGAAAGTCCGTCATGTGCTACAGGCCATGATGTGAGTCCACTGCGCAACCCCCCTACCCCAATAGTAGGCCACCCCGGAACACCAGATGCAAGGGAGTGGCAACCAATTGCAAACATCCCGTCATCACCTGTGCTCCCAGAGAGCCACCAGGCAGGCCACCCCAAGACACAGGAAGCTGTACCAGATGGGCCCCTGGCCTGATCCAGCAGGGCTCTTCCTTATGTTACTAGGACATCCACTAGAGCCAATAAAGGTTGGATATGTTAAAATCATCATTAGATGAGGGAGGACTGTCCTGAGCAGCAGATATGGGGCACTGCCCCTTTACCTAACACTTCGTAGGCGTGACACTACCCAATACTACTGCGCAAAGAATGCAACACACAAAATGGGGGGGGGTCTATTTCTTTATTTCTCTCTCTTATTTTTTTGATAAACATAAGGATACAAGTGCCCCACTGGACACTTCCTTGGTGTCTCCGATCACTGGCAGGCGCTCACTGCTCCGCTTTTGTTCGCGGCATAAAGGGGGCCTCTGCGGCACTCCCAGGCCTTCCTGCTGCCTCGTGGGGCCACGCGACCAAGGAAAAAGGGCTTCCGTGCTTTAAGAGTGATGGAAGTCAAAAAGAAGGGGGCCAGGGAAAGGCTGCGGAGCTGGCCACCCCACACTAGGCCTCCTGACCCAGGCAGCAGTGGAGGAAGGTAGAGGCGGGGCATCTAATGGTGTCAAGGAAGCCAAGCCGCAGCAAGGGAAAGCCCTTCCCGCACTCCGGAGCTCTCCCCAACCGCTAGCAACTGGGGCAAATTGCAGCGATGCGCTATGGCATTGTGCTTCTTACCAATCGGTAATTGCTCAGAACAAGAACTGGCTAAGTGTAGCCTACAGAATTCCACCATAACCTTCTGAATGACACATTTGCACCATATGAAACCTTGTGGTCTCCAGTGACCTATCTCCCTTTGGCTTCTAATTCTTCCCATGATGCAGTGACATTATATTAGGTCAGCTATTTTCAACCAGCATGCCATGGCACATAGGTGAGCCACGAATGGTCCACAGGTGTGCTGTGGGAGTTTGGGAAAGGGTCATTTATTAGTTGGGCCATTGGGGTGTGTGAACCTCCTACCAGAAACCTGGTATGCCTTGTCAATTGTCAAAAAACTGTTGGTGTGCCTTGAAAATTTTAGTGCCTTGTCAGTGCGCCATGAGATGGAAAACATTGAGAATCTCTGTATTAGAGGCTGATATAATTGCATTACATACAGGTCAAGGTGCCAGGAAATGTTCCTTTCTTCACAATGAGTGTGCCCTCTGCCAGTTCAGATTGCATTCTGGGCAGGTGACAAAACCACAATAGAGGACACAAAACCCCAATTAAATGCAACCCATCACATGAAAGAACAAAGGACAAACACGCAAGCAAGTGATGCAGACACTTGCACTCCAAGTCTGTCTTGAAATGTAGAACATTCTGAAATTTACCCAGGACAGATTGTTGAAATGTAGGACATGTCCTTGATAAAGAGGACATATGTCACCCTGGGTATTATCTGTATTTAATGTACACACACACACACACGACTGAGCACTGACTTCATAGAAGTGGGCACCCTCCAATGCAGTGGTTTAAATCTGTAGGATACTGTGAGACCAACAGTTTATATTTGGCACTTACACTTCCAAACATGTCCAGCTGAACATCTGAGCTATAGTGCTAATGGTGAAGATGGTGCAAACTCTTATGCCCACACTTGTATCTTAAAAGTTCTTGTACCATCCACTGCTTCTGGATAAAGGTGCTTGAAAACTCAGCTTGAAAAACTTATTTTACTCAGAAGTAAGCCCATTGTGTTCAATAACAAAGCGCAATCCAAACCTGTGTAGGAGCAGGCAGGCCAACTTGGCCAGCATTGCATCCTACAGAGGATAGGCGGCAGCTGGAGCTTACTGCGGGGCAAGGGGACGTTTGTCCCATCATCCTGGGGTAAGCCCCAGACAGCCTGATGGAGCTGCTTGGACCTGCGACTGCTAAATGGAAGTGCAAGTGGACCAGAATGGCCTGGAGAGAGGCCTCAAGGTCCGGGGACAGGGGTTAGGATCTGGCCTAATGAACAGATCCCGATTCTCCCCCCTCCCCAGGCCACCCCACCCATGCGGACCTCTCTTTCTGCCCTCCCCCTGCCCTGTTCTGCCTTCCCCACCTTCCCCCACCCTCCAGAGTCCCTGCGCTTGCCTAATTCACCCAGTGCAAGGATATCTTACTGGGCAGTCCTTGCAGTGTGACTAGGTTGGTGCTGCTCCCATTTTTTAATGCAGATGCTACAATAGTGCCAACCTTTGCCCACAGTCTGTCCAGAAACAGGTTTGCCACCTTTTTTTTTCTTTTTCTGGGCCTAAGAAGGAAACAAACTCTGAGAGCTTAAAGTATGTTTGGACCACTCTCGGAGCGCAATCCTAACTGAGAGTGGTCCAAACATACTTTGCTGGCCTAACTCCAGGTTAGGATTGTACCCTCAGAGTCAGAGAGGCCAGCACGCAGACATGCGCCATGACTTCAAGAGTGGTCCAAGCATGCTTTATGGTGGCTCTTGTGCCGGCCAAACTTTGCTGGCCTAACTGTGCCAGCCTAACTCCAGGTTAGGATTGCACCCTTAGAACCTCAATAAACAGGGTAGCAAAGTCAAAGATCAGACACGTATCCACTTCAGCGGAACAGTCTCCTAGTTATTTGCTTTTTGAACTCATTGAGACTAGAACATCTTGGAAGTCAACACCATCTGTAATAGCCTGTGGTAGTAAAAGAGAAAGTTAAGAACAACCAAATGACTGCTGTATATTTTGCTTTTGCTTTGTGTGGGCACTTTCCGTCTGTTGTTTGGTGTCACGAAAACTGAGCAAGCTTAAGCAACGGCTGGCTTCCCTGCAGAGGAGCAGAAACATTAACTGCAGGAGCAACACAGCCTCCTCTGTGAAGGGTGCAAAATCTTTGAAGGGAAGCGCAAGAAAAATATTGTCAACTGTGGTAAAAATTTCATTCTGAGAGAAGATTAACCCAATCCTAGATTGGAAAAAGATGTACGAAGATTCACAAGATGAGAGATACGGATTTAATGCATAAAGCTTTGCTTCTGTTTAATAATGGCAGAACCATGTAAAAAATATATCTGGAGATTGGAATAAGTGATAAAAAAGCAGTGATCTGTGGATCAGGTATTTCTCATTACCCAAATGACAGCAGCATCCAGAAAGCCCAGTCAAATTCCAGTTAATCAGAGAAGGTAAAGTCCATGTCTTGAAATGTTAACAGCACTGGATCTGAATGCCGCAATAAGGTTCAAGCAACTGACATGTGCGGCAATGTGTGCATCCCTTAAAATCTGCACCGTTTAGGGTGGGACATATATTCCTATGCATAAAAAAGAAAAAAATATTTATTTCAGGTATTTGGTGCAACAGTGCCAAAAACAGGCATGCTATATTTGGGGGGGGGCAGGCAGATGGAGGATTCAGAGGCTAAAGGGGCTTTTCTACAGAAAGGTACTGTTCTTATCCTAGATCTGGACTGGAATGCCCATGTTTTTATAAAACCCATAGAGAATCAGATTTACCAATTATCTGACTCAGTGGAAGGTGGCATCATACGCCAATAAGAATTTATATAACACTTTAAGGCAGGGGTGTCAAACATGTTTATCCTTCAGGCCACTGCAAAGCATTTTATGGCACTTTTGCAACAGTGAAAGGCCAGCAGAATTCACCAGCAGAATGTTTGTTCCACCAGCAAGCCACTTGGATAAGATTGGGCCAGGGGCATATCTAGACAAAATTGCCCCCCACACATGCAACGTCATGATATCACGATGTCACAATGTCATGACGTTGCGGGGTGTGGCTTCTCCTGCCATGTGTCTGCAGAGCCAACACACACACACACACACACACACACACACACACACACACACAGAGCCAGGGAAATGCAGCCAGCTCTGCCGGCCATCCCATCCCGCCTTACCTCTTGAAATCCTGCATGAGGCGCCTCCAGGCCATCATGGACATGGCGGGCTCGCGGTTATAAATAAACAACTCATATTGTTATGGCCCAGGGGAAGGGGAGGGAGGCAAGGCGCCAGGGCAAAAGCGGCAGCTGGGTGCAAGTGAGGCACTGAGGAGGAGGCAGCGGCAGGTCCCCGAGCGACGGCAGCCTCTACCACTCCGAGTGGTCCACTCGCGCCTCAGAGGAGGAGGGCTGGGAGGGGTGGGGAGAGGAGGTGGTGCCAACCACATAATTGAGGGCAACAGGGCGCCTTAAAGTGGCCTTAAAGTGCCAGCGCCATGGCAGCCAGGAAAAGCCGGCAACTTTAAGGCCACTTTAAGGCGCCCCCACAGTTTGCAGAGCCGGGGGGGCACAGTGGCGGCTTCCTTACCCGGGGCTGCCGCTCAGGCAATTTAAGTACTCGAGCAGCAGGCTGGGAGGGGAGACGCTGGCACGCCTCCTGGCTCGGGGCACGGGAAGTCGCAAATTTGCGGGTGGGGGTCGGGGCACCATGCCAACGGCACCCCCCACCTTATGGAGCCCCAGGACTCGTGCCCCCTGCTGCCATACCCTAGTTACGCCTTTGGATTGTGCCCTTTGAATGTTTGTCTTTTTAAAACTGCAAATTGGGTACAGATGATGCTTAAGTTGAGGCTTGACCTTTTGGGATTTTTGCCAGGAAGAAGCCAGTCCACTTTCTTTTTTGTTCCTCCCCTTTTTGTTTTTGTAGTATCATTGCTTGCTCCATCAGGAAGACTGAGCAAATATTATGTCGTCTTGTCCCGACCTACCATGACAGTGGCCTGGTTTTCTTACTGCTATAAAAGACCTTGTGCTGCCAGAACACTACCTTGGGGCCTGCCTTTATTCCCATTTATGCTCTTCCTGGTACCAGTCCAAAGACGTGTGCATCAAAAATCAGTGAAAAAGGTCCTTAAAAAACCACATGTCCTGTGTTAACATATGAGTAGAATAAGCAAATCAGTGTGTTGGAAGAGACTTTCAAAATAATTGAATTTAGCCCCCTGCCAATGCAGGCTATCCATAGCTACAATGCATATGATAGGCTCCTTAATAAAGAGCTCCAAAGAGGAAGAGTCCACCCCTTTCCAAGGCAGATTGCTCCACAGTCAAACATCTGGAGCATCAGGCAGTTCTTGCTCATATTAAAGCAAAATCTCCCTTGTAAATTAAACCCATTAGTACTGGTTCTACCCTCTGGAGCAACCAAAAACAGATCTGTTCCATCTTCCAGATAACAGCCCCTCAGATACTTATAGATTTTAACCATCTCTTCTCCAAACCTCTTAACGATCTCTCCTCCAAACTAAACACACCCAACTCAGTGATGACATCCAGGTGCGCCAAGAACCAGAACGCCCGGATGATTGACAGCCCTCCGCCCCTATGGCGGAGGGCTGCCATGCAGAGGTGTCATCTAAATGATTTAAGAACAGGAACTCACTTTTGATTGGCACGTGTCAGGACCCGCCCACCGGAAGTGACGTCATAAGCCGGAGGCTGGCGGAGCGCAGGTCTACCCGCGGCTGGTTCCTAGCCAGCGACAACGTCAGCGACGAGTGTGCGGAGCCAGCCAGTTCTGTACAGCGCCTGGCGCCTACAGAACAGAAAGCGAAGAATTCTCCCCTCCCCAATTGCAGCTCCAATAGTGATGGGGACAGTCTCCCAAAGAAGCCTCACACCCAGAGCGCCAGTGAAACGCTCTGGACTGGAGAGACAGCGGCGAAAGCCTTTCCTTGGTCTTTGCGGCTAGGCGAGGTGGAGTTATTCAAAATTGCCAGGGAAGTTGAAAATTCGCACGGGGGCAGCAGCCTTGAAGCCGAGGCTGGCTGAGCAGAATGAGGCAGGAACCTGTGGAAGGGGCTGAGGGGCGGCACCACTCCGGACGGCACCCTTGGGCGCTTCCGCACACCAAAGCCCGCTTATGCCTGGCATGTCAGGAAGGCAACTTCAAAAAGTCCCGGCTCCCCTCCGTCCCCTCCGGGGCCCCCCTCGATTCGCCACCACACCGCCAGGACGCCCCTTCTCCCCAGTGGGCTGCAGACTCACCAGAGTGGCTGCTGACTCCATGTGTGTGGCTGGAGGGAGCGAGGAAGGGGGCTGTGCAGGATGGGACTTCCCCACTGCTGCCCTTCCCCGTTTGCCCCCCTAGGAATCCGGAGTTGCTCCCTTTAACCCTCTGAGTGCCGGCCAACCAAGAAGAAAAGCTCTTTGCAGAGGAATCGGGAGGGGGGAGGAGGGAGAGTGAAGTGGGCGGGGTCAGCCCTAATTTTAACAAGTGGAACTGAGTTTCCCCACGTCCCCCCTGCATGACATCACTGCTGCCATGCCTCCCCAAGCCTCACAGCGCCCAAATCGCTCCATTTTAGAGCGATTCGGGATGCGAGGGTGGGTGGGTGGGTGGGCCCAGCAGCAGCTTGCCCGTCCTCCGGAGAGGCGGCACGGCCCGGGCCCTCCGCAGAACTAGCGGAACGGAGTACCAGGCCGTTCCACCTGGATGACGCCTCTGACCCAACTCCTTCAACCTGTTTATCCCAGAAACTCCCTGCTGGGCCTTCCCAAGGGCCTTGATGCCTGCACTAGGCTGACTAGCTTCCCCTTTAAACAGCCCTGGTGCAGCACTGGAGGGAACATAACTGGGCCTCACCTTTTCAGTCACAGCAGCCACCTCAATCAGCATCAGTCCAAAGCCAAAAGGTCCAAGTCCAGGATCAGAGTCCACAGTCCATGAGCCAAGTTCAGCAGTCAATAAGCCAGTCCAATGATCAGTAAGCCAGGTCAGCCAGGGTCTGAGCCACACCAAAGCCAAGTCAGAAGCCAAGCTCATCATCAACAGTTCGTCTGGGTTTCATCATTCACAGGTCAGTTCTCATCAGCTTCTTTCACACCAAACTTTACCCCTACTACCTCCCACCTAGTGCTAATTTCAATTATTTTATAGTCAGGGCCCTCATTGGCCTGCCTAGGCTGCATCTGTGCTCCTGAGGCTACCAGGAGTTTTGGGATTAACCCTATGTGCTCTGGATTCACCAGGTAGGTCACAGCTGACACTACAAGCTACCTCCTCTTTGGATCTTCCGCATGTCCATTACACTGTTCTCATAGAACAGGGTCTCCAGCCTCCTCATCCAGTTCCCCTCTTCCGGACCACTCCATTTTGTCAATATCCCTCTTTGTGTTGCCCCAAACTGGACACACTATTCCAGGTGTGGTCTGACTGAAGCAAAATACAGTGGTATCCATTACTTTCTCGATCTCTATTCAACAGCATCTGTGGTAACAACTGTTTCCTACCAGGTTTCATAACCTTTTGAAAAATTTTAGGTATAGAGTATGAATAAGATTCTATGCAAAACAGAAAAAAGTGTGTGCACAGAATGGAGAGTTCTTGAATGTACAATGAAGCTGTAGTCCTTGAAAATATTGTAAATTGGAATTAACTCCTTTTGACAAAAGTGCTTTTCATTTCCTCAGTTGTGGTTTCTTTTCCCTATCTCCCTGTGTGAAGCATCACCATTGTGCTATTGAAGTGGTAGTAAGTCTTTAGGCTCATTTTTTCATACACCTAAGCAGTCACGTAATTTTTCAAAAGAAACACATATCAGTAATATGTGTGTTTATGCTAATAAATACCTTTACTATAAATGCCACTGGATTTCACTGTTGTTGAAGCCATGATTTCACATCGAGGAGCTATTTTATTATCAATGAAATATACATTTATAGTTGCAAATCTAGGCACAGATTTTTTTTTCCTCTCATGCAGGGATAAAAAGAATGGGAAAATCATCTTTCAGGTGTAATCCTAACCAATTCCAGCACCAGGGTAAGGCGATGCTGCTCCAAGGGGAGGGAACAAACATTCCCTTACCTTGACGAGACTTCCATGACTGCCCCCCCCAACTGCAGGATGCAGCATGTGTGCCCCATTGGCACAGCTATGGATGTGCCCAGCGGTGTTATGCTGCTGGAACACTGGGCGGGACATCTGGGTGATCGATAGCCTGCCCGTCGCGTTCCGGAGTGTTACGCCATTTGCGTATGTTACGCAAACGGCGGAATGCTCCGGAACGCAACGGGCGGGCTGTCAATAAACCCGGATGTCCCGCCCAGCGTTCCAGCAGCATACACCGCTGGATGTGCCCCATTGGCACAGCTATGTCAGTGCCAAAATGATGGGTCAGATTGTGCCCATAGATATTAAATTCCCAGGAACCATCCTAGCTGTTCCCAAACTGATTCTTAGTCTCTTCCAAGAAGAGAGCAGGAGAAATCTCTGACCAATATCTTTATTTTATTTTTTCAAACACCCATTCAGTCTTCATAGATTAATGAAACCACACTCGGTCTAAAATAAATTATTTGGAGGTGGAGCAGGGCAGGGGTGTCACAGCTTGCATATTGCAATTCTAGTGCAAGTGTTCATTCCAATTACGTTTGAATAACCAGATTAGGTAAAATGGTGACTAGGACTGATTGGGATTATTTTTTTAATAGGGAAGTCTATTAAGGGTGCAATCCTAACCAAATTTCCCACTGGGAAAGGGCAATACAGCTTTGAACTAAGGGAACAAACATTGCCCTTACCTTGAGGGTGCCTCCATGACTGCCCCCCAACTGCAGGATGCAGCACGTGCCCCATTGGCACAGCTATGTCAGTGCTGGAAAGTAGATAAGGATTGCACCCAAAAAAAGATAAACTCATCCTTAAACAGAACTGAGAGCACAACAATATTTATCAGAGAACATTCAAGGAAAGTCTTCCTTCAATCTTGCTGCTGCTGCTGTTAAAGATGTCCTGGATTTTTTTCTTTGTGTTTTTCTTTTGCTGTATCTTTTGATTTGACAAGGAAGGAGTGTTTCCCTTCGTCCGCAGCATCATGAATAGGTCCCTGTCAGTGACAAGATCCTGGACTTGATGAAGGATATTCATTATTATGACAAAATCTATATTCTTAGATGAGGGTGATTATACTCTATTCACACAAGGTTTATTTGACCAGCTTCCAATAGCCTCCAAGATGCTTATCTAAGTAAATAATGTACAGCTGGTAACACTACATCATTTTCTTTCTCTGTCTTTGGTTCGTTTCATTGAGCTTTGGATGCTGGAGGCAAGCTAAAGTAATCCTTTAATTACAGCCTAATTGTGAATACTTCAAGGACTCAATCTATTCCCACTACAGAGTGAATGATCCTCTAAAAGGCCCGATGAAAATTGGCCCATGATGTATCCACTGTTTGAGTGTATGTAGAACACAATCCTACACAATCCTAAAAGTTAAGCACTTTTAAGTTCCATTGATTTCCATGGGAAAGGAGTTAAGCATGAAACTTAACTTGCTCCCATTTGTGGGAAATTTGTGGGACTGGAAAGCACCGAACTGTGACTGGAGTATGCCCCAGATTTTAAACGATCAGGTATATTTATTTATTCAAGCAAAGGTCATTGTAAAAAGAAAACAGTAAAGGAATAGGAAAACAACCTAAGACAGAAGAATGTTGTGCACAGAATAAAAGGTAAGCATAAAAAGAAGATAACATTTCTTTTTACAACACTTTAGTATAGCCTCGTAAAAGCAAGGATTGCTATTCCAAGCCCCCCCCCCCCCCAAGATTTAGTCCAGGCTGATTGAAGACATCTGTCACAACCAACATTTGTTCAACTTGCTCTTTATTTTTTCAAAAGGCATTTTGAAAACATTTTGAGACATTTCAAGTGGAGGCGTTCCATCTGTACTGTAGTCCTCCATGTTTCAGTGTAATATATAAACTGGGGGGGGGGTCATTTTGCCTGGGAACATTTCAAGACTTGGGCCCACCAAGTGTCTGTCTTTCCTTAGGTTCAAGTAGAGCTTTATTAGTTTTCATTAGAGACCCTTGGAATTAAATTATTATGTGCTATTATGTGATCCATGGAATTAATATATGTGATACATATTCACATATAGACACTTACCTGAGACCAAGCTCCATTGAGCAAAATGACACTTACTTGCAAGTAACATGTTTAGGATTGTGCTGTGAGTTACACCGCTTTCATAAAAGGCAGGATCTACTGTCAGAACCAAACTGCATGGAATCTGTGATGGAGAACCCAATCTCAACCTGCATGGGATCAGGCAGGCTGGCGGCCCTGCTCTGCATCCTACACAGGGTAGGAGACAGCTGGAGCTCACTGTGACGGGAAAGGAACACTTGACACCCTGGGGTAATCCTGAGGCATCCCAGATTATCCCTATGGGGTAATCCTGAAGCAGCAGCTCGATCCGTGCAAGTGAAAAGCTGGTGTGAGTCCGGGTGGCCCAGATCTGACCACGATCTGACCACGACCCAAGGACAGGGGTTATGGTCTGGGCAAACGGCCAGATCTGGACTCCACCCCACCTCCTCGGACCAGGCTGCCCACAGGATCTGCCCTCCCTCTGCCTTCCCACGACCCATTCCATAAAAATAGGATTTTTGCAAGTGTTATTAATTCTCCATTGTTCTAGATGTTTCCTTTCATTGTCCTGGCTGCATAGCTCTTGGGTTTTTCAAGCTTCCACCCACAACTGTAAAACACACTTAGTTTGGTTCACTAGATATTATCCATTTATTGCCACTTCACATTCCGTTTCTCTAGGTTGTAGCTTCTGGTCTTCCATCCAAGGTGAAACCTGAGCTTTCCAGCAAGGCAATGCCTTAACTTCCAGACCATCCATGGAGTTGCATTCCTACAAAGGGAAGCAAAAGCCTAAGTGTTGCAGGAATCTGAGCTCCTGTGTAATGCAGTCCTTCCCCCTTATCTTCAGAGCCATTCCTGCTCAGAGAAGCAGCTCTGGGGCTTTGCTCATTGAGCTGTGAATGGCTCTGAAGGCAAGGGGGGCAGGAAAACATTCTATAGGAGTTCCAGCTCCAGCAACAGTGTTTTGCAGTAAGAACGCCACTACATCCATATTACCCTGCTAAGTATTTAAGTTGCTTTACAGCAAGCTAGAAGTGAACTGATGCTTTGGTAGGGATTTGGAGCTTAGGGATCAAATAAGTTGAATGAGCATAGTCCTTATATGCAAGCATTCTTTCCAAACTCAGATGCTACAAATAGTGGTACACATTCCTGTAACCATTTTTCCATGCAGTTTTAGCCTTAAGGGCTATTCTCATGATCATTTTGGCTCAAAAATCAGTGTTTGCAGTGACACGCCAAAAGTCGTCTCCAACCCATGGTAGTACACAAAGACAACCATCTCCCCACTAGCTGAAGCCGATGAGAATCAACACAGGTAAAGCTTTTTCATTCCTCCACTATGTGCTGAAATGATCATAAGGGCATTTAGCTTGTGTGCTATTCTAGGCTCACACTTCAGTTATATTTTCCGAGATTTTGATCACCTTCTGAATCTGTTTTTTCACATTAAGTGCTGATGTCTTTGTAGATGCCGGAAGCGGTGGTCCTCGGAGTTGTCTTGTTGGTTCAAGACCATAACAATTAATGAATAATATTCTGGAAGAGAAACTTGAGGATTACACTTCCAGCAACTAAAAAACCCCAAAACAACACCCAAACCCTCCTCTGACAATGTCCCGTTCAAGTGCCCTTCTTCCCCAAGGTCATGTGAGTTTTCCAGTTGCCAAATTTAAAAGACTCTCCCTAGGTTGGAACTAATATGGACCATCAGTGACATCCAGTGGTGATTCAGATAATCACAAATATGTACTACCAGTCTAGCAGCCTACTTATAAAGGATGCATAGTGGATTTTTATTAGTAGCAGTTATTTGTACATTGCCATTGATGCATACGGCAGTTTTCAGAACAACATAAACAAAAGACAGACAGGATTCTGTAAAAAAAAAAAAAGTGTGCATCATTGTTGTAATAGTATGTTATGACGATACAATTTATTCTTCAGTTTTATTGTGGCTGTGGCATCCCCCAGCTTAAACGAACAATATTTTCCTCCCCCAGTATTAATTATCCTCGTGGCCCATTAGTGGCACAAACAGCCCAGTCCTAACGTAATCCTCCCCACCATCACATGAATGGAGAGTGTGCTGTACCCTGGGAGGGGGAGTAGTCTGGAGGCCCCTTTGAGATAAGGGAACTTTTGCTCCCTTACCAATGGGCAAGTCTTCACTGTCCCAGTTTTCTCCTTGGCTCTGTGCCAAATATTTTGCTTCCTGAGGAGAGTAAGAGAGGGGGAATTGGGCAGGGAGCAAGGATGGGGTCTGATGCATGCCAGTGCTGCTGAGATCCATACCCTTCTTTCCCATTCCTGCCTGCCCCCTTCCTGCCCAGAAACGCTCTCATTCCTCCCAATCCAACTATCTTGAGAAATCCTGACAGACCTTTACAGAATGGAATAGTGGGATGAAATGGAACAACAGAGACAAAAGCAAGGTTCTGCACTTAAATAACCAAAGATGCTGATATAGAGATACCTGGCTTGGCAGCACAGCATGTGAGAAGGATCTTGGAGTTGCAGCAGATCGCAAGATGGATATAAGTCAACAGTATGATGCAGCTGTAAAGAAAGCTAATACAAAGATGCCTGCATTAGCAGAACTGTAGCTTCCAAGTCACAAGAAGCAGTGGTTTCACTTTACTCTTCATTGGTCAGACCTCACCTGGACTAATGTAAGCAGTTCTAGACATCTCACTTTAGGAAAGATGCAGCCAAACTGGAGTAGGTTCGGTGAAGAGTGATGAGGATGGTCAGAGGACTGGAGAATAAGCCCTACAAGAAAAGATTTACAGAACTTGACATGTTTAGCCAAGAGAAGAGAAGGCTGAGGAAGGATATGATAGCACTCTTCAAATACCTGAAGGGCTGTTCTACAGAAGGAACAAATGGCCGCATCCCAACCCCTCCCCAGGCTGGCACGTCCACCCCCGCCCAGTTCCTCCCGCTCTCTCTCCTCCCAGAACCTTCCTTGCACTAGCCAAGTTCAGTTGGCGCAAGGGAGGCTCTCTGTTAGCACTCTTGGGCCGATGCTCCTGGTAGTGTTGGTCCGAGAGCTCTCAGGCCAACACGGGGGTGCCACCTGGCGCCCCCACATCAGCACTAATGATGTAGCACCAAAGCAACAACATTGTGTCAGCACCACATGGGTGCTGGGATTGCACCCTAATTAAAAAACACACCCTGAATTTCCATTACCCAGTGTAATTGCTGCATAGTCGGTGCAGCAATGAAAAGACGTTGTTTTGCCATTGTCCTGCTCCATTTGTTGTATATGGATCATCAACATCTTTTTTTGTGATTGTGACCATTACTAAATGTCCTCCATATAGACCTCAGTGCAGCTATTCCTTTGTGGAAAATGGTGATAACAAATAAGACCTTTCTCATTCCCTCCATGGAATTATGCCCACTAACCCATAGTTAATGTCCAGCTTTAATAAAATGCAGCTGCTTCTCCTTCAGCCTCTTGTGACCTACTAGCCTCATTCTGCCTAGGGAACAATACTTCTCTTAAGAGCAGAACTTCTCTTAATACGGAATCACGCAATGTCAACTATTTAATCAAAAGTTGGAGTGCAGAATTGAAGTCTATTGCCAGCAAGTCCGTGAAAGTGTTGAAAAGTTTTCAAAAGATTAAAGAAGAAAACTGAGTTATTCCTAACATTGTTAATCAACGAAATCTACGTGCAAAAGTCCATGTGGACCATTAAAACTGAAGGATGTTTAAAAATGCTTCCTCTTAACCATATGTAATTTTTTTGATCACATGATCTGTTAAGGTTTGGTTTAAAAACTGAATACTGTCATCACCGTGGAAAGACAGCACCACCATTTGAAAGAAGATGGCCTGACTTCAAGCCACAATTGAAAAGGGTCTCCAAGGACTTTCTGAAGATAAAACAACATCAGATAAAGGAACCTTAGGGACAGTTTACAGAGGTTTCTGTTCTTCAGATGTTCTTTTGGTGCCGTTAAATAGAAGTTCAGTCCTTTTAGCCAAATGAAAACGTCTCTCATCCCAACAAAAGCAAGACAAAATTCCCTTTTGTATCCTTTGCTCTTTTTTTCCCAATATGTGAAATGACTTTTTTTTTTGCTGCAACAGAAATAGTTCAAAATCTTGTGTACAGTTTAATGAACTTTCTTTAGATGTTCTAACTTGTTGCTAAGATGTTGCTCTGCCCCCACACATCCAATCAACTTGCAATAAAGGGAAAGTTAGTAGAAACAGGGCTCTTACACAAAAACAAAAAGTTCAACACTAAGCACTTACTGTCACAACAATATGACTTACTTGACACTTTCCCATTATCGGAGGCTTACCTAGAAATGGAAATGGAATGCTTTTTAAAATGTAGTTATGAAATGGCACACAAGTGAAAGAAATTAAATGCAGAAGTTGTAACATAAGCAGGATATCTTTACATAGCAGACCACTGAACTTGGGGTCAACTGGAACTGAAGGTGCCATCCTAGGTGCCCTGTAGCATCAACGCTATGCACAGAGTGCCAGCGCGGGGGCACCGAGTGGCACCCCCGCATCAGCGCTCTCACTCCAAGACAGACACTGCAGGCAGAGCCAGCCTCAGATCGCCGTTCTTGGTTCCTGCTGCACCAACCAAGCCCAGCTGGTGCAGCGGCATGACGAGCTGGGATGGATGGAGGGAGGGAGGGAGTGGGAGGGGAGGATGTTTCTGGGCAGGCGGGGGGGCGGGAAGTGGGTGGGCCAGCAGGCGTGCCTGCCCAGGAGGCCACAAGGCCGAATCTTAGACCCATTTGCAAGGCCACGAGTCCATGGTCTCCTCGGATCTGCGACTGCTGTTTAGCAGGTGCAGATCCAAGGAGGCATGGGAGAGGCTGGAACCTCCCCCACGGTAAGGGTACAAACATGCCTTTGCTGTGGGGAGGCTCCAGCCTCACCTATACTGCTCTGGATATGGTGCAGGCCTATCGGCCTCGCCGTTCCAGCGCAGTATAGGATTGCGCTGTGAGTCTTGTGTTTTGGGTCAAACTCTTTTGTTGATTGATGGACAACCTTTCCTGAAATGGCTACGCAAGCTGCATGCAGCTGAAGCTTTCTTTTCTTTTTGTCCAAGGCTTATTACACTTATTACAGGCCAGAGAGTGCAAAAGGAAATAAAAGTTCCAGGGACCTGTGCAGTTCTTGAGCTAAATTCGCTTATGACTCAGAAAAGGTTTACAAGAGGTCATGTTTCTTAGGTGAATATAGAAAATGACATAGATTGGGAGTAAAATAAGCACATTAAGGGTGCAATCCTAATCTGGAGTTAGGCCGGCATAGTTAAGCCAGCAAAGTTTGGCCCGCACAAGGGCCATGGTAAATTATGTTTGGACCACTCTTGGAGTCAGAGAGGCCAGTACATAGACATGCGCCATCCCCCCTGACTCTGAGAGTGGTCCAAACATGCTTTATAGTGGCCCTTATGCCAGCCAAACATTGCTGGCCTGTGTTAGGATTGCACCCTTAATGTGCTTGTTTTTATTTAAACTTCTTTTATTCTGTTTATATATGAACATATATATTCATTGCTACCTTGCTTAAGTCTTGCCTCATATGACGCTAACGGCTGGCAATTATAGCTTGGAACCATAACAAGCTTCAGGTAAGATTACTGAAGGTAAGATTTAAAGTCACATTTTTGCCTTCTTGGCAGAAAAGGCAGCGTGGAATTCCGCCAGTATAGCTCTCAGTAACTGAAAACAGCTTGCCTGGGCCCCAGCTCTCTTTTTATAGAAAAGCTTATCTGGGAACTGGCTCCTGGGTCTAAGAAGTGCTGCAGTTCATCACAAAGGGCAGGAAATAACAATCCAACCCAAGAAACTGTAGATCAATCTGAGAGTTAAGGCTTCCCCAAGCAACATGTCTGGGCCTCCCTATCTGAAACCGGCATGCCGAGACTTGGTTCCAGCAGTAGCAGATGCAGATGAGATGATTTGCAGGAGCCCAGAGGGAACAGGAAATGGAATACAATTGGTGTTATTTTATTATTTAAAACATGCCTACCCTACTGTAACATACTGGCCCTTTAAGGCTTGCCTTTCTCCTTGTACCAGCTAAAAGGAAGCTACCCTAATTATGAAGAGGGGAATACTGGCCAGCTGATCTAGCTAAGGGCTGGAGCTATAAAAGAGTTCTGAGCAAAAAAGAGGGAGCCTGTTTGTTGGCTGGAGGTTTGGGTAAGCTCAGGAGCTAGTTATTTTATGCTCTGCTTCTTTTGTTTGTTCTGAATGTATGCTTCTCTACTAAGAATGAGCATTGCCTTTCTGTAACTTGGAATTTGGTTTTTATGGGTGTTAATAAATTGACATACTTTATTAATTCACTGTAGTCTTGTGGGCATTGTATGAGGGAACTGAGCACTCCTTACCCTGTCTGGCACTTTTAGTCTCTTTCCGGTTTGGGGATTATATTACCCTTAAAGCAAAGAAACTTAAGGTCCGTGAAATCATGAGTGGGTTAGGACCTTACCACCCACCTTTCCCATCCTAACAAGGCAGCTCATAACATCAGTTAGAAGAGCAGTTGCTGTATGGCATAAAGCAAACTGAAGAACTAAATTCATATTTAAAACCTAAAGAATTGCAAGACAATAATCAAAGTAAGTTCTTCCCCATCAGCTACTCAAAGGCCCTCCTAAGCAAATGGGCCTTACCAGAGTACCTAGAACGAGGAAGGATAAGCCTCTTGGGGAAGGTCAATCCCAGAGCTAAGCAGTCCCTGGGAAAGATCCACACACCACAAAACCTAATAATATTCACAGCAAGATCCTTGATGTCTGCCTTAACAAGTTGAAGGCACATTGCTCATATTTTGCATGCACAAGGTCCCAGGTTCAATCACTGATATCCAGTAGTGGGATCTAAATGATTTAGCAAGGGGAACTCACTTTTGATTGGCACTTGTGTCAGGACCCGCCCACCGGAAGTGACGTCATAGCCGGAAGTGATGTTGTGGCAGGAAGTGAGGTCATAGCCAGAAGTGATGTTGTGGCAGGAAGTGAGATCATAGCCGGAAGTGATGTTGTGGCAGGAAGTGACATCGTCAAGCAGGAAGCGCTGTCATTGTAACACAATAAAATGACATGAACTGTAAATTGGCACCCAAAAAACTAGACCAACCACTCCACAACAGTTTCAGCAGGCATCTGTGTATTTTTAGGTGGGCTAGCAAGCCCAAAAAACTAGACCAACCATTCCACAACATTCTTCTTTCGTACTGCTGCGGGAGGGAGGGGGAACGGGGAGAAGGCAGGCCACGCCGCGGAGGGAGCCCAGGCCTACCTGCTGCCGTCTCCCGCTACCGCTGCCGGTCTCCCGCCGCCTCCAGTTCAAATGTTGCAGAACTGGGGGCGGAGCGCACGCACAACCAAAGAAAAACAATGTAAAAAAAAAAACACATGGAGCAAAAAATAGGCAGAAGCCATCCAACGTCAGCAAGTGGGCGGAGCCAGCCAATGTTCCAACAAGTGGAACTCCGTCCCCCCGCATTCCCTCTCAATCCCACCACTGCTGATATCTCTAGGTAAGGCAGACCTATCTCTACCAGGGCACAATCCTAACCTGGAGTCAAGCTGGCACAGTTAGGCCAGCAAAGTTTGGCCAGCACAAGGGACACCATAAAGTATGTTTGGAACTCTCTCGGAGTCAGAGAGGCCAGCAGACAGATGTGCGCCATCCTCCTTGACCCCAAGAGTGGTCCAAATATGCCTGCAGAGTGGTCCAAATGTGCCTGGTGCTGGCCAAACTTTCCTGGCCTAACTGTGACGGCCTAACTCCAGGTTAGGATTGCACTCTGAAAGGGCTAATACTATTCTACACAATCCAGTCTAATATTCTCCACTGTGATACTAACTTTTATATGAATCCATTCTAGATGTCTGGAATAACATTGCTTGAGTGTTACAGGTATTCAGGAAACATGTCTATTAAAATGCAGCTGGGGTTATAACCTTTTCCTTATTAGATTTTTGAAGCTGTTCAAACTAAACTGTATTTATTCCGGGCAAATAATGAGTTGAAGTACTGTACTGAATAATAATTACGTGCAGCATACAATGGAAACCTTTATGCCCTCCCAATCCCACCTCCAACAGTTACTTGGGAACAAAGCAAGTGAATGCAAAAAGTTGTGCCACAAGATACTCAGAAAAATGGTTTACTTAGAGCAGACATCTTCAACCTTTCTCATCTCATGGCAGACTGGCAAGGTGCTAAAATGGTCAAGGCACACCGTCAGCTTTTTGACAATTGACAAGGCACACTGTGCTGCAGGTGAGGGCTCACCCCCAGTGGCTCTACTAATACATGACCTTGGCCAAATTCCCATGGCACACCTGTAGACCATTCATGGCACGCCAATATGCTGTGGTACAATAGTTGAAAATGGCTGACTTAGAACATCAATCTACGAAGTGGTAAGGCATTGCAACACAAATTATCTTAAATTTTACCCCTTTCCCAAATGTAAGAGTAATTATCATTACTTTTATCATTACTCTTATTATCATTACTTTTTGACTAAGGAGAGGAGAACTACCATCTACTGGACATTTCTTTCAGTGTCACTGAACAATTTTGTGATTCCTCCCCTTGGAGGCAGTTGATATTGGGGCTTGATCATATCTTCCCTAGGTATTTTGCTTTGACCTTGGATGTTTATCTTTTGTAATAGGGTTGGGAATGAGACCACCAGATCTTGACTGCAGATGACCTGGAATGCCACTCTGGGTCAGACACACAACTTGATGTTTCGATTTTGCCAGTTGGACTCTGTATGTTCTGGGAACATCATAACTGTGACAAGTTTCTAGGAGATTTGTAAAGGGTGCTGTATCAGATTAACATGGCCATCAAACACCAGATAAACATGATATGATGGTTTTCAGTTAATTAGGTCTCTGCAGGTATGATGTTGAATGCATGCACAGCAGAACCCAGAACCCAAACCTTACAGTTGAATCATCCAGTCACACTGGTTTGAAAGTGAATGCATCTTATTATCAAGAATATTTATATACTGCTTTTCAATTAAAAAGATCATACTTATCTCTGCACCGGAAAAGGCCAGGTCAACACAACAAGGCAGTTCTCACCACAGTGTATTGAAATAGTTGCAGTGCATAAACATACAGCCAATAGTCCACAGTTTGTTCATACAGCACTTCGCAGAGCATCCCGCTGCACATGCACAAATACCCACACCAACCTGTAGCAACTGCCTCTACCTTTATAGGCAAGCAGGACCAATGGGATTCTGTTACCAGGCAGGCTGGCCTCATCACCTGCAGCTGTGCCCACCAGCAGGCAATTAGGTTTCACCTGTGGAGTGCCTCAGCTGCCGCTGCAGACCAGACATTCTCAAGGCCTGCCTGAGGCTTTTCCCTGGGGCTTCCGGCCTGCAACTCAAACCTTGATAAAAGAAGTCCACAAAGTGGTTTGCATAGCTAAATAAATGGTTCCCCGCTCCCAATTTAACCAGCAGCAGCCATTGGAAAAGATGAAGCGGGACAATTGCTCTCCCCTGTAAATTTGGGAGGACACTACCTTAAAAGGTGTCTCTTTGCCCCAGTTAGCATTCACACACAAAAAAGTACAGTGGGCCCTCCTTATCCATGGGGGTTTGGTTCTAGACCTTCCCCTCCCTGAATAAGAAATTCCACAGCTGAGTGTGGGTCCCTGTCCTGGAATGCTTACAAATTTCATTGTACGTTATGTATAACGGCAATAAAGTAATCTAATCTAAAATGCTGGGGGTTCACCCCCAAAGCTCACACAGTTACGTTCCTAGAGCCTCTTCCCACAGATAGGGTGTGCACTGCATCTTGGAGGGGGGGGCAGTCTCCCAGAGGAGTAACCCTCTGCAGTCCCAATAGGTCTCCTCGGATCTGCATCAGCCGTTTTGCTCACAGTAAGGGAGAGGATCCTAGCACATTGGGATCCACTCAGGATTCACCCCGTACCCTCCCCCATTCCCCCCCCATGGTGGTGGTGAAAGTGTAGCTCTCCCAGTGCCGCCCTTTTAGCAGTGCTGCTTCTGCCAAGGCAGCACTTTGCAGCTCAGCAGCTAAGAGCAACTGATAGTGGTGCTGGGAGAGCCCAATTATTACACCGGCCAGATAAAGAGCTTCCGTAGGTTATATCTGGCATTCTGGCCTTACGTTTGCCACCCCTGGTAAAAACCATTCAATTGAATTACTCTAAAAACCTCAAGACATCAGTAGCCTTTATTTGCTAGTCAATACATGATGCCACTTTCTGTAGCATGAATTTATGTCTGTTAACTCTAGTTTCACTGGCAGCATTCTTCTGAAGAAAGCTGGATTAACTTCTTTTTTAACCTGTTTTGATATATGTATTGGTTCAATCCACTTTAATGAAGGGCGATTCATGTCCAAAGTCAGTTGTGAAAAGGATGCTATCTGGTATTTCTTTTCTTTCCAGATGCTGCCAGATTTGTTTGTTTTCTGCCATCTAGAACAATTCATAAGTTTACATGATAGCCCCAGCACAGTGTCCTTTTCACCCCAGCACAGTGTCGTTCTCGTGGCTGTTGCTGGTGGTGTTCTCCATTCCTTTAGATCAGGGGTCCTCAAACCTTTTAAACAGGGGGCCAGTTCACTGTCCCTCAGACTGTTGGGGGGCCGGACTATTGTTTGAAAAAAATATGAACGGGGAGGCGAGTGCCAGTCAGCCTTTCTTCCGTCCCCCTTCCCTCACATGCCGGCATGAAGCCTCCGCACCACTGCCGCCACCTCCCCTCCCCTTCCTCCCCTCCTCCCGTTTCTCTCTGAGCAGCAACTTTCTCATTGCTCGCTCCATCAGTCCTCGCAGCCAAGGTAGCGCGGAGGATGCCTCGGCGGCGGACAGACTGTCCTGATCAGGTAGCCTTCAAGCCGCTTAAGGGGCAGTTTCTTCTGGCGCTTAGCCCCCAGAACCTACTGTCGAGACCAGGATCATCTGCAGCCATCATCGCATGTTGTAAAGGAGAGAGAGAGAGAGAGAGAGAGAGAGAGAGAGAGAGAGTTCCACGGGGCATGTGCAGAGTGCTGCCCCAGCCCCATTATTAACAACACGGGTCTACAAATTTGAAAAGCAGGACGCACTCTGAGCATGTAACATTGAGCTCCATCGAGCTCAACGTCTCTTCCTACAACCTCTCACCTTATCAAAGTTATTTCCTTCCTTACCTGCCTCCCGATCCTTCCCTGTTTTCCTTCCCCCTTCTTAGAGAAAACGGACTTCGGATTGGGGCCCTTTAATCAGGTACCGGGGGGTGAAGCTGCGGCAATTTTCAGGCCCTCACAGAGGCCAGCAGCCGCGAGGACACGTTCCAAGCGCCCCCCTTCTAAGGTCGAGGGCTTACCGCAGCAGCCTCTTAGCCCGGCTCTGCCGCGAGCGGGAGGCTTCCCGCTGCGAGGGCGTGTGCGCACGCCTGCCTGTCTCCTTTTCCGACCAGCCGCTGCAACCTCGCTTGCCCATCTTCCCCGTGTGCGAGAGGCCTGCAGCGAGGGCGCGCGCTCTTTCGCGCGTCTTTTGGAGCGCCCCAGAAGCCCTTGCTACCGGCTTCTGGAGTGATCGGGGCTCACGAGGGCAATTTTCCGGCTGCAGGAGCGCCCCAGAAGCCCCTGCTGCAGCGACACACAAACAAGGAGGTTGCACACAAAGCGCCCCGGAGGAAGCTGTCAGGCCGGGAGCAACGCAAAGGAACGGGGGAGGCGGCGCGGAGGGTGCTGGGGCTGCTTCCCTCCCGCCTGGTCGGCTCACGCCTCCCTCTCTTCCTCCTTCGCTCTCTCCCGTCTTTCCGTCCCTCCTGCCAGCGCGGCACTAACCTTGGCACAGAGCCATAGAGCCAGCCGGGAAGCACGCACGCCGGGGCGGGCAAGGGGCAGGATCGCCAGGAGCTCCGCGCCCCACCGCCGGCACGCAGGAGAAGGGTGCCGCGAGAACCGCCAGGAACGAGGCGGGACGGAAACCAGGCGGCTGCTGCTTCTGCTGCTGGTCCTGCTCTGCCTCCACCGCGTCTTCGGCGACCCCTGCAAAATGGTTGAGAACTGCTGGTCTAGGGCCTCATGCGGGCCGGGTAAATGACCTTGGGGGGCCGGATAGGGGGCCATAGTTTGAGGACCCCTGCTTTAGATTGTGAGCCCTTTTGGGACAGGGAGCCATTTAACTTTAATGTTGTTATTTGCCTGTAAACCGCTTTGTGAACTTTATGTTGAAAAGCGGTATATAAATACTAGTGATTGATTGATAGCCTGTGTCTTTTGCATGAGCATTTTATTTTCTCGGTTGAGATAATGAAGAAATACACATTTCAAGATAAAAACGTACCCCTTTAGCTTGTTCAGCCAATTTGTTTAGTATTTGTTTATAATGAGAATATTGATTTTTCCCCTCCTCTGCCTTAATATGAAATATTTTTTCTGCTTTGCCTGTATGGGGTGACATTCTGTGTTGTATTTAAAAGGACATTTCAATTGGCAAGAGATAGCTAGTTCAATGGATTTTATTCCTAAGGAGTGGTAACCAGCTCCTATGTAAGGCCATTTATTAATTGTGAAAAAGGTAACAAGCAGTAGACATCATTCTGGCCTTTATTAATCCATCATCAGAATGACATTAGAGTGAAACTGATCAGTCATCTTCAATGGCAAGAGCAACTTAAGATCTTCAAACATTTGTTTCCTCTTTTTCGTCCCTGCTTTTTCCCCCCTTCCCCCGCCCTTCTACTACAGTTGATGTACTTCACTGTGGCCAAAATCATCAGAACGATTCCTCACTTAGGAGAAAAGGTGAAGGTTCAGCCCAATTTACAGATTATTATTTTTCTACAAAAATAGAAAGTATTCTTTGGTACACAATAGGCTAACCTAGGCAGCGGCAATTATACGTATGTTTCAAACTAATGATCTCACATTGAATGAGGAGGACTTGCTACTCTGTCTATACTTTGCACATCCAAAGAAATTGTTGATTCTTGCTCTTGAAAATCTTGTTAAAATAAAAATCTGTGGCTCATAGATTCGGCAACGCATTGTTATATTTCCTTCATTAATCTCAATAGCATTAGGGTTCTGTGTGAATCAGGTACGTGACAGATGAGACACAGTCTTGAGAACACAGCGGAGAGAGTCCGATGTCTGTATTTCACATTGCTTTTGAAGAAAATGAATGGTCGTATATGTCTTGCTCAGCTGTTTGTGCGGATGGGGAAAGCGCCAGTTTTGTTCTTGACACTAGTGCTGTATAGTATGGACAAATCTTGAGAGAGTATAGTTTTCCTTTTTGGGTAGCTTACTAAGGAACTGAAACTGGCACTAAGAAGACGGACAAACGTTGCCACAAACTATTGTTGGTCCATTTACTCCCCATTAGCTATAATTATGTGTCAGAAATTTTCCTTGTATTTGAAGATGCAGAACTTTTCTCTACTTCTCCAAAATCTGAGCATGCCTTCATACACTACAAATACAAAACAAGACCTAGTTCCTGCAACTAAATTTATAGACTAAAGCTCCAGAGTTTAACAGGCATCTGCTTAAAGCCCCAGTTGGCTCCAGAGGCCAGGACTTGGAACCTGTCGTCCTAGAAATCGGAGAGACCTGCCATAAGGCTATTATCTGTGTCAAGTAGACGCTGCACAGAGAAAAGCATGCTATTTTTCAAGCCGTGCAGAACAAAGTTTCCAAGCAAAGGAACAACTCTCGCCAATTCTGAGGTTTGGGAGCTGACATAAATGACAATAGCTGGGTTATCACACCATAAACACATTCCTGTTGGTTTTTTTTTTCCTAAACTCCCATACTGACCTTGTTACAGAAACGTCTATGTACAGAAACAGAAGTAAATGTAAGCGATAGCCCAAAACAATCTTGTGCGATGCCACACCTTAGGGTCACTGCTCTGCACCTCATATTCCCTAGGCCTAGACGAAGCTGAAATTCAACAACACCATCTGCCAAATGGAAGCAAAGGTCCGTCTCCCACTTAAGGAAAAGGCCTGTGGTTTAGAGCCAATATTTTGCATACAGTCCCATGTTCAGTTCTTGGGGTAGGGATGGGAAAGGCCCCTCCTCGAAATCCTGGCAAGCATCTTCCAGTTAGTGTAGACAACCCAGCTCCATGAGCCAGTAGTCTGACTTAATACAGGGCAGCTGCCTATGTAATATAAGCAATATAATAAAGTAATATAAGCAATATAAGAGTAAAGGATTACTTTAGAAATCATTATAAGTACTGTATGTACAGTACTTACACTGAGGGCGCAATCCTAAATTGCACTGGAACAGGCAGGCCAGCGGGCACGTGCATGTCCTTACCCCAGGGAGGGCAAATCTGTAAGTTTTGCAAGAAGCCTGACCCTGTCATGTACATCCCTCCCCTCCCTTGCTGCTGTAGCCAGTAAGCAACGCCAAGATGTTGCTGTTCCCTGTGAGGATTGGCTAAAATGGTGCAGGAGAGGAGTGATTCCCACTGCAAGGTGAGGCTTCTTGCAAAACTTAGAGCTCTGCCCTCCCTTAGATCTGCCTCTGCAGCCAGGCCTATGGGCTCCTCAGCTCTGTGCCTAGGGACAGGGGTTTGGATGTGGCCTAATGGCTTCCTCCCTGAGCCTGGTGTGCAGGAGTGGCACAGCACAGGCTTCGGTTGGCACTGCTGGGCCTACTCTGCTGCTAGCATCAGCCAAACGGCAGCAGCGCTGACACGAGGGTGCCGGTCGGAGCTCTCGCACCAGCACATTGCCATTGGGCCAGCACAGGACCTTGGATTGTGTCCAGAATCAGATCAGTGGTCTACTTAGGATGTTCTGCTTATGACAATAGATTAGGCATCCAATATTGACTCAGTTTGGACCCCTCTCTGAGTCAGAGAGGCTAGCACACAGATGTGCGCCATCCTCCCTGACTCCAGAAGCAGTCCAAACATGCTTTACAGTGGCCCTTGTGCCAGCCAAACTTGGGCTGGCCTAACTGTGCCAGCCTAATTCCAGGTTAGGATTGCGCCCCAAGTCAGATTAGGTCTGTATTCTCTGTCATCTTGTGTAATTGATCTAAATTTAATGTGCAATAATACAACCGGGCCTCAATTCGAATTCCTCTTTTTATATTTGTTTATGTTTGTACTTTAATTTTAAATCCCACCTTTCAAAAATGTACTGTATATGTTGCTGATTTGTAGTATTCTGTTTGCAGCTATGAGTAAGGAATCACAAATTGCACAAGGAGTCTGCTGAAATACATAAATGGCGAGATATTGACAGCAGCTCCCTCTCTCTGTGTTAAGCCCTTTTGATCACTATACTAGGCCCAAATCAACAGGCACAGGCATGTAGATCCTACTTCCTCCATTTGTTCATATAGCCCTAACATATTTTCTGAAAAGGATTATGCTTTTTGGTTATTGCTTTCTGGTTTGCTCCCTCGGAGCAATGATTATGAAGATTGAATGATTCATGCTATTGACTTCCTGGCTTCCCTTGACCTTCTGTACAAACATTTTAATAGAATACTAACATGGATTAGACGATCAGATATATTAACAAACAAACCACTATCATAAATGAGTTCCATCTTTTTTCTTTGACAGAAGCAGACTACTCCATTTGGGTTCCAGCAGTACAGGGTGATTTCTGGCAGCCCCAAAGCCAGGCTACCATCGCATCCTTCCAGGTCACTATTGCAAATGAGTAGATGCACAGTGCATGCAGCAGCCACTCATGAACTCTCTGTCAGTTCTAGTAAGTTTGCGGCAGGCACATGTCATGGGTGGGGAACAGGAGGGCAGGGGGCGAGCAGAGGGAGGGAAGGAGAGGATCTTGGTGACAACAGCATGCCCCAGACCCTATCACTTCTTTCCCAGGCCACCCTGCCCCCTCTTCTCTTCTCGCATTTACACCAGCAGAATGTCTGCCACAGGTCCAAGGAGACCATAGGCAATTAGGAAGCCTACTGGATGGTAATATTTTTACTTACCTATGGCTGGCCGTCCAGTCGCCCCATTTGATGCAGCTCCATGCTCCAGCAGCTCAGCAGCTGCATTGGTGCCAATGCTGGGGGATAGGATTGGGCAGTTATATACAGTGCAATCCTACATAGGTTTAGTAACTTACATTGTGTTCAACTGAATTTACTCTTGAGTGTGTATAGGATTGCAGGAAATTGATCTCTTTCAATAATTATCATTGAAATTGGTGCATTCAAACGGACCATAGTGGGAGTGGCAGAAGCTCTTTTATAAACTGAAAAAAATATGTTTTCCCAAGAAGAATCCAAACAAAGGTTTTGCAGACTCTCTAAATTGTGGCGATTAAATGGGTGGATTTGTATAAAGAGAAATCTATTGATTAGCACTCTGCCATCACACACACACACACACACACACACACACACACACACTATTGTATATATACATGTCGATATACCACGGGTAGCCCAATCCTAACCTACTTTGGAACAAGGAGACCAGCTGGTCTGCCCCATATCCAGCTAGAGACTGCACAACTTGGAGTAAGGGGAGTTAATTCCCTTACTTAATTCCCGCAGCAACTATCCCAGTAGGGTTCCTTGGATCTGGGCCAGTGAAATCGCTAGCGCAGATCCAGGAGCCCTGTGTAAGGCTGACTAGGCCAGGAATGGGGGGGTTGGATCCAGTCTATTTCAGCCTGGGTGATCTCACCCTCCTCTCCGGGCCTGTCTGCCCATGTCCACCCTTCACATCAACTTCCCCCCCCCATCCACCTACATTCTGCCTTCCCTGCCTTCCCCAACCCCCGGTGCTGGCCAGCATTAGCCAATCTAAACGTACCGCCAAAATTGGGAAGTGGTGCAGGAAGGCAAGCTCATGTCCTTGCACTGGCCTCCCCAACTCCAGAGTCATGCTTACTGCAAAAGAGACTTGCCCTGGCCCATCTCCAGGTAAGGATCGCAAGTAATTAAAAGACATACAGACATGGGAGCCATGGTCAAGTCTGATTCATTGTTTGACCCTCTGGATATTGTACAGTGTACATTTGTTACGTGTGAGCCAAGCTCATGTGGCAAGAAAAGAATCCCTAGTCGTGTTCTTTAAATGGTATGTTTGTCATCAACCTTTTCCTTTGCATTTGCATCTGGAAAAGAACAAAGCAACTTGAGTCCAATATTGCACAAAACGTACACACTTGTGAGCTTTGTTCAACTGTTTGTCATAAAAATGAAAACATGAACACATTGTTGCTAAGTTGCATGTCTTCTTTGGAACTGTAATAAAAAAAGTTACCTCTCCTTGTCTATATGAATTGAAGGATGAACATGAAGGGGCGAGGGCATGAGAGAGATATTCAAAGGTTTTGCTCATAATTCTTTTTAATCTCTGAATTGAATTTATCAGGAAAAAGCTTATTTTTTCCAGTCAACAGAATGATGCCATTCAAAGATTGTAACAATATCCAGAATATGATTAAATATGTCTGTGCTTAAGGGTGTAATCCTAACCAACTTTCCAGCACTGGGGTAAGGGCAAAACCGATTCAAGGTAAGGGAACAAACATGCCCTTGCCTTTTGGAGGCCTCCATGACTACTACTCCACTGCAGGATGCAGCTCGTGCTCCACTGGCACAGCTATGTCAGTGCTGGAAAATTGGTTAGGATTGCACCTTAAATTTATGTGTTCCAATAACCCAATCGTACAATGCCAGTCTAGAAAATAAGTATTTAGAATGGTGCCTAAGAAGTATTCTATCAGAAAACCAATACATGTTTGCTCTAAATGGGAACTGGAATAACGATCTCCCTAGTAGGCTAGGCTCCTTCATAAACATAGGGAGGTGTGAGCTCTCAGTGGGTACAATAGAGAGTTTGCATGTAAAAGGTCAAAGGTTCAAATCCTATCATCTCCAGGATGAGCTGGGAAAAAATACCCACTTGAAACCCTGGAGAGCCTGTGTAGATAATTCAGTGGCTCAAAGACCTGAATCAGAATATGGGAGTTTCATATGTTTTAGATCACAGATTCAGAATGCTAACCTGATCCACTGCAGCCAACGTGAGCTCGATGGCACTATTATCTCCACTACAGATTGACAGTGCAATCCGATGCGTGTTTATTTAAATGTAAATTCTACTATGTTCAATGAGTCTACTCCCAGCTAAATGCATTTAGGATTGCAGCCTTAAAATTTGTTTAGCTGCCATGGCTTCTTCCTTGGGAACCATTTTTTCCAGAGAAAGGAGCCAGGGATCTTCAGGAAACCAAACTACAATCTCCAGGATTTTTTTTTTTTTTAACCAGGGAATGAGCAATGATAGTTGAGCAAGTCCTAATACAATGTAATTGTATGCATGTCTACTCCGAAGTGAGTTCCACGGTCTTCAATAAAGCTTACCCCCAGAAAGTGTGTAGGATTGCAGTCTTAATATGATAAATATAGACAACAATTAACTCCCCTTTAAAATAGATCTTCCTTGGTAAGACTGGTTTTCCAGTAATGTCTTATTTGCATATGACAACATTAACCTTATTTAACAGTAACACTATTTTCTGCAACTATGTTTTACAACTACTGCCCAATCCTATCCAACTTTCCAGCACTAATGTAGCCATGCCAATGAGGTGTGTACTCCATCCTGCAGTGGGGGTGCATTCAAGGAGACCTCCTCAAGGTAAGGGAACATTTGTTACCTTACCTTGAGGTAGCATTGCGGCTACACCAGCACTGGAAAGTTGAATTGGGTTGGGTTCTGAGGCTGTAGGTTTTAAAAGTATGCTGAATACATTTGTAGGCAGCCTGCCTATTTTCACTGGCGGGCAGGAAAACCATGTTGGGACACCACGTTGACTTGTTACCCATGGTCGACAAATGATAGATGGATAAATTTATCTAGGTCATTCAGTGCTACTTCAAATGTTTCCTAATTCCAACTTGAAAACCGCTGCTATGCAGAAAGTCATGCACAAATTGCATTGCCAGTTGATGACCTTATAAGCGGATTGCCTGCATAGATTTTCTTGCTACATATACAGTACTTATGGTATCCACCTGAGAACTCTTCCCTGGTGGGCTACTGTGAGATACAGTCAAACATGGCTTCTCACACAACATTGCACTTGAGGAGACAGCCTGGTGTCTATTCACCATTTCCTGCATCTGTTGTCAATGCGAACAATGTTGTTTCCTTCATGGACTAGTCAGCCATAATCTGTCCCCTATAAGAACATAAGTCCTGCTGGATCAGGCCGAAAGGCCCATCTCTTCCTGTATCTCACTGTGGTCCATCAGATGCCTCAGGGAGCATAGCAGACATCCTGTATCCTATACTCCCTTACATCTAGCATTCAGCCACAGCCTACTTCTAGAACCAGGAGGTAGCATACACCCACTCTTGTGGCAAGGAGTTCCACAAATTAATTACAAGCTGGGTAAAAAAAAAAATTCTTTTCCTTTCCCTAATCTTGTTTCATCAGATGATTTTCTTTCTGGAGCAAAAGTGCTCCAGAAAGGAGTTTTATACTAAACACTGATCTTTAGTTCTCATGGAGATACCTTTCAAGGACTGGAGAGTATATGGGCTTCCATTACCCTGGGTTCCCAGCCCAGAATTTTTATCTGATTGATGTTCAGGCAGGGGAAAGCAGAGACCCATCCAAACCACCTGTGCCAATGAATGCTTTGAGAAACAGATCTATTTACACTGACCATGTGAGAGATAAACAGTGTATTTAGCTAGCTGTAGGTAACATTGGGCTATTGTTTCTACTGTAGTTGGTGTTTCAAAAATTAGAAAAAAGCAAGAGATCAATTGTTCAGAGGAAGGTCTATGCAGTATTTTTAGGAATACATGCAAACTCATAATCCCGCTCTTCATACCAGCTCCCATCACAGAGACAAAAGAAACAATATAAATTCAAGGCAATAAACACTTTGTAATAAGAATGTCACCTCTCTGGTTTATTCAACCAACTGCAGTAACGAATGTTTCATTCCCAACAGAGCCTTTGCTTACACAGTAAAAACCCTTCTCTTCTTTTCAGGCCGAGTCTCCCTTTGATCAGAAAGGTCTCATTGTTATGTGACAATAGACAAAGCTCATTGTCTGACAACCACTCAGGAATAAAGAGATGTGCCCTTGAAATATATGAGTTATGTTGACGCGTAAAAGAATTGGATAACAGATAAACAAACCTTCTGTGTTTATTTAATCATTCTGTTTACCATGTTACTGGATCAAAGGAATGCTCACAGTTCTCTTTCACCTTGACTTCCATGACTGCAATGCTATATATAAAGGATGCATCTTGCACATATTTGAAGACTTATAAAGGAACATGCTCATACTCCTACTCATTTATCCTTGTCACTTATACTACTGTAATGCCTACCACAATGCATACAGCTGTTGTTTTTGCTCCTTCTTCTGAATAAACTCCTGCTTTTTCCTTCCTCCTCCTAGGCCTAGTATGAATCTCTCTCTTTCTCCCAATCACCCTTGATTGTACCATCTGCCGGCAAATCAAAGACAGGGTCGTATCCATCTAATAACAAGAGAGGAAACAGTGTTGTAGGTGAGCACTCTATTAGCCTCTCTCTCTTCTGTTTTATTCAGGTCAGTGCTCAGGGATAGTCCAAATGCCTTTGAGCACATGGATGTAAAAAAAAAGAAAAGAAAGACACGTTCCAAAGCAATCTATCTCTTTTCTCGCTTGAGATGGATGGTCAGGCCAAGTCTTCCCATCCGTAATGGATTTTTCACAGGATCACACAAGGAAGATCTTTTCTCAGTAACCCCCAAACTGTAGAGGAAACATTCTGGTTGTGATCCTGTACCGCCTGTGCATGCTTAACAGCCCAATCCTAAGCTGCACTGGCACAACCAAGCGGGATGGCCTGTGCTGCATCCAATGCAGCTTAGGAGGTGACTGGAGGTCTCCTCGGGGTAGGAGGAGAGCCCCAGTCACGATGGTGGGGCTTCTAGGATCCATACCAGCTACATAGCTGGTGCAAATCCAGGAGTCCCCATGTAGGCCTGCCTGGCCCAGGAAGAGGGTTAGGACATAGCCAGCGCAGATCCGAGAAGCCCCATCAGCCTAGCTGGGGCTTGCCCCATGGTAAGCTGCGGCTGCCTCCTAACTTGCGTTAGGGTCCAGCGCAGGCCTACCAGCCTGCCTGCGCCAGCGTAAGTTAGTATTGCACCCTTAAACAGTTTAAGTATTGCAGCCTTAAACGAGGGGATATTGTCACAAACACTGATGACTTTAGCTAGTAATATTGCATGTTGCAGGTTCATTTTAGGGCATTTCTTGGGTTTTCAAACTAAACAACTTATTTTAAATTAGAGCTCTGACTTCCACCTAAAACGTCTCATCTTTTCTTTAAATTATGTTTACACAGTGATGTATTTCCTTTTCCTTTTTTGTTTTTGTTTTTGCAGGCTTCAAAAATGTTTTGTCTACCATACACATTCTTGCATTTAGCTGGCTGTGACTTCTTCCTTAGCTCATTATGCAAAACAGCTGAGTTGTCACTTCAGCTTTCTACAGCTGAGCTTAATTTGTTGTGTTAGTTAGCAGTTTTTCTTTTTCAAATGGTGGCTTTCAAACTGTATCCAGGCTTTAATTGGTCTTTACATCAAATTATCCCAACTATTATCTGCTCTTACTCTTACAGCCCAATGCTACCATGGGCTTTCGTTGACAGGTTTTGCCATGACGTAAGCCATGGTCTGGTGGTGTGAAAGGCCACCAGGCTTCTAATGGGTCTCCAGAGACCAACACCAGCTATTTAGCCCCCATTAGGCCGGGAAAAGGGGGAAAGGATCTTGGCACACAGTGTTGTGCCCAAGATCCACCCATCCCCCAGTTCAGCCTGCTCTCTGCCCCAATTCCAGAACCGCCGCCACCACCATTTTACATGCTCCAGCAAGGTGCCCAGTGGCCATTTGCGCCTGCAACTCCAAAGTGCACAACAGCAAAGCTGTTTTCACACCACCAGACCATGGCTTACATCATGGCAAAACCTGTCAGCGAAAGCCCATGGTAGCATTGGGCTGTAAGAGTAAGAGCAGATAATAGTTGGGATAATTTGATGTAAAGACCAATTAAAGCCTTCTTACCTCTTTTTTGCTTTCTTCTCCTGGGCCGTCTGGTCACCCCCTCCATAGCATGCAGTGCTAGTTGCGTTCCTACAGAGGGGCAAAATGCTAAATTTCGCAGGTGCCTGACTTCCTGTGTAACGCAGCTCCTCTCCCTCGTCTCCAGAGCAAATCCTCCAAGCCCACCATCCAACCACAAATGGCTGTGAAGGCGAGGGGGAGGAGCTTAGGCTCCTGCAAAATGTAGTGTCCTCCCCGTAAGAATGCCACTGTGTACTACATACTCTGTTGGCAGTACTCCTTGCTCTGGGCTGGCAGGGGATAGGATTGGGCCATAAATGCTTCAGTTATCCCTCTTCATTTGGTATTTACTAGTATAACGTCATAAAATGCTGGAAAGGGACTGCAGGGATGATCAAACTTGCAAGTTCCTTGGTGAGGCACATTGCAAGTTATGTGCCCATCAAATGGCACTACAGAATCATCCCAACTGCTAGCAGATAGTCCGATTTCTTTATGTTGAGCATAAGCCAACCAGAATAGAGCAACTTTTAAATTCTCATGTATTTGAATGGGAGTAAGCAGATGCTTACATCTCTCCCATAGGGATCAGCAGTGCTAAAAAGTGCTAAATGTGGGCTGATAGGATGGCAAGACAAATATATCTGCCCTTCATTCATTATATTTGTAATCCATTTCCTCAAGGAGGGGGGAGGTCAAATTTTAGCTCCATGGTGATTATGTCAGATAGGTTAGGCTGAGCATGACAAATGTGGTTCAGAGCTCACCAGGTTAGGATTGGGCTGTACTCTATTGATTCATGAACCACTTGTGGCAGCGGCCAGGCCACACCGAATGGTGTGTTGCATTTTGTGACAGCTGTAAAGAAACTTATTATTATTACAGTTTTCCAGAAGGACAAGGCCCCAAATAGGATTGGGCCATTAATGTATTATATGAGAGAGAAAAAGATCTTTGTATTCACTCTCCCCACACCATGCATAGTTTTATAAGGGCCCAATCCTATCCAACATTCCAGCATTGATGCAGCTACAATGCAGTCCCGAAGTAGCGGAATGACTATTCCTTTACCTTGAGGAAGCCTCCGTGACCATAGGCTACAGCACACGCCCAATGGAAAGTTGGATCGGATTGGGCCCTAAGTCTCAATTACGTCTGCCTTTAATAGCCTTTTTTCCTGATCTCAAAAGTCCTAAATGTTTTAGCTTTTCCTCATTAGGAAGATGTTCCAGCCATCTGAATTTTGGGCTGCCCTCTTTTGCCGAAAGCTAACTTCCCCGTAAAAATCACATTCATTCTCTGCTCTAAATAGACACTGCATTTTTTCTTTAAGGTATCATACAGATAGAGTCCCTTCATCAGCCTGACAGTAACAGATACCTTTGTGCAAGACATGCCAGAAAATAATTGCTACAATCTTCTTTGAAAGAGGTGCCATCTGGGCCCAGGTTTAGGAGGCTGTTTGAGACCACAGCCTTGTGCACAGTGCACTGCTCTGCTGAACTCAGACTTTTGATTGCCACACAAAGCCTGGAACGGAATTGGATGTCATCTCCATACACACAGTCATATTGCTGCAACCGTTATCCGAGTAGCACTCAGTTGTGGGCTGTATTTGTTTGTTTGAGATCCAGCCTTCAATAAGCATATCTGGGCCAAAAGGTTCAAGCAATAGGGATGATGATTTAAAATTGCGCTGATTCAAGCCTAATGCGCAGCACGATGAGGGTCTCTTTAGTGGGACTGCTCCTCTCCCCCCGGATCATTGTAGCCTGCACCTGCATCTGTTCAGATAATGGTTTTCAGCAAAGCAGTTACCCTTGCGGTTTAACTCAGTAGGCAAGCATCTGCGTAGTCAAGGTCTGTGTCATTCAAATCAGTGCACAAAAGAGTTGAGGCTGGATTCGAAGAAGGGTGGGAATACTTCAGCCCGTGCAAGGATAACCCCGCTGTCCCATATCTGAAACGGGGAAGATGTGCTTGCAAACAGAGTCAGCTCAGCCGTTCCAAGTCAGTGGCAAGCCAGTCAATTCACCAATAGGTTTTTAATTAACTTGTGGAGGAGTACAGGGAAAGCCGCCGGGAGTCGAAGTTTAGATTAGTGGGTAGAGATGTGGAAGAAAAGGAGAGTAGTGGAGGGACTGAAGAAAGCAGGATGTTGCCAGGGAACCTTTAAGAGCAAGGAGAGGATACAGAGTTTTGCACTAGAAGAGAAGCTCCTATTGGGGCCAATGAGACTTCCCTAGCTGGGTAAATAACTACAGGGTGAAGGCTCACAGTGGATTTTAGTGGGATTAAAGAGTTAAAAGCTGCAAGGGTCCATTGTGCTTGCCATACCATGCAGTTTGGCAATTATAATTCAGAATTATATCATAATTCATGGTGCACGCACCTAACATGCTCAGCCCATCTATAACTGAGAATTTATTTTATTTTTCACATTTTATACCACCTTTCCTCCAAAGAGCTCAGGTTGGTCTACCGAGTTCCTGCCCTCCTTTTATCCTCACAATAACCCTGTGAGGTGGATCTGTCAGGAGGCAGAGCACACAAGATACCATTGGGAGATCATATCTGTTCCACGGAAAGCCATGAAATATTTTGAAGGAAAAACTGGACTGCCCCATTTTTTAAATACTTTCTCCAACAACTTCTCAGCAACTTCTGATTTTCTGGAAATGGCAATATTTTGAGGCCTGATTTTTGCATTGCGCCTGAGTACTACAATAGTACTGCAGAAGGAATTTATGTGGATCAGCTCTCTTGGAGGTGTTGTGATTTTACCCATTTCCACACATCCACTGATGTGGTTGACAAAAAAAAAATTGCCTTACATGGGCAGGGCGTGTGCCACACATACAGCTCCCTCCACAGTTCAAAAAGAGCCCCGAGGTGGCAACCTACACTGCAAGGCTCACAGATGAAGATGTGTAGGTTTCAAAGCTATTCTCAAATCCTACAGGAAAACGAAAGTAGCGGGATGGAAGAAGAGAGGGTCAGCTCAGTCATGAGACTGACCATTGCTCCTAGTATGCTGTTCCCTGCCTTTTGGTTTGAGCATTGCTGGGCAGACAGCAACAAGCAGGAGGATGAGGGGGGCATAAAGGGCCAAGGAAGGAGGAGGCAGGGTAGGGTCTGGGATTACTCTGCTGTGCTCCTCATTGCTGCTTTTCCCTCTCCTTGCCCACCTTTCTGAAACAGCAGCACAGGCAAGCAGGAGGAGGAGGTGGTGGCAATGGCCACAGTTAAGGGATGTGTGTGCTAATGAACATGTCGGTATGGCTGGCAGAACTGCACTGATGCAGGCAGCAGATCTGCTTGAACAGTCCCTGGGAGAGAGAGGGAGGCCTGGATGGGGAATGCAGAGAAGGCAATAGCAAAGAACAGGCAAAGGTGAGGGCTGCAAACCTATACACACCTGGTGAGCAAGGCCCATTTAGCACAGTGGGGCTCACTTCTGAGTAGACATGCACAGGATTGTGCTGGAAGTCATATGGGTCCTCAAACGGTGAGAAGAGGACTCTAGAGAAAGTGCTGCATATTGGCACAGGTAATGATGTACCAAATGTTTGTACCTGAGAAGCAAAAATGTTGGTATGACATCATATTAAGGTCATCATTTAGTGGGGGAGCACATGCTTTAAGCTACAGAAGTCCAAGCGTCGGTTTCTGGCACCTACATCTGAAAGGTGTTGAACAGCAGGGCTGAGAAGGACCTTTGACTGTGGCTTCCAAAGTATGCATTCCCAAAGAGGCACTTGGTGGGGTGCTGTGGGGTCCCTGTGAGATAGCAGTGCCAGCCTCCAAACAATGGCAGGTGGCTTGGTGAGGCAGGCAGAGTTGCATCACATGAAAACCACAGGCTGGGAAAAGCCCCCCTGCCTCTCTTCAGTGGCGTCTCCACAGGGAGGGCAGAGCTCTAAGTGTTGCAAGGAGCCTTACCCTGTCATGTAAATCCCTCCTCTCCCTTGCTGCTGTAGCCAGTAAGCAACGCCAAGATGTTGCTTTTCCCTGTGAGGATTGGCTAAAACGGCACAGGAAAGGAGTGATTTCCACTACAAGGTAAGGCTTCTTGCAAAACTTAGAGCTCTGCCCTCCCTATAGAGACGCCACTGCCTCTCTTACCCCTGTTTTTGATGCTCGCATCTGGCCTCTGAGCCTGGGAGTGGCAACAATGTCATTGTGTGATGCATTTCACATCACTGCCACTTACTTCCAGGTTCCGACAGTGTCACAGCCATGGTAAGTTTGAGAGCCACTGGATTAAGACCTTAGAAAGCTGCTGCTAGTCAGAAAAAAAAAGAGCTGTTAAAACTGGGCTCTAGATAACTCAGTCATAACCTGACCCAGTATAAGGCAGCTTCACCTGTTAGCATGGATGTTTCAACCAACAGCCTCCTCCATCACTGATATGCCTTCCCACACTTTGATGCTTTATGAATAACATGGTCCTATTCAGGTTAGATGTGACTTCATTTCTTTAAAAAATAGTGCTTCCCTTTAAGAAAAGAAAAAAGAGCAATGCTAACACTGAAGCATTTCGTATAATTGAGGCTGCCAGATGCATGCATTTTAATGCCATAGACTACATGGTAATTGACATATGCAATTCCAGATCACACTTTGGATTTTAAATTATTTCACTCTCCTGAAATGTGTTTTAAGTGCACTATTTAGACACTTTTGGTAATTCAGCTGTTAATGACTATCCTCCACTCCAGTGCTACCTTTGATGTTAAAATAGGTCTTAAGAATTAATGTCATCTCCCACACACACTGCTTGGGTTAAAGTAGGATGTTTCTTAAATATTTTATGGAAGATCTGTTTCGAACCCTAACCCACTGCTCAAGCGAGAAGGTTTGACTTGCAACTAATTTAAATACCTGGCACTTTATACCATTTCAACAAGTGCTCAAGGCCTCTAAGCCAGCACTGATTGCAAGTACCTGAAACAAGATCAAGGAACAAATTAGAGAAGGTATAATACTGAGATGTCATCAATCACATAGAATCAGTTCAGGGCAGGGTACATTATCAACAGAAACTTACGTTGTGAACTTACGTTGAAAAGCGGTATATAAATACTAGTGATTGATTGATTGATTGATTGATTGATTGATTGATTGATTGATTGATTGAAATGGCCCACCCACTGTGTATATCCCTCTCTCACAACCTACACATCTCCTTATCACATGCATGGTGGCCAACACATGAATTTCAAGTCTTGTTGGTGACTGCTAGGAATGGGGAACAGACAGGCCCAAGATTGGCATAGTTGGGCACATGCTGAGGTTCATGTCCCCGCAGGGGCTTCATGGTGTACAGCAGGAGTCTCTAAACCTTCAGTCCCCATTGCCACTTCGTTCAGGACACAATCCTAGGCTGCGCTGGAACAGGCAGGCCAGCAGGCCCGTGCTGTACCCAGTGCAGGTTGGGAGCAGGCTGGAGCTTCCACAGGGCAAGGACATATTTGTCCCCTTGCCTCAGGTTAGGTGCCAGCTGTCCCTATGGGCTACCCGGATCTGTGCCTCCTATATGGCGAATTGGGGCAGTGCTGGACGAGAATGGGGATTTGGATGTGGCCTAATGGCCCACCCTTACCCTGCCAACCACTGAGGCAGTAATTGAAGCCACAAAATTGAAGCCACAAAAGCTCCACCACCACCCCTCCACGGCCTTGCTCTTTTTGCACCTTCACTTTTGACCACTTTTTCAATTTTGTGGTCCCACTAGTCTTTGGCTGCAGGTAGCTTGTAGTTTTTACAGGCGTTCCAGGTTTTTGTTATTGTTATTATTTCCAGGGGTGCTGCACATCATATGGCTTTCATTGGGCCCACTGGGCCAGTCAAAACGTCTCCGTGCGCGGGATGTGTCATTGTAAAGGCACTGGGAGAAGAAGAAGACCAATTTGTTGTTGCTTCCATTTGCCAATGAACAATTGGTAAGCAGCACCCAGAGAACCATTTTTGCCAGGCAACATAGGGGGAGCAGGGGCAGTGATGTCATTCAGGGGGAACGGACCAGAACGGGCGTTCCGGATCCTAACGGGCTCCGTGGCTGGTTCCGGGTTCCCGACAAGTGCCAATCAAAAGTGAGTTCCTGTTCCTAAATCATTTGAATGACACCACTGGGCAGGGGCAACTGTAGGCTCTTACTGCTTCAGTGGTTGGCAGGGTAAGGGTGGGTCCATACATGAGCAGAAGCCTCTGGGGTATTCTCTACCAGATCCCACCTTGGCTTCACCCCTGTCAACAATGCTGACCCCAGATTTCAGCCCTGGCTCCGTCATGCATATGGAGGTTCGGTGTTGGCCCAGGCCCACATAGTCGGTTATCTGCTGGTTTAAACATCCATGGGGTTTTTGAGAATGGAATCCTTGTAGATGCCAGTTAGTTAAAAACTAACTGTGGTTTTAAAAGACAGAGGCTTCTAAGCATGTACAGAATGCATTTTCCTCATTATTCAATTATTACAATTTGGGTCAGGGAACCATCCTCCATGTCAAGCTCGAAGGACTTGTGCCTCAATATCTTTTCTTTTCTTTTTTTGTTGTTGTTAACTTCGATAACAGTTGCTGCACTTTCTTCCAGAATTGAAAACCTTCCATAATGGCTAAAACTCCAGCTTTCCCAGCAACTTTCTTGTACTAATATTGGAGATGATATTGCATATATGCTATATTGTCATCAGCAGAAGAAGTATAGGGTAGGAAAAAGAGGGACAATTCACAGTTCTTTTCTTCTGCTTTTTGTTAAAGCACGATTCCTCTTTAAAGTCTTCTTAAAATGAAGTTTCCTTTCAAAAACTGCTGAATAGGACCCTTTCCAAATGGAGGTTTGTTGTCTTTTGTTAACACACTGCAAACAATGAAGAGCCAGTAATTGTTGCAAGGGTTCCACTGACAAACGCAGACTTGTTATCTTTTGAGAGCATTCGTTAGATGCAAGAAACAGGTCTGTGCAGGTTCCTGACAATTATTTTTCCGGAGAGTAGAAGCTTCCTTATCTCACTTCTAAAATTGTCAACTTTTCCCTTCCACATATCTAGCTGCTATTTAAAGTGCTGCTGATTTTCAAGATATTCAGAAAATCTTATTGTCAGTAATGTATCTGTTTCTAATAACAAGCAGAATGTATTTTTTTCCTTTTAAAATAGCAAAGTGAGTTACAAAAAGCAGAAAAATCCTTAAATCCTATTGATTTCTTGCCTAAGCTTTTATTTGCTGGAGAAGTGGAAAACTTGGTTTACATTGGAAGCAGAAGAAAGCTGAACGACAAATTGTGCCTTAAATTCTCTTTAGAGGATTTTTCCCCAAGTATAATTTTTAAATATGTGTACAGCTTGCTAAATTATCACTCCTCATTATACTGAATTATTTTCAGTTGAGATACTGCTTAAGATGCTCACCCCCAAAAGAACAACACAACACATCCTTCCCTTCAGGGACTGCATAAACCGTCCGTCTTTGAAATCTGCCCTGAAGGTTATTTCACACAAGTCCCTGAAACTTCTAAAGCAAGTCCAGAAGTGCAAATAGGGGGGGAAATGACTGAAATTAAAAGCAAAAATATCCTGTTTGTGCACATAAAACTCCTAGCACAAAAGAATTCAGTCTCAACTATATTTTTCTCAGTCAAACCACCCAACCCAGGGCTCAGTCCAGAGCTCTCCAGCATGAGTGTTCCGCTCGCACAGGTGTCGTGAAAGGACCGTAAGGCACATGCAGCATGGGCAGTAAGCTCTTACCGCCCATGCTGCAGCGAATCACCAGCCCCTCGCCTCCCAGAGACAGCGACCAGACGTCAGCAAGAGGTAAGTTTACCCAGCGGTGTTATGCTGCTGGAACGCTGGGTGGGACATCTGGGTGATAGACAGCCCACCTGTTGCGTTCTGCAGCGTTACGCCATTTGCGTAACCAATTACGCCACTTGCGTACATTACGCAAACGGCATAACGCTGAGGAACGCAACGGGCAGGCTGTCGATCACCCGGATGTCCCACCCAGCGTTACGGCAGCATAACACCGCTGATTTAACCTCTCATTGGTGTTGCAGGGATCCTGTGCATAGTGGGAGGGAGTTCCTGGTTCCTGGTGAAACTTGGCGATAGTTTCCACCACTGGATCTTATCCCCAATGGAGGCCCAGGCAGCCTGACAAGGGGCAGCTCGAATCATTGCTGGCAAAATAGCCGGCTGTCTGGGATCTGGCCCTTTAAGGCCGGCACGAGCGAACAGAAAGAACGCGGCCGGGGTGCCGCGTTCTGTTCGCAGCGAACAGAACGCAGCACCCCAGCCGCGTTCTGTTTGCTCGTGCCGGCCTTAAAGAGCTGGCACGAGCGAACAGAAAGAGCGCAGCGTCCCAGACGCATTCTATTTGCTCATGCTGGCTCTTTAAGGCCGGCACGAGCAAACAGAAAGAACGCGGCGCCCCGGCTGCATTCTTTCTGTTTACTCGTGCCAACCTTAAAGAGCCGGCACGAGCAAATAGAACGCGGCTGGGGTGCCACGTTCTGTTAGCTGCCGCCGGCCCTTTAAGGCCAACGGCAGCGAACAGAACACGGCACCCCC
>JAJKFI010000003.1:18313346-18345839 GCA_029204185.1 Lerista edwardsae
TTAAGGCCAACGGCAGCGAACAGAACACGGCACCCCCGCCGCGTTCTGTTCGCTGCCGCTGGCCTTAAAGGGCCGGCGGCAGCGAACAAAACACGCCTCTTAGAAGGGGCGGGGCGCTATGTCATGACGTCACGATGTGACGTCATGACATTGTGTGCCCCTAGGGGGGCATTTTCATTGGGCGCCATGGGCGCCCTTTCAAATAGATTCGCCCCTGGGCAGCCCACCCCTTCCCCCTCGATTGCAGTCAGGCCGGTCCTACTGGGACCGAGGGAGAAGTCCGCCTTGTCTACTTGCCTGAAAGAAAGGCCATGTCTGCAATTGCCAGAGAAAGCTGGATGGCAAGTGCTGGCAGGATCAGGGACCTGGAGGATTGTCAGTGGGTCTTGTGCAGCCTGGCTGGGAGGAAGAGGTGGAGCAAGAGGGTGGAGCAGCTCTATATAACCACAGGCAAGCTGGAGATGAGGACAGTCTGGAGGAGTCTGGGTAGCAGGCAGGATGCTGGTGAACCCAAGCAAGGTTGCTGGAAGGGAGAGGACCAGTGGTGAAGGAACTGCTTGCCTATCTCTGAGGCTGCTGGGTTCCTCAACGGACTGGGAGGCCCAGTGCTACCACTTGCGACTCCCTAATCTTGGCTTCTGCAAGGGTAGGAGCCTCTTGCCTGATGGAGCTGATACCGGCAGTAAGCCAAGGAGCCCCGTTGTGGGCAGTGGGTCTTTCCCTGGGAAAAGAGGATGAATGTCCCCTTCTAGGAGACCCCAGCGGCTGCCTGGCTTCTGTTGGATGAACGGTAATCTTTTGGCAACTGCTGCACTCACAGAGGCCAAGCAGTTCTGCATTGGGCTGCTAATCTCTCTCTTTTCCCACATTCTTGCTCTTGGTTTTTCTTTTCTTTTTTTGTTCTTTGTGTTTTGTGTTTTTTGTTTTTTGAAAAATAAGCAAAAAGGTGGTGGGGTCATTACAACAGCCCTTCTTAGTTTGAGAGGCAGCCCAGTTGTGAGTTATGCCCCCACTTTTCCTTATTACATAATGAAAGCCTGGCTAGATAAGGCCAGATGCTGTAGCCAAGTGCAAATGCAGTAGCGTGGTTGGGGGGGGGGTTGCGCGTGAAGGATTGCAGGTGATCCAATGCGCTGTGTAAGCAGCGTTTTCCCTTGCTGTTGGAGCCATTCCATTGCTCCATGCAGTCGCGGATCTAGGGGGGGCTATGGGGGGGCAAGAGTCCTGGGCGCCATCTTGGGGGGGCGCCGAGGGCATGGTGCCCGCTGTGCCCGCTCCCCTCCTGTCCGCCCTGGCAGACAGGGCAGGGAGCGGGTGCTGCGCACTCTGGGCTGGGGGTTTAAAGTGCACTTTAAACCCCCGGCCCGGAGTGCATGTCCCGGCAGCTTCCCTCCCAGCTCGGAGGGCACAGCGGCTGCTCCGAGCCGGGAGGGAAGCCACACCCCACAACGTCATGATGTCATGATGTTGCGGGGGGCACACAATGTCATTCCCTGCTATGGGTGCAGTTCTGATTAGAACCGCCCCTGGCTTCATGTTGCTGTTGTCACCCAGAGTGGCTCCAATGGTGTGGGGAAGGGGCCGTGTACATAACTCATTTTGGTTCCTGCAATACATAGTGTGCCATTCCCCCTCTGGCTACACTACTGACCTCATGTCCACCTGGTCCAGCATCCTGGACCAGCAGCTGCCACTGAGTAGGCCACAAGCAGGAGAGAAAGGCATACCTCATTCCCTTGCCTGCAACAGAGACTTCCTGCCACTGAAGCTGGAAAAATCCTGCTGAAGATGTCAATTTGCCACGTTCAGCTTTGACATCAAGGTGCTAGAAGTGGGGAAATCATTGTCAAGGTAGAATAAAACTCTTTTCAAGAGTTTGCCTGATGGAATTGTGTGTGTGTGTGTGTGTGTGTGTGTGTGTGTGTGTGTGTGTAAACAGTTCTGATGTTATCATTCTGTTCTTAAAGACATGAGCACAGTAAGAGGTGAAAAACAGTTGCGACTGATAGACTTTATCGCGTCAGACAAATCACAAACATCTTGCAGTTCTTTCTAAGGAGGTCAGAGAGATTCATGTGTCAGACACTTCAGTTTCCTAGCACACTGCAATATTTCATCTTCAGCTGTTTGGTTAGTTGATTCTGAATTCCTATATTTAAGACACAAATACAATGCAGAAATATAATGTTGAATGTGATCCACTGACAAATGCTTACACATAATCATGCTACATATGCAGGGCTGATTCACATTACTAAATTGATTAGGACCAGCATCTTTTTCCCCTCCCCCACATAGGCAGCTGAAATCATTTATGGGTCAGCTCAGACATATGCCAGCCATTTTGCTGGAAAGAAAAGGTGCCTGGTGGCCTTGGAGAGGGGATCGGATATGATTTGTACATAGCAAACAAATTTGCCAAATTTGTACATTTGTACAGCAACCCCCTGTACTTTCATCTGGTTAGGGACCAGAACATGGACAAAAAACAATTAAAATAATGGATGACTACCCAAGAGTTATGAAAAATGAAGTTGCTGATCTCTTAACTATAATAGGCAATTTGTCCATTAAAACCACCATGGTGCCAGAGAATTGGAGGACAGCAAATATCACACCAATATTTTAAAAAGGTAGCAGAAGCAACCTGAGAAACTACAGGCCGGTCAGCCTAACCTCCATTCCAGGTAAGATGGTGGAAAGTCTCATCAAAGACAAAATCCTAAAACATATGACCTCTGTAAGGGGAAGTCTTGGCTCACAAACCTTTTAGAATTGTTTGAAAAGGTTAACTGGCATGTGGATGTGGGTGAAACAGTGGATATTATATATCCATATTTTCATAAGGTATTTGACACGGCCCCTCAAAGGCTGCTGAGAAAATTTCACAATCAGGGAATAAGAGGGGAGACCTCTCATGGATTAAGAATTGGTTGAGGACCAGGAAACAGAGAGTGGGAGTCAATGGGCAATTTTCACAGTGGAGAGAGGTGAAAAGTGGTGTGCCCCAAGTAAAGGATCTGTTCTGGGACCAGTGCTTTTTAACTTGTTCATAAATGACCTGGAGACAGGTATAAGCAGTGAGGTGGCCAGATTTGCAGGTGACACTAAACTTTTCCAGGTGGTGAAAATCAGAAGGGATTGTGAAAAGCTCCAGAAGGATTTCTCCAAACTGGGGGAATAGACAGCAAAATGGCAGATGCATTTCAATGTAAATAAGTGCAAAGTAATGCATATTGGGGCAGAAAAATCAAAAATTTACATATAGGTTAATGGGTTCTGAGCTGTCAGTGACAGACCAGCACCTTGGGCTCAACAAAAATGTCGATCCACTGTGTGGCGGCAGTGAAGAAGGCAAATTCCATGCCAGAGATAATTTAAAAGGGAACTGAAAATAAAACAGCCAATATTGTATTGCCATTGTACAAATTTATGGTAAGGCCACATCTGGAATATTGTGTATAGTTCTGGTCACCACATCTCAAAAAGGACATAGTGGAATTAGAAAAAATACAGAAGAGAGCAACCAAAATGATTAGTGGGCTGGGGCAACTCCCTCACGTGGAAAGGTTACAGGCAGCATTTGGGGCTCTTCAGTCAAGAAAGAAGGCACCTATGGGGTGATATGATTGAGATGTACAAAATTATGCAGGGGCTGGATAGAGTAGATAGAGGGAATTTCTTTTCTCTCTCAGACAATATTAGAACAGGGGACATCCACTAAATCTGAGTGTTCAGAAAATTAGAACAAACAAAAGAAAATATTTATTTACCCAGTGTATAATTAGTCTGTGGAAAGCCGTGCCACAAGATGCAGTGATGATATCTGGCATAGATACCTTTAAAAGGACAGATTCATGGAGGAAAAGTACACCACAGGTTACAAGCTATGATGGATATGTCCAGTCTGAGATTAGCTGGTCGCTCATCCTGACGGCCGGGTAGGAATATTTTTCTGTCATTCAAATTGGCCATGGATGGCAGGTGTTTTTTGTTTGTTTGTTTTTGTGCCTATGCCAGCCTGGGCAAGGAGGGACAGGTGTTCAGTAAGTTTCTTGACTTAAAAACTGGTCACTTGTGTTTAATTAAGTTTAACCCCACTGCAGTCTGGTGTCTTCCTTGGGGGTGGTGCAATGGTAATAGGCTACCTTAGAATGCCAGGTACAGGAGAGTTGCAATTAAATAGGATGCAGGCATCTTGTGGTCTTGTGTTCCCCCTGAGGCATCTGGTGGACCTCTGTAAGATACAGGAAGTTGGACTAGATGGGCCCTTGGCCTGATCCAGTGAGGCTTTTCTTATGTTCTTATGACTATCAAAGGATAGCCTTATTTAGTTTACAAATTTATTTTGACTGGCTAAAAACAGAAATAACTGTAATAATAGCAAGCCACCACCAGCCGTTTTAACTGAGTGTGTGATAGTATGATTGTGACTTCCTGGCCAGAGTGAGAGTCTGGCCAGGAGAGTGGAAGGTTGTCCCTGCCTCTGTGAGAGGGGGGCAGGGAGGGAAGGAGAGAGGACCTCTGCCTCAGTGAGAGAGGGGCAGAGGCCTGCAGCAGCCCAAGCCTCAGTGTGAGGGGGGTGAGGGCTGCTGCATTGGGTTGTTGGTGGGAGTGTGTGTGTTGTGTGGCTGTGTTTTTAGTTTTTCTGTATCTGTGCTGGTGGTTGGCTTGTAGGTCGCTCCCGCCGGAATTATGTGTTTGACACCTCGAGGGAGCTTGGGGGAGGGGAGGGAGGCCACCATCAGCAGAGTTACGGGTTACGGAAGGTATGGCGGTGGGGGCAGGGCCGGACATTACAGGAGAAGGAGGGTCAGTCGTAGACAGACTGTCCCTCTTTCTGGCCCTTCCCCCATCCCTCTGACCCCTGGTACTTCTGGCAACAGTCCCCTGAGTCTGAAGCTGCTGCTTCTGAATGCCAGGTCGGTGAATAACAAAACCGCTCTTATCCATGATTTAATATTGGAGGAGAAAGCCGACCTGGTATGTATCACGGAGACCTGGTTGGATGAGCTGGGAGGGGTTAATCTTTCCCAGATTTGTCCGCCGGGTTTCCGGGTACTTCAGCAGCCACGACTACAGGGGCGGGGAGGTGGGGTTGCGATGGTCTATCGGGATTCCATCCGTCTCACCAGATACCCTGTTCAGCAGTCCACCGGGTTTGAGTGCCTTCGCGTTGTGTTGGAGGGGCGAGACAGAACGGGGATTCTGCTGGTGTACCGCCCGCCTTGCTGCCCAGCAGTTTCCCTGCCTGAGCTGACGGAGCTGGTCTCGAGCGTGGTGTTGGAGTCCCCCCGCCTTTTGGTGTTGGGGGACTTCAATGTCCATGCCGAGGCCCCGGGAACACCTGCGGCTCAGGATTTCATGGCCTCCATGGCAACCATGGGTCTGTCTCAAAGAATATCTGCCCCTACGCATGATGCGGGACACACGCTGGACCTGGTGTTTACTGCGGGGCAGGTTGATGGTGATCTGGAGGTGGAGGAGATTAAGATCACTCCTTTGTCATGGACAGATCACTGTCTGGTGGGATTTAGGCTTGTCGCGGCTTCTCACCTCTGCAATGGCGGGGGATCGCATTTTATGATCCGCCCTCGGAGGCTGATGGATCCAGATGGATTCCTGAGGGCTCTGGGGGACTTTCCTGTTGCCAGAGTTGGTGATCCACCCGGTGCCCTGGTCGATCTCTGGAATACGGAGATGGCCAGGGCCCTGGATGAAATCGCTCCTGAGCGTCCTCTGCCCAGTCGCAGAATCAGAGCGGCTCCTTGGTTCTCTGAGGAGCTGTGAACGATGAAGCGGCAGAGCAGACGACTAGAGCGTCGGTGGCGAAAGACTCGTGCCGAATCTGACCGGACACGGGCTAGGGCCCAATTAAAAGCTTATTCCAGAGCAGTGGTGGCGGCTAAGAGGGCACACCTCTCTGCCACCATTGCATCTGCAGAGAACCGTCCGGCTGAGCTTTTCCGTGTGGTCCGCAGTTTTTTACATCTTGCCCCCCTTACTGGTAGGGAGGAGCACACGGAGGCTCGCTGTGACGAGTTCGCTAAATACTTTACAGATAAGGTCGATCAGATCCGGCATGACTTGGACGCCGCTGTGGGCATATCTAGTGATGTCCCTGGGGAACCTGTCTATCCTCCAATTTGGGATTCTTTTCAGCTTGTAGAGCCTGAGGATGTGGACAGGATTCTCTGGAGTGTGAGACCTGCTGCTTGCCCGCTCGACCCTTGCCCGGTGTGGCTAATTAGAGCTGCCCGGGGAGGGCTGGCCGAGTGGACGGGGAGGGTGGTGAACTCATCTCTGAAGGAGGGGGTACTCCCGCCTGCTTTGAAGCAGGCGATGGTTCGCCCTCTCCTGAAGAAGCCCTCCCTGGATCCCACAAATTTAAACAACTTTCGGCCAGTCTCCAATATCCCATTTCTGGGCAAGGTGATTGAGCGGGTGGTGGCGTCTCAGCTTCAGAGGGTTCTGGAGGAAACGGATTATCTGGACCCATTCCAATCTGGCTTCAGGCCGGGGTTCGGGACGGAGACCGCCTTGGTCGCCTTGGTGGATGACCTTCGCCGGGGGATGGACGGGGGAAGTGCGATCCTGTTAGTCCTGCTGGACCTCTCGGCGGCTTTCGACACCATCGACCATGGTGTCCTTCTGGGTCGGCTGGCCGGGTTGGGGCTTGGAGGCACTGTTTTGAAGTGGTTCCGCTCCTTCCTGACTGACAGATCCCAGAAGGTGGTGCTGGGGGACGCTTGTTCGGCACCCCGACCTCTTAGGTTCGGGGTGCCGCAAGGTTCCATCTTATCCCCCATGCTGTTTAACATCTACATGAAACCGCTGGGAGAGGTCATCCGGGGGTTTGGAGTGGGGTGCCATCAATATGCTGATGACACCCAACTTTATCTCTCCTTTCCCCCTGATTCTGAGGAGGCGGTTGAGGTCCTGAATCGCTGTCTGGAGGCCGTTGGGGGCTGGATGCGGGCGAACAAGCTGAAATTAAATCCGGATAAGACAGAGGTGCTTTTGGTTCGGAAATCCACAGCTCGGGTATTGGATTATCGTCCTGCTCTGAACGGGGTCGCACTTCCTCTGAAGGAGCAGGTTCGCAGCTTGGGGGTTCTCCTGGATTCACAGCTACACCTGGAGCCCCAGGTGGCGGCGGTGGCCAGGGGAGCCTTTGCTCAGCTTCGGCTGATTCGCCAGCTGCGGCCGTACCTGAGCTGTGCGGACCTGGCCACTGTGACCCACGCCCTAGTGACATCTAGATTAGATTATTGCAATGCGCTCTACGTGGGGCTGCCTTTGAAGACGGTCCGGAAATTACAACTAGTACAGAACGCGGCGGCTCGGGTGGTTGCTGGGGCACGTCGGTTTGACTCTGTCGAGCCGTTGCTTCAGCGACTACACTGGCTGCCGGTTCTGTTCCGGGCCCAATTCAAAGTGCTAGTCTTGACCTTTAAAGCCCTTTACGGCTCGGGTCCGGGGTATTTGAGGGACCGCCTCCTTCCATATAATCCAACCCGTACTCTTAGATCATCTGGGGGGGGCCCTTTTGACTGTGCCGCCGCCAGGAGAAGTGAGAGGGGTGGCGGCCAGGAAGAGGGCCTTCTCGGTGGTGGCCCCCCAACTTTGGAACACCCTTCCCCTAGAATTGAGAACTGCTCCCTCTTTGTTTACATTTCGGCGGGGGCTGAAGACCTTTTTATTCCAAAAAGCTTTTAACTGCTGACAGGTTGGCCAGCTGGTTATTATGATTCATGGGGTTTGTTTTTTGTTTTTTTGTTTTTTTTAAACTGTTTTTAAATTGTTTGTGGTTTTTATTTTTTTCTATTTTTGTTTATTTGGGGTTTGTACCCATTCACCTGTGTTATATTTATTATTTATTTATTTATTTATTAATCGATTTTTACCCCGCCTTTTGTGCCCGAAGGCACCCAAGGCGGCATTACAAAATATATATTAAAAATACAACATAACAATTAACATTAAAAACAGTTAAAACAGTATTAAACAAAAATAGCAAATAAACATAAGAATATTGACAACTGTTGTAGAAGGTTGGGTGGCATTGTACAGAAGAGGAAAATGCATGAATGAAATTTGAAACTGAGAACAGCTAAAAAAGAAAAGCAATGAAAGTCAAGTGGATGAAAGTCAAGGTATTGCTGTATAGAGCTGTACTTAATGTCTAACCAAACCTACAGTTGCTGGTCAATTGGTACTTTTACCTGTTCCCTCATTGCAAAAACTAAAAGGACATGCCTCTTTTGTGGTCAAGAAAGTTGGCTTGCATTTGTCATTGGGAGAAAACACACCAAGAAATTGGCATCAACCGCAATGCTAATCATTCCGAGGGGAGGGAGAGGGAGAGGGAGAGCTCTCAATCCATTGCATTCACATGGTTTTCTCTTGCTGGAATAATATGCACGGCTGACTTTCAACGCAGTGATATGAAGAACAGATGAGCTTTAAAAAGTTAGAAGGAAAGCAGGAGCGCCGTGTCTGGTACATGCTGAATCTATAGAACTCCACCAGGCAGCTAGCAGGCCATTATAACTTTATTGTTTCAGGATATAAGCCTATTATAGTCTGCAAATGAATATGCTGACATTTTGCTGCATTGGTTGAAAAGATTAACAGTTCACAAAGCAAACTGTCAAGTGTGGCAAATTAAATATATGAAAATGTGCATGGTGAAAAATCCGATACTCCCTACCTGCACGATACACTTACGTACAGTAAAGTTTAAAAGGGCTGGGTGACTGATTTAATCATAATGCGTTGGACTGACAGCTTGGAGGAGATGATCTCTTAGAAGGCACTGAGCTCTGACAAGGTGTTTGTTTTTTTTTGAGGCTGCTAATCAATCGTGGAGATTCCCCGGGACCTTGAAACACACAAAAAACATTGCCAAAGAACATGATAGGATTATCTTAATCCTACAGTAGAACTTCCACATGATGGCTGATGCAGGAAGAGAGAAGGAAGCCAGCTACAAGAGTCACCTCTGCCATGGGAAGGGGGAATCTCCTTCTGAGAGGGCTTGTCATCAAATCCTGTGACAGCTGCTGGTATACTAGAAAAGTTAAAAAAAATCCCTCTGTTCAGCAGAGGTGGAAGGAGATGATCTCAATCCTATGCCTGTTGACTCAGCAGTTTCATTGTATTCAACAAGGCTTACTTGTCTATATAGGATTGCAGCCTAGCATCCCAATCCTATGTTGCCTGGGTGATGGAGGCACAGTGGTATCCTATGGCTACTGCTGCATCCTACAGGCACCAGGTAGACGGGGGAGAAGGGGACATTTGTCCCTCTGGGGTAAGGGCACAGGGCCGATGATAGGTATCCTCACATCTGCACTGGCTACTTTGCTGGCACAGCCATGAGCCCGACACATATGTTAGGATGCAGCCGTCGAGGCCACCACCAGCTGATGCCGGCGGAATGTGCATTCCATCAGCATGGCAACCTAATGGTATGTTTTGGAATTCGCGGGTGACGAAGATGGCCAACGCTTCGCCAACGCCCTGTTGCCATGTGCCATGTTGCAAATGCCAGTCCTCTATCCCTTCTTTCCTTTTAGGTTGGTAATTGAGGGAGACCTCAAGAACTTGGACAACTCAATCCCCTGTGCTGACATGAGTTCCCTTATCCCATTTAGCACTCTGCTAAATGGGTCTCCTTGGAACAGTGTCAACTCCTTTACTAGTTGAGACAGAGAAGGTCCGTGTCGGCTCCTGATGGATCATAGGATTTGGCCGCAGCCTCTGCCACATCCCTTCCCCTTCTGGGCCCAAGTCTCCCCTCAGGCTACCTACCTAGTTCCACCCCTTCCCTGCATTCCCCTTTCCTCCCCCACCCCAAGAAGCCTCCCTGCCTCCCAGTGGGGATACTTATCACCCGGAGCTCCCCCTGGGCATCTTCCCAGTGCTGAGGCCTAGTGCCAAACAGCACTGGCCTCTCTGCCACTTTTCCCTCTCTCACAACACCAGAACCAGGGGGCATCCGCTAAAACTGAGGGTTGGGAGAGTTAAAACAGATAAAAGGAAGTACTTTTTTACCCAGCGGGTAGTTAATCTGTGGAACTCCTTGCCACAGGAGGTGGTGATGGCATCTGGTCTTGATGTCTTTAAGAGAGGATTAGACCGATTTCTGGAGGAAAGATCCATTGTGGGCTATAGGCAATGATGGATTGTGCAACCTCCTTACAAAGGTGGTGGGCTACAGGTACCGGGTGTAAGGGAGTGGCAACAGGATGCAAGCATCTTGTTGTCTCCTGCCTCCCTGGGGCACCTGGGGTGGGCCGCTGTGAGATTCAGGAAGCTGGACTAGATGGGCCCTTGGCCTGATCCAGCAAGGCTCTTCTTATGTTCTTATGTTCTTATGTTCTTATGCCAGTGCTAGGTGTCTCCTGCTGGCAGTAGGGCCTTACAGCACTTTAGTGATACCTACCCACTCTAGTGGCAGTAGGGATAGAGTGCTGGCCGTATACCCGATAGGATCAGGCTCTTAGTGGAGATTGTTTTGGCCTAGAGGTTTCCAATTGGTGTTCCCTCCCTGACTTATTTGTGTGGACAATTATAATGCTATTTTACAGATAAAGCTTTAGGAGAGTTGGCTGCAGAGTTTTAAACCCAAATTTCCACTTTCTCCTTCCATAACTGAAATGGAATTATCTGTAGCAAAATTATGTTTACTTATTTTTTTTGTCTGCACTGCTATTAATAAGCAGTACAGTAAGTAATAACAATATGGAATTAAGAAAATGAACACGCAGAACATCCATCATTGTTATTTTATTACTTTCTGCTATCATGACTACACACCTGTAGTGGGTGTAGATCGGAAAACAAATGTAATCATGAGGAGCCAGTGGGTTTGCACCAGTTGTCCTGTCTGCTCATTCAGTACGGCCTGAAGTTCAGGTGAATTCCACCAGTTGGTCTGTCTGCCTGCTTATTTAGGAAAGCTTGGGAATGGTAGGCTTACAGCTGCTATTTTCCTATAAACCTGGCGATGTGCCTAGCAGAGGTTATCTGCACAAGGGTTATCTGCGCCTAGCAGAGGTTAGCTGCACAAGGGAAAAAGTGTCCCTGGACTGAATGGCACCTTTCATCCCACTGGAACACTTGCAGAGATGCTGGCCTGAGTACAGTACCCAGACAGAGGTCTGCAGACAGCCAAGGACCCTGTGGGCTGGAGTGCACCTCTTTGCAAGTGCCTCCGACAGAACAGAAGGTGCCAGTCACACTGGAGAAGGATCCGGCAGGTGCTGGATCCAATCTGCGAGCCAGAGTTTGGAGCCCATTGTCTAACTGCATAGTTGAGGTACAGCAAGGCCCAGATCGGGAAGATTTAGTAGGTGCAGATCCGAGGAGCACATAGGGGAGGCTGGAGCCTCCCTCCGGTAAGGGAGCGAACATTCCCTTGCCACAGGGAGGATCCAGCCTCCCCAGCCCAGCATAGGATTTGGTGCTGGCCTATCAGCCTCGCCAGTCCAATGATGGGTTGGATTGTGCCCTAAGTCAAGAAAAGAATGGGGTGGGAAATTTCCCAGAAAATTGGATGCAACCCACAGCCCAGTCCTAAGTAAGGCCTGTCATAGTAAGGCCAACATAACAGGGCTGTATCCTGAAGCCCATTAGGAAGCAGCAGCAGCAACATGCAGGACAAGGGGAAGTTTTCCCCTTGCACCCGCTTAAGTCCTGGTCATCCCAATGGGCCTGCTCGGATCTGCGCCTGCTGTTTCGCAGGTGCAGAAGAACATGGAAAGGAGTGGCCAGAATTGGGGCTGCCCTGGCCAGGGACAGGCTTTAGGATAGGGCACTACGGCCATCACAACCCCCGTCTCTGCCCACTGCGCCACCCAGTTACACCCCCAGAATGCATCTGGAATATCCTCGGGGAGGCCCTGCGCCGACCAAGCAACACCAATGCTTGATTGGTGCAAGGCCGGCGCTGCCAACAGTCGTGGCAGCGCCCCAGCGCTGGCACTGCTGCTTGCGCCGGTCCAGTGCCATAGCGCCGACGTGGACGCACTTGACGGCACATTTGCGACAGTGTTTGGCTGGCCCAAGAGCTTAGCGCCGGCGCAATGGGGGTATAGGATTGTGCTCCCAGAGAAACACAAAGTTTAACATCCTGCAATACCTAAATCCTATGAACTTCGGTGGGGTACAGTTGCGTACTTTTTCCCAGGTCACCCCCAGTGTGATTTTGGTGCTCCAGCACCTTTTCAGGTGTTTCTTAATATACCATATGTGCGGAACATGCTATACCGCAAAGGGACATAGGAACGATCAAAGCATCATGACAACGAGGGGGTATTTTAACAAGGGGAGGATAGATAGCAAAGGGATTAATCTTACCAAAATGGAAAACATCTGTAACACTGAATATTTCTGCATGGATTGCTATGCTGGTTTGAAAGACATATAGTTTGAGAAGGCTGGTGCATTTGTTGAATAATTCATTGGGCACAGATAGGTAAATTTGTAAATGAGTTTTGGGGAACAAAGCTCAGTTTTACAGAGGTATTTCTCAATTAAATTTTTATTCACTGATAATCTAGTGCTCCAGTCATAATTGAATAATCTCTTAGGGTCAAATCTGATGGCAAAGCATCTCATTTTTCCTAAGCATGCTTCCTTAATATTTTTCAACATATATTACATCTCTTGTTTCTCATTTATACTGCATATTGATAGGTACTGTGTAAGACAGAATAACTACTATTGGTTTTTCGGTGACAGATGGAAGTGGGTTTCCTTTTTCAGAGAAGACATGAATATGGTGATGAGTCATTTGCCATTCTCATACATTTTTTGAGTGGTTTGCATGAAACCTGGGAAATGAAATTAGAGTGGGGAAAATAGTATAAAAGCTTTAATGTAGACTTCTTATTAGTCTTTGTTCGTTTCAGGGTTATTAACCTATTATAAGGAAAAGGCCATTTCTTCGAATAATTGGAGACCACCTTTGCTTAAAGAAAGAAAAACACAACCATATTTTTGAGCTGCCTTTGAATGAGGATTTTTCAAGATGGTACCACAGGAACCAATTATGTCTTGCTGTTAGTCCGTCTAACAAAAGCTGTACAGAATCATCAATTAGGCTCTGAACCGAGCTATATTCAAATCAATAGAGTTTCCTTTTTAACTACCAATTATTATTACTTAGGAAGATGACAAAAGCAATGCTTAGGGGCCCTGGAAGTGCTTGAAATCTACACCGAAACAGTGGAACTCTGCACAAAGCTATCACCTCTAATTGCCAATGCCCTGTACCCTAATCCCATTCAATGGGATGGATTGGGGATACCTCTTTTTAATGTGAGAAATGCACTCTGAGTCTCAGAAGTACTCTCAATTACAGCTGGAACCCAAAGACTATGCCAATGGTTTCACAGCAGAATTTCCGAATACTCCTTTCTAACGTCTCCTTGGCTATGTCTCCCAAGAAGCCATTCTAGAAAGCTTGGAGTTCTTTGAGGACAGCCTCTGATAGAGTTGTTGTTGCCAACAGTCTTGCCAACTGAGAGTCACTTGGAATATATGCAAAATTTCAGGCCAAACACTGGGATGTCCCCTCTGACACAATCGATGGAGCTGCACTTCAAAAAAAAGAAAAAGAAAAAAAGAAATGAGAGAGGCACTGGTGGACGCATAGAAGAGCTTGCAGGTACTCACAATGCTATTTGAATCCCAGCCTATACAATTCTTTCTTTTCCATTCATCCCTGGCAGAGTGCTCTGTCTTGCCCCTTTATCAAGAGCAGAAGACAGAATTCCTTCGTTAAAGACTTTTCGGCAGAAGCAAACCAGGTTCAGCATTTGTACATACAAATGAGCAATGTAATGGTGTTATAACTCCTGTTATAGAGTACTCTCATTCACACATTTTGGGATCTTGGCAATTGCGTGCTGAAAACACTACGCAGCAGAGCACAGGGTTGAAGCCGTAAGGCACATACCATTCTTTCCAAATCACATAAAGAATTTATGGCTTCAACATTAGAAGATATTTTCGCAAGCTGAAAGTTCTCCTAGCTTTTTAAAAAGAAAAAAAAAACCTGACCAATAATATGTCAAAACCAGGCAATAGAAACTTTCCAACCATCACTTTTAAGTCGGGAGCAAAAGGAAATGAGCAAGTTTTATTAGCTCAGGTTTCAACACAACTTCAAGGGGAAGGCTATTTATTCATCTGCATGACAGCAGAAGTGCCTTGGATTAAAGGACTTTCATTATGGACGTGTTGGGGGAGTAAAATACAATTAGGCAAAGCTAAATAATTTTACTGTTTGATTACAGCCATCTGAGCTGGGGCAGGAGTCCACACCAGCATCAAGGCCACAGGGAGAAAGGGGTAACTGATCCTTCGCCTAACAAGATGTGAAATTTACATGCAGAGTGATATGTTCTCTTGATGCCCACATATAACTCCCATTAGCATTAATGGGAAATATATATGCCTATCAAGAAGGAAATCCATCCTATTAAACTTCCAAATTTCACATCCGTTTCTGAGAGCTCACAGCATACAAACCTTTTTCCGCATTTGGAGTACTTTGCGTAAATATATTGCTTTGTAGCCATGGATTTCAAAGCCTTTAAAAGAGATGTTTATGTTATCATTAATGTGTTTGGTAAAAGCTGTAAGAATTGCCGGCAGTTAAGCCTCAGTACTCAGGCAAGATAGAGAAAATGGGGCTGATCAGAATACGATGGGAGACTGCAGCACAGGTTGTGCTTTAGAAACTAATTTTTGGCTGACTTAGGTCATCTCCCCAAAATACAGCATAATCAACATCTGAACATCTGTAATAATGTTATCTGAACATCTAGTAGCCCATTCCTATACTGCGCTGTAACAGGCAGGCCAGCTGGCCTGCACTGTATCCAGCGCAGTATAGGAGGCAGTTGGAGCTAATCTCAGTGTAATATTTTCTCCTCGCCCTGGGGTAAGCCCCAGCCAGCCCTATGTTCTGCTCAGGTCTGCACCAACAAATTCAAACATCCAGATCAGGCCTATCTGACCCAGGCACAGCGGTTAGAATCTGGCCCAACAGCTGGATCTGCACTCTACCCCCTCCTGGACCAGTACCTCTTGCGCTGCCACAAACATGCCTTACGGCATGTTTTTGACAGACCTGGATCAACGTAAGCAACGTGTATCAGCCCAAGACTGCAACAGGATTGTGCACCTGTCAAAGGAAAGGGGGTAACGAGAGCTAGGCCTCAGCCTGGCATCATCTTGGAGACTAGCTCTTGTTACCCACTTTGACAGCACCTAATCATCTAAAATCACCATACTGTATATCTATATTTAGTACTTGTATTTCTAGCAGGTCTGGACCGCCATATGGTCAGACTCCTCCTCTATCGCCACCTTCTGCTACTTCCCACGAAGTAGGAGGACAGAAAGAGGTTAGTCAGAGCTCTGAAGTTTGACCTCACAATCCTAACCTGGAGTTAGGCTGGCACAGTTAGGCCAGCAAAGTTTGGCTGGCACAATGGCCACCATAAAGTGCGTTTGGACACCTCTCAGAGTCAGGGAGGATGCCACGTCTGTGTATCAAGCAAAAGTATCAAGTTGTCATCTGTGGGGCAAAGAATTATGATGTGCAGTTGTGCCAGCACAACTGGTTCTTTGTCATGCCAGTGCAACTGGTTTACAACTGGTTCATCCCAATCTGAATAGGATCGTATCTATGCAGGATCATGCATACGCCAAGAATCATTGTACCATTGGGAACTGTAGCAGTAGTTGTCCAAGAAACAGGCACCATATGTTACAGAGGAAGACCAGGTGACTTAGTTTTATGAAGACTACTTTTTTTGCTGACTTTTCCCGTGAAAACCCAAGATTAATTTAGTTAATAATCTTTTTTTAAGTCACCCTACCTGACCCACACTTCTGAAATGCTTAGGGCTCCAGCCTGAGACTTATATAATACCTCATGAACACACAGTAAAAAAAGAACAAAGGCACACTATAAAGCTGCCCTCTACACAAAGCCAAAAACAAATAGAAGCGGCAATCCTGTAAGGTCAGAGAGAGAAAATGGAAGAGTTGCTTGAAAAATGTAAAACTCCAACGACAAATGCCTCCGAGTATTGAAATAATGGGTTTCTCTTACATTCACATATATTGTCTGTGAGTAGATGTTCATTAGCCTCAGCTCCAGAAGCAACCTAAGATTACTAAATCACCTGAGGCAGTATCATGCCCTTTTTGAAAAAAAAAAATGCTCAAGTCAAGTGTCAGTGAATGGCTCTCTGCTGCACTGCCTGGCAAACTTCCACTACATAAAGTTCTTCTGATTTCCCAGTTCTATAATGTAGATTTGCCTGGAAGGCCTAGTTGCCAGCTCTCACAAGTATTTCACGATGACCCTCATTTGTTTAAGGCTTTCTGAAATATGTGAACTGCAAAGCTCATGAGAAAATGATAAAGTGTTTTTTATTTCAACTGTAAAGTTTCTAGGCCTCATGTTTCCTGATGTGAAGCAGGCTGAATTTTTGACTCCAGTACTCACAGTTGCTCTCCCTGTACTATACCAAGCTGCTTCCTTGCCCATTAGCAAGGGTGTGATGGGAACCTGTGTTCAATCTGATCACCCTGTCTCAGGAAAAAAAATACAAAGCCTAGAATAGCTATTTGCATTTTTAGAAATCAACACTGTAGCTGACAACAATTTAGGAAAGAATACAATAAAACGTATCTTAAAATTGTCACATTTTGTCTCTAGCAGTACTAAGGCAGTGAAATTGCGATCTCAGCTTTGATAAAGGTTAGAAGCATTTTCCAAATGTTTCATGATCTACCGTGTTGTTTTTATATGGAATCCTCTGCTGTGCTTTAATTGTCATTGGCCACAATTGAAAGTGGTGATATATGTGCAGTGGGACTGTTATTTGACATTGCAACAGCAGTTCCTACAGTCAGAGACAAGCCAGTTTAAGTACTGGGAAAACTACAGCAACAAAACATGAACGAAAGCTTCAACTGCAAAAACAGCTCTCTTCTCCATATCCACACCACCTGAAGGTAGAGAGTGTGTGTTCTCAAACCATACTTAAAATGCCACCCTCTTTACCTGGTGGCATGCCAGCTACTGTTTCTGCCACTACTCTTGCTCCCTGAATTTGAAAAGAAGAGGGGAATGGTGTGAAACAGGAAGTGTGGAGGAGAGGAAAGTATTTGGTACGTTAGAATGTCTCTAACACAGGAGCCCAATGGTTCTCAAATTTTTTAGCCCTGGGACCCATTTTTTAGAATGACCATCTGTCCAGGACGTACCAGAAGTGATGCTATGGCTGGAAGTGCTGTCATTGTGATGCTAAAGCCTGCTGCTTTCCTGAGAATGCTGCAATAAGCTGGGTTTTTTCTCAGCCATTTTCAAATAGCAAAGTGAATCAGAAAGAAAAAAAGCCTATTTACAACCACAAAGCACTCCCCCTTTCCAGCATCCCACCTTCCCATATTTTCAATATGACTGTTCTAGGTGCTTCATGACCCATCTGAAATTGGCTCGTGACCCACTGGTCACAACCCACTGGGTCCCAATCCACAGTTTGGGAACCACTGCTCTAGCCCAACACATTCTTCTCTTACCAAGGGATCTGTACTGGGACTTACTTAACACATGTTTCCTGAGGAAGGATAAGGCCTTCAGTCTACCTACTCTTTCTGGTGAAAAAGTAGCTAAGGCAAACTTGAAAACAGCTCTTTATATAAAAAAAATATTTTTGAACTGATTGCAGTTCCATGCTGCATAGTGGGGTGGGGGGAGGATGACCAGATGACCCAGGAGAGGTAAGTCAACATTATTTTTACTTACCTCTCCATAGTCCAGCTGTCAATACATTTTTTTGCTGGGATAAGTCCAAGGAGAGGCAGGGTGCATGTTGGGCCAGGAAAACCGGATAGGCCACTAAGATCTACCCCTTCTTGCACCCTCCCACTCCTTGCCAAGCCCACTCCCCATTCCAATCTCCCCCCAACTGCCTAGGAACCACTGCCTGTGCCATGTTACCTGCTCTAGCATCCAGCAGCTGATGGAATTTGAAGGACCTTACTCTCTTGATCTAAACCCTAAGCTTTCAAAGAAGGGGTAAGGGGCGGTTCGGAGAGAAAAGCAAGAAGAGCAATTATAGTTACCTCCTGGAAGACAAGTCTATCGCAAGCCAGACTAGCACAGATGTGGCCTGGGTGGCAACTCTCACTTGACATTGCAACCCACAAGGGAGTTGTTGCACCAGGCTGAGTGTACACATCTGACCTGCCAAAATGTCCTGACATGTATTGGAATTTGAGGCTGAGCTCATGTGGTCTATAGGGTTGGCTCTCTATTATGTTCTAACCTTCTTATTAGGGGCAATTAGGTTGTGGGGGTCACTTCTTGGTTTGTTAATCAATCAATCAATCAATCACTAGTATTTATATACCGCTTTTAAACACAAAGTTCACAAAGCGGTTTACAGGCAAATAATAACATTAAAGTTGAATGGCTCCCTGTCCCAAAAGGGCTCACAATCTAAAAGAATGGAGAACACCACCAGCAACAGCCACAAGAAAGACACTGTGCTGGGGTGAAGAGGGACAATTGCTCTCCCCCTGCTAAATATAAGAGGACACCACTTGAAAAAGTAATCTGTGACTTGTGTGAACAGAATCTAAAGAAGCACTGATAGGAGTTTTCCTGACATGCAATGAACTTACAGCTGAAATGTGAATACGGGCAGCAGTCAGATACCAACAAGAGATGATGTGTCCATCGTACAATGAGATAGGAATGTGCAGCCTCATTCCTTTTCCCCCAAAATATGTGACCTGGAATTCTGGTAGCAAACAGAGATCAAGAATGGAGTCTTGGCCTGAGTTCCAGAGGAACTGAATCAACAGTTCACATTCCTGACGTATATAGAAACTTCAGGAAAATGGAATCCATAAAGTTGGAAGAAAACATTTTAGAGAGCAATCCTATATTGCTGTTGCACCAGTGCTGCACTCTTGCGCCAATCTAGTGCTGTCACAAACGTGCTCTCAGGCTCATCTGAGAATCTGAGAATCCAGCTAGTCCGGCACAAATAATAGTGGCAGCGCTCAGGCGGGCTGTGCCAGTCATGCACTGGTTGTGTGCCAGCAGCGCTCAATCGGCGCAGGGCATTGCAAAGGACATTCCAGAGGCGTGCCGGGGGTGTAACAGGGCAGCGCAGTGGGCGGCAACAGGGGCAGCAAAGGACAACAGCCATAAAGCTGTATACGAAGCCCGTCCCCAGCCAGGGCGGCCCCGATTCGGGCCGCTGCTGCACACATTCACCTAAGCCTGCAAATCAGCAGGCACAGATCCGAGCAGCCCCATTGGGCTTGCTGAGGCTTACCCGGGTGCAAGGGGAAAATCTCCCCTTGTCCTGTGTTGCACTGCACTGCTGCTGCCTCCTGAGCTTAGGATACAGTCCTGCTGTGCTAGCCTTGCTAGGCCGGCGCTGCTTAGGATTGGGCTGTTGATCCTGAAGAGTCAGGTGGAAGAGGGTCATGGGCACCCCACCACCACCACCACCTGTGGATAGGACAGCCCCGAATACTTCCTGTTTTTCATGATGAAGCTCAAGATTATTTACAAAAGTGTGAGTATCTGGGTAGTGCAACAATGGTATAGATGGCTCCCCCCCCCCAAAAAAAAACACCTTTATAATATAAACACATCCATTGTAGCTTGTGGAAAGAAATGGAGAAAAGTTAGTGAAAAAAGGGTGCCAAAATGCCATTCCTAATAAGCGAATAGTGAAAAGCTAAGAAGTCATATTCAGATTGCGATAAGCAAAGATGTGTCATCACACATCTTTGCTTATTGCAATCTGTCTATGACTTCTTTGCTGTGTAAGCAGACAGGACACACAATTCCTACTTCTGTCTATGGCACAAATTCAAATCCCCATTCTGGTAATTGCCTAGCGGAAGAACTGAAGTTGTGCCATTTAGAATTTTAATTGGGAGCTTTGTTTTGAGTGCAGATTAATTTAAAACTATATTGTGTCCTGGTAATAATTGTGTCACGAGGTGTCAGCGACGAAGGAACAGGCTGCCCAATTCACAGTGTTCTGAAAGAGAAGAATGGACTCCACTGCCTTGACCTTTTCTATATTATGGGATTTGACTGCATGATCATTGCACTTCTCCCTCATTAACAGCCTGAGTAACCAGCACCTGGATTGATGGAATGGGCACACATTCAAGTTCCAGAATAATGAAATGTGCCGTGTGTGGCTCCAGAGTACAGGGCTCTATTTAAGGAGCGGCTTTAGTCATTAAAACCTGAAACCGACAACTTCAGATCTATGGGAAGAAATGAGGATTTGAGGAATGGGAACAGGTTTCAGGAAGGAAGCAGCTCCTGACTATTGGACAAGCTGAACCTGAGACTCCGTTGATGAAAACAGATCTTGAGCCCTTCTGTGCAACTTGCTCAACCAGTGACCCGCCATTTGCAACTCACCAGCCAAGGCTGGCAGCTCATCAGAGCTCAGCAAACCTCCGTTTGGCTGCCTGCCCGAGACAGCATTTTTAGTTAGCTGTCTATTGGCATTTGAATATGGTGGACCCTCCTTACCCACCATCTCAGCATCTGCGGAGTTGAGCATTCACAGATGCCAAGCCAGCACTTCAGAGGGCCTCCAGGATGCAACTTTTCATGTCGGTGACTTTCGGTAGCGTCTCGGAGGTCTGGATTGTTCACCCTTGACCTCCCCATGCCTCACAACACGTCCTGGATGTGACTGGAAGTCACTGACACAAACCAGAAATGGCTTCTGGTTGTGTACAGTAGAACTTCTGAGGCCTTCTGAGGAGACTTGTGCCTTCTGAGGAGTGCAGCCTCCCAAAGGCCAGATGCGACTTCCAGGTACGTTTTTTCCTGACACTGGTGCCTCCCCCCCCCCCAATGGATTTCAATATTAGTGGATTTCAAAATCCACAGATTTTGGTATCCACAGGGAGTCAAGGAACCATTCCTCTGTGGATACTGAGGCCCCTTATACTGTCCTTCCACTGCCTAAGAGGCTCTGGAGGTGGCTTACATCAAATTTATGAACAGTTCAGCCTTAAAAAGCAGAGCAGGTAATGGAAGGAGTGGTGAGTTCTTCTCTACTGGCACTTCCTCCTTTCCTTCTCCCTCACAAAGGCAGTTGGTAGTTCTCAGTGTGAGGAAGGAGGCGCATAGTTCAGCTATGAAAGCAAGCACAGCAGGTGGAGATAGTAATATTGGCACCTACTTTGCTTGCTTTCTGTCTTGCCTTCTCCTCAGAAAAGCAGTCGATGAAAAGCATGACCAGCCAAGTGGAGATAGCTTATGAAACTTGGCCAAAGGTTGACCTTTGTTACCAATGTTGGCTTAATGTTGGCCAAAGGGTACTTGATTGGTGTCTATGTTTGGTTTGATGGATAAAGAGCCCTGAAACTTTTTTTTAAGAGGCCATAGTGGTACAGACCATGCTATGCATGGATAGGATCACAGGTTAATCCCAATTCACCCCTGTCTCTTCACTTGTTAGTGAATGCAAGTTAGAGACCCCTGTCATTTCATGAGTTGTTCTTGCACAAATCTCATTCTTTTGAATGGGGCTTGCCCAGCAGAAGTTCTGTCCTCTAGATTTGGCCAAAACTCACGACTGCAGTGTTCTTTTCAGGCAGCTACAGATTGCCTAGACTGTGCCTAAAATTAACTAAAGCCTTTCACCTTGATTGTAATTGACAATGAAAAAAACAGGTTGTTTGTAGCTGCTTGCACAGATCGGTGGGAGAAGAGAGCAGAAGTACTTCTGTGGATGAAACATTTCAGATTGCTCTCCACCACACCCTATGTAGAGAAAAGCAAAGCAGCCTCAGATAAATCACATTCCTTCTCCAAGTTTGCATGTCACAACTGTGAATACAATTTCTGGTTCGCTGTTTTGATCATTATGTCGCCATTCATTCATAATTTCCAGAGGGGAAAAAAAGAGGCCTCTTTGGAAGTAGCTGACATCCAAACATTGTTCAGTGCAGATAAAAAAATGGCCAATGAAAGTGGTGTTTGACTGTGGATTGATGATGCATTGCAGAACGAGACAGAAACATCATTTCTGCAAGCCTTGTAACACGGTAGTACAGGGAATATTTAGCCTTTAACACAAATGATTTTTATTACCCCTATGGAATTCAAAGCACTTTTTTTCCATGTTAGAGTTTGTTCCTTCCTTCTTTTTTTTTTTTTTTCCTCGTACTGAGGCTGCTGCCGTTTTTGTCTCTGGCCAGGCACAATGGGAGAGAAGAATAGAGAACTTGATTGCATGACAGCGGTCTGAGAAAGCAATATAAAGAACACCAACTTCAGTCTGGCGCACATTTTTAGTGTAAATGAGTGTGAAATTGGACTTTCAACAGAAAAGAGCTACTAGGCACATTGAAAAGGTGAAATTCTTCCCCCCTCCCCCATTGGAACCCCTATATAACTTAATCCACTCTCCCAGATTGGGAAACTAAGACAAGCTCATACAGTAAAAGACAGGAAATGTGTTCTTTCTTTCTCTTTGCTTTCTCTCTCACTTCTCCCGTTTTGTTTTGTTTTCTTGTAGCATGCACAGCTCCTTCCTCATTGACAACAGTCATTCCATGTAAAGGGCAGCTGGATCTCTTGGGATAGTCTCATACACAGGGCCCCCTAAAATAAAAGGGAACAGCACAATAGCCTGATGAAACTCGCACAAGAGAATGTCCTGCTGGATTGTACCATGAACTGATGGATACTGGCACTTGCGCCTGATACTGGGCTTCTTCCAGGGCTGGCCAATCAATGCTTGCATCAGGCTCAGACTTGGAGAGGCAGCCCATTGCCCAGTGTCACCCCAGCAGAACCACTGCAATCACTTCCCCATCTGCCTGGCCAACTCACTGGTTTTTTTCCCCCTTGCTGTCCTTGAAGAAAGCAAATGTTCCTCTGCACTCTGCAGCTGTAGCACCCCCCGCTGCAGTTTCCTTGCCTGGAATCAGCTATTCCACTGTTCTGCCTTCCTCCTCTCCTTCTAATTGGTCTGGAAGAGGGGGGGCTGGCCTGGGAAAGGGGGTGGGGCAGGGAGGCTGCATCAAAGGTCCCGTTGGGAGGCCGTGCAGCCCCAATTCGTGCCGCACGGCTTTCTCAGTTCCGCGCCTGCTAAATAGCAGGCACAGAAACCCCATGGGGTGGCTGAAGCATCCCAGGGAGCAAGGGGACAAATGTGCCCTTGCCACAGGGAGGCTCCCCAGCCTCACCAATCCAGTGCAATTTGGGATTGCACTCTTAGTGTGAGTGTGTTCCTGCTTTTTTCCTGCTGCTTCCATGTCATGCCAAAACACCTTGTGGCAATCTAGAAGCTGGCATTCAGAATTGGGTGGCAACAGATGTAGTGGTAGGGTAGGATGGTTCCTGTAGGTGTGGGCTGAGGAGGTTGAGGGGAGAAGGAAGGCATTAAAAGGGTTGTGGTTTTTTTTGACTGCACACAAAAAAAGGAGGGAACAGAAGCGGAGGGCAGCTGGGACACGGAATTGGGGGCTCTTCAAGATATAAACCACCTCCCTTTTTTCTGTGAAATTTATTCAAGAAAGCCATTGCCTCGTAGCTCAAGCCATTTCTCAAAACGTGTCAGACTTGCAACTAGAAAGACTCGAAATTTTGCTCATGTTGACAGCACAATCCTAACCTGGAGTTAGGCTGGCACAGTTAGGCTAGCAAAATTTGGCTGACACAAGGGACACCATAAAGCGTGTTTGGACAATGCTCGGAATCAGGGAGGATGGCACACATCTCTGTGCTGGCCTCTCTGGCTCCAAGAGAGGTCCCAACATGCTTTACGGTGGCCCTTGTGCAGGCCAAACTTTGCTGGCCTAACTGTATAACTCCAGGTTAGGATTTCACCCTGAATTGCGACGGGTGCAAGCTACAACATGCAAGTCAAGTCGAGTCACAGGATCGCTGACTCGAGACAACTCAAAACTTGGGCTCAGTGACTTGAGCACATCCCTCATATTTAGTTAGGATTGGGCTGTCAGAATGCAAAGTTTTACATTTCCACTGTATAGCAAATGAACACACAGAGTTCTGAAAACACTACGACAGGCTACATCCCATAATCTGTCTTTTGCTTCCATCCCTCCCAAACAGTTACACAAGCAAGCAGCAACTCTCGTGAGACAATATTTCATCCGCTAGGGCAGACAAATGGGGGAGGTAAAAGAAAAAACCCTTTCAATTGGATTGTGATGCTTGGTCTGATAAAGCAACTTTGCTCAATGCGTTGGGCTGAAAATGACGATGAGGTAATGCCATCATAAATAATTGCTTAAAGCACCTCTGTGTTGTGGATGCTGAAACTCCGAACACAGGGAGGGAGACGGAACCTGTGACGGTAAAAGGATGCTGAAGGCTAGCTTTTAAGATAATTGAGGACTTTTCATTGGACAATTCCTTTCTATAGTGGTCGGCTCATGGAGCACCTCACACTGAGTATCTAGAGATCAAAAGCAACCCTTAGATTTGTTTTTGAAAGTGATATTCCCAGTGGAATTAAAGAAACTAATGGAACAAATTACAGAGCTTTCTATGCACCCGGGGGAGGGGGGGAAGCATGCACAAGGCAAGTATTTCTTCCAAATAGCCCAGTGGCAATTCAAAAGCATATTTTGGTCTCAAAATAGAATTTCAGGCTGACCTGTTGGAGAGAAAAAAATCAAATGATAGCTTTAATGATAGCCATTACAGATTGTCCATTGTCACTGTCAAGATTCATTTTCTCCTTTCTGGGAGACCCAAATTTAGAGCTTGGGATAGAAAGAAAACAAACAGCTGCAGGCTGTACTCAAGCTCTTTGATCAGAGACACAAACACAAAACGGCTTAATAATGGGGGCTGGCTGACTTGGGGGGGGGAGAGACGGCTCTTTTCTCGCTTTGTTTTACTGAAACAGAACAAAAACAACGGAAAGCATGTCTTCAGCCCTATTTGCATACTGCTCAGCTCTGAATGAACTCGTATCAAACAATGATCTCATCCCCCAAAACATGGATTACAAATAGTGTCCTCTGGGGTCTTTTCTGTACGAGGACAAGGCTTTAGTTGACTTGCAATGCTGTTGTGTTATACCAATGTTTTCTAAGGTCACAGAGTTTGTCCTGGTCCCATGAAGAGTGAGGAGACACAGGTGAAGCAAGGATTCAGGGCCACATATTGCTCCAAGTGAGGAAGTCCATGGGACAGGACCCAGGACTTGAATGTCCTTAGACCAAGATTCCCCCTCCAACTCTTCACCCCGGCTATCTGGAGAGAGGAGTATTTTAAAAGTGCAGCCCTTTGCACTCCATCTCATTCCCGGGAAATTCCTCCTGGCTTGCTGCCAGCATTAATGAACAGGCATAGGTGAGTTCCTAGTACGGATGGGCTTGGTTCCTTATGGCAGTGATCCCCATACTGTAAATAATATGAAAAGGACTGTGTATGAATATGGTGCATATAAATTCACATCCCAGCTATGTGTAGCTTTAGCATCTACATGCAGGCACATAGCGGTTCTTCAGGAAGCATCTAGATCAGTGGTTCTCAAACTTTTAGCACTGGGGCCCACGTTTTAGAATGACAATCTGTTAAAAAGTAATGCCATTGACCTGGAAGTGATTCAATGGCAGGAAGTAACACCATCAAGCAGGAAAATTAACAAAATTTAATTAATTAAAAGTTTACAATAAGTTTTAAAAAATTATTTAAAATGAAGAATAACCCACCCAACCTGTTTTGTTGTTGTTTTTAATTTTCCAAATATCCCAAGGCTGCAATTCTATCCACACTTATCCGAGAGTAAGCCCCAGTGACTTTCATTTTTCATAGCCTATACATAGTAGCCTATTAAAAGAACAGATCTGTAACTTTTCCCCAAATGCAGTTACATACCATGGCATGAATGGGGACCTACCATGAAACTGACTTACGACACACTCAGGGCGCAATCCTAAGCAGTGTTGGATTGGCAAGGCCAGCCAGCCAGCGCAAAATCCAACACTGCTTTGGGAGGCTGGAGCCTCCCAATGGCAAGGGCACATTTGCAACCTTACCATTGGGGAAGCTCCAGTCTCCCCAATGCACTCCTCAGATTTGTGCCTGTTAAACAGCAGTAGCAGATCCGAGGAGACCACGCAGCCCGAATTGGGGCCACACAGCCTCCCAAGCAGGTACAAGGTTCGGCCATATGGCCGAATCCTGGACTCGCCCACATCTCACCCCCAACCCCCAACCCCCCGCCAATTCCCATCCTGGGACAGAGCCTCCCTTGCGCTGACCAGCTTTGGTCGGCGTGAGGGAGGCTCACCATTGGCGTTCTCAGGCTGACACTACTCGTAGCTGACACTACTAGTGAGAGCACTAGTGCTCATGTGGGGGGGGTGCTCAGCGCCCCTAGGTTGGCGCTATGTCTGTCGCATCAATGATGAAGTAGCGTCGACGTGATGGGCAGGGTAGGATTGCTCTGTTAGTGGGTCCCAACCCACAGTTTTAGAAACACTGATCTAGATGCATTTGTGTGCAACACCAACACTGAGTGTTTGACTGCTTAAGTAAAGCTGACCATTGTTTCAATGTACATCAGTCGCCTAGAGTGATGCACATTTTACAAAACAGAAGAGTGTTTTGTTAAAAATAATCACATGGATAGATGGAGAAAAAAGAAAATGCAAATTTATATCAGGTCATGCATATAAATTAATCTTATGCATTCTCTGTATAAACTCAGAAGACAGACAGACTTAAATATTGGATACAAGATGACACATTTTACCAATTCATTGAAAAATAACAAAAACACATGGTGAAATCTGCCCATTCCTAGCGGGATGCAAATAATTAAGGACTACATGAAAGCACCCCAAATATCAGCATGATATCGAGTTGTTGTTCAGTCGTTAAGTCGTGTCCGACTCTTCGCAACCCCATGGACCACAGCATGCCAGGCCTCCCTGTCCTCCATTAGCTTCCAGAGTTCGCCCAATTTCATGTTCATCGCCTTGGTGACACTAGCTAACCATCTCATCCTCTGCCGCCCCCTTCTCCTTTTGCCTTCAATCTTTCCAAGCATGAGGGTCTTTTCTAAAGAGTCCTCTCTTCTCATGAGGTGGCCAAAGTACTTGAGCTTCAGCTTCAGGATTTGTCCTTCCAGGGAGCAATCAGGCTTGACTTCCTGTAGGATTGACCGATCGGATATCCTTGCAGTCCAGAGGACTCTCAAGAGTCTTCTCCAACACCGTAATTCAAAAGCATCTATTCTTTGGCGCTCTGCCTTCCTTATGGTCAAGCTCTCACAGCCATACATGACTACTGAGAAAACCATAGTTCTGACTATGTGAACCTTTGTTGGCAGGGTGATGTCTCGGCTTTTTATTAAGTTGTCTAGGTTCGCCATAGCTTTCCTTCCAAGCACCAAATGCCTTTTAATTTCATGGCTGCAGTCACCATCTTGGAGCCCAGGAAAATAAAATCTGACACTGCTTCCATTTTTTCTCCTTCTATTTGCCAGGAAATAATGGGAGTGATTGCCATGATCTTAGATCATGATATTGAGAGTGACCTGCAAATCTTGTTGAGGTTATTCATTCCTTGCTGACATTTTTTGTAACCCCCTAGTAGAATCAGTAAAGAATCAAAGTGAAACAATTCTGTGTGACAAAGATAGGGCGAAAGCATCAAGCTTCTCCCTTCATTCATTCTTCCTAAAATACTGAGCTTAAGAAAGAACCCACTAAAAAAAAAAACCATAATCAGTCTCCCAAAAACCAATACCTTATCACAATGCAACATGTGCTGACCAAACAATCCGTGTGATATAAGAACGTTGTAAACACCTTTAAAATAGGTCTCATAACTTCCTGGCTCTTGTGCCGCTACCTGCTTCAAATATGAAGCCAGCAAGATAATCTGCAGAATGAATTCACTGTGTGACTCAAGGTAAAAATCAGTTTTTATATTACTTCCATCCACTATAATAAAATCAGATTCAATACTTGCTGTCTCTTTCTGTTGGATCATATTACTTCCATTCACTGAAAACAAAATGAAGTTGTGTATAAGGCTCGAAAAAGGAATGATATATGCTCTTGTTTGACTGGTGTTCCGAAATCAGAACATCTCCAACAAGGGCCTCTGCTTCAGGTGAAATTCCAGTGCAATTTTACTCTTTTCCCAGATTGTGATGACATTCATGGACAATTACTTTTGTTTAGTTCTCCCCGCAAGTTCTGAAAATAAATTACAGCTATTGTTTATTGTTTACGGTTATGTCTGAATAATCCAAGAGACCAAAAAACAAAAACCCAGTATCTCAAGTTGTTCATAGGCGACAAGAAGTGTACACATAATTCCATCTACATTTTTGCACTAGCCCAAGTTAATATATGTGAAAGCCATTTTCACCTCTGTACATTCAGGTACCTGTACTACTCAAAGATCAAGCAGGCTACATCATGGTAGAGGTGCATACGTGGCAAATAATAAACTTCAAATGCATCCCAATGGCTTCAGCACAGAGCCATTCTCCTCGTCCTCCTTCTCCTCTTCATCCTGCTCCTCCCAGACTGGGGAGAGAGGGACGGGTGTTCAGTAGGTTTCATGACACTTGTGTTTAATAAAGTTAAACCTCAGTCTGGTGTCTTTCTTGGTAGTGGTGGTGCAAGGGTAATAGGCTACCTTAGAATGCCAGATGCAGGGGAGTGGCAGCGAGATACAAGTATCTGGTTGTCTTGCCTGCTCCCTGAGACATCTGGTGGGCCACTGTGAGATACAGAAAGCTGGACTAGATGGACCATTGGCCTGATCCAGCAAGGCTTTTCTTATGTTCTTATGCTCCTCCTTCTCCTCCTCAGCATCATGAAGCCTAACTGAAGAAAATTTCCATCCAAATGCAGAGGCACATGTGCTAAATATGTGCACATGAGCTGTGTATTGGAATAGACATGTGTAACATATACGAAAACAAAATGTGCCAGTCAGATCAGTGCAAGGATGTCATTAAGTAACTGCCCAATCCTCAGCATGTTTGCTCAGAAATAGGTTCTGCTGTGATCAATGGAGCTTACTATGGGAAACTGTTAGAGATTGCAGCCTAAGACGGGCAGCGCAATCCTATACTATGCCGGCCTAGTAAGGTCAACATAGCAGGGCTATATCCTAAAGCCTGTTAGGAGGTGGCAGCAGCAATGTGCAGGACAAGGCCAGGCGCAGAGGAACATGGACAGGAGTGGCCCGAATTGGGGACGTACTGGCTGGGGACGGGGTTTATGATTTGGCACTACGGCATACTGCTTCACAACCCCTGACTCCACCCACTGCGCCACCCAGTTACAACCCCAGAACGCCTCTGGAACACCCTCACGGAGGCCCTGTGCAGACCGTGCGCCGCCGATGTTTGACTGGTACATGCGCCAGCCCAGCACCATAGAGCCGCCATGGATGCGCTTTATGGCACGTTCGTGATAGCGTTCGGCCAGCGCAAGAGCACAGTGCCAGCGCAAAGGGGATAGAGGATTGCACGCTAAACCTTTCTGTTGAATCAAGGAATAATTGAGCATTGTTAGGACCTTTCCAGGGAGAGGAGTAAAGGATAAAGAAATAAAGGATGAATAAGGATAAACTCTAAATAAAGAGTTTGAGGGAGGGGAGAGAAACACACTTTCAGTTGACAAACATGTGAAATTAGCTCCCTTTCTGATCTAGTATATTCTAAATTAAAATAGCGCAATACTTTTTAAATAAATTTGTAGCATTTCGACCACAAAATAAAACAGGAAGCTCCATGACAAAACTATTAAATGAGTTATCTTTTCCCCGTGTGACACACCGTTTGGATAGAAGTCATGTATAAATACGTGGCTCAGAAAGGTGATTTAGTATGGTGAATATTTGCTATTAACATCAAGTTGGCCAGAGAAAAACACATTTTGGTTTGGAGTAGGCCGTGGAGGCAGACACCGTCCTAGTAGGTGGTAGAAACGGATAACAACCCTTTGATTTAAACGCATCACTGCTTGTCATTAACACCCTGTCACTCAAGCAAGGAATTATGCGGAGTGCCCCCGGCAGGATCATTTCCAGTAATTTGAACAACAAATTAACTGTATCTTTTATTTATAGCACTCTCGCCAGCAGCATTTTAATTCATACTAAAAGAGGGGGGAGGAAGCTGAAGATATTTTAGCTTTAGTCTATAAAATGCTTGCTTCCTCTTCCAATAGTAGGCGTTGGTCCTGAAATTAATGTTCTACTTTACTAGTAGGAAACCAAACTGCTAACACAAACTGTACCCCGTTTTGTCATAAAGACAAAAGGATTAGGTTCCGACTAATAAAGTATACATTTATGAATAGCATCTGACGTACTTCTTTTTGAGATTAAATCCATGGTTCCTTTGACCTGGGTCCTGTTTTGAACACGTATTATCAGTTAGCAAATTAAATCCATTCATTATTGAACTCTCAATGTTGCTTCCTGTACTGATTGTACAGGACGGAAAAAGGAGTAGGAAAAAAAAGACAGGCCCCAATCCTATCCAACTTTCCAGTGCTGGTGCAGCTACACCAAAGGGGCATGTGCTGCATCCTGTGATGGGGGAGCAATTGGGGAGGCCTCTTCAAGGTAAGGGAATGTTTAGTTGCATTGCATTGCGGTTGCATTGATCATGGAAAGTTGGACAGGATTGGGTCCTGTTGTCCATCATCTTCTGCCAAAGCATGCATTCATTCTATATCAGGGTAGGCAAGAAGTCAAAAACGTAGGCCACCTGATCATCTATAGGTCTCCCAGTAGGCCACCTGATCATCTATAGGTCTCCTCAAACCCACAAGAGCTATTTTGCTGGTGTAAGTTCAAGGAGAAGAAAGTGGCAGGGCAGGTAGAAAAATTGCGGCTAGAATCTGGTACGCACTTTGCTGCCAGGATCCAATTGCTCCAGCCCACTCGCCACCCCTGCCGTACCCCCTCCACAACCTGCCACCTCCACCATCTTATCTCTGTGGTGCAGCCTGGGTAGGCTAGTTTTACATGCATGCATGTAAATAATGCATAATTTTGTATGTCTCAATCATGTCCCCCTCAGGCGCCTTTTTTCTGAAGAGCCCCACAACGCTGCAGTCTTTCTTCATAAGGGAAGTGCCCCAGCCCCGTAATCATTTTTGTTGCTCTCTTCTGCACCTTTTCCATCTCCACTATGTCCTTTTTGAGGTGCGGCGACCAGAACTGCACACAATATTTGTTAAAAATATTTGTTATATTTGTTAAAAAATATTTGTTAAATAAAACCCTCAGGTTTTTAAATTTGTTGAATATTTGTTAAAAAAAAACCCTCAGGGTTTACAAAAAAACCTGCTTATGTGAATTACCTTGAATTAAAATCAAAGGAGCAATCCAATGACCAAGAAAGGCAGTATATAAATACTGGAATTATTATTATTATTATTATTATTATTATTATTATTATTATTATTAGTAGTAGTAGTAGTAGTAGTAGTAGTAGTAGTAGTAACAGTAACAGTAACAGTGATAATTTGTTGTTGTTAAATCAAGCATGGGATTGGCTGATTAGTTATTCTTTTTTAAAACAAAAAATTATCCTTGTATTCATGAGATAGTTCTTGTTTCAAGACCCATTCTACAATGTTTGAAAATTTTGATATTCTTTTCAACAGACATATTTTTATTATCTTTAATTTTTAAATGTTTATGACACAGTTAAGAATAAAAATGTTCCAAAGAGCTTCAAGTCAACATGTAAATTGATCCACATATGAATATGCCACAGATGCAGCAAAACACAAGCAAGCAACCATTTCTCGTCAGTCTGGGAGAAAGTCTCTATAGTAAGAATCATGCTGACATATGAGACCAGGTTGAGCTGATCTTATTTCTGGCCAAGCGAAGTCAGTTTGTAAGAAGAAAACAAAGCCTTCTGCTACTGCCAGAAGATGCATGGGGAATGGAACTTTGAAGGTGAGAGGCAGGCAAAAGGATGCCTGCCCGTGCAATTTTGAGGTCTATGGAATGTTCAAATGGAAGTGAGGGCCTAATCCTATTCAACTCAACGTGGGCAGTATACTTGTACTGCCTGTGTCTCTTGCAAATTGTGCCGTAAAGCGTCTCCAATGCTGGTAGTAAGCCATTCCTGCCAGTCTTGGGCAGCACCATGGTGACAGTGGCCATAGGTGCCCTGGAGGTAGCCCTGCTCACCAGCAATGCAGTCTTTCTGGGTGGTGCAGGAGGGCATTCCGGAGCAGGGGGAGGGGTTGAGCAAGGGCGGGACCAATGGTGACTCTTGTCCTTGCCTGCAATAACTGGTTGCCCGCCCAGCACCCTTAACGCGGGGAAAGGGAATGAATATCCCCATTCCTCATGGAGTCTCCCACAGCTGCCTGGCTGCCACGGGATGCAGCGGTAGCCACCTGGCTACCGCT
>JAJKFI010000003.1:18359721-18402024 GCA_029204185.1 Lerista edwardsae
CACACACACACACACACACACACACACACACACACACACACACACACCCTTCATTCAATCCTGAATGTTTTTATGGACTGTGGACCAGGAATTGGCACTGGCATTGATAAGTTAGCACAGAGAGCTGGAGGGAGGCAGGAATTTATTGGAATGGAACGGGGAGGGGCGGAGAAAAGGGTGAATCAGAGCTGGGAAGAGGGTATTATCAGCTGCAGGACACTGATATCCTAATCCCTGACCTCGATCCCCCCAACCTAGGTCCACATGGACTTCTGCCAGTTATTTAGCTGGTGCAGGCCTGAGTAGACTCAGCGGTTCAGTGCAAGCTTCCTCTGGGAACAAATGTTCCCTTACCCAACGAGGCCTTAAGAGGCTGAAATGCCCCCTCAGGATTCAGAGGGGGCTGCGACTCTCACACTTGCTCAGACCTGGCCAGAAAATTATGCATTACAGCTGGATTGGATGAACATATTGATAAAGTACTTCTTGTCCTTTCTCAGTTGGCCAAATTTCACTGGTACCCAGTGCCTTACTCATTCACCAGTTTTCCATTGACCAGAGAGCCTCTTTGTTTCGGCCCCTTTCTGATCTTGATGAAGTACACCTGCTTTTTAGAAGCCACCCTGCTAATTGGTCAGAACGTTGCACTGTTATCTCTTTCAGAATTCTGTCTATGCTCACCTTCAAATAATGTTTTTTTTTTCTTCTCAAAGAAACTGAAATAACATTTACAACCTGTATACGTATACTGGCCTGATTCCTTCTTTGTTAGCTTGCCTCACTCCAGTCCTTCATCAAACTTGGCATTTTCATTTGGGCAGCCCCTTGCCCATTCAAGCAATTTTACAAACTTTGTCTTTAATAGCCTCACACATCCTTTCACTTTGGCTAACTCTTATGTTGTGCAGCATGCTGGGGGTGGGTGGGGTGGAAGAGGAAGAAGGAAGAAAAAAACAAGGAAGTCTTTTATAACAGTTACTGTTCAATATGCACTAATTACAGTATAATGAAAATATATGCATCATAAAAAGGCATTATAAGTTGCCAGGGAATACATAACATAGAAAAATGAAGTCTATGAGCTGTCTCACGTAAAAAGGTGGCATTTCATTCTGTTGCCGTTTTAGAATATTCATAATTAAGTCAAAACTTGAGCCATTCGATGTCATCTTTTGATTTGCAAATAATTTAGACAGCAATCCTAACCTGGAGTTAGGCCGGCACAGTTAGACCAGCAAAGTTTGGCCGGCACAAGGGATACTGTAAAGTATGTTTGGACCAGTCTTGGAGTCAGAGAGGCCAGTACACACACGTGCATCACCTCTCTGACTCCGAGAGTGGTCCAAATGTGCTTGACATTGGCCCTTGTGCTGGCCAAACATTGCTGGCCTAAGTGTGCCAGCTTAACTCCAGGTTAGGATTGTGCTCTCAATCAAACTCTTAGCACATCGGATCTCCATGTAATTATTATTTATTTATTTTCCAGCCCTTAACACCATGTGAGATATATGATGCGGTCCTTGTGCTGAAAAGTGCTGAAAGCAGTAAAACAGTTTTTCCATGAGCAGAAGATGCCTTCTTCATGAAAATGCACCTTTGGATCCAGATGATAGTTATTTGAGCTGTATGATTAGAACACAACAGCTATTTTATTTGCAATAAGCCATTTTCTTTAAGGCAATTTTGAACTATGCACTTCTAGTTTCTGGCTTTTGCACAAGAAATATCACAAACTGAACTCACAATTTTATTTCTGTTTCTGTTTCTGCTAATCCACTGAGCACAGCGTTATTCTTTTATCTTTTGAGGTAGCAAAAGGAATTCCAATATGTATTTTTCCGGCACCCTGTGATGAGTTTAATTGTATTTTTTTTTTTGCAGCTTCTTAGAAATTTAACTTACATTAGTTGGAGGACTGATAAGATATTTATGTTCCCTAAAGAAATCAGAAGTACTTTCAGTTTCAAATTTTAATAAAATGTGAGAAAGTACTGATTTGTTTTGATGGCTTCTGATTGTATAATTGGTTTAACCAGGCTTATCCTTCAAAAAAAATTTTATTCCATATGCCTATCATATTGCTGCTCATTTTACATGCCCTGTAGTGTTATGTAAAAAGATGTCAGTTAAAAAGAAAAAAGAAAAAACATGGGAAAGTAAAATATAGAGTAATTCACATATATTCAGACAATTTTGAAAGATGTTGACTTCTCAATTAAAATGGTTTTATCATGATCAATATTAGTCCAATAAATGTCAGGCTTCTTCTAAATGTTCTTTAGGGTGCTATCCTAAACTGCACTGGAACAGGCAGGCCAGTGGGAGTTGCATCCAGCGCAGGTTGGGAGCAAGCTGGAACCTCCATGGGGCAACGGTACATTTGTCCCCTTGCCCTGGGGTAGGGCCCAGCTACCCCTATGGGCTACTCGGATCTTCACCCACTATATAGCGGAGCCACTGCTGGTTCTTTGACCTAAGTATTGGGAACTTTCACAACAAAATGGTGGCTTCAGGAGGTGCATCATGTCATAACATGTCAGCTTAAGGAGGAGGAGCCAGTTACAGAATTGTACTATGTGCAACAATGTGATACTGTATACTGTATACTGTACATACTGTACATGCATGCAAAACACCCCTCAGTAGTATACTGCTCACTAATCAGCCCATGCTACAAACCAGTGGCATACCTGGTGGGTAGGGGGGACATATGCCCCAGGTTCCACCTGGCGGGGGGGGGAACATTACAACCCACCTCCCCAGTGCTAGGGTTACCAGATCCAAACTGGGACAGAGTGCCTATACCTTTAACCATTGTATAGAAGAAGGAATTTGTGCAGGTGCAGCTCATCATGGAAAGGTTTCAAAAGCTGCACCTGCCCAAATCCCTTCTTTTTGTTCATCCCCAAATCCCCATGTTTTTATCTTTTCTTGTGCCCCCTTTTTTGGTGCCTCCCTCCATGATGGCAGACCATCCAAGGGTCAGAAAGGCAGCCTTCCCAATCCTCAGAAGGCCTAAAAACATTATATCCTGTTTTCAGCAAAAATAAAAATAAAAAACAGAAGTAATGTTTTTAGGCCTTCTGGGGGCTTGGAGGATACCTGTGACTTCTCCATACCTTAGAAAGCCTAAAACATTACTTCCAGTTTTCATTGAAACATTTTTAGACTTTCGGGAGTCCTCGGAAAGCCTTCTGAGGGTCAGGAAGGCCACCTGTGACCTCCCTGGCCCTCAGAAGGCCTACATTTTAATTTGGGGTTGCCAAGAAAAGGGGAAAGAAAGGGATGGCATTTTGGTCATAGCCAGTGATGTCATGCACCCACTACGCACCACTACGTGAGTACCGGTTCCTAGAAGTTGAGCTGGCCCCACCCACTCGAAGCTGGACCCGTTGGCTGGTTGGCTCAGCAGCTGCACATGCGTACTGCACGCCTGCAGCCGTTGCCTGCACTTTCTGTGAGGAGGCAGGCAGGCAGGCAGGCAGTGTGGTGGTGGCGGCGGCAGCAGCAGCAGCGGAGCGAGAGGACCGGAGGTGGTAGCAGTGGCAGCAGCAGCAGCAGCAGTGAGGGAGACCCGGGAATAAGGCAGCAAGCATGAGAAGGTAGGCTGCCTGGGGCTCCCGCTCCCTCCAGCCGCTCAGATCCAGCGTCCCGGTTCCTCCTGCAGCCTCCCCCCCAGCCCCCACGCAGTCTTTTTTTGGTCGCCCATTCCCCCTCCTGCTCTTTGCCAGCCGGCCTGGTGCTCAGTCGGGCGCCCACGTGGTCATGCAGCCCGGTGGGCACCTGTTCCCCCTCCTGCTCCTTGCCGGCTCCTTGCATTTAAAATTAAAGTTAAATGGCTCCCTGTCCCAAAAGGGCTCACAATCTAGTACAGTCTAGCCTGCTATTTAACCAGGAAACAGTTGAAGCAAAATATGTCTATACACCTCTCTAGAAAGCAAAGCAATAGAAGTTAAATCAACACTAACCACAAGCTGAAGTTATTACAAACACGATCACATCCATGCCAACAATCAAAACCTCACTTCCGGCTGTGACCCCACTTCCTGTCATGACATCACTTCCGGCTATGACCTCACTTCCTGCCATGACATCACTTCTGGCTTATGACATCACTTCCGGTGGGCAGACCCCGACAAGTGCCAATCAAAAATGAGTACCTGTTCGGGGAAGTGGGCGGGGACTTCCAGCATGGCAGTCGCTCCTTACCGAGGGAAGGGAGCGATCGAAGCTTTTGTCTTTCTCCAGGATCTCTGCATAGAGATTCTGGTCTAACTGCAGCAGGAGAGCTGAGTTAGAGTGGGGTAGCTGGTGTTTAGCTTCCAAAAGTGGCCAATTTTGGAGGTGAACGATGCCTTTGCCTGAACACAGAGGACTTAAGAGTTCCTGCTTGATACAGGCTGTGCTGTGGTTTTTGTTTGAGAGGGAGAACATCTTGGAAGAGCTTGAAGAATATGAAGGATTACATCTGAAGGTCTCTATTGGCTCCAAATAGAGATAAAATGCTTGGGAAGAAGTAACAGAGAGATGCAAACGGATTATGTTGATTATGCTGGTGGTAACAACAAGGCGTGAATTGCACACAAGTTTGGCTGTGGGCCATTGAGCGTCTCAGTGGGATTAAATCTATTTGTTTCAAGCTACAAGATTCCCATTGAAGTGCATTGTTTTTTTTCTTCTTCTTTTCTAATTTTTTCTATGAAGCGTGGGAAGTTGGGAAGTTTATCAGTGCTTTGTTCCTGTTGTTCCTTTGTTCCTGCTGTTCCTGTTGTTAAAGGTGGAGGAGGCTGAATTCCAACTGCGTAGCTGCTTTAAAATGGCAACAGATAACATGTTCATTGAGGAAAGGTGAAAGATTTATAACCGGAACAATTAAGAACTGTTGAAGAATTTCCATGGATGCTGAGTCTGAAGTAGATTTGTGCTGGAAGGATTAGAAGGATTGGAGGAGTAGTTAAGAAACCAGGAGAATGAAATTTGGAAGTTTGATCCCCCCTATCAAGAATATTTGGAAGAAGTGGATTGAATGAAGAAGGGACATCTTAGCTGTCGGCTTACAGACTCCTGTGGCAGAGGAAGCCTGTCAGCCGACTGTTCCCTTGGGGCAGCAAGGGAACAAAACTTGACCAGATATTTGTTTTTTTTATAAAAAAAATTGGTAGTAGTTTGGTTTTCATAATAAAAATGATAGGGAAATTTGAAAAATGGGGAATTTTTTTCTCTTTTCTTTTATTTTAGAAATGCTTAATAGATGGTAAATATAATGAGAATAGTAATTTTGGGTTGTAGAGAGGTTTCCTCCTTTCCTTTGTTGCATTGGTGAAGAGTAGCTGATGTTAATTGGTATTGATTTTAGAAGCGAAGGATAAGATTGTAAGCTTGTATGTTACGTCAAGATTATATTGTAAAGCTGACCTTTTTCTGTTTCTTTCTTTTTTTTCTTCTTCTTAAGTACGAGACAATTCAAGCTTATATTTAAAGAAATTATATTAGAGAAAATAGTGAAATTACTAAGATCCACTGGAATGTTTAAGAAAGTTTTGGTTTCTTTTTTCTTTTTGTGCCTTTTCTTCAAATCATGATGCCTTAATTGTAATGAGCAATATATTTGATGGTTTTGTAACAGAAATGATAATGTGAGATTTTGGAATATAGGCAAGTGAACAGAGTACTTCTATTTGTTTTTGATAAAGATAGAAATTAAGATTTTAGAGCTAGAAATATACAAGATAGATATATAAAGAATTATCTGACAGTTTATTACAATTTTTAAGCGATATTATTTTATAAAGCTATACTTCCCTGCTTCTTTTTTATATTTTTACTATTATCTTCTTTCCTATCTACTTTTCATTAGAAATTAGATAAATACATATAGATATATATACTTTTTAATTTCTTTCTTCTTTTTTCTCTTATATATTTTTGGTTTTTGATTGAGCTAATGTACTGCGAAGCTAGCATTGATTGGAATTAATAATAATAGTTATATTTTTATGTGGTTGTGATAATTGTATCCTTCCAGATGAAATATATTGTAGTAATTGTTAGTCGTGTAACTCTTGAACCACCCCCAAATTCCTATTGTTTGACCCCTTGTCTTCCTATCCTATGTATTTGACTGTCCTTACCTATATCTTTATAGTTAAAAAAATTAATAAAATCATCTTCAAAAAAAAAATGAGTACCTGTTCCTAAATCATTTGTATGACACCACTGGTCCTAGCCCTGGGTGACACAGGGGCCAGGATTGATACTACTCCAAACAAGGTTGAGATTCAAGTCAAACAAAATTTGAACCTCAAGACAGAGAACACACAACAAAAACATTCAAAATGTCAAGACATGGGATGGGCAAAAGGTTCAGAAGTGACTTTTGACCATGTCAGATTGGTGGAACACCATAATGACCTTCTGCCTCCTGCCAAATGCAATGTTATATTTTGACTCAAATTATTTCTGCTTCTCTTACAACTTCCTTTTGTAGTGAATCAGCCTGCGCTGTTTCACTTGGGAGCCATTAGTCCAGCTAATGGCTGGGGGTGATCGAAGCAGAGGGGAGCGTCGGAACGCAGCAACAGACTCAGAGAGACCGATCTCTTTCTGAATGGGGACGCTTCTAGATTGGCGCACCTCTCTGATATTTATTGAGATTTTACATAGCCAAGATAAATGAGAAAAGCAACAGCCTATATCGCTACGTGACAGGACGATTAATAAAAGAACAAAAGACCCTATTATCTTAATAAGAGAAATCATGGTGTGTTGCACAGGAAAGTCCCGTCCAAGAACAGGTATGGTTCAGATATGGTTCCAACACAGTTTTGGTACACTGATTACAATAGGCTGTGGTGTGCCAGTCATATACAGAAAGATTAATGATATATTTGTACTGTATAGCAAGTCCCGTGTGCCCTTCCCTATTCCAATTGCTGGGGTCTTAACGGCCTATGAAGAGCCTTGTTTCCCATAGTTGCAGCTGGATTTTTCAACAGCTACCCATAGGGCACAAGACCCTAAAATGAAATTCCAACATCCCATCCTTTTTTATTAATTTTAGGACGCACAGGACTGTGTTTGAGAACTCAGTATTTTCTTTTGAACTCATTACAAAACGATAGCATGGTGTTGAGGCAAGGAATTATTATGCATAGTAGGAACATGCCAGCTACTGCAAACAGGATGTATTTTAGTCCTGTTTTGAGCCAGCTTAAATTGGGGAAACAATTGACTCAACCATTTCAATAATGGTTCAAATATTCCATCGAAACCAGTATAAGTGTGCTTATATATATAAGAAACTGGGATTGTCTCAGAACAATTAAGTGGTTTTTCAGTGGGCTTGTAACAATTGCGCTTGGTACAGTTTTTAAACACACTGGGATTAAACATGTACTAAATAAATCTGATACAGAAATTGCTGAAGATAGACGAAAATGAGATACATTTACAAATTATTTGTTGGGATCAGATCAGAGAGAGATAAAACAGGGGAAGGGAGTAACAGGAAAACAAGAAAGCAAATACACAATGAGTTCCATGCTATTTTTTGAAAGGATGCTAGAATAAGATTTTTAGGTGTCACGGGTTGGCCCGCACGCTGACAGTCTTGCTCTGCTTGAGTTGCCAGTTGCTTGACCATTCCCCAGGTGATGCCAGGAGGGGGCGAATGGCGAAGCCTCTTCTTTAGGGGTGCTTCCTTTAGAGACAGATGTTTGAAACCGACAGGGACATCGTTTTTTCTGCGATGCCAGGCCATTTTACACAGCGTGCCTTTATTTTGGAAGTTAGAGTGCTGCTTTCACACAACGCGCTTGGACCCAAAAGGACTTCGCCGTCACCTGTGGAAACAGATGCAAACCCTCGACCCCATGATAAAAGTTCAGAAGGCTCATGCCAATTGGGGTCGGGTAGCCTGCGAAAATAAACTAGAGGTTTCTTTGAACTGTTGTCAGGCCCTTTTTTTGTTATTTTCAATTTGATGCCAGGGCCATTCAATGCCTGAGAGGAATAGGCAGGTGCATTGTCAGTAAGTTCAGAGTTTGCTAAAGGAAGTTGTAATTTAGTTGAAAACTTCAGTGTAGATTCAACTTGCTCCTTGGGAACTGGCCAAACTATTGTCTGCAGATCAAAGCCTGTTAACTGAACTGCATGCTTTCGTGCCGCTTTGAATAATGAAGAAAACATGGAAGCAGGAGAAATTACATTTCTCCCTCCCTGAGTCGGAAGGTGAAGCCATTCTAACAAGCGGAATGTGTTATCTTGCTGGCCTACGACACCAGTAAAGTATGGCTCTCCGGGAAGTAAAAGCAAAGTGAGCTGAGTGTTTAGAGTTAGCAGCTGGAAAAGGGGGGCTAAAAGAGTCAAGCCCATAGAAGGACGAATAAAGTTTAAATGTCCTAGGAGTTTTTGAAGGTCCACAAGAGTAATGGGGTTTGTTAAAGTTAATTGCGGAACGGCTGGCACTACAGCAGTTTCTGAAAGCTTGTGTCCTAGATACTGTATTGGGAGCATTGTTTGGATTTTTTCAGGCGCGACACTCAACCCATGCTGTTGCAAATGTTCCCTCATAGTGCTTACTAAGGAGGGGGGTAATTGACTAGCATGAGCCAAGATATCATTCTTAAATTGTGCATAAGGAATTGTAGCATGCACAGGATTTCCTCCTTTCCCTTTTACAACTGGACATACAGAAGCAAAGGCTTGAGCATTCTCATCTCCGGCTTCCCTAGCTGCCAAAACTAACTTTTGGACCGCTGAGAGGCAGTCCTGTGAATTTGAAGCCTCACAGGGAGCAGCCTTAGTGTACTGCGGAGGGGGTGCATTAGGGAGCAAAATAGAGGGTGCTGGAGGGTGGATAACCAAATTTGGGTAGCAAGCTGATGGTGGGTGTAGGAAAGGCTGAGTACGCTGCTGAAGGACATAAACAATCTGGTGCCATGCGTCCAATTGTTCTATGGGGGCACGAGGGGATTTATGAATATGCGTGCCCACCTCCAGCCAAACAGGTAGGTCTAAAGAGCCGTCTTGGGGGAAGAAAGAGCATGTAGCATATACAGTCTGAAGCAGAGAAGTTAGTACGGATTTAGCGACAGGCTTTTCATGCTTGTGAAGCAGAAAGGAAAGTTCCTGACAGTGACGTTGCTGCTCGGGGGACAAAGCGTTTCCCATAACTCACGTGAAATGGACGCGTCGAGGGTTGCCTTTTCTTTTCTCCAGGCGGGGTGAGCAGGGTCTACCTTTGTCGACACCTCTCTTCAGATCACGACTGGGTTGGCCCACCCAGGAATGCCAGATGTAGTGAATCAGCCTGCGCTGTTTCACTTGGGAGCCATTAGTCCAGCTAACGGCTGGGGGTGATCGAAGCAGAGGGGAGCGTCGGAACGCAGCAACAGACTCAGAGAGACCGATCTCTTTCTGAATGGGGACGCTTCTAGATTGGCGCGCCTCTCTGATATTTATTGAGATTTTACATAGCCAAGATAAATGAGAAAAGCAACAGCCTATATCGCTACGTGACAGGACGATTAATAAAAGAACAAAAGACCCTATTATCTTAATAAGAGAAATCATGGTGTGTTGCACAGGAAAGTCCCGTCCAAGAACAGGTACGGTTCAGATATGGTTCCAACACAGTTTTGGTACACTGATTACAATAGGCTGTGGTGTGCCAGTCATATACAGAAAGATTAATGATATATTTGTACTGTATAGCAAGTCCCGTGTGCCCTTCCCTATTCCAATTGCTGGGGTCTTAACGGCCTATGAAGAGCCTTGTTTCCCATAGTTGCAGCTGGATTTTTCAACAGCTACCCATAGGGCACAAGACCCTAAAATGAAATTCCAACACCTTTAACCTAATGGTTCCCAAACTTATCGTGGTCACAGCACCCTTCTTTCACAGTGGCCTCTTCTTCCCAGCATTCCCAGGCACCACCACTTTGGATTGTGTGAGATCTCACATGAACCAAGATGGTGGCACCCAGGAGAGCCAGGAAGATAGTTCACTGTCTGAATGTCTAGCGTAGAACTCCAGGTAACAAGCCTGTGAAGAGAAATGGGACTCTTCCTAGTGGTACTCCTGAGATCAACCAAGACAGCAGCAGACCTTGTATGGGTCTGAAAAAGCAGTGGGGAAACAACCTCCTGCAAGAACTCCATTTGAACATAGGAATACACAAGGCTCCTGGTCCTGGATCAGGATCTGTATGTATGGACTCAAGTCCCACTATAATGGAGTAATCAGTTTTATTTCAAGTGTCCAGGCTTATTTGGTTGGTATATCAAAGCCATAATCTTTTTTAAACACAAGTACCCTGATTTAAGGTTTTTCTGCATTAGAATAAAAGAGATCTGGCTATTTATGTTGTTAATACAAAGCCCTGTAAATTTAGAGAAGCTTGCATTTTATAGCACTCTGATGACTGTCAGCTTTTAGGCTATGAAGCAGAGGTCTATTATTTTAGCTTGATGTATCAACGTTCAAGCAGTTTCAAGACATGTTTATTACATAGAAGAAAGAATATCTATTATTATTGGTTAGCAATGCCTGTTATCAGCACAATAGTTTATAGTGACACCATTTGATTTTATATCAGGTGGAAATATAATATATAGCTTTAAGATTAAAACTGCCATTTTAATTGGTAGGATTTAAATGCGTCTATTGTAACACTCTCAGGTTAGCAAAGGGAAAATATAACATGGCATGTTTTGAGAATGATCTGCTGCAACTATCCGAAGTGTGTATTGTGTGATGACTATTGAGCTTTATGCATTTCATTTCCATACAAATTTAATGCAATTTCCTTTTGAATAAGCCACTTTCAAGCACTGAATCCTTTCATATATCATTCGCTTTAGTTGTAGAAACACTTCATTTACATTCCGAATCTCTTCAGAATTGTTCTTTATTCAAATCAACATGAGCAAGACTGTCAGGCAACAGCAGCTGCTGAGCTATAAAAATATAAATCCATAAAAGAATGGAAAGGTAATCACTGAATCATACACTTGGAAGTTGGTGAAGTCTAACCCCTGCCCAAAAGCAGGACCATCTACTTTCCATCTCTCGCAGATCAGCTGCACATAATCAAAAGCATCCTGGGCCACAACCAAGAACAGAAAACACTCCAGTGGATTCAAGCAACAACAAACAAAACCTAAAGAAATGTTGAGGGCAAAGGCACACACAACTAGGGAAGAGCACCTGACTGAAAAGCGTGAGATGGAGGAACGGTCAAAAATAAATAACTACATAAATTCAGGGAAAATACTTGAATGCATTTAGCTGATGATGAAAAGTTTAGCTCAACCTTTTTTTTGGGGGGGGGCTAATTAAGTGGCAGGAGTACATTTTAGAGCCCAGTCCTGAGCTCCTGCAGGAGCAGCAGTGCCAAAATGCCAGGATCTCTTTGGGTGAAGGGGATGTTCACCTCCTTCCCTCGAGTAACGCCCCAACCCCAATAGGGCTACTCCACTCTCCGCCAGCTATTTTGCTGGTGCTGGAGCAGCCCCTTATTGGGTGTCGGACCCCAGTATGGGGTTCAGGATGTAGCGCTGAGTGCTGACGCCAGTCCCACCCCCCACCAAGGGCGTCCCCTCCCGCAGCCCGTTCCGCCCACTCCCTTCCTCCTCCCATGCTGAAGGGGCTTACAGGTGGCCAGCGCTGCTGGAGTGTTTGTTCCGCCCACATGGAGGCTGGGTGCTAACTAGCCCCAGGCCAGTGCACGCGATGCTTGCTCGTGCAGTGTCACAAATGTGCTTTATGGAACTTTCATGACACTTTTAGCTAGTGGTATTCATGCTCTGCCAGCAATATGGGCCAGCAATTGGGCCCCAAATCACAGATTGAAAGCTAAGGGCACAGGCAGTCCAGTCCTATCTAAACTTTCCCACACCAATGCAGTGGTGCTGGCACAGGCTGCATCCTGTGGGGGAGTGTAGCAAGTGGAAAGTCTCATTAAGAGTAAGGGGACATTGCAGTCTTGTCCCCACTGTGATAAAAATGGACAAGCTTCCGTGGTCATGTGGCCGGCATGACTCTACGCCGTAGTGCACGGAACGCCGTTCCCTTCCCACCGAAGTGGTCCCTATTTATCTACTTGCATTTAGGTGCTTTCAAATTGCTAGGTTGGCAGGAGCTGGGACAAGCAACGGGAGCTCACTCCGTCGTGCAGTCTTGAACTCCCAACCTTCCAGTCGGAAAGCCCAAAAGTAGCCGTTTAACCCGCTGTGCCACCACGTCCCTATTAGATAAGCTTTAGAGACCTGTAAAAATATTAACAAGGGATACCAAAAGAGAAATATTTGGTGGCACATTTGGTTGCACTTCGTCAGGTAAGGGGAGCAACATTTGGCATACAGCTTCAGGCATCAAGTCGTCTTCAGCTGACTGTGGAACCTCCCCAAACTACTCACTTAAGCTATCCAGACTGGCCCAAGACCTTTCCGTACCTGTGGCAGCACACCAAATGCTATCCTCCCCTGCTGGGCAAGGAACGGGCTCCTGTCTCTGCCCTGTAGCAGCTACAGGGGGCAGCGTAGTAAATACTGCAGGCACCACAATGTGCCATGTAAGCAGCTCCTCCCACTCGCCGTCAGAGCCATTCTGGGAAGTGACAGCAGAGCACCCGCATTGCCATCACTGCCCAGAATGGCGAGGGTGAGTGGGAGGGGCCACTGCTACATTGTGTTACGGTGCCTGCGGTACTTCCTGCACCACCCTCTGTAGCTATGCTACTGTCTCTGCCACTCTTCCTCCTGGGGCCTGGATTCAAAAAGGAAGAGAAGAAAGGAGAGAAAGAGTTAGGGTGTATAGTGGACTCCATCACAAATGTCACAATTGCTTTTCTACTGTCCTCAGATTTTTTTAAAGAAATAGACGTTCCCCCCCCCCCGCCACCAAGTTATTCACATTAGAATTTGTCTTGGTAAGGGCCATTGGCTTTTCTCCATTTTGCCACCAGGCTCCTAACACAGTACTTCCAAGAGTATGCAACTCATTGGCCTTGACAGCCTTTGTCCTGATTGATTCACCCAGGTAAATGGCCATTCCGCTTCCATGGAGAGTGATGGTTACTTGGCTAAGTGCAAGCTTTGAACTTCAAGGTGATTCAACCTACTCCTTACAGATCATTATAGCTCTTCCGACTTACCCTTCACATTGAGATTCTTACCACAGCCCATGAAATCCATCCTACTCCACTAGGGCCCATATAAGGGCCCATGCCGCCTTGGGTGCCTTCGGGCACAATAAGGCGGGGTACAAATCTAATAATAAATAAATAAATAAATAAATAAATAAATAAATAAATAAATAAGCATTAGCTCATTTCAAAAAATGCCAGTGGCAAAGGAGTTACATGAAATAACAAACTTTTGACAATCTGAGCCAAGGTTCCTTGGAATTTTTGCTTGGTTTATAAATAGGTTCAATACCTCCCCCCCCCCCAAAAAAAAAAATACATAGCAGCAACACTAAAGGAGGAGGCACAAAGGGACCATGTGCTCCTCAACTTTTATGGGGCCTGAAAGCCTGACTAATAAAAAGTTACCAGTGCAAAGATTCCTGGGAACTGTAGTATGAGTCAGCTTCTGGGTACTTACTGAGGACCTGAAACCCTTGCAAACTGCTACACTGAGAGCCCAATCCTAATCTGGAATTAGGCCGGCACAGTTAGGCCAGCAAAGTTTGGCCAGCACAAGGGCCATTGTAAAGCGCGTTTGGACCACTTTTGGAGTCAGGGAGGATGGCACACGTCTGCGTGCTGGCCCCTCTGACTCCAAGACTGGTCCAAACATACTTTATGGTGGCCCTTGTGCCAGCCAAACTCTGCTGGCCTAACTGTGCCAGCCTAATTCCAGGTTAGGATTGTGCTTTCAGGGTGCTATCCTAACCAACTTTCCAGCACTGAAACCGCTGTGCCAATGGGGCATGCACTGCATCCTGCAGTGGAGTAGTAGTCACAAAAGCCTCCTCAAGGTAATATAAAGGAATGTTTGTTCCCTTACCTCAGATTTGCATTACCTTTTCCCTGGTGCTAGAAAGTTGGTTAGGATTGCACCCTCATAGAGTTTTGCACTGGAGATTTGTTAGCCTAATGAAGATCTGTGGAGCAGTCTCTCCTTCACACATGTCATTGCTGATCATGGAAAATTGGGGTGGGGGTAGGAAGTAAAGCAGAGAAAGAAAAACCCACTTTAGGGAAGACTAGAGATAGTGGATTGCTGGCAAGGAAACCTTTCAATGGACTATCTCTGTTGGAGATTCAGGGAACTCTCAGGAAAAACCTGAGCTTTTCTCAAAAATTATTTGTTGTGGCTTAGAAAGAAAGATCCCACTGTGAACTGAAATGGTGTGCTAGTGTTTGCCTGTCTTGAACACACTGGGAGCATGATCCCTATTTTTGCTTCAGCATTTTAGTAGTGAAAAAGCAGCATGGTACAGTTTTCCTGAACTACAAGCTACATTTGGTTTCTGGGCTTCATGTGCTCAATAGAAAGCCTGACTTGGCTATGTAAGGCTTTTGGACAGTATGTTATCCTTAGAACCTCTTTAATACTAGGAGGACTTGGGAGCTTGGCAGGCAGAATGATCCTGAGCGCAGTGCATGGAGTTTGTTGTAGCCAAAAGGAATGTGGAATTGTCGCAGCTGCTCATGAAAGGATGATTACCTCACAGAGGCAGATCTAAGGGAGGGCAAAGCTCTAAGTTTTGCAAGAAGCCTTACCTTGCAGTGGAAATCACTCCTCTCCTGCACCTTTTTAGCCAATCCTCACAGGGAAAAGCAACATCTTGGCATTGCTTACTGGCTACAGCAGCAATACAAGGGAGAGGAGGGATTTACATGACAGGGTAATGTAAAGGCTTCTTGCAAGGGTAATGTAAGGCTTCTTGCAACACTTAGAGCTTTGCCCTCCCTGTAGATCCACCTCTGTTCCCTCATGTAGTGCTCTGATGTCATTTGGCCATGTATTTTGGGCAAGGCTGCCTGTCAAATGTGGGTGAGGCTTGTCCAGGAGTACTGCCAATCTACAACTTAGCCTAGTCACCTTGGAGTGATGTTTAAAGCCATCTTTAAAGTGGAATTCCTCCTTTTTGAATTCAGGGTGGAGGATACGCTCACGACCAAGGGCTACCTTAGAAACATATTTGGCCTTGAAAAGCTCTGGCGCATGGGCATATTGCATGCACATGACTGACTCCATTTCCATCCTCTCTGTGTGCCAAGCCACAGCGAACTAATGAATTGTACTTCTGCGGTGGCAAATGGGCCATGTCAATTTGTGCCTGGACCTTGGGTCCCATTCCAGTTTTAGGAGATGGTTCCTAGCATGGTAGCACAGCAGGTACAACAGAGTCCTCCTGGCCAACAGAGCCTTGCCAGACAGCTGGGGTGACTGAGTGTCATGGTAGTGCCATTGCCACATGTTAAAAGTCATTAGGCAATTCTTCAAAATCATTGGCAGAGCTTAAGAGAATGAGATTTTAAAGCACAGCTCCTCTGCAGCGTGTCACATTTGCCTCCCAGTTTCTGAGCTGCCTGAAAATACATGCTGTCAGTTGCCTTGAGCGAAACATTTGACCTTAGAGAAGTACGTGGACTTTCCCAGATCCTGAACCACTGGGCAGAAAGCAAAAGCCGGCAGAAGAAGGGACCACACTCCCATTCTGAACTTCTGAACACATTTGCATCAAAGCGGAAACTACGCAAAACTGCAGACATGGTCCTTATCCTGTCAAAACTCGTGGTCCATCTCAACACGGCCTGGAGCAGCTCTCCAGAGCTTCAGCCAGGACTCTTTTGCTGCCCAGCCTGAAGTTGCTGGGACCTGAGCTGGGTCCTTTCTAAATGCAAAGCATGTGTTTCACCATTGAGCTGCCAGTTAGCAGCTCAGCAGTTTAACCCGCAGCGCCACCACGTCCCACGTAAGGCCGTTATAGTCTTGCAAAATAATATTTCCCATGAAGAAAGTCAAATCTGTGGATGGACTCAGAGGCAGATCTACAGGGAGGGCAGAGCTCTAAGTGTTGCAAGAAGCCTTACCCTGTCATGTAAATCCCGCCTCTCCCTTGCTGCTGTAGCCAGTAAGCAACGCCAAGATGTTGCTGTTCCCTGTGAGGATGGGCTAAAAAGGTGCAGGAGAGGAGTGATTTCCACTGCAAGGTGAGGCTTCTTGCAAAACTTAGAGCTCTGCCCTCCCTTAGATCTGCCTCTGGATGGACTTAGCAGAACTTTTTCAGTGTTGGCACCAGTTCTTTGGCAACTTCAGGGAAGCATGTCTAGTCCGCTGCTTGATGCTTGATAGAAATAGGTGCAAAGCAGTATGATTCGGGGATCTTTTATGAAGAATTGTTTTATGAGTTCTGCTACCATGTCTCAATGTCAACCCCTTGTGCTTGATTGCTTTGCATTTATCAATGGGCAATGCAGTGTTATGTTTTGGCATTAAGCTGCAATCCTTTATAAACCTTCCTGGAAGTAAGCCCCACTGAACCCAATAGGACTTACTTCTGAGTAAACATGCATAGGCTTGTGCTGTTAATGATATAACCTTGCCACACGGAAACTACCCAGAGGTTTTACAAGAATGCCAGTGGGGCTCTTCAGCAGCTCACCGCCCTTTGTGCAGCCCCCCACCTCCACCCCTGTGCTCACAGGGCAAGGGCGGGAATATGGAGGCCTCCCATTGGCTGGCCCTGTTGCTGGGGGGGCATGGTGTGGCTGCAGGTCGGGGCTGATGTGCACCTCATCTCAGTTCACACCATTTTGAGGGCCCCTCCCCCCCCACCCAGTGTTCAGTCTGAGAGTAGCTGGTTGCCCTTTGGGGGACCGGGTAAGAACTTTTTGCTGTCAACCTGACTGGCATTGCCTGGCGGTTTTTTCACCCACCCCAGCCTGGCATTTACGGTGGGTTATTAGTTGGATTATGCATGGAAGGGATAGAGTCGATAAAGGGATGTTCTTTTCCCTCTCTCAAAACACCAGAACCAGGGGGCATCCGCTAAAACTGAGGGTTGGGAGAGTTAAAACAGATAAAAGGAAGTACTTTTTTACCCACCGGGTAGTTAATCTGTGGAACTCTTTGCCACAGGAGGTGGTGATGGCATCTGGTCTGGATGCCTTTAAGAGGGGATTGGACGGATTTCTGGAGAAAAGGTCCATCGTGGGCTACAGGCAATGATGGATTGTGCAACCTCCTTACAAAGGTGGTGGGCTATTTCAGAGTACCGGATGCAAGGGAGAGGCAACAGGATCCAAGCATCTTGTTGTCCCATGCTTCCCTGGGGCACCTGGTGGGCCGCTGTGAGATACAGGAAGCTGGACTAGATGGGCCTTTGGCCTGATCCAGCAGGCTCTTCTTATGTTCTTATGTTCTTATTCATGAGTGAGTGGCGTGTAGGCAGATCATAGGCTGGCTGGGTAGGCAGATGTCTGCTTGCGTGTCCTGAAGGTAAGCAAGGTCAAGGGCTAAGCCAGAACCACTCAGACAATTCCTGTCCAGTTTGGGAGACAGGCTGACAAACCCCTTGGCTGGTACAGGCAAACACAAGGCTTGCATGTGCAGATCAGTGCTGACCAGCTGCCTCCACCTTTTGGGGTTGGCCGTGATGGGCTAACCAAGTCTTTGATTGGTTGAGGCCTGGAGCTAGGATGTGACACAGTGGGGTTGGGGGAGGCAGACGAATAGTGTAATTGAAGTTAATAAAATACTTCTTAAATCCCCAGTCTTTGTCCTGCATGCTCATTTGGTGTGCGTGCGTGCGTGCACCTGTGTAATTGCCCATACCTCTGTAAGGCAACATCTTGCACTTTTTACCACAGTACCACAAATCCTGCTCCCACTAGGGAAGAGTAAACATCCAAGTCTCCCTTTTTTGCGTCTCTGTGAACAGCTGGATGACCGAACGATCATCAGTGCCAGTGTTGAACACTATATCATTCCTAGGAAATATCCTAACCCTCTAAGACATGCAAACAAAAATGCGGGATGCAGGTGACTTCCTCCGATATGGCCTTCTTTGGGAAACTGATGACATTTTCCCATGACTCCTGCACACTTGAGAAAGGGACTTTGTGACTTGAATCATCAGCGTCCCCACGGCACAGCCTGCCGAGCTCACGTCGGGGGACGGAGTGCAATTTCCCCCTCCCCAGGCTGTCATCTCTGGCCCTGATGCAGGGCGTATATTCTAGCTACTTGGCGAACTTGAATGATATTTAGGTTTCAGAGTTTGCTTTAGCCTCGTCACTCAGGCAGAGCAATTGCTGTGCTCTACTAATCAAGCTTCTGGAAAGCTCACCTGCTATCATACACCAGTGATTTCTAACGGTTGCTTCTGCTCCAGTGGACATCAACTCTTGGCTCTCCTTCTGACGGGCTCTATCCACCGCTTCTCTCACATTGACCGTTTTACAGATTTCTCATTCCTTTATCGGTCAGCCCATCCATCTGTCTTTCTCAAGTAATTTTCAGTCTACAGTCGTTTCCTAATGTTTTCCAGCACATCATGGCTCCCTGGAGTCTCTTCGGCGGCTCCATAAAACCGCCTTCCTCCTGTCCCACGCCGGTGCCTCCAGCTTCATGCCATGCATCAGTGATCGCCGGCTTATTGCTCTGCATCACTAGCCTCCCACCCCTTTTCATGGATATTGGCCTGTATCTTAATTAGGATAACACTGAAACCAAACAATGCATTTATTAAGGGGAAATGGAAATTAGGTTCAACCAGTTGCAGGTGTTGCCATTTCAGCTTAATGACATTTTTTGGGGTAGAGAAATTGATTTATTTTTTATTTTTTATTTTAAAGAGGGATTCCTGAATCACAAGTTTTTGCTTTTATGCTCAGAACTGGACCAAGACTTCATTTTGGGGCTTTTGCAGTACATGGTGTTTCATCATCCAAGACTGGTTTCCGTTAAGACCGTAACACAGTCAACCTGAAAACAACATCACGGAGTAACGTGTTCGCTGCTAGCCTCTTTTATATCACTCTGCCTTCCTTTCTAACTCTGGACACTGTGCAATAGTGAGCTGAGCTGATAAAAGTGCAGTAAGGGTTATTTCTGAACTTTGGATTTAGGACTTGATTGGTAAAGTACTGACAACAGAGACACAGCAGAAGAAGGTTCAGCAGACACTGGAGTGTTTGCTAACTGTGGAATAAAAAGCCATCGACGCTACAAATGTATTTTTAAGAATTCAAAAGGTGTACCAATTTAACAGTGAAGGTACCCTGCCTTCAATGGGCCAGATCTCACTGATATGGGATTTTAAAATATGAGACTGGGAATCCACCAGCGATCCAACCTCCCACCTGGGATCCTATCTCCCCCCCCCCGTTGCCACCCACTCCGTGCCCCCATTACCCTCTCCTAGCACAGCTAGGAGCAAGGGAGTGGCAACAGGATGCATGCATCTTGTTGTCTCCTGGGCTCCCTGAAGCACCTGGTGAGGCCACTATGAGATACAGGAAGCTGGACTAGATGGGCCTTTCAGTGGGCCTTCAGTGGGGCTCGTCTTATGTTCTTATGCTCACTGTAATCCAATATTCTTATTAGAGAGAGCAGTCAAGGTTACCATGAAGCCTGGCACTAGTGAAAGCTATTTTAGCACAATTGCTAAGAAGCTGAGAAGGACTAGGACACCATCTCTGCAGGAGATTCTCATGATACCTGAAGTGATATACCAGATGCTTCCCCCTTCACCTGGTGGTGCTCTAGACCAGTGGTTTTCAACCTATAGTATTTTGTTCCAGTACATTGTACAGCAACCCCACAACTGAAGCTTTGCAATCCCATTGGGTTAAGAACATAAGAACATAAGAAGAGCCTGCTGGATCAGGCCAAAGGCCCATCTAGTCCAGCTTCCTGTATCTCACAGCGGCCCACCAGGTGCCCCAGGGAGGCATGAGACAACAAGATGCTTGCATCCTGTTGCCGCTCCCTTGCACCCGGTACCAGTAGCCCACCACCTTTGTAAGGAGGTTGCACAATCCATCATTGCCTATAGCCCACGATGGACCTTTCCTCCAGAAATCCATCCAATCCCCTCTTAAAGGCATCCAGACCAGATGCCATCACCACCTCCTGTGCCAAAGAGTTCCACAGATTAACTACCCGCTGGGTAAAAAAGTACTTCCTTTTATCTGTTTTAACTCTCCCAACCTTCAGTTTTAGCGGATGCCCCCTGGTTCTGGTGTTTTGAGAGAGGGAAAAGAACATCCCTTTATCGACTCTATCCCTTCCATGCATAATTTTGTATGTCTCAATCATGTCCCCCCTCAGGCGCCTTTTTTCTAGTCTGAAGAGCCCCAAATGCTGCAGTCTTTCTTCATAAGGGAGGTGCCCCAGCCCCGTAATCATTTTTGTCGCTCTCTTCTGCACCTTTTCCAGCTCCACTATGTCCTTTTTGAGATGCGGCGACCAGAACTGGACACAATATTCCAGGTGCGGCCTTACCATTGATTTGTACAATGGCATGATAGTATTGGCTGTTTTATTCTCAACCCCTTTTTGAATGACCCCAAGCATGGAATTGGCCTTCTTAATTGCTGCCGCACACTGGGTCGATACCTTCATTGAATTGTCCACCAGCACCCCAAGTTAAAGACCCCAATATTGAAGAACACTGCCCAAAGTCCTTTACTGCAGGCTGGGCATGAGGCCTATGGTCTGGGCAAGACACACAGAGCTTTCCCCTTCTCCATTGCCTCAGCAGCCCAAGAAAGTGGTTCTCAGCCATTGCTGCTTCACTGGCCATACCACAGCTTCTGCCCATCTGTCCCTGACTCAGTGTAGGAGGGTGAGTCATGGGAGAATCAGAACCCAGGCAACTGGGGATTAGCCTGGGGAAGACCTTTGGGAGTCATAAAACTTGCCTTGAGGTGAAAGTTACAAGCTTTCCATTTTCCAATCCAGGAAATATGAAACTCAGCAACATCAGCAAGTAAAATACCCCCCATAAAGTAATATGTATTAGCAGTTTATCAAATGATTATGTGCACACAATAATAAAGTACTACTGTGTGCAATGTAAACTGTAATCTGGTTCCACCAGAGTTGTGAATTTCTGCCAAGAAAATGAATTTATACACATCCTAAAAATATGTGTCTAAGGGACGTGGTGGCGCAGCGGGTTAAACCACTGCTGCTGGGCTTTCCGACCAGAAGGTTGGGAGTTCAAGACTGCGCTATGGAGTGAGCTCCCGTTGCTTGTGCCAGCTCCTGCCAACCTAGCAGTTCAAAAGCACCTAAATGCAAGTAGATAAATAGGGACCACTTCGGTGGGAAGGTAACGGCGTTCCATGCGCTATGGTGTAGAGCAGGGGTCAGGGAACATTTTTACCTTTTACCCCAAAATATTTCCGTTCAGTTCAATTTATTACGATCCAAGATCAGATAAACATACAAACATAAAAACTTTACACATCATAAACAAGTAAATAAAACAGTTATGACAGAGATAAAGGTTAAAACAATAGACATTCTGTCTTCAGAACCAAACCACAATCATTGAATTTGGTAATCATGTTCTTGGGCCACTAAAACTCTGCGGATTTTGACCGCTGCCGCTAAAAAACTAGCACAGGATTTAGTCACTTGTTCGTTACTGCCAGAAAGCAACCATTTGGCAAGCTCCCCTACCCCAGATATCTGAAGATGCATGGTTAGGGGGAGAATAAACTTTTCACGGATACCCTGGTAAAATTGACAATAAAATAGAACATGCTCCCTGGTCTCAATCAACCCTGCACCACATGGGCAAAGTCTATCCATTAAAAGGGGTTCCGTTGAACTTGCCCTCAAGGATCGCTGAGGGGAGCCACCCCCATCTGGCAAGAAAATATGCTCTTCTATGTGATGGTATCTCTAAAAGTTTTAAGTAGGCTGAAGGTCTGGTCAAATACTTACTATCATCAGAGGCAAGAAAATTAGAGCAAAGGCTTAGATCTTTCTGCCTTTCAGAATCTAAAACCCTCTGTTTAACAATTTCTTTGGCTCTGTCCAAACCTAGGGATAACAGAGCCTCCGGGGAAAACCCCAAGTGGCTCAGTTTCCGAAAAGGTATTAAGCCAGTTAGAATGGAAATTATCACTTAGAATCAGTAGAGCTAAACCCTCCTGCGAATATTTAAGTTTGAGCCAAAGAAAAATAGATTGTAAAGATACTCTGGCTTCCACCGGAATTAGCCCAGCTTCTAAACGGAGACTACTATTCGAAGCATACCTTGCCACCTGAAAAACAGAGCGCAAGAATTTAGACTGCACACGCTCTAAAACATTAAAACAGGACAAGGGAGGTCCAATGAAAGTACCATACAGGAGTTGTGGCAAAACTTTTGCTGTATATAATTTAAGGGCTGCTGGGATATACTGCCCACCTCTTGATCTCAAAAATTTGTTAATTGCTTGGGTAGACTGAGAACCCATTTTAGCTGCATATTCGTAATGAGGGCCATAGGACCCTGAGCAGCTAAGCAGGACCCCTAAATATTTATAGGTTTTAACCTGTTCAATTGGGTGGCCACCTAAACTCCAAGTCCTTACCTTTGGCCTTCTGCCGAAGGCCATTACCTTGGTCTTTTGGTAATTTATTACTAACTGATATTTAGATACGCCAATGTTACCCCCTTGACGTTAGCCCCTCCCCCACCAGAAAAAAAGAAAAAAAATTACATATTGGAACCCATTGCTTTTTATTTGATTAATTAATGAGCTTAATTAATGCTATGTAAATATGAAGTTGTAAAGAGTTTGGGTACACCTGCAGACCTTGAGAGAATAGAATTCAACCCTTCTGGGTTACAACTAGCTTACCTTTTTGACAACAGGTTTAGGTGCTTGGATTTAAGATTTCTCTGTATAATGAATTCAGATTGGCTCTGGCTCTGGCTCACAGAGGCCAGCAACAACAGTTCTGATTTTGTTTTTGTTTTCTGCTGTTCACCTTGCCTCACTGCCTCCTGCCTCTCTTTGTGTCCCTGACTCCCTGCACAGGCGCAGGCACCCCAGCCCTCACCCGCCCGCCCCACTCCTTGGGACAGCAAGACAAGGCAAACCCAGGGAGAGCCCTAGCTGCTCACAAGCAAAGAGACACGTCCACAGAAGTCCTCTCAACACAGAGAGAGAGAGAGAGAGAGACACACACACACACACACACGCCTGCAGGCACATGCGCGTGCACGCACACACACACACACACACACACACCCCTCAGCCGCTCACCAGAGCCTGCCCCACGACTGCATGTCTCGCGTCCCTGCTGGGCTCCTGGGTGGTGGCGACAGCGGCAGCTCCTCGGCCTCCCCACCCGGAGCTGGTTTGGGCTCTTCCCTGGTGTCGAGAATGTTGGTCATGAAGGAAGGATGAGGGAAAAGGGGGGCGGTCCATTACCCCCAGGAATTTCATTTTTACCCCATTTGGGGTAATTTGGTACCCCATTTGGGGTAACAGGTTCCCTGACCACTGGTGTAGAGTCATACCGGCCACATGACCACGGAAGCTTGTCCTCGGACAAAACACTGGCTCTACAGGCTTTGAAACGGAGATGAGCACTGCCCCCTACAGTCGGTCATGACTAGACTATGTCATGGGGAAACTTTTACCTTTAAAAATATGCAGCAACATAACCTTCCCCTTACACTTGATGCCTCTTCTGCATTAGCCAGCAAAGCAATGCGGGAGAAGGTAGGAACACATAACTGTGAAATGTTTTGTAGATAAGCTACATGTAACACATGAATATTCATTTTTGCACAATGTTTAAATAAAATTGCAGTCTTCTTCAGTTACAAGGAAAGAATTCCATGTTGACTAATCAACCCCTCTAGTGGATGGATATGCAGCCTAATTCAGGTAGCTGGGATTAATCATGGCCATGCTAGCCCCTGCCTTGTTCTTAGTCTGTCCTAGCTTAAGGCCACTACACCAGTGTACTCAAGCCTTGCACTTCTAGCTAACCAGGATCTTGGGCTTAAGCATTTCTCTAGACCTGTAAGCAGAGGCATACCCAGGGTCTGTGGTGCCCAGGGCAGCAATATCATGACGGCGTGCAACGTTACTTCCAGGTTATGCAGCCCCTTCCTGAGTCCAAAAATGGCTGGAGATTGTGGACACTCATAGCTGAGGCTTGGGCAAAATTGCCTAGTTGCTGCTGAGAATGCGTGAGTGGGCACATGAGCTTCCTGAGTAATAAGTGACTGCGGCACATGTGTTGATGCCCCCTCCAAGTTCCAGGGCACTTGCGCTGTCTTAACACACCCTAGATATGCCCCTGCTTGTAAGAAACACCCTTGCAGCATTTCACACACCTAGCATCTAACTAGCATTATCAAGGCAAGAAGAATCTACCAGCTACACTACTATTATGGAACATGTAGCAGCTGCGGGCCTGATTTAAATATGAAGCTGGCCAAGTTGCCTGGCACAGAGGTGTGGAGTTCTTGCATGCCTCAAAGCATCATATTTCAACTGGAGCTTAGCCAATAACATAAATCCCTTGTCAGGCTTAAGTCTTCTGTCTGCCATCCATGGGTAAGCCCTTTGAACTGACCTTGTTTCTGAACTTTTGAGATTTCAACATATTTTCTTGCTTTACAAAGGTTCATTCTGTGGCAGTTGGTGTCACATCACTCTCTATCAGTATTTGCTCTCGCCACCTGTTAAATCCCCTGCCCTTGCCAGTCATCTCGTCTGGAGGAAAGAGTCTCACTCATCCTCTAATGGTCCTCACTATCATTAACCAGGCATCATTCATTACTCAAGTCCAGCCTTATTTTCTGCTCCAGTACTCTTAGTTCTCAATTAATCTATCAGGTTTTGTACAAAGTAGATGATGTTTTAATGTGTTTTCTAAATTCCTTTGAGAGTTTATTAGGATCTGCCTGGAAGGAGATCGCACAGAAACAGAAAGCCATTTCAGGAACAAAACCTTGGAATTTTTTTCTTAATGTTATAAGGATTGCAGGCCTACTTACCGTATTTAAGACTATCATAATATTTTTTTTTATTTTTTATTTTTGCTTCACACATTCCTAATCTCTGCATTGGAATTCTGGTGTTTTCCAGTATCGTTCCATTGCACTTGTTTCACCTATGTCAGTAATTCAAGTTAGTTTAAATGATTGCGAAAGCAATCCTAAGCTGCGCTGGAATAGTGAGGCCGGAGGGCCTGTGCTAAATCCAGGGCAGCTTCAGTGCACTGGGGAGCCTCCCTGGGGCAAGGGTGTTGTGTATTTGTGTGAATAATAGCAGAGTTGGGGGCTTGGAGACCCATTCCAGCGCTTGCCTTAGCGCTCCGACGCGAAGGATTGAAGCAATCGCCACATTTCCATAACAAAGTCTTTTTATTGTAGCGAAAGTGAGAAAGGTACAAAGGTTCAGTCTGCCGGCTAGGAAAGCCGGTGAAGTCTTTGCCGCTCGCAGGCGGCGTTTCAGTGCAGCTTTACATCTTAAGCACACACAGTGAAAAACTCCTTCTAACACCAGAACAAAGGGATGCAGCCAGAGTATATCTGGTAGGTGGATACCTGAAGACCCCTTGTGCCCCATCTTACCCAATGGGGTGACCCTTAGAGCACTATGATCTCATGAGAATGTGCAGTGTTTGCAGCCAGGGCTTCCCGTGTGAAACTGTCTGCTTATGCTACACTATCAGAAAGGGAGTACAACTACTGTCCAAGCTAGTTGCCCTAACAAGCTGGGAAGCTGCCTGCTGAAGGACACACAGGTGCTCTATCTGATCTTGAGACGGAGAGACGGAATGCCAGTTTCAGCCAGTTCTGGACTGTGAGATGTGAAACTGCAACACCCCCCCATTTCGTCTCGGAAGTCTTCCTTTGGCGCCAGGTCCAGCATTTGAACTGCCTGTCTGAACTGTGGCGCAGGAAGAGCTTTGGTTAGAATGTCCGCGATGTTCTCCTGCGATGGGCAGTAAAGCACTTCAATGTCCCCATTTTGGACTGCCTCTCTGACATGTTTGTGCTTTATGTCCACATGCTTGGAGTGCATCCGGACTCGTTCTGACCCAGCAACCTGGATGGCAGACTGGTTGTCCATCCAGATTCGGATTGGATTTACCTGTGGAGCATCCAAATCCGACATCAATTGCCTGAGCGTGTGAAGATAGTTGGTCACAAGACTCAAGGCTGTGTATTCACTTTCCAGTGTCGAACACGCAACAGTCTTTTGTTTTTGTGAACCCCAATCTATCACGCAATCCCCAAGACGTATGGCATAGCCAGTTGTAGATCTCCTGGTGTCATCTCCCCCAAAGTCACTGTCTGCAAAAACCTCTAATTGCAGTGCTCCTTTTGGGGCGATGTGGTACCTGTGGGTGCTTGTCCCTTTCAAGTACCGGAGAACACGCTTTAAGGCTATCCAATCTGCCTGAGTGGGATTTGCAGCTTTTCTGCTCAGGTGATTGACAGCAGCGCCTATGTCTGGACGCGTCCAGCACGCAAGGTGTGTGAGTGAACCCAATAGTGAGAGGTACATATTCTGGTTTGGAAATGGTGCAGACTCTTCTGCTTTCTCCCCCCTTCCAACCACCATTGGAGTTGCAACACTCTTGCTGTCCTGCATGCCCCATTCTCGAAGCAGGGCATGTATTTTACTCTCCTGGCTGAGGAGAAAACCAGTACTGTCAGCTGTGCGTTTAATCTCCACTCCCAGGTAACGATTGACAGGACCAAGACATTTAAGAGTGAATGCCTTTTTCAGTTGTTGTGTGATCTTATTGATCTGTTGTTCCGTTCGTGCAAGGATCAGCAGGTCATCAACGAAACACAGAAGAACACACAATTTGTCCCCTTTTCCTTTCCTGAAAAGGCATGGATCAGCTGTGGAGGGTGTGAACCCCAACTTTTGCAGCTGCTCCTTAAGGCATAAGTGCCAGTTTCTTCCACTTTGCCTCAACCCGTAAATTGATTTCCTGAGGCGAAAATGTGAGTTGTCACATTGCACCCCTGGTGGAATTGTGATGTACACTTCTTCCTGCAGTTTTGCATGCAGGTACGCTGTTCCAACATCAAAGTGATGCACTTGAAAACCTTTGCTGGCTGCTACAGCAAGCGCTGCTCGCAGCGTTGTGGCTGAGAGCGTGGGAGAGTAGATTTCCTCAAAATCTACACCTGGAATTTGCTTACAGCCACGAACCACTAAACGGGCTTTCTTTAAGGGCTCAGCACCTTCCTGATCCTTTAGAACAAACACCCATCTGGAATCAATTGCATGCTTTCCAGCTGGTAATTTTGCTGGTTCAAAAACCTCCAGGTTGTGCATTGCCCTCAATTCAGTTTGAATAGCCTGGAGCCATCCTTCCTTCTCGGGTTGCGGTAACTCCAAGACATCTTGGTATGTCTGGGGTATTTTCCCCACCTCCACCTGATAGGTTAATCTCTGAGGTGGAACCCCACGCAAAGCTCTTGGAGGAAGGATGCGCCTGGTCGGAACAGTCTGTTCTGGACTGGCTTCCTCTGAGGAAGTGCTTGTGTCCAAGCTTGGACTGGATTCCCTCGCTCCCCCCCCTTCCAGCAGCCTGTTAGAGCTTGCTGGTGTGGCAGGACTCTCTGGAGTTCTCTGAGGTGATGCTGCCGGCTGATCGGGACTGCTTTCTAATCTTGCCTCCCCCCCCATTCTCTCCAGCCTCAGAGGGGATGCTGATGCTTCTGTTTGCATGATCTGGCAGCATACTTTGCTCAGAGAAATCGTAAGAGTTGGATATTGTGACCGTCCTGTGGTCAGGATTGAGAAATTTGAGTGCTTTGCAATTTGGTTCTACTCCAATGAATTGCAGCCTCTTGGCTCGCGGTGCGCCTTTCCTGCGTGTCTCCCGATCTGCATGGACGAAAGCATGTGACCCAAACGTCTTTAGGAATGCAAGATCGGGTGGTTTACCGTATAGCTTGGTGTAGGGGACCCCTTCAATTGGACGGTGATACACTCTGTTTGAAATAAATACAGCATATTTCATTGCCTCTCCCCACAACCCTTTGGGCAGTTTTGACTGCTCCATCAGCGCTCTGACCATGCTTTGGAGCTCACCATTTTTCCTCTCTGCTACCCCATTGTGCTCTGGGGTGCGAGGAGCGGTGAGTCTGTGAGTGATGCCCTGCCTTTCCAACCATTGAGACATCTCCCCACTGAGAAATTCACCTCCCCGGTCGGTTTGAATTGCCACTACGGGATGCCCAAACCGTCTCTCCACCCACCTGACCCAATTGCGAATTTTATTAAACGCCTCAGACTTTTGGCGCATCAAATATGCAAAACTGTACCTTGTAGCGTCATCCACAATGGTAAGAACATATTGTGCCCCCCCCAGCTGTCTTTTTCAATGGCCCAATCAAGTCCATGTGCGCCAGCTGGAAGGGAGTCTGGGTCTGGCGGCTGCTGAACTTCGGGATGCTTGCGCGATGCGATTTAGTGAGTTTGCACACCTCACAATCCACAAATGCGTCGCAATCTTTCAAGTCCATTCCGCGCACAAGTTCAGCTGTCTTCTTCACATAGTCATGGTTCAGATGTGCTAGGCGCAGATGCCACAAATGTCCACAGAGGTGTCCGTGCTTCGGTTGATTGAAGTATGCACTTGCCTGCTGCTTCTCTGTCGCCTGCGCTCCAAGTACAAACAGACGGTACACTCGGGGGACAGCCACGCAGAGACTCCCCCTTTTAAGAGTGCAGGTGTTGTCTTGGAAAGTTATTGTAAATCCTTCTTCCTGGAGGGTGCCAAGGCTGAGCAGATTCCTGGACATCGTTGGCACGCACAGCACATTTTTCAAGGTGGTCTGCAGTTGGGGCAGAAACACGTCTCCAGCGCAGCTCACAGGAGCTGCTTTCCCATTTGCGAGAGCAACAGTTTCACGGTCTGTCGCGCGCCTACTCGTGAGTAAGTCTGCAGAAGTCACAATGTGATGGCTTGCTCCCGAGTCGAGCAACCAGGATTCTCGCGTGCGCACCCCTTCCGCTGAACTCACAAACGCGATGCTCGCTTTGGGTTGCTGTGCATGGGGCTTTCCTTGCCCTGTGCCTTGCTCATCATGGGGCTTTTTCTTCTTCTTGGATCCTCCTTTCTTCTTGGGGCATTGAAGGGCAAGATGATGGATGGATCCACACACGTAGCACTGGCGCACACTGGAGCATACCTGCGCCTGGGACTCATTTTTGGGCTGCTGCTGCTGCTGCTTTTTCCCAGAATTGTTGTTTTTCCCTTTTCGGAATTCACGCTCTCTCTGATTGTCTTTCCTTTTGTCTGCTTCCTCGAGAAGCCGTGCAACTACAAAAGTGACCGTCAGTTGCACTGCAGGACTGGATTCCAAAGTGAGGGTAAACATATCCCACGTTTCATCTAGGGAATTTAGGATCGCAAACACTTTGAGTCGTTCCTCCACATGTTCCCCGACTGCTTCTAGGTCTTTGAGGTTCTGCTGCATCGCTCTCAGGTGTACTCGTAAGTCGCCTCCCGGTTCTAGACGCGCCCGCCACAGCTTGCGTGTCAGAACCATGCTGGAGGTTAGCGATGCCCTGGCAAACAGCTCCTTCAAGGTGTCCCAATAGTCCTTGGCGTGCTGAAGATCCCTCACGTAAACCAAAAGATCTTCAGAGATTGCAAGCCCGATGGTGGCTTTCGCCTTCCTGTCAGCTGCCACTTCTGCAGGATTTGCGGCTGCAGGAAGCGCTTGAGTGCGTTGCCACAAGTCCTCTCGTTCCAACAGCAATTGCATTTTATGGGCCCACTGCACATAATTGCTGTCGTTGAGGAGTGGAACTGGAACGCCAAAGGGCGCCGTCGCGGCGGCGGCGGCGGGCGGCTGCTGCGCCATCACAATCCCGGGCGCAGCGGGCTGCAACGGTGGTATTTGAGGCGGTGGCAGAGGATGGAAAGCGCCCTGCCCGGGAACGAGCGGCGGCGGCGGCGGGGCAGGCGCTTGGCCGTCGGGAGGCCCCGCTGGGGGAAAGAGAGGTCCGAGATCGTCGTCTTCCGACTCGCCCTCTTCGCTTTCCTCGCTTTGCTCGGGTTCCCCTGGGTCGCCAACGTCCTCTCCCTCGGATCCGTTCTCGAGGTCTTCCTCCTCCTTCACTCCACCGGTGGCTCCTTCCTCATCAGACATCTGTCAGGGTGTCGGCGAGTTGAAGGATGCAGCCGCATTCACAGTTCAGTCTTCGCTCCGCGGATTGGGTCCTCGGCGAGCCCCTGCAGGGTTACGGCTGACTCTTCCGCAGCGCGGCGTGCGCTGGACACCATAACCTGTTGTGTATTTGTGTGAATAATAGCAGAGTTGGGGGCTTGGAGACCCATTCCAGCGCTTGCCTTAGCGCTCCGACGCGAAGGATTGAAGCAATCGCCACATTTCCATAACAAAGTCTTTTTATTGTAGCGAAAGTGAGAAAGGTACAAAGGTTCAGTCTGCCGGCTAGGAAAGCCGGTGAAGTCTTTGCCGCTCGCAGGCGGCGTTTCAGTGCAGCTTTACATCTTAAGCACACACAGTGAAAAACTCCTTCTAACACCAGAACAAAGGGATGCAGCCAGAGTATATCTGGTAGGTGGATACCTGAAGACCCCTTGTGCCCCATCTTACCCAATGGGGTGACCCTTAGAGCACTATGATCTCATGAGAATGTGCAGTGTTTGCAGCCAGGGCTTCCCGTGTGAAACTGTCTGCTTATGCTACACTATCAGAAAGGGAGTACAACTACTGTCCAAGCTAGTTGCCCTAACAAGCTGGGAAGCTGCCTGCTGAAGGACACACAGGTGCTCTATCTGATCTTGAGACGGAGAGACGGAATGCCAGTTTCAGCCAGTTCTGGACTGTGAGATGTGAAACTGCAACAAAGGGCACATCCTCGCCCTTGCCCCAAGGGAGGCTCTAGCCTCCCCTATGGATTCCTCGGATCTGCGCTTGCTGTATAGCAGGCGGAGAGCCGAGGAAGCAGTGTGGCCCAAATCGGGGCCCAGCCTACCAGCCGCATCCCAGCCCCGGCCCCCATCCCAGGCTGGCATGCCTACAGGCCGGCCAACCCCGCCCAGCTCCTCCCTCCCTAACCCTAACCCTGCCCTGCCGCCGCCCAGAACCAATCTTGCACCAGCTGAGTTCTGTTGGTGCAGGAGCGGCACTGCAGTACCTCTGCGCAGCGCCATTGGGCCGATGCTGCTGCTAGCATCAGTCCAAAGTCATGGAAGCAGCCCTTCCCTCTTGCCTTTGGAGCCATTCAGAGCAGTGATGGCAACATGCTGGGAATTGCCGTAGCTGCCCTGAATGGCTCCGTTCGGGAGGGAGAGGGGCCACTTACACAGCATGTAGGGGCACCTGCTGTAATTACCACACTGCCTCCCTCTGGCTACGCTTTTGTGCTCTGCTGCGCAACGGCCGCAGCACACAATACAGCTGACATGAGGATACTGGCAGAAAATGATCTGGCCGTAGCGAGCAAACTGTATACAGTTGAGAAGCACTTCCCGTGTGGAGCTTGATCGTCACTTTATGACTCTCCACATCCAAGGCAATTGCCATGGGGAGGGGGGGGGCGTGGAAGAGAATGAGAAGAATTTTTGGAAAAGGGGCAGATGACTTCATAAATTAGCCACACTCTTACAGTCCAATTCTATTGAGGATAGTGGGTCAACTATGGATCAACTCAGATCTGCACCAGTGATACAGTGGGAAACAGTGGGCTGGATACCTCTGGACAGTACCGGAACTAGGGCAGAGCCAGAGGAGCACCCGCTCCAGGCGCTAAATTAAAGGGAGCACAGGGTTTCCCCCAGCTCCGCCCCTGAATCCTTCCCATTCTGTCCTCTGCCACTGCTTTCTGTCTCCCAAGCATCTTACCTCCCTTGTTGGGTCCTCTGGGATCTGCCAGCATGTGTGGGAAGACTCCAGCCTTCCTGCTGGTGCTGCAGCAGCCAACACTGCCAGAAGATGCTTTACAGCACTGACAAAGTATGTGTTCCACCAGAAGAACAGGCCAATAGGATTGAGCTGTAAGTGTATACTAGTGTTATTCAAACTGTGGGATTTGACCCACTTGGTGGGTCCTGATCTGATGTCAGGTGGGTCACAGAAAGCTGGGAACAGCCATCTTGAAAACTGCAGACCTTACTCCTGTCATTTTCCTTTTGTGAGTGTTAATAATTTAAATTTTCAAGTGAGGGTTTTTTTAAAAAACATTTTTCTTTTTCGTTCAGTGCTTTTATTTATAATAAAAAATAATAAGATATTATTGTATAATATTTTGATTGCCCCAAGTCCTAATCTTGCTTTCTGTCAGGGACGTTTCATGGTTCTACGATTGCTGCAGTCCAAGAATGTCAATTTATATTTCAGGAGTGTCATTATGTTACAACGATAGCTCTTCCTGCTTGATGATGCCACAACAGCACTTCCAGGTTAATGAAACCACTTCTGGTGGGTCCCGACACAAATGCCATTCCAAAAAGTGGGTCTTGGTCTAAAAAGTTTGAATACCACTCCTTTATACTCTAGTGGTAAAGGCTTTGCTGAAGAAGGTTTTTGGATAAAGGCTTCTTAACAAAGCAGGTTGCTATTGGGGACATGGGAAACCCACATAGAAAAAGGCAAGAAGATACTGCTTTTTTACAAGAAAAGGCATGATACAAGAAAAGGTAAGAATGGTACTGGGCAACAAAAAGGTGTTTTGCTATTCCGACCTTAATTACAGTCATCTAGAGTCTCAGAGTGGCCCCGAGGCGATGCTATGAGCCTCAAGGGTAATAAACCCTGATTTGGGTCAGGCTACTGCTACATTCCAGCCCCACACTCTACCGAGTGTCTCCCTCCCTCGTTTATAACTGAACCCGTGAAAAGTAATTATATTCTTCTTCCACCCAAAAGCTGACATATTGAGACATATTGGCAATTGGGGAGGGGGGAGACCGAAAAGACACCCTGCCAAACAATCAGCAACCAAATGTTATCAGAATAAGAGGAATCGCTGCTCAGTTCATAGTACACTGGGTTCAGTGATTCCCCCTAGGCTCATAATAGCATGGGAAGGTAAAAAGACTGAAGAGAAGCACTTAATGATGTCACAAATGCTCCCCTTCATTTCTGTTTTCTTTTACCAAAAACAATTCTGGGCAGATGACTAGACATGAAAATAACATATTTAAAAATGGTTACCTGTATTTAAATGGAAGCATAATCTCAGCTACTGTACATAAAATAAAATCTGTTCCCGCCAAGATAATTTGGGAGGGTTAGTTATCTGCTTTAAAATACACACACAGAGATTGGATCAATTAACTTTTGCATCTTGTGATTATGAATTCTGGACCCAAGCCAGAGATGGTCGTGATGTTTAGCTGCTTGTGTGCATGCTACTGCATGTGGCAATCTCTCTCTCTCTCTCTCTCTCACACACACACACACACACATACACTCACATGCTTGAGAATGATCCACAAAATCGACAAAGGAACACTTGTTTCCCTGTACAAATCACCCTTGTGGAAGATGAGCCATCTGCAATCCTGTTCTTTTACATTCCCCGAGAGCAGAGAGATTTGTTCCATCATGTACCACATTCAAAAGATCTCCCTATATCTCACTCTCCCATTCACTTCTCATCGGCTTAAAAAAGAAACAGAATCCCAGGGCAAAGGAAGAATTTTTATTCTCTGCAGCCAATACGAGGGAGAAGAGAGATGAGAGCCTCGACAATCATCTTTTACTTCTAACAACTATGTTTAAAAAACACCCCTTGCCCACAGATATTAGGCTTGATCATAAACTATCCCTGTAAAAACTATTTAATTTTCCACTACAGGGAAAGAGGATTTGATCTCTTATTAAACATTTTATAGAAAAGTCTAAAAGTGCTTTCAATTATTTATCTGAATTGAAATCTAGGCCTTGGAAACTGCTGGCATTACACACACACATAATATTATCAGCCCACTGAGTGCTATTAGGTCATAAAATGCTGCTGTAGCAACATCTCTGTTACAGCTGCTGGTGCTCATGCAACTTTTACTACAGTTATAAAGCCATTTATTACATTTTCTTTATGATGCTAATGCATTGCAGTCTGTTATTTTATTGTTCCCACTGTGATAAAGACTGAAATGTATGATATTGTGCACAAAAATACAAGCCTAATAACATACCCTGCTGCATTAAAAATCTCTTAGATAAGCTTCAGAGACTCGTAAAAATATTAACAGGGGATACCAAAAGGGAAATATTTGGTTGGACATTTTCTTTCATTTGGTTTATTGTTCCCAACAGGAAAGTTTTTTTTTAATTGTGCTTTGTCAAAATGTACAAAGGATGATATGAATATGTGACTCTTTTTTCTTAATTATAAGCCATCATTGTGGGAGATGATAATTTGCCATTCACGAGAAGAAAGATGACTAAATAATATCCAAATAATCATGTGAAAAGGAACAAAGTCATTAAAAAATAATCATTCTGCAAAGCCCAGTAGTATATAGTAATTGATAATTGCATTTTTTTAGATTACCAAAATTTAACTCCCTCTTCAATGTAACTCCACATTAAAGATAATGCCGATTTCTACAGAGTAAAATCAATTCACTTAATTAACTGCTACCTGGTGTTACAGCCCACTTAAACAGTCACCCAACTGTACAACCATAACTCATATACAAATTCTCATTGTACTGAGATGGTGTTGAAACATGCTTGTACCAGTCTCATTGGTTGCTTGCGTCATTGCTACTGCTAATAGCATGTCATTGAGTGACAGTTTATTCTAACTCCAAGAACAATCAATGCAAAAGGTCATCTTTGGCAGCAAAACAGTCCATAGGTGACATCCAGGCCCCATGATATACCTGGGCCCTTCCAAGAGTAGGTGGGGTCATAAGCCAACAGCTTGCGAAGTGGGCATCCCTCACATGGAAAATGAGTGGACTACCTGCCAGATAAGAATCGGTACCACATCCTGTTTGGCAGAAGGATGGGGCATGTGAAAGTCATGTGGTAAGAACATAAGAAGAGCCCCACTGGATCAGGCCAAAGGCCCACCTAGTCCAGCTTCCTGCATCTTGCAACGGCTCACCAGATGCCTCAGGGAATACACAAGACACGTACATCTTGTTGCCACTCCCTGCATCAAAGGGGTTGAGATTAAAACAGCCAATATTATTATGCCACTGTACAAATCGATGGTAAGGCCACATCTGGAGTACTGTATACAGTTCTGGTTGCCACACCTTAAAAAAGATATAGGGGAACTAAAAAAGGTGCAGAAGAGACCAACCAAGATAATTACGGGGCTGGGGCACCTTCCATATGAGGAAAGGCTACAGCGTTTGGGGCTCTTCAGCCTAGATAAAAGGCGCCTGAGGGGGGACTTGATTGAGACATACAAAATTATGCATGGGATGGATAAAGTGGATAGAGGGAGATTCTTTTCCGTCTCACACAATATCAGAACCAGGGGACATCCACCAAAATTGAGTGTTGAGAGAGTGAGAACACAGAATACTTTTTTACCCAGTGGGTAATTAACTCCTTGCCTAGATGGCCTAGATGCTTTTAAAAGAGGACTGGACAGATTTCTGGAGGAAAAGTCCAACGCAGGCTACAGGCAACCTCCTTACTTTAGAGTTGGGCTACCTCGGTGTACCAGTGGTGGGAGACTCCACCCCCGCAATACCTTCAAAAAGTCGCTGAGTCCTTCTCAAGAGTGAAAACATCTGTACATTATGTTCAGGAGCAAGATGCCAATTGCCTTGGTCCAACAAATAAAACAGAAGCATGGAATCTGGTTTCAACATGTTCCCACATGCAAAAGATACAGCCTGTTCTGGCACAGGTTGGGATTGCCCCCTCAGAAGCTACTTACCTCAGACATTTACTCTTGTCCTCTATGACCTGTGGAGGTGTCCCCCCTTCTCTCTCTTGCTTACTCCAAACATGTAGGAGTTTCCTCCACAGAGTCTGCCAGCCAATATGGAGTTGACTATGCCATGTGGTCTCACATATCCATGCAAAGGGAATAGCTCAAGGATTCCTTTTCCAAACTTATACTTCGAACAGGGATGTATATGTTGGTAAACTGAAAGTTTTTTTTTTAAACCATGTTACTGCCTTTGCACCTGTTTTCTTGTTAGCAGTAGAAAAAGCAGGTTTGATGGGAAACTGTCAGAAAAAGGAACTTCTGCCATATGACTCTTGCTAAATTTACAGCCATAACTCTTTTTTCAACACTGGTTAGGTGAGTGGGCTGAACCTAGTCACCCATATCTTTCCTGCTGTCAAAGTTCATAGCACTGTCTGGTGGTGTGGGGAAGTCATGTTTACAAAAACGTCTAACCTATCTGCTCTGAGACCACTACATGGAAGCCAGTTGCACTCCTATAACTGAGGGCGCAATCCTAACCTGGATTTAGGCTGGCACAGTTAGGCCAGCCAAGCTTGGCTGGCACAAGAGACGCTGTAAAGTATGTTTGGACCACTCTTGGAGTCAGAGAGGCCAGCACACAGATGCGTACCATCCTCCTGACTCCGAGAGTGATCCAAACGCACTACAGCAGCCCTTATGCCAGCCAAACTTTGCTGGCCTAACTGTGCTGGCATAACTCGAGGTTAGGATTATGCTCTCAGGCTCAGGACAATTTCACATGTCACGGCCCAGCAAACCTGGGTTTTCCACCAACTACATGTGTGACAGGAAGCTGCATCCAATCACGTCTTCTTGACATGCGTATCTGCATCAAGCATGTATTCCCAAACCTCATGGTCCAAAAGAGAGCTTTGTACTAGCAGTATGGAAGATTTTCAAACCTATAGTGCTCAAACTTCAAGCTCTGTTTCAAATGAAACCTTACACACTTTCAGAGATGACAGCCACTTTCCCAGTGCTGCAATCGCCGAACAAATTTGTTGAGATTCTGCATGTAACCTTTAATCCATTTCCCGCTTCTGATGTTTGATGAAGGAGATGGCTTTTTAAAAAATTGTACAGCAAATAGATTTGGGAATCCTAGGCTGAAAGATCCCTGTTAATCATTTTACCAGTGCCTTATAGGGAGTTTTACCACCACATTTTCTTCAATGTTAAATGAAAAGCATAGAATTGGAAAGAGACAAACATAGGACTTGCAAGTGTATTTTCCCCCACAAAATGGATTCAGACCTGTTACGTTGGTTTTGAAATAACTTCTGTCTGACTGACAGCATCCCCATTTCTTCAATTCCAACCTTTATTTTGCGGTACTGAGTGCTTTCAGACAATCCAGCATCACCTGGCATCTATTTACTATTATAGTATAAAATATTGACTAAAGTGACAGTCTGTTCAAATGTGGATGTTCCTGCTTAGGCAAAGCACTTCAAAAAAAAAAAGCTTTAAATGGTTTTAAAACCTAGAGAAATGTCTCAGCAGCATTTCACACACCCTTTATTAGGCTGCGTGGCAAATCCATTTATGTAGAAAGCTGGTTTTCTACAGGGGAGCCACAAATCCCCATGTAGGCTTAAATGGCTTCAATCTCAAATCCACAAAATCTCATGCTTAGGGACTTTGAGGCCATCCTGTATGGTGACCAGCCACCCAGAGGGGCTGGTTTTTGCCCAATCCTATGATGCCGCTGCTTTGTCGGCATCGAAATTCATGTTTTGGTAGTGTAGCACTTTAACAATCATTGCTCAACACAACGTGTCCATAGAGTACAGCCTGGCTGCTGCTACACAGGCGATATCAAGAGCTGGAAGTAGGTGGTTTTGAGAGGCAGCAGTTCTATTGATATCCTATCCCCTTCTTGGCCTTGGTCCACCTATCCAGGTCAACTTGAACATGCCAGAAATTGCTGGCACAGGTCCAAGTAGACCCACTGAGGCAGTGGAGGCTTATTCTAAGCCAGCAAAGGAACAAACATTATGTTTTCTTGAGGAGACATCTCAATGACTCTCCCGCAGGATGCAGTGTGAGCTCTAGTGGAGCAGCTGCATTGGCAGAAGTGGGTCCTTACGTAGGATTGGGTTGTTTATATGATTAACCCCATATTTTGCATACAATAGTGAGGCAAAGAGGTTGGCTTCCCACGTTGGTGCTACTTGGTAAGTTAAGTGGGCACTTTATGGAACTTCATCGTTTGAAGGCCAAACTACACATTAAGGTAAATATATAATGTGGATCAATGGGGCCGAGCAGTCTGATCTTAACCTGTACTGGAAAGTACTTAACCCATACTGGATATTTTCCCCTTAACAGTGATGCAATTCAAATGAATTAACAACCGGTTCTATGACGTCATAGCCGGAGCCAAAAAAAACCCCTGAAGCCAGCCAAGGTGGCTGGGGTCTGGCCATTTAACAACTGGTTCGATAGAACCTGGGTGAACCCCCTGAATTTCACTACTGCCCCTTACCCTGGGTAAAGCCCCAGCCATCTATATAGGGCAACTTGCTCGTGCAAATCCAAGTGACCCATTTATGGCTGACCGGGCTAGAGTGCAGACTGATGCACAGGGGATAGGATACAATACCGCTCATTCCCCCGTCTGTTCCACTCATGCAGTTGGCCTGTGCATGCCCTCCCCCTGCCCCAAAATGCCCACTCCTGCCCCCCGTGCCTAAATGCCCTATCCCTCCATCATTCCACCCTGGCCTCTCTAGATCTTCCACTTACTGGGCTGGTGCGGATGCCAGATTTGGATGATGCTTGCGTTGGCTTGGCCGCCTCCAAGCCAACACATCCTGGAGTGGTGCAGGCATGCAGGGAACTTGCGCTAGCCTAACATCAGGTCAGGATTGCACCCTTAGATTTATAAATAGCATGGGCAGTATGAATCGTGGTAAAAGCATGGTAAGGGGGGGCGGCTTTTATGCTTTGCTCCTGCCCTGGTTTTGATCCTGATCATCATCATCCTGATCACGGGCGTTCCGGATCCTAATGGGCTCCATGGCTGGTTCCGGGTTCCCAACAAGTGCCAATCAAAAGTGAGTTCCTGTTCCTAAATCACTTGAATGACACCACTGATCCTCACCATGTGCACGTTTTAGGAGGAAAAATCTTCCAAACTGCGCACACTCTCTTGATGCAGTGAGAATCAGCATCAATTCTGCACTTTTTCTTTATGCCTGATTTGGTTAATTTATCTCCCACTTTTACTTTTAAAATGTCAACATGCATAGAATAAAACATTAAACAAAGTCATCATATGAAAGATATGGTATCAGACCAGCAGTAGCATTAAAATGATCTCAGTAGCAGAGTAAAAAACCTTCTGAAATGGAAAAGTCTTTGCCATGGTCTAAAGACAGAAAGAGAAGGAACCTGCTGATTTCCCTAGAGAAGTAGTTGCTTGAGATCCTGCCGCAGAGAAGGTCCTATATCTGATACTCATCAAGTGGACCTCCATCAATAGCTGGCTAGACAGCACGGCCTCTATTGCTAATCTCTAAACTCAGGCAGGTTCAAACAACATTTAACTGCCTTTGGGTTGCTTAGTGTGAATTAATATAGTTGTCTACAGCGATGTTAGGCATCACACTGTGTATTGTTGATTTAGCTCTGCTGACTGGGAGGTGGAAAAATGATTCCCACAGTAAGGGCCTTTAAGAAAACATTAATGTTCCTTCCAGGTTTGTGCCAGCCACATGGTGGTTTGGGATACTGGCTGTCTGCTCTCACAAGATGCAGTATTCTCAGATGCCTTGCATCGGTAGCTAATTTTGCTGTGAGCTTCCATACAGAAGATAATTATTCTAAAACATGAAATCTATGAATGAAATAATGGCTTTCTTTCTGACATATAGGAAGCTGCCATATTCTGAGTCAGACTGATCAATGAACAGCTGACTCATTATAGTTTACTCTGACTGTTAATTGGCTCTCCAGGCTTCAGATGGGTCTTTCTCAGGCCTATTTGGAGATGCCAGGGATTGAATCTGTGGAGCCTAGAACCTGTGGAACGTGCCACAGGATGTAGTGATGGTGTCTGGCCTAGATGCCTTTTAAAAGGGATTGTACAGATTTAGAAAAGAAAGGTCCATCATGGGTTATAGGTAGGGGTCATCTTTTTTTTGTTGAAAATCACTTTTTGGGCATTACCAACTGCTTTTTGGTAAAATATCTGAGTAAAAACACAAAACACCACTTTTTGTGTTTCTTTTTCAGAAATTAAAATAGGCTACTTTTCTAATTAGAAATAATACTGTGGCAAATCCACAGTAGCAATCCTAACCTGGAGTTTGGCCGGCACAAGGGACACTGTCAAGTATGTTTGGACCACTCTCGGAGTCACATTGGCCAGCACACAGACGTGCACCATCCTTCCTGACTCTGAGAGTGGTCCAAATATGCTTTACGGTGGCCCTTGTGCTGGCCAAACTTGGCTGGCCTAACTGTGCCGGCGAAACTCCAGGTTAGAATTGCATCCTTAGAATATCTTCAATGTCCACAGATTGATCCAGCCCTTGGTGCCACCAAGGCAGAGAATTAAAGCAGAGAATTGAGGGTGCCTCTTAGAATTCAGTTCTCCAATTCATTCAAGCAGACTCCCAAATCTCCCCTTGGATTCTGCTGGACAGAGCATATGGTGGTGAACCAAACTGATAGAATGAAACTAATATGGCTGTTCTTTTGAGCACCAAATTCTGTTGACGGCATGCTTGTCTCAGTCCACCCATAATTCCTGGTCCCTCTTGTTTTTCAGTAAACAACCCTCCATTAAATCTGAAGGCACCTGTGCTACATGTCATGCTCCATGATATGCATTTTACAACAATGAACCGACATTTTCAGACACATGGCATGTTTTGCTGCCATGCACAAATGCTGGGTTATTAGTATTTCCCTGCCATTTGGAAAATTAGCACTTGTAAATGAGATACAGAGGGAGTAAGATGTGTGCCATTAACAAAACTAATCACAATCAACAGCATACTTTAAAAAAGGGGGGGGGAGAAAAAGCCAGAGCATTTTTAGTGCCGTAAGAAGATGAGCATTACCAAGACTTAAGTCCCTGGTATGAAACTAATTTCACAAGCAGATGGCTCTATACAGCGTTGATGGCCCTTCAGTTTCTTTATTACAAATAAAATACTTGCTAGCTTTGGTAAAACAAAAGTCAAGCACAGCTGTCTTATTTGTATATATTTTGACTAAGGGTGCATAATCAGTCTTTAAATGATGTGACACAGCTCATTCCCCCTCCCCAGCCCATTTGTCATTCAGAGTCATTACTGAGCATATGTGCTCAAATGGGAAGGCATCAGGTATCTGGTGCTCTAGGGGCCATTCATCAGAGGAAAATAAATGTAAACTGCAGTATATTTTCTAATAAGAAGGGGGGAAATCTTGTTGTCACATAAAGAAAGCCTGAAGCAGTATGGCATAATCAGAATTATAATTAATCACCATGAGCCTAGAGCAAATGCAAAATGTTCTCGGCTACAAGAAGAAAGCATGATTGGGCAACGATCAGACCCTTTGCAGCACATTATTGTGCAAGTTGGATCTCAAGAAAGGCACAATTCTCACACTTGCAGTAAGTTCTCCTTATTGATTTTCTATGCATTCTTTTTTGTGCAGGGTTCCAATGCATTCAAGGATATAGTGGCTTTCAGTTCCACGGACCTTGACTTAGTCAAGTTATTGACCTTCAGGTATTCATTGAAGCAGGCAAACAAGGAATCCCTTAGTATTAGAACTTTTTTCAGTACAGTTCTGCAGCCCTGGAACACACTGGTGTAACACTGAAGGAAAATGTGACTGTGGACATACAGAGTCGTTAAAGAACTGCCACAAGATTTGGTGCCACCATTGAAGAACTGCTACCAGATTTCATTTCTTTGGGTTTTATCTGTAAAGGTGCTTTGAGAGAAGTATTGCAACCTTCTGCCCCAGTTCCTTTCATTTTCAAAATTCAGTCCTGGAGGAAAGGGCAGCAGCCTTGTCACCAGGTCCCATGATGTGCTGTACTTATTAACCAATATCTAAATGGTGATCACACTTCAGGAGCATCTATATCTCTGACCAGATCATAGGCTGTAAAGACTCTTTGGCTATTGCTCTAAATTTCAATTTAGAAACATTTAAATCCCTCAAGAAGTATATGCTTGCAAAATTTAGTACACCTCTAGGTACTGCAGCTTGATGTGATTTGTTGCTGTCTACGGAAGCTCAAGGCATGTGTTGTACAGCTAAGGGAGATGACTACACGCTGGAAGGAAAACATCTGGAAACTGAAGGTTCTACAGATCGACAAAAATTGTTAAGACCCTTCTTGGGTCCAGGACAGCCTGCATATGAAAACCACCTTCAGTAATATCTGATGAGCAATCTGATGCTGAGAAAG
>JAJKFI010000003.1:18402424-18455289 GCA_029204185.1 Lerista edwardsae
GCCTGGGCGAGCAGTGGGGGGGGCGCCAACCGGGGGCAGCCCCCCCCGAAGCCAGGGCAGCTGCAGAATGAAACGGGTGGGCTGCCAATCACGCGGAAGCCCCGCCCACATCCCGCCCAGCGTTCCGTTAGTTCATTTGTAGATGACGCCACTGGAAAGGGGGTATATAAATATGGATATAAATTAATAAATGAATGAAAACTAGCCTGCTCACCATGCGATTTTTGATTACAAACTGCAAAACATTCAAGGCCTTCTATTAGCGAAGTTTTTATACTCCATCTCCCGCCACATAGTATTCTGTTCTAATGTTCTATTAACGTTACAGATTCTGTGCTATGCATTTTCTCTGGTCATTTGATTGCCTTTTTCCATCATTCCTTTCCTTTTGTGCAAGAGTCTCCAAACCTTGGCCTCAGGGCCAGATGTGGCCATCGGAGAGCCTCTATCAGGCCCGCGGCAAGCCTCCGGTCCCCTATGAGCCTCTGGCCCTCTGGACCTTGCTGGCATGGACTGCACCCTCCAAGTTGTGCTCTGGTTGTGTGCAGAGGATATTCTGAGGGCCAGGGAGGCCACGTGCAGCCTTTCTAGACGTCAGATGCCTTTGGAAGGCCCAAAAGTCTGGTTTTCCCAAAGACCTGGAAGTGATGTGTTTAGGCCTCCTGAAGGCCTTGGACAGCTTTCTGAGAGTCAGGGAGGCCTCCCCGGCCCGCGGAACATGCCTCTGGGTGTTTCTTTTCCTGTGATTTGCTAGTTCTGAGATATTTACTCCAGCACATTTAAATAAGCTGTGGGGTGGGGGAATGGGAGTCCATTAAAGTGTGTGCTATATTTCTGTGGGGTGTGTTGATGCTTGGAGGAATCCTAGAATTTTGAGACGGTTCATTCATTCATCTAGGTTCTGTCTCTAATGTGTTTATTTAACTTTAAATATTATTTATTTATTTTCCAGCCCTTGACACCATGCCAGATATTTGATGCAGCCCTCCAGTTCAAATGCGTGGAGACCCCTGCTCTTGTGCTATGTTAGGAGAGCACTCGTTCAGACCTTGAGGCTTTCAAATGACATATTCCTTCCAAGAATAATTTCATTGTCCTTGTGATGGGAGTTCTCCTTTTTAATTAAATTGTACTTCTTACTTTTTTATTCTTAATAGAAAGTGATGGATTGCAATACACAGCCTGCATAATAATATCAAGATTAGAATAATGCCAGGTTTGAATTTTGAGTAACAGAAGTCAAACAGCAAGAAAATGAACTAGAGAATTTCGGGGTGGGAGGAAAAATTAGTGTAAATTAGAGGAAGTAAGAAATAGGGTGCAGTGGTCGCCCTAGGGTGCATGGTCGTGCGGGGTAGTAAGATTGGGCTGTAAATCCAGGGGATATATTTGTATATTGTATTTTTATATTGTTTTTAATCACTGTTTTTAAATTATGATGTTTTTATTCTGTTTTTTAATTGTTTTTGTATTGCCGCCTTGAATGCCTTTTTAGGCAGAAAGGCGGGGTAAAAATCTTTAAAATAAAAATAAATAAATAAAATAAACCAGGAAACTTCCTGCGTTATCCCAAAATACAGATCTGCCCTCATTATCCATAAGTTTAAGACTCATGGATTTGGGCCTTACTATACCTCCCTGATGTGGTGAAGCTGTGGGTTAAACCACTGCTGCTGGGCTTTCTGACCGGAAGGTTGGGAGTTCAAGACCATGCAACGGAGTGAGCTCCCGTGGCTTGTCCCAGCTCCTGCCAACCTAAAAGATCAAAAACATGTAAAAATGCCAGTAGATAAATTGGTACCACTTCAGTGGGAAGGTAATGGCGTTCCTTGGCGTAGAGTCATGCTGGCCACATGACCGCGGAAGCTTGTCCTCAGACAAACGCCGGCTCTGCAGGCTTAGAAAAGGAGCACCGCCCCCTAGAGTTGGTCGTGACTAGACCATTTGGTCATGGGGAAACCTTTACCTTTACTTTTTATACCTCTCAGAAGAGAATTCTGGTTGTGTCTTGGAGGAGTTCCAAAGCTCAGGGCGACCACATGCTGCCTCCTGTGCCTCAGGCCTCCTAGAAGCCTCTTAAAGGAACTTTTGGTTCTCAGTGACAACCAAAGTGCCTTTCTGAAGCCTTCAAGAGACCTTCTGGGGCTCAGGGAGACTGCGCACCTCCTGGACATGACCAGAAGATGCTTCCTGTCACATTGGGAGGTCTTTGAGGCACTCCCTGTAGATTCCATTATCCACAGTTTTCGGGATCCATTGGAATCCAGGAATAGATCCCTCTGTGGTTCCCAAAATGTGGGTCCTGACCTCCTGTGGGTTGCAACCCAATTTTTGGTGGGTCGCAAAACTGAAAAGCTGATAGTTGACAGGGAAAATGTATTGAGTCCTATGGAAACCAAAATGGAGCATGGCAGACACATTTACTCATGACTAGGCAAAGGTGCCTTGTTTCATTTTGAAGGGCAGGCTGAGGGGAATGCAAAGCCACGAGAATTGTCCTGAGCGGATGAGCATGGAGCTCAATAAACACTTCAGAAGGCGCTCCCCTCACAGTAAAAAAGTTAAAACAGGCTTGAATGGCTGGGAAAGTGGAACTTTTTTTAGTCTTGAAAAGCTAGGTGAGTCCCAATAGAGTGTCATTTTTAAAAATGGGTCCTGGTGCTAAAAGGTTTGGGGACCACTGCTGTAATGCATTTAATTTGGCAAAGGATACATACATGTCTCTGTTCGATGTTCATTTTCTTTAAAGTTAAGAAGTAAGGAAAATAGGATATAGAAAATAACCTTTTAAAAATATGATAGGATATGATTTAATTAAGATCAACTCATTCTGTTATAGATTTTGTGTCATCTAGCTTTCATTTCTCATTAGTGGAACAGAAAGTTTTTAATAGAATTTTCTAGAAACACTTGAGAATAATGAATAAATCTCATAAGGAGTCCTAAAATTATTCAGTGGGCTCTGAAATAGCAGCTCTCATTTTATAGCAATTCATAGGATCAGAACCTTGGAAAATGTATTTTGAAACAGATTAACCACCAAACACTGACACACACCCTCAATCGCCATTGCTAACATACACTCAATTATGCTGTCATACAATCAGTGATTATAATCAAATGTGATGTAATCAGCTCATTTATTAAAACTAGGACAGTGAAGTTGAGTGTTGGGAGAGTTAAAACAGATAAAAGGAAATACTTTTTTACCTAGCGGGTAATTAAGCTATGGAACTCCTTGCCACAGGAGGTGGTGATGGCATCTGGCCTAGATGCCTTTAAAAGGGGACTGGACAGATTTCTGGCGGAAAAGTCCATCATGGGCTTCAGGCCATGATGGGTTGGGCAACCTCCTTACATTAAGAGTAGGCTACTTCAGAATGCCAAGTGCAAGGGAGTGGCAACAGGATGCAAGCATCTTGTTGTCTACTGAGCTCCCTGAAGCACATGGCGGGCCACTGTGAGATACAGGAAACTGGACTACATGGGCCTTTGGCCTGATCCAGTGGGGCTCTTCTTATGACAGGGATCTTTAGCACTGCCATTGACCAAGTTTCATTAAATCCCATATCTAGGATAAGCACAAGAGTTGAATTGCCATCTCCTTTTTGGAAGCTGCCTTATGCCAAGTCAGGTCATTGGTCCATTTAGCTGAGTACTGTTGGCACACAAGATTGCCAGCAGCTCTTCAAGGTTCCAAGCAAGAATGTTTCTCTGCCTTTACCGGGAAATGAATCTGGGACCTTCTGCATGCAAAGATGATGCTCTTCCACTGAGCTATAGCACCTCACCTGTTCGGCTCCTTCAACTGCATTTCCCAATTGTAAAAATGCAGGTACATGGTCCCTACCGAGAGAGGAGAAATACAGAGGAGCTACAAGAGGGAAATTATTTTGTCTGATTCCCTTTCAGGTTGCTGTTTTCTACCACCATAAAAGGATTACAGGGACTTGGTGGTTACAACTTAGAGAATAGAAACCCTTTTACAAGAGCCATGCAGCTATTCACAGTAATGGAAAGAGAGCCACATGAGGTCAACATAAGCACTGTTCTCCTTTCACCAGCCGAATCTCTGTAAGTTGACAAATGCTTAGTATTTTCCATATTATTAGAATCAGAATTTCCACCTCTATGTTATACACAATGCATCCTGAGTTATACCTGTTCTTTTATCCTGAACCTGCACATAGAAATATATATGAGTGTCACTGTGATTGAGCAATGCTAGTCAGGAGAAAAGGTTCACAATCAATGATATCGTACCTTGATTTAATAGCATTGTGCTGTGTATTATAACATCTTCTGCTGGAGAATTTATCAAGATTTTTTTTTATTTCTCAGAATGTCTCTATTAGATATTTTTATCCTCTGATGAAATTGAAAAAAAGTATAATTGAAATCTCTACCCTTGAAACATCCTAGAAATTCATTCTAGTAGGCTGCCTTTAATAATGAAATTGATTACTGTGAAGGACCATCTGAGTTAGTGTTAACATACACTGGAAAAAGTCATTGTATTAATATGCTTTTTTCCTGCCCGAATGACATTGTTTTTCTCTCCTTGCTGCCATTTTTCTTTATAAGCTAAAGACCCTAAAAGAGCACAATTTATGGTGCAAACGGAGCACACACTTCATCCTATGGTGGTGGGGGAGAGCAGACAGCTGGGGAGAGGTAAGTAAAAATATTTTCAATAACCACCTGGTAGGCTGCCTGGCAATCAATGAGTCTCCTCAGATCTATGCTAGCTATTTGGCTGGCATAAACCTGAGGAGCCTCCTGGGGTGAGTCCAGGTTGGGAAAGGGGGATAGGATCCCACCTTATGAGCCACCAAAATCCACTCACCCTTGAACTTCTCTCTGCCCTGTCCACTCTCCACCCCGATCTTCCCCCAAACCACCCACAACCCAACCCTGCCACCGCCTTACCCACTCCAGTGTGGCCTGAGTTGGTGCATGCAGGGGCTCCGCCCATCAGCCCTAACAGGACATAGCATGCCTTTTGCAGCACTGCACTGGCTTTTACACACTGGCAGATTGGCAGATCCACAGCCATAAACACCAAATAGGTTTGGGATGCCATAATCCACATGGGTAGCTGCTAATTGGTTTCAGCCACATCGCTGCAGGTCCCCAGCTAGTAGGAAATATGAGGGCATGGCAGAAGTTAGGTAAATCTTCCCTTTGATTTTATTTATTTTTGAATAAAATTTTTATTTATGTATATATAAGAGGGGATTTGGTAAGGGATACAGAAAAAAAAACCTGGGAGGGTAATACATACACGGAAAAAACATTAGGAAATCCGTTACTGTGTGGCTAATTATTAAACCATATAATCTAAAAACATTCTATATTTCTATCAACGGCTGTGTATAGCTAATCATTATAAACTAAACTGAAAATTTAACTCAAACTTCATCTATGCTAGCATTGTTTATCTATCCAGTCATAAAATAAATTCCAGTATTGAAAGGTTTTGTCTGACTTCTCACGCAATCTTTCAGTTAAAATATCCATTTCTGCAATCTCATATATTTTGGTTATTAATTGTTCATTAATTGGAGTCTCTTCATTCTTCCACATTTGCGCATATAACAATCTAGCCGCCGTTACCACATGTATAGTAATACATCTTTTAGCCGTTTCCTGTATATTTGACACAATATTTAATAAAAATATTTCTGGCTTAAACGGGATTGCTATATTCAATATTTCCATCAACATCTGCCAAACTTGTTTCCAAAAATTTTTAGCCTTTGGACATGTCCACCACATATGATAGTAAGTGCCTTCTAAATTTTTACATTTCCAACATTTATTCGACAAATTCTTGTACATTTTAGCTAATTTCCCAGGTGTAATGTGCCACCTATAAAACATTTTATAGATATTTTCTTTAAAAGATGATGCTTTAGTAATTTTTATATTTGTTTTCCATATCTTCTCCCATTCTTCCAGAGGAATTGTATATCCAAAGTTGTTTGCCCATTTAATCATGGACTCTTTAACTTAAATCTTCCCTTTGATGATGATGATGATGATGATGATGATCCCACCTCTCTCCTTTTATGCGACAGTTGGGTAAGAACAGTGGACACCCTAAAACAGTGGTTCCCAACTGTGGGCCAGGACACACCAGGGGGTTGTGAGCCAATTTCAGGTGGGTCACGAAGCGCCTAGAGCAGCCATATTGAAAATATGGGAAGATGGGATGCTGGAAAGGAGGAGGGCTATGTGGTTATTTTGCTTGCTTCAAGATTGTAAATAAGCTTTTTTTTTTCTTTCTGATTCACTTTGGTATTGGAAAATAGCTGAGAAAAAAAACCAACTTATTGCTGCATTCTCAGGAAAGCAGCAGGCTCTGGCATCACAACAATGGCACTTGCGGTCATGACATCACTTCTGGTATGTCCCAGACAGACTGCCATTCTAAAAAATGGGTCCTGGTGCTAAAAATTTGAGAACATCTGCCCTAAAAGCAAAGACTAGCTATTTGAATGGTGCTGAGGTTCACACTGGAAAATTCAATCACCATGTTGTTCACACTTACTACCGAAACTGGGAAAGCAATGTCAAAAAGACTACATGCACCTGAATTACTTCCATTACTAGTCATTGCTCAAACCCCAGGCTCCTTCAGTGCAACAGCTGGTTACCCTCTGGATCAAACTCAGCAGAAATTAAACGACGATTGAATAATTGGCATCACTGATCTTGGATGAGTTGCCTCACCTGGCCTGTGTATGTGCTTAAAAAGAGGAGCTGCATTTTAAGATTACCTAAGTGTGTAAGAAGCTAACGTGAGAGTTCTTGGCAGCTCTCTGAATTTATCCAATTACCTTCCAATTTCAGCAACTGCTGAATATGATAAGAAAGGAGGCTCTACACCATCACACCTGTAGCATTTCCTTTTCTTTACAGTCAATCAAGAGCACTGAGCAGGGGTATATTGCTTAAACCAACAGGATTAGGCTAGCGTCCTGTGCTAATCGAAATGTTATAGGCTATTGGGGTGGGGTTTCCATCTCATTAAAAGTTCTTCCTAGTTGACTGAAGTTTCTGGTCTGTGCTCTTAATGCTAGTTCATAAACCAGGATTCACTGACAATAGTCCCATTCCTTCAGAACCAGTGAGGAGTGACAAGTGAGCCTCAGGGGAGAACTCCAAATGCTGTTCTTTTTTCACTTCACTTCAGAAGCGATGGCACTCATTTCAGACAAATCTGGTTGAATATTATAAAACAAATTCCATGAGACAAGTGAATTCATCTCAGGACTTAACACCTTTCAGAAATTTTGAATCATCCCTAATCCAAAGGTGAATTCACACCTCCTCCAGGCAATTTGGAGGAGGGAAAAAATTACCTGGGTTGTCTCACACCATGGCAAATGCTGATCAGGCCTCTTCGCCAAGACTGTTCCCCGAGTGTGTTAGCAATGTAATCCAGGCCGATATGTGGACCCCGTAGATGAAAAACACGTTGCCGTGGAGCAAATTACAAATGTAATAATGAGGGTCGGATTCTGAACACAGTACTGGTGACAGGGAAAGTGGCAGGCTGCGTTTGTCTTTGCAGTCTTGATTGTGTGGCGGTTCCAGGAGATGGTCAAAACTACTGCTCAGGTTATGCGTGCTTGCAGATAGAATTGCCAGGTTGGCTTCCATAGGACACAGCCGTAACTCAATGCTGGTAAAGGTTATTTTGCCACAGTAAGTAAAGAGCAAAAAGCTAGCAGAAGTATAATGCTGATGGCAAGAGGCCACATTGCTGCTGCTGCAACTTTCACACTATTTCTTCTTTTCTCTATCCCAGTGGTTTCCAAACGTTTTAGAGGCCCTAGACTAGAAGCTGCTACCTGATTTATAAATGCCAAAGGGTATGGCTATAATGGTGATTGGGCAGCAGTGCCCCGAATAGCAGTTTGACACTGGATGTTCATAGCCTAATTGGCCCTGTCAGTTTTGCAACCTACCAAAAATTGGCTCATGACACACTGATGGGTCCCAGACCCAAAGGTATATAAAGGGTACCTTTATATACGGATGCGGGCGTAGTGGGTGCTGGGTGCAGCTGGAGTGCAGCGAGCAGGAAAAAGCAGAGTGCTTTTTGGCTCACTCACCCTCCTTGCGTCCCATACACCTCTGCAGGCACCCATGCATTCCCTTTGCTTCTCGTGTCGAGGAGAAAAGGGAACGTGCTGCCAGCCTGGGCACCTTCAGCGCCGGATGGAGCGAAATTGCCCCGGCCGTTGGAGGAGCCCATGTGTTCCTTTTCTTTCCAGTGTTGGGGAGCGAGTAGAACACACTTTTTAACACACCATTGGGAGCACAGTAGCCACTGCAGGAACCCGCATGCTCCCCTCACTTTGTGACATCATGAAGTCACAACATAGGCTGCAGGCGCCCCTTAGGTGCTTGCAGGGTTTGGCCTGATCCCCTCCCTGCGAGGAGCCAGCACAGGGATTTTGCAGCCATTGGCTGCTTTAAAGAGAGAGGCGGAACGAGCAGCAGTGAAGCGGGCGCGCTTTGCGCTCAAACGCTCAGTCTGCACCTGAACAGCAACCCCGCCTGCCCGCCCTTGTGCTAGTCTGAGAGTATCTGGTCGCCTTTGGGGCTGGGTAGGAATTTTTGGCTTCCATCCTGATTGGCATATGGTTGGAGGTTTTTTCGCCTACCCCAGACTGGACAGGGTAGTGGTGGTATGGGTTTGGTCACTTGCCAGGTAGTGCGCAGGGTTGGGTAGGCTATTAGTTCTCGGTGTCCATATCCAAGGCAGTAAGGTTGGAGGGCGAACGCGGGCGCTCTGATGATGCTGCACCGGCTCTTGGAGGCGCTCCACTGGATCCCTCCAGCTGAGTGGCCCGGGGCTTGGGGGTTCAGCCAAGTGGGGTGACAATGAAAGGTCTGAGCAGTCTAGGACTGCAAAGGCCTCGAGTCAGATGGTTGCCCAACAAGAAAGGGGGAGACAGGCGGCCAGGCCGCTTCCCCACCAGGACCTGCGCATGGTATGTTTAGTTATGTTTAGTTATTATTGGTACCTGCTGCAAATTGTAAAAGTTCAATAAAGTGGCCCAGTTTAATTCCAAGCACTGTCTGGCATATTTATTTCAGGGGGTGTCGAGCTAAGTGACATCATGATGTCACACAGCATGCCTGTGGCACAGAAAAGCCTCTGCCCAGACTCATAGTTTTGGAACTGTTTCTCTATCCTATTGCTCTTCACCTGAATTGCAGGTGAACTATTGCTCACCTGCTGGGGGCCAACTGAATTCTGGAAGTCCTGCTTAATTAGGCAATTGTGATGGAAGATGAGCAATGAGACCCAGGGACAAATATATCAGCAATGGAGCAAATTGGGCAAATTATACACAAAACCATGGACTCTGACCCCATCCAAAATCATTCCCTACTCTGACTCCTGATCTCTCAGGGCTGTGGAATTGGAAGCAATTTTGAGTGGCGTCAGAGCGTCAGACCTGGCAGCAACTGCTCCAGTGAAGATAGCTTCTCTAGCTTGGAACTTGGCAACGCTGTGGGCAGGAAGATCTATGTATACAAAAACACCCTGAGAGACTCACACTGCCTGGCTTTTCATATGCTTCTAATTTGGGCAACTTTGAAAGCGGAAAAAACACCGTTCGGTGTGAACTTATCCCTCCGGTAATTACAGAGTGCTTAAAGAGAGGCTGAATGCTGCACTATTTAGTGACACTTATAAATAGTTCAGCATACTTCTTTCAGCTTTGACACATTGCATTGATTGGGTAATTATTTATTATATGTGCTTTGCTGTGAGACCTGATAAAGTTCTAAGCACTTCCCACAAATTATAACAATTATAACAAAGTTATAAGCACTTCACAATTATCATGCTGTGATTTTCTGCGATGAGTGCTTTTTTGGCATGGTGCTAAAAGAACTGTTGATGTGATAAGCACTTTTAAAGAGTGCATCCTGTGATATTTTAGTAATTTCTGCGCATTTAAGTGATCTCTTAATGTTAAAAAAACACTATTCCTTCCTAACGGAGCTCAGCCATTGTTTGTATTACAATTTCAGAGTTGACCAAAATGCCTTTTCTTGTTATTTATATTTAATAGAGAATTATGAGAATAATTTTCCCTATTTTATTATATCTTCTTGTCACATGTTCATGGGGATGCTGCCAAACTGCAGGAAGCGCAAACACAAAGTCTTTTAGCTAGACCCATTCTAGATGGGGGTGGAATGGGGCAGGGGATGTGGTGAGGATGGGCCTGGGGAGTTGGGTGGTACCAGTATCTGGTACCTGGGCCAGATCCTAACCTCCATCCGAGGCAGCCTGGCCCCAATCCGGGCTGCTCAGATTTGCACCACATATCCAAGTGGCTACATTCAGGCTGTTACCACATTACCCAGGGGAAGGGGAATCAATTCCCCTTGCCCTGAGTTGCACTGCAGCCTGCCCCATCCTCATGCTGGGTGTGGGGCAGGCCAGTCAGCCTGCCTGTTCCAGCACGGGGTTAGGACTCTGCCCTCAAAAATCCATGTGGATTTTTCTTAAATTCATGGGTTAAGAAATGAACAAAATCACATTCTAAGTCCCCAAATTGTGGCTTGAAAGGTCATGAATGAGCAATGAAGTTGTGCACTTGCTCTTTACCTTTTGCACACAAATTAACAGAAAACATCCTGATTTATTCAAATCACAGTTTTCCATTGCATTTCACCCATTCAAGCTATGTCTTAGGTTCCAGCTAAACTGTTGGTCCTCTATAGCCCATCTTGCATGATAATGCTTCTCTTTCACAATCTCCTGAAAGAAAGAAATTGACTACTCACCTATAACAATGACCCATGTAAAAGACACACAAACCTAAATGCCAAACCCCAGTGCCAGCTTCGTTCCTATGGCAGCACTGTTACAGGACTGAATAGCATCAACTATACTATCAGGCTTATTCACCTGTTCATTCCCCCAATGCAATATATGCTATCATCTTCCAGCAGTACTTTTTTGCCATACAACAAGCAAAAGAATAAATATACATGAATCTAATATCAAAAACAGTGAGATCCAGAAGCCAGTGGGAGAACATTTCAATCTCCTGGGGCATTCGGCTTCTGACCTGAAAGTCACCATTCTTCAACAAAGGACTTTAAAGGAAGACTTCAGCATAATATTGCTGAACTAGAATGCATCAGTAAAATCAGTAAAAAAAATGAAAGTCCATTCGTTTCAACCTCAGTTGAGACAATGGCTTCCTCTTCCGCTACAAGTGTTAAATTAGTATAGAAAAACTAGAAAAGTGATCTTATAATCACAGAGTACTGCATAAATTGTCACTGAGCTCACTTTCCATATATTTCAGTTTTATGTAGGCATTTCACACCACTTGTATTTTACATGATTGTTTATTACTGGGAGTTTTTAAATTGTTTTTCCTCAACATTTGTGTGTGTGTGTCTGTGTCTGCAAACTGAGGATCATACATCCAATGCTTGCGGCACCATAAATCTGCTTGTTCCCTTCTCTTTCTCCTTTTCAGGAAGCCAAGGTAATTCTATTGCCATGTACATCCAGCAGAGAAACCTATAAGTAAAAATGGCTTTTGTATATACATTTTAAATACCTTAACAGGTGTTTTAGGATCCCTGTAATGAAAAGAGTGATTAAAATGTAAATGTAAAATTACAGTAATAAAGACTTGATACATAAACTTGCCAGAAAATGACAGAGAGAGAGTGCGCGTTAAGACTATCGTAGTATATTATGACCTCTTGCTTTTTGTTAAAATGAAATGTGCTGCCAGATGTTTGGAGACTAACAGGCAAATGGCATTTAAAGAGGAAATATCAAATCTTAAATTGGCTTGCTTTCAAAAACTGGTTTGGAGCTGTCATCTCACAAGAAGTCGTGTAGTCTTTTTAAACGAGGCTGGGAAAATGAGTGTTCAGCATTGTAGGATGGCTGCCTTGGGAAAACTTAATTTAGTGCAGAAGGCAATTACTGGGTGGGTAAACAAAAACATTTTTAACAGGTGAACAACATGCACCCAGGGACAACCAGGCATTGTCTGTCTCCCAGAGTTCCCTTATGTATGCTTCCTCCATTCCACCCCACCCACACCCCTTCTCATTTTCTCTCATATAATAATTGGTTCTTTCTCTATTTCCACCATTCTAATCATTTACCTAGTGTATATATGGGACAGAGATGGAAATTGCCCCAGAGCAGGGGTAGAACTCAGGACAGGGAAAGAAGTGGCACATGTGACCACAGAAGCTGGGTTTGCCCTGTAAATGTTTAATTTCCAAAAAGAGGAAACATAATAACCTAAGACATAGGAAGAGCCCTGCTGGATCAGGCCAAGGCCCATCTAGTCCAGTTTCATGTATCTCACAGACTTCTCATGAAGCGCACAAGTTTCTTCTATCCTGTTTCCACTCCCTTGCATCTGACATGTCAGAGATCTTCTCACTGACATGCCACATCTTGTGGCAAGGAGTACCACAGATTAATTACATACTGGGTAAAGAAATATTTCCTTTTGTCTGGGTAAAGAAATATTTCCAAACTCTCCTGACACTCAATTCTAGTGGATATCCCCTAATTCTGGTGTTAATGCCAGGCTTAAGCCACATCTTTTGTCCTGGAAGCTTCTAATTCCAGGATGTCCCAGTAGGTTGTGGTTAATCACTGGTGGTGAAGTTTCTGCACATCCTCAGAGGCCTCACTTTCTGGTCCTAGTGCTGAGCCCAAATGTTGAAACTCACAGATTTTTCAGTTGTGGCCTTCAGAGGTCCAAGTGAAGCTCTACTTAGCTACATCAGATCTACTGTTCCATTCCTTGTTGCACAATTATTGTCAATCCTTTTAATAATCCTTTTATTACAATCAGAGCCCGGGTGGCATCAGATCCTGCAGCCTGTGCAAACTGGTTGGTTTACAATATTATCTGCCACACAGACAGCAAAACTTAACGAAGCAGCAAAAGCCACACTCTGGTAGATTGACAGAAAAGGAAGGCAGCAGTATCTGCCTAAAGGCAGACAGATTGTAATTCTGGATGAGAGATGGGTGGCTACCAATTGTTGCAGGAAACTGAAGTTCAGCTTACATACTTTTCAAGTGTGCAATTTTTAGTACTGCCACCTGGTAAAGTGTGAAACTGATAGGAGGAGTTCCCACGCCATTTTTATTCCAACCCATTTTCACAGAGGATTCGCTGGTTTAGTTTACATCTTGTAACAGGACCCAGAGGATATGCTCTGGTGCAGATAAGCTTGTACAGGAAATAGAGATTGTTGCAATTCTCTATGGAGCAAGAAAAAGTAGGTTCTTTGAACGAATGCTTCCTGATACAGTTCTCCTAAAGTTTGGGCCTTTTATCTTTCTGCCTAATCAATCCTTCACAGCTTTTTAATAGTTTGTGGTTCTATCCTTTTCAAATGGGCAATTAAGTTTTCTGCCCAGTTCCAATTGTTCTCCATTTTCTCAATGCATGTTTGTGGTTTTTTTCCCCACATTATGTCAAAAGCCCAGATTTTGTTTGGCATTCATTTTTACGCATGCACACAATTTGTTGTGGAATGTGTCGTATTAATGTACAATACTACAAATATTGCAATACTACAAATTCAGTCCGATGAGAGTTAAGCACTTTTAAGTCCCAGGGATTTCAAAAAAGGAGACATATATGTCCTGTGGTCTCTGGTGGAAGTAATGTTCCACTGGTGACTGTAACAAGGCTGCCAACGCAATGTCTGACAGCCATGCAAGTGGGCTGGCAGAGAGGCCAGGGAAGCCTGGAATGGGAGGAATGGGGCTGGGAGGGGAAGGAACAGGAGTGTTTGGATGGGGGAGGGTAAGAGATGGAATCAGGGAAGGAGGGCAAAGTTACCAGTAGCACTTGTCTGCACCAATATTCTATGCTCCTTCCTTCTCCCTTACTCACTTCGGTTTTCTGCCAACAAATGGCTGGCACAAAACTGAGTAGACCCTCTGGAGAACTGGAGACTTCCATGACTGCTTCCCCATCATAAGATGCATTGTGCGTTCAATTGGCATGGCTTCATTAGCAGTGATGGGGGTGGTGATAGAATTGGGTTGTTAAGAACATGCTCATCCTCATCTCTCCTATTAAAATGAATAGTAGTTCACATTTTACTGCATGATGGTTGTTCTAGTCTTAAGGATTAGTTGCTCTCTCCCATGAATATTTTGGAATGGGTGACCTGGGTCTCAGAATGGAAAATACCACCATTTCCAAACAGGCATATTTCCCTCAGAACAGATCGCGTTGGATTTAGTTCAATGACAGGAAGTGATGGTGGTGTGAAAGTGTTCAATATTATGAGTATGAGAATACAAACCTTGGAAATGCATCAAGCTCATCCAGGTAAGCATGGTCAAAAGGGGGTCAAAATGTGTGAGCAATTTGCTAAAACCAGGATGATTGCATCCACTTTGAATCCAATTTTTGGAATTTTGGAGGTTAGTGAACCCACAATGTCCACAGTTCTGGTATAACCCACAATGAACGTTTGCCCCAAAGATAGGGGCGAATGGGAGTATCACTGAATGTACAGGCTGAGCACGGTCCACACTCCCAGTTCTGTCCTAGGGCAGCCAAACTAGCAACCCAATCCTACATAACTCCCCACAGAGCAATGCAACCATACCAACAGGGTACATGCTGTATCCCAAATAGGAGTTTCAGGCTACAGAGTTCTCCTCCATGCAAGGGAGAACCACCCTTGCATTCACCACCCTGCTGGGTCTCCTTGGACCTGTGCCAGTTATATATAATAGGGGATAGGATATCATCAGTGCCAGTACTACTGATACCACCCCCTTCCCAGCTTTGATTTTCCCTGCTCCAATCTCCACCCTGTTTCTCCACTCCCTCCACCCCCACATGGTCTTATCCACACCAGAGGATGTGAGTGGGCCACTGGCATACAGACCCAGCCACTTACCACTTGCAGGGGTGCCCAGGCCACAGTGAGTAGTGTGTGGTGCTTAGTGACATTCAGAAAGGACCTTATGCTGTCAGAACACTAGTTCTGACAGTGTAAGACCCTATTAGGATTGGGCTGAAAAGCACAAAAAAAAGGCTTCATCTAAATGTACCCAAAGGAGACTTCATTAAGAACCGTGCTTCAAAAAGGTCAGGGGAAGACCCTAGGGACCAACTAAGCGGTTTTGTGATGGGCATGCTTTGCAGACATTTTGCCACTTTGATAAATCCTGGATGCATATGAAATGCCACACAATTATGCATCAGATACGGTTATATTGCTGCTTTTAAAATATTCTGCTTGAGGAGGCTTGAGCATTAACTGCTGAATGTAAATTCATCCCATTTGCCAAAGTGGATAGAAAGAGCAAATTGTATATTTTGAAAGTGGAGAGAGTAGAGAACATCTGCTGTTTCGGTACTTGGAATGAGACAGATTTAAGGAATGAATAGCCATCCAAACTACTCATCCTGTCCTCCTTTCTCTCTTTAAGCTGAGATAATTTTGCAGAGAATAGAAAGAACTGCGACATGCACTCTTATGACCCTCAATTTCACTATGGTCATATTCAGTACCATGCGTATTTATGTGGATACTTTCCACAAAAATGTAAATCTTTCTTTAACAGGAGACGTTAGTTTGATCTTGTAGTTCAATTACTGTAACCATCTTATTCCTCTGAAATTATACCGTGAGAATCCTTATCTCTTGAAGTGTTAAGCCTTTTATCAAAGACTTCTTTGCAGCACAGTTATCACACAAGCTCTCATGGATATGTCTCCCAGAGATATCGCCTAAGTCACATTCAGAGGCAATAGTCTATACAGTGTGAGAGAGTTATATATATTTATATATATACGATTGCATCAGGGAAAAACAGTTGAAGTTATCACACTGCATGCAGACAAGAAAATGTTGCAGAAGAAAAAAAACTAGCATTGACGTAATACTTCCTAAAATGCCTTCCCTTTTCTGATCCTTTCCTTGAGTGATCTTTCCTGGGGGCCCTTTCCTGGGCTGCTTAATTGAAAGTGCATTGGGAGGGCTGCAGGTTGAGAAGTGAAAAGGTAGAAAGGCAAACCCATTTCTTGACTGTTATTTCACATGTTCCTGGAGTCAGCCTGGCTATTGAACACAGGTTCCAAAATGGGCACAGACTGAGGGCGCAATCCTAACCTGGAGTTAGGCCAGCACAGTTTGGCCAGCACAAGGGACACCGTAAAGTATGTTTGGACAACTCTCGGAGCCAGAGAGATCAGCACACAGACGTGCGCCATCCTACCTGACTGAGAGTGGTCCAAATGTACTTTAAGATGTGTCGGCCAAACTTTGCTGGCCTAACTGTGCAGGCCTAGCTCCAGATTAGGATTGCACCCTGAGACTCCAAGCCCACCAGAGCCTTGCACTGCTGGAAATAGCATATACCAGCAAAACAAGGTTCTTTATGGCAGTATGAAAGTGCCCGCGCTCCCAGGCCAGTGTTGCATGTGCCGACGCAAGGGTGCCACTCAGCGTTCCCGCTTCAGCGCTAAAGACATAGTGCCGACGCAAATACACTGCATCGCCACTAAGCCCCTTCCAGGATTGCGCTGTGAGTCTCTTTGGAAGAGGACACCATTTTACAGCAAAAGCAAACACCTTTTCCTTTTTGGTGAAAAGAAGTATAACAACAGCAACAACAATAGCCCCAGACACCTGGGGCTGGCAATGAATGGACTAGGTCTATCTGCAAGTAGAGAGAGATCTTGTTCTTGCCCCTCCCTTGTTGCTGGGACAACTAGGGAGCAGGAAGGATGGGGAACTTGACACAACTGGGAGGTCTAAAATTGGGAGCTCATCATTAGTGAGCTGATGGGGAGAGAGGGAGGAAACTAGCACAGAGCTCCATAAGGGGCCTGGCTCACTGAAACTGTGGGCTCAATTCTATCCCATTTTTCAGCACGGATGCAAGTGGGCCGAAAGGGTGTACATTGCACCCTGCAGTTGGGGGCGGGGGGGCAGGCATGGAGGCCTCCTCATGGTAAGGGAACTCCCTTACCTTGGAGCTGCATTGTGGTTGCATTGGCACAGGAAAGTTGGATAGGACAGCTTCGGATTGTTGCTATTTCAGAGGGAAAATGTCTGTAGTTACACAGTTCCATATGGAAACAAAATTATCAGTTGTAAACCACCTAAAACAAGGAGATGCCATACAACAGACACAAAAGGACAGTTCCCACCTAATCGACTCGCAATCTAATTTAGGCAAAGCACAAGGAAAATAAATAAAATGAAAAACTAGAGGAAGAGAAGGCCAGACAATTAGACAAAAGCTTGCTGGAATAAATGAGTCTTAAGGAGCTCTTTTTAAAAGCGGAAAAGAATCAATTGAATGACTTGCTGAGGCAGAGGTGCTAATGGACATCCAAAGCAAAAGCCCCAACAGGATCACAAATTCGTACCTGACCCCAAACCAAGAATCAATTACTAACTTCACTGTTGTCTTCAGAAGCACAGCTCTCTAAATTCTATCTATAAGCCAAAGGTGACTTTCACACTTAATGTCTGGTCAAATGAATCAGGAGCTAATGCTGCAACATCTCACACATTCACAGTTCAGATCAGTATACTATAAAGTGACGGAGCAAATGAATTAAAAAGCAATATCCATTGTAACAAGAGGGCAGTTTTCCTGTTAGACAGAAACAAGATCCACAGATACAGGTAAATAGACAGAATTCAGTGCTGGTGCCTAATTTAACAAACAAACAAAAGATCAAGAGGCAACCTGAAAAGAAAAGGAAAAACTCTGAATACTTTGATCGATGCAGAAAACATCTTATGATCTCAGATCAGGGGTCTTTGACCTTGTAAACAAATCCTGCGGGTGCCACAGGAATTCTTAGTAGGGATGGTAGGCATGGCTACAAAATGGCCACCAGTGCTGCACAGCCAGAAACAGAAATGGCTGACAAGAGTGCTGTGGCCACGCACAAAGTGGCACATATCCCAGCCAAGCGCATGACCTTCCATCCATACACACACATTCCATCTTCCACTCATCCTTCCTTTCTCAGGTATGCCCAAAAGCACTCCCACCCACTGTAGCAGGTGAGTATTTAGGGGGGTGGCAGGGGGTGGCACCAGCCATGGATGCCATCTTGCAGGGGGCGCCATTTGCATGGTGCCCGCCCCCCCCCAAAATGGCACCTGCCCCAGCCCCGCAACTGCCCAGGCCCACCTTAAGTCCACGGTCCACCTTAAGGCGCCCAGATGATCGGAGAGGCATGCTGTGGGCGGTCCCTAGCTAGCGCATGGCGCGCCTGCGTACTTCAGGCGGTGCAGCGGCAGTTACCAAGTAAGCAAGCACGTGGATGGAGCAGTTTGGCAGAGCAGATCGGCAACGGCAGATCAGCGAGTGCAGCGGTGGTGGCAGAGCAGCAGAGGTGCGTGATGACCAGAGGCATGCAACGACCAGAGGTGCAGAGCGGATTGGCCATTGGCGGCGGCGGCGAAGGGGTGAGTGGCTGTATGGTGGGGGGACTGCAGGGAGGGAGGGCGGGCGGGTGGCCGGGCAGGTGTTAAAAAAGATGAGGTGGGGTGGTGGTGGTGGTTGGGCCCCTTCACAGCCGTGCGCTTGAGCCATTGAAACTTGGAGCATATGATATCATGGTAGATTACCAGGTGGGCGGGGGTTAAAAAAGACGAGATGGGGCGGTGGTGGTGCCACTTCATTTCACAGCCATGTGCTTGAGCCGGCAGGAGTAGTACCAGCGGCAGCGAGGGGAGAAGTAGAGGACGCACCTTCCCAGAGGTGGGGGTGGGTGGGGGGGTGGGGGGGCACTTCACAGCCATGCATTTGAGCCTTTGAAACTTGGAGCATATGGTAGATTACTGATTACCCACACCTAAAACTTGCTGGCTGAAAGTGAGCAAATGGGACATGCTGACCACAGAAAGGAGAAAGCTCTCTCTCTCTCTCTCTCTCTCTCTCTCTGTGTGTGTGTGTGTGTGTGTGTGTGTGTGTGTGTGTGTGAGTGAGTGAGTGAGTGAGTGAGTGAATCATTCAGTACATACAGTAATGAGCTACTATCATGCAAATAGGTGTGTGTGTGTGTGTGTGTGTGTGTGTGTGTGTGTGTGTGTGTGAGAGAGAGAGAGAGAGAGAGAGAGAGAGAGAGAGAGAGAGAGAGAGAGATATGCTTCTTCAAAGAGGGGCATGTCTCAGCCTCACCAAGGAGAGACATTTGCTGGCCCTGTGTTCTTCTTAGATACTTCCTGTTTTGGGTACTTTGATTGGAAATGCAGTACAAGGGGTATATAGGAAAGGGCATGTAGCTTCATGGGGCTGTAGGCCCTATCTTTGCATGATATAGAAGATGGGGGAATGTCATGGGGCATATTTTCCACAGGCCAATTTCCACCTTTCCCCAATCTAAAGCTTAAGCTGCTTGCATGTTCTTTCGGTCTCAATGTCTTTTTGTGGCAGACAGTTACTGAGGAGCAAATTTCAATGCAGGGATGATAAATGTACTTTGAAGACACAATAAGCTTGTCCTAGGGATAACTGAGAACCACAGTTCCAAAACTTTGTACTGCCATGACCCACTTCGTCCTCCTTGCTGGGTCGTGACCTGATGCTTGCCATTGCACCACAAAGCATTACTGGAAGCCATTGGAGGCTGCTTCTGGATTGTGCTAGGCACACTACCGCCTCCATGGGCCCCAGAATGCCTTGTGAAAGCAAACTGGAAGTCACGGATACAAACCAAAAGTAGCTTCTAGTCACCTCCTCAAGGCATTTTGAGGCCCCCAGAGGCCAATGGAGTGGGTTGCAGGCCCAGACCTGGAAGTGGCCTCCAGTAGTTCCCAGTAGTGCTTTGCAGGAAGCGTTGGTTCGCAACCCACAGTTTGTTAGCATGTTTTAATAGGGGCGCAAATTTCATTGCTTGCCATGGGCGCCATTTTCCCCAGATACGCCTCTGCACTGTAGAGATCACCAGGTGAGAAAATGTTCTCCTGCTTTTCCTTTTAAAATTTTTTTAAGTTAGGAAAATGAAATGCCCTTGTTTACTCAGGAAGAACCAAAAAGCATCCATATTTAGGTGGCCAACATCATCTCCTCTATTCCTGATCAACTTCGAAAGGGTGCATGGATTCAGATTTTCCAGAGAGATCAGGGAGGAGAGAGGAGGCAGCTGGCAGCTGGCTGTCTCATCTCTACGTCCCATGATTGTCACGTGGTTTGTGCTCTTAAACCATTCCTATACACCCACCTCAATAGTTTAACACTCCCCAGTGACTCAGGTTCTCTATATGTTCTAGTGCATGTCCCAATCTCAAAGGCGGGCTGGCCCAGGGAGGAGTTGGGTTGGGATGCGGCTGGTAGGCTGCATCTAAGCCTCTGTCCCCAGGCCACACAGCCCCAATTCAGGCCGTGTGGTTTCCTCGGCTCTGCGCCTGATATACAGCAGGTGCAGATCCAAAGAAACCAATGGGGAGGCTGGTGTAAATGTGTCCTTGCCCCGGAGAGGTTCCCTAGTGCACCAGAGCTGCACTGGATTTGGTGCAGGCCCACCCGCCTCACCATTCCAGCACAGTTTAGGATTGTGCTCTTACTTACAGTCATAACCTTGTGTCTTTCATCCTCCCTTGCTAGCCCTTCTTTGTTCTTCCTTCACCTCCTTCTGTGTTTTCACCCAAATTGAAGCAGGAACAACAGACTTCTATGCTTATGTGACTCTGTAAAATGCCATGTAAATAATAAATAAGAATCTGAAATGATGGTGATGTTTTAGTATATAGGCTTTTACTGTGGCTTCATTTAACTTTTTCTGTAAAAAATGATAAGAGATCTGTTTTACCAATATATTTTATAGAAGTATTCAATTCTATGAAAATATTTTATATCACTATATTATGGGATATATTTGTGCTTCCGTGTGTTTCTCCTTTGAGGGGAAAGGCAAGATATAAATATAAAATATGCATGCACTTTACAACTGTCTCAAGGATTCTATGGGTAAGAGAGAAAAATTCCTTGTTGTAGATTTGTTGTAGCTTCTCTCTGGACATATTGCACTTCAGGGTGATTAAAAAAAATAGAGAGAACCAGTTGTATCTACAGTCTAACACCAAGATATACATTGAGGAGAAGGAAGTGAAATATTACCATAGATACTCAAGTACAAATTAATTTCACAGATAAGTCAATGGCAGTTTTAAAGTCAAAAATCATAGAATTTTTTATAACAGTCACATAAGCTGGGAGTAAAACTTAGTTGGGTGTGTGTGTGTCTGACTATAATTTTGTCTGATTTTACCCTCCCTTCATTTCTCCTGCTCTGAGAAGGTCAGGAGTCAATCACTGCAACAAGGGCAGAGTGAGGGTAATGGTGCTTGTGAGGAGAAGTTGTAGCTTGCCTTGGAGACAGACAGACAGACAGACAGACAGACACACACACACACACACACACACACACACCAGAATAATGATACAGATAGCATTGAATTGCAATGGGAAAAAACTCTAGGGGAAAAAACAGGTATTTACAGAGCATAAAAATAGCATAGCAACTTCAGGGAGCAGTAATCATTAGCACTTCAAAAACTTTCAAAATGACATAAAGAAACAGTTTTAACACCTCAAAAGACCCTGCAATGCAAGACTTTAAGTTTATACTGTTTGCAGTAAGATTTCAAAAAGCTCTGCTGTTTTTGGAGAATGAGAAGAGCTCATCTTGGATCAAGTCTCAAAATAATGTGTTTTTTTCTGACTCATGTAGACTTGAGTCATGGGTGTCAAGACTCATGCACAGACTTGAATGTGAACCTGAAAAACTCAAGTCCGAAAACCCAAGGTCTGGGTGTGCTTCCTTACCTTTTTTGTGGCATGAAAGACCAGCAGTTTCGCCAGGAGGCAGGAAAGGGTTATATTAATGTTTGGCATGGAGCAGGAGGCAGGGGAGGAGACGGGACCCTAAGTGAGCCTGCCATCCAATAAACACTTAAATGGGAGTAGGTCACATTATACTCTATGTAATGTGATACCCCTTCCAGAAGCATAGAAATGAATTACAGTATGTATATGAAAAAGAACCACTGTAGAATAAAGAGTGTAGAATACAAGTGTTGTCAGACTGTAGAATAAAGAGTGATAGAAAGCAAGCCGTATCCCTGTATATGTTGTAAATGCAAATTCAAATTTAAGATCTGGGTAATTTTAAAGCTGTCTAAGTGGAATGGCAATAGAAAATTATGGAGGCAAGAAACTAAAGATAAGCGGAACGAATTAATTAAGATTTTAAAGTGGATTTTGTTTATGGGCTGATAAAAACTTTAATATACAAACAAAGTACTAATGTGGCAAAAGACAAAATATTACGATAAAGACAACAACTAAAAGGAGTCACAAAGCTGATGATAGCGAGACTATTAAAACTGACATCCTGGTGGACACTTTATTTAAAAAAACCATTTTAAAGGCCTGTCCATTTGTTCTAAGTCTGTTCTCTTGCTAGTACACTATGCTTACACAAAACGTAAAAACTGAAGATACTACAACACACTGCAACAACTGAAGGCCTCTCTGAATGTTTGCAATAGTTATCGTAGCGCTCCTTCCCAAATACCTATTGAAGTCATTTTCTGAGGCAGCAATCCAATATGCACTTCCTGGGAGTAAGTCCTATTGAGCACCATGGGATTTACTTCTGAGTAGACATGCACAGAATTGGGCTGTGTATTACTTCACTATCATTCACTTCAAAATATAGATACAAGTTGAGCATCGTTATCTGCGGATAATCCGTTCCTGGACGAAGACAACCCACCCCCACCGATACCAAAAACCACGGATAAGCAAATCCATTTTTGGCCCCTTAAAGTAGTAGGCTCATAAATCAGCTCAACCTGTAATATAATTTTGTTTTTATATCTATCAGCAACAAAACTATTTTAATTGGTCTGCATTAAAGGTCTTTTAAGTGAAGTAGAATGTTTTCGCATGGATATAACACTGAAGGCCAAAATGGTATGGTCTGCCATAGTGGTCTGCTTGTGCCACAGAAAGCTTGTGAGAACACCTGGTGAACGACAGCAATGGAGTCCCACAGGTTCTGTGTTTGTGGTTGTTGGCCTAGCTGGAGGCATGTCATTTTTTTGGTGTTTTTTTTTTTCAACTGAAGGCAATTTTTTGTATCAAAACAAGACTAGAAAAGGTCATAGTAGTCAAAAGAAAGAAACACTCTCAATTGAACCCAAGGGTGCCTTTGCAATTTGGTATTGTGTTATTGCTTGCAATCTATTTCAGACACTTTATACCATAGTGAGAAGCCCTGAAAGCTAGAATATTCAACAACGGAGTGTGATAACATAACCCAGTGTAGTCATGTTTTTGATCTGCAGCCTTAAAGTATGCACAACAGTTATCTTAATTTTGTTTGGTTCATTCTCCATTGTCAAGATTTATGTAAAGGCAAATCATATTAACAGATATTGGTCTTGACATCATCATCACACATGGGTTAAGACTGTCAGCAAGTATGAGAAAATCCATACCACATTCCTTTGAATCATCATCTCAGTTTCCTTTTTGCTGTTCCCTCATTGCACGTTTTGTTTAACCTTACAAATGTAAATGCTAGTTTTCCAGGAGGAAGCTTATGGCAAGGTCATTAGCTCATTAGACTGTTGCACAGAGCTAATGCGAGCCTTAGGAAATAAGCTACTCTCTTATGGCATCTGAGCAAGACAACTTCACCTTGAGCAAATTGCTTGTTACATATAGATCTTTCCAAGTTAATCCTCGGGTAGCAGGAGCTCTTATCGCTGCAGAATATGCTTCATAAATTACAAGCGTTCAGATTTCATTCCTCAAAATTAGTTTAAAGCAAAATAGATTTTATTTTAAATGTGTTTCTGATCTGTTTCTAACAGATTTAAAAGAATTGCTGTGGCTAAAAAAAAGCAAAAAGAAAGGAAAGTCACTGTAGTTTCTGTTTCTCTTCAACAGTACTATTTCCCTGTCATTCATTAGTGTACACATATTTTTATTGACTATAACTCTAAAGTTAGCCCAGCACTCTATTTTAAAATTTAGCTTCTCGAAATTGGGCGTGTGCATGGCCCAAATGTGTTTGCATTTTGAGCAACACTGAGCAGAGGCATCGCACCCATGCAGCGCGATATAGCGCTCACCATGGGCACCGTTGAGGAAGCTGGGCGCGCCAGGGGGAAAACTGGCGCACCTCTGTTTCGCTCTGAAACGGAGCTATTCTGGAAGCAGGGAGCGTGACGAGGCTACAGTGACTCTTCTGTCGCCACCCCACCCCAGGCGCAGTCAGAGCCTGCTCTGGCACTGACAGCGCAATCAGTGTTCCGTCACATTGATAGCGTCATAGCGTTGACGCAACTGATGCAGCCCTGAGGCGGGTGCACTGAGTGGCACCCCCGTGTCAATGCTACAGCACTAGAGAGCACCAACGGGGAGCCTCCCTTGCCCCAACCGAAGCTGGTCGGCGCGAGGGAGGCTCTGTCCTGTTATAGGACAGGGATTGGCGGGGGGAGGGAGATTGGGGGGCAGGACATGGGCGGGTCCAGGATTCAGCCATAGAGCCAAATCTATACCCGCTTGGGAGGCTGCGCAGCCCAGATTCGGGCCGCGCGTTCTCCTCAGATCTGTGCCTGCTGTTTAGCAGGTGCAGGTCCGAGGAGCACATGGGGGGGGGGGCTGGAGCCTCCCCAACAGTAAGGGAGCACATGTGCCCTTGCCATGGGGAGGCTCCAGACCTGCCAACCCAGCATTGGATTTGGCGCTGGCCGGCTGGCCTTGCCAATCCAGCGCTGAGTTGGATTGCACTCTGAGTTGCTAATCTGGATACTAATTACAGGCATTTCATACTTGCTTTCTGTATATTCACTTCTGTGTATATATGATACAAGGTAAATTAAGTCTATTGCTGAAAGGAGGTTTTCTTGGAGAGGGAGTTGTTCTCAAGTGCAAACAAAGCTCTGAACATGCTGGAGCAACACCATTCTTTTCAGCGAGGTGGATAATACTTCATGCCTGCAGCATGGATTTCCCATTCAGCACCCAGAACTAAAAGATAATGGAACAGCCCCTGGGTTATAAAACGAAACTCTATAGAACAGAATGAGAACAGAATGGTTATAGAACAGTTACAGAATTCTCAAATTGGTGGATTGTGATCCACAAGCCAGGGAAGCACTCATCTCTGCCTCCTTAAGGGGCGGGGTAGGGGACCACAGCAATGCAATCTTAGGACCGCACTGCTGCCAGGAACAGACGGGGGTTTACTTACCCAAGGCAGCGCTGATCTCCAGGGGGTGCAGGGAACCCTATGGACACCTCCCCAAGCCTCAGAATGAGTAAAAACTGTAATTGGATCCCACTTCCAGTTTTGGATCTTGGAACTGGAAGTGGGTTCCAATCATTATTTTGGGAGACCAGGCAGGAATTTTTTGCTGGTAACTAGATCGGCCATGGTTGCCAGTTTTTTTCTGCCTACCCCAGTCTGGCATGCGGGTGCAGTGATTGGAGACAGCCCTGGGAGAGATTTTTCTTAGGTTGGCAGGTGGCATGCTGGCTGGGTATGGCAGCCAGCATACATGCTGAGGTAAGCACAGTCAGGGGCTGAGCCAGAACTGCTCTGACAATACTTGTCCGGGTTGAGAGGCTGGCTGGTTTAAGCAATGGCCAACTCAAGGCTTTGCTTGAGAGGATTACTGCTGGCCAGCTGCCTCGACTCCTCAGGATTGGCTGGGATAGGCTAACCCAGTCTCTGGCTGGGTGATGCCTTGAGCCACGATGTCACACCCATTGGGGTCTGGGGGAGGTAGATGGCCAGGCCTTCAGTTCAGTAGTTGCCAGTACACTTGGAGTTGTTTTTTTCCTCTGGAAAAGTTTTTCCTGCTGCAGGTTTAATTTATTATTGTTTAATTCAATAAACTATAATCATTGCAAGCCTCTTCTTGTATGCTTGTGGGGGGGGGAGCTACGTAAACAACATAAGACACAACTCTTTGTCAACTTTTACCTGAACGTTCATTTTATCTTGAGTAAGTTGGTGGAAGAGTTTAAATAGTGTAGCAAAACTTTCACATTTTCTATAGTTAATATCTTTGGGTGATGCACTATCAAGCAGCTTTTACTGTACTGCTCTTATTCCTGACCTTGAACTTAAAGAAATATTGGGTAGTTCTAAAGAGTACCCATCTGAGATTGTGAATACCCACTTTGGCACACATTTTAAAATAAAAGTGCTCAAGGTCCTCAAGAAAATGTGGCAATGCTCTTTCCCAACGCTTTTAAGCTATGACTGACCTGCACTTAGTGAGACAACTCCACATAGTTACAGCAAACAGGTAACTCTTTTCCTGTCCAAGGCAGCAAATAGCTGTTTTCCCACTTTCCTTCAAGGTGACATCTCCTGCATCACAGAACAGATTTAAGATAAGAGGCATTTTTAGCCACTCATATGGCAAAATTTATGCATTTCTGGCCATTGCACATCACATTAGCTTCTTGTAGGGGTTTTTCTTACCCATCAAGTAGGCTGCAGGCCTGACACAGTGGGCTAGTTTAATGTCAAATATGTTCATTCAAGAATCACTTGTATAGTTCATCTCCATTTGTTTTAACCCATGCTGTTCAAGTACTTTACTTATAGTCCTTGATGCTACAACAGCCAGGTGTATTCTCACACTTCATTTTCTGAGCGTTCTTGCCGTTATTTGCCAGTTAACTGCGGTTGCTCAGCATCTTCACCCTCAATTGATCACATCTGTTTAGACAGTCTGTGCTCAACCCTCATTAATGTGAGTTGGTTGACATTATTAGATATTTTAGGAAGACACATTCTTCTATCTCTCATTTATGTGATTGTCAGGCCCCAGTTTGATCCAGATGCAAAAGGACTGAGGAAGAAGAGGAACCAGCCCATAAGCTAACCACTGTAAGACACTCCCCCTCTCCAGGGAGCCTGTAGCCTCCACCTGAATTTCCTCCATCATTGTCTGCAGGACCCAGGAACAGAGTCATTTCTGTGTCAGGGCAGAAGCCCACACTTGGTGGAAAAGTATCTGCCTGGTAGTCTGAGACTTAACTACTTCTGGGCTTACTCAGGAGAAGGAACGTGCAGGCACTGGCTCTGGATTTGGGTCTCTAGTTAGATCTAGGAAAGGTGGGACTTTCTGGACTCCTCATCAGCCATCAGTCTGACCGTGGCCTCTGTTGGTGCATAATTCCCTACCTACAGTTCTTTGTAACAAGTGCCCTTTTTACCTGCTGCCTCCTGACCTTTCCTTGCATTGTAGCCTTTTTTGTTAGGCCCCAGCTGGATCCAGATGCAAAGGAGGCCTCCTCTGAGGAAGAAGAGGAGCATGCCCTTGCAGTCAACCCTTATAATAATAATAATAATAATAATAATAATAATAATAATAATAATAATAATAATAATAATAGGATTTATATACCGCCTTTCTTAGGTCACCAGATTTCTCTAGTGACTATAACTCAAGGCGGTTTACATGGGCAGATTTTATTCAGAAACCCGAAGGTTTTTACAATTTATACAGAAATGTTCTATCTTTCAGGAACTACACACATACAGATGGATCTTTCTGGATTTAGTCCTTCTTTCTGGCCACCCATTTGTCTTCTTGCTGGCTGATAAACATCCTCCCTGCTCCCACCAGAGAAGCGGCTGAACTTCGGCACAACTCCCCCTCACACAAGGCAGCTGAAGCTCAGCTGTTAATCAGCCGCAATTAACGAGGTCTGCCGCTCACAGAGACTTCCGGCTGTCCCGAACTGGCGACCTTCAGATCTTCGGTTCTTATCTTCAGGCAAACGGAGGCATTAACCCTCTCGACTAAATCTTCTGCCCCACCCACAATTTATAAAGTAAATTATACCACCCACAAGTCAGCTACTGAGGGTCCTTTGAGCCTTCCTCATCCGGGAGCCTTAGAGCCCCCTCCAGACCCTTCATCATAGCCTCCAGAACCCAGGAAGAGGGCCACTGCTGCATCAGGGCAGAAGCCCAACCCAGGTAGAGGAGTGTCTGCCTATACTGATTGCTGCTGCCGCCTTGTACCTTGGATATCCTGCTTCTGCATCTTGCCACCCAAAACATGTGGCCCTCTGCTGCTTAAAACCTCCCACTAGATCTACAGCCTGGAGCCATCTGTGATTTATTTCAGAATTTCACACTTTGTGTGTCTGACTAAACTATCACTTGTGGCTCCAGGCTGTAGATCTAGTGGGAGGTTTTAAGCAGCAGAGGGCCACATGTTGTATTCAATAGAAGTGCTCTCACAATGCAAGCCTATGCATGTCTACTCAGAAGTAAGTCCCATTATGTTCAATGGGACTTACTCCCAGGAAAGTGTGTATAGGATTGCAGCCTGTAAGTCATCTCTGAATTGTTATTATGTAAAAATAACAGGAATCTAGAATGCCTCAGTCATGTGGACAAGGTTGTGTGAACAAACCCTTACTTAATGAGCCAGGATATGCATGACATGAGCTCTCTCTCTCTCTCTCTCTCTCTCTCTCTCTCTCTCTCTGTGTGTGTGTGTGTGTGTGTGTGTGTGTGTGTGAGAGAGAGAGAGAGAGAGAGAGAGAATAATAACAACAACAACAGGGAAGAGATTGGAACCATAGTACTGGCAGAAGCTAAACCTTCCCCTTGATCTGTTTTTCTGATGAATCTTATCCCTGATGCTATTTGTCCTATGGGGTGGGATATGTTTCCTACACAATCAGTGTATATTTCCCTTCCAATTAGAACAACTTTAATTGGGAATGTGATACAGGGAAAGTGTTAAAATACCTTGGTGCCGAACTGCTCTCAGGAGCGCTGCCCTTACTTGTGCTCCCCCCCCCCCCAATTGTGGGAGTGGAAGCTCTAGTTTGGCCCCATATGAGTCCAATTAGAGTTATATAGCCTGGTTGTGGTCCCCCACAGTTAGTAATTAGCATTTCTGATACATTCTCTGAGTTCCACTCTCTTTTTATGCTAATACATTGTAAGGATTTTTTTTAATACTGCCAATGTTCACTGACCTTTTGTAATTTAGATCCTTTATTCTTTTGCTGTTATGTAATTTGGATCTTTAATTGATTGCCACAGGCTTCTTGATAATGGAAGGTAGGCAACCTGGTATTTAGAGAGCCTTTTTCCTGTAATGTAAACTCCATTTCAGTTATGCCTTCACAGTAATCCTTTTGCTGTGAGAATATGTAATTGACATAGTTCAAATTCATTTCAAAAGAAGTAACTTTTTTAAAAGGCACAAGTTTTTGAAATTGACTTTTGCTGACAAAAAGAAAAACCATATGACCTCTCATCATACGGTAACACGCAGTTTCTGGGTAGACTAGATTGGGGCAGGAATTGGGGGAGATGTGGGTATTGAGTGTGGGAAAGGGGTGGCAACCGCTTTGCCAATATCTTCCCAGCCTTGATCCGTCTACCTACGTCCACTTGGATGAATCTGGTGCAGATTCAAGTAAACCCATCTGTAGTAAAAATGCAGAAAACCACCTCAAGGAGGCAGGAGATGGTGCCAACAGTGACCCTTGGGCTCAACAGACAGGATCAACAGACAGGATCAACACCAGGGAGGTAGCTGGGGTTGGGCTGCACAACCCAATGTCATCTAAATGATTTAAGAACAGGTACTCACTTTTGATTGGCATGTGTCGGGACCCACCCACCGGAAGTGACATCATAAGCCAGAAGTGATGTTGTGGCAGGAAGTGACATGAAAAAAGCCCTTTTTGAGGCCTCAGATGATTTTAAACTGACCCAACAGTTGCAACAGTATTCCACAGCACCCCCAGAACATGTTAAGGAGGCCTGGCATCATGTTAAAACCCCAGAGCAACTCATTTTTCAGTGGCAAGGCAAGGAAAGGCTCCGCTCGCTGCCTGCCTGCCTGCCTGCCTGCCTGGCTCTGAGAACATGCAGGCCATTCAAACATGCAGGAAATTCAAACGTTGCAGAGGGCAGAGTCGACGAGTGGGCGGGCGAATGAGCGGGGCCATACCCCGTACCCCCTGCATGACATCACTGGCTGCACAGCTGCAGCCACTCAGAGACTCAAAACCAGGATATAAAGAGCACCTGGAAGAAGGGAAGGGTGTGGGTGCGTAGCAGGAAAAAACTTTGGTGGAAGTAGGAGAGACTAAACTGACTTGACAAACGACTCTGCTTTCTGGATTCTGTTTTGGCTTGGCATAACGTGGACCTGGACTGACTTGGCTTACTGACCTTGCTGGCTTGTGGACTGATGTGGCTTGCTGAGCTTGGACTGGCTTGTGGATAGCTGGACCTGGCTTACTGAGAAGGTGAGGCCTAGTTGTGTTTGCTCCACTGCCGCAACAGAACTGTTTGAAGGGGAAATTAGCCAGCCTAGAGCGGGCAGCACGGGCCTCAGGGAGACTCAGCAGGAGTTTCTGGCAAAACACCATCAGACCAGTGGAGGCTTACCCTGGGGCAATGGAACAAATGCTCCATGTGCCAGCCAAACTTTGCTGGCCTAACTGTGCCAGCCTAAATCCAGGTTAGGATTGCGCTTTAAGAGTGCAATCCTAAAGGTGCTCAAAGCTGGCAGAAGTTGCTTGTGCTAGCTTCCAAGTGTCACAAATGAACCATAAAGCACATTTGTGCCATTCTCAGAGCCAAGGAGGTAAGCGCACAGATGCTCACCAGCTGAGCTGTGATCGGGGCCAGGAAACACAGGCATCCGGAGGCTGACATAGGGGCTCAAGGAGTGTGGAAGGAGGATGGAGGGAAGGCGGAACAGGGTGCGGGGAGGTGGGGGGGAGGATGGGCCTGTGGACGGACTGGAACAGTGAGGGGGTAGAGCCAGGATCTGGCACTTAGATGGGATCCTAATCCCTGATCCAGGCTGTTCAGATTTGTGCCAGCAATTTTGCTGGTGCAGATCTGAATTGTCCCATAGGGCTGGGGCTTATTTTGGGGTGAGGGAGAAATATCCACTTACCCTGAGGTGACTTCCAGCTTCCTCCTAACCTGCGCTGGATACAGTGCAGGCTAGTCTGTTCCAGCACAGGTTGGGATTACACTACCAGAGAAATAGATCAATTTTTTTTGTAAACAAAAATATTGCTTGTAAATAAACACATCATTTCTTTCCAGATCTTTATGTTAAAGTTTCATAAACCTAGATGGGCCCCACTAGAGTGTTTTAAAAACTGGATCCCAATACTAAAACATTTGGGATCCACTGCTCTAGACAATTAAACACTTGATCCACCCACATTACTCCAAATAGTGTATTTTGTACCAACCTTCCTACACCGTGGGAGCTCAGTGTGGTGTACATCAAAATAAAAAGTATTCAAACCTTTTAGACCAAGATCCACTTTTTAGAATGGTACTCATATCGGGACCTACCGTAAGTGATGTCATTAACCTGGAAGTGATGTTGTGGCAGGAAATGACATCATCAAACAGGAAGTGCTGTCATTGTAACCTAATAAAATGACACCCCTGAAATACAAATTGGCATTCTTGGACTGCAGCAATTGTACAGCCATGAAACTGACAGAAAGCAAGATGAGGACAACATATTATGTAAAAGCACTGAACTAAAAACAAAATTAAAAAAAAAACCCTCACTTGAAAATTCAAACTGTTAACACTCACAAAAGGAATATAACTCATATAACAAGAGTAAGGTCTGCAGCTTCCAAGATGGCTGCTCCCAGCTTTCCGCGACCCACCTGACATCAGGTCGCGACCCACCATGTGGGATCCTTACCCACAGTTTGAATGCTACCGGTGTACATAGTTCCTTCCCTCCTTTTGTCCTCATAACAACTGTGAGATAAGTGAGGCTGAGGGAAGGTGACTCATCCAAGGTCACCCAGGAAGTTTGTGGCTGAGCTGAGATTTGGATCTGGGTCTTTCAGCTCGAAGTCCAACTCCAGAACCACTACACCATCTTGACAGTCTACTTACTGCAAAGCTTTTGCTGGCTGAGAGTGGAACATAGAGAAAACTATAAAAGGAGAACTCCACTATCACATCAGAAACAGACCCAAGAACAACAGCAACAACATTAACTGAGCTACTGCATGACAAGTTTTATGTTCATATTTCTTCCAGTTTATATGGAGCTACCATTCTGGTTATTAATATTTACTTTAATGTTAACTTGATTATATAATAGCCATCTAATCAGCACACTGATTTACTGCCTTGAATTCTATTTGTATGCTAATAATTGATTTAATGCCTTGTTAACTGCGTACATATGCTTGCACTAATGTTCTCAAACTCAAACAATCACAATTCATGATTTATATGGTTCTGATCATTTTAAATATGTTGTGCTTTGTTTTATTATGGGAACAGGAAATACTGATAGGGAAATGCCTGAAGAGTCCTATGAAGCTATAGATCTTAATTTTTTATACTTTTTCTTCCTCCTCCATTTCTCATTGATTCACCCACCGCTCCAAATCTGTCTATCATAAATCATGTGCCAAGCAGTCATTTCCTTCAAAATCATGCCCCTCAGTAGCATAGTTGGGGAGGCTGGTGCCCGGGCCAGAGTAATGCAATGATGCCCATCCACATCATTGTATCACCCCCCAGCATCTATTCTATCGCCCCCTCCCCACATATACATCTAGTATTGCATGCAAATCCTCCAGGGTTTCACACAGTGGTCTTTTCCAGTTCTATCTGGAGATGCCAGGAAATAAAGTTGCATCTACCATATGTGCTCAACCAAGGGAACTATGGCTCTTCCCTGGAAAGTCTGGAACAACTAACATGTTTTTGCCATAAGGGAATGTGAGAGATGAGGCAGATATACTTAGTGAGTGGGGAGGAAAGACATTCTTTTTTTCTGTATATGATGAGCCAGATCCAAGGAAAAGAAACTCTATTGTTCTCTATTAACAAAGAATGGTTGGTGAAAACCAATCATTCGCAGTGTGTGCTCAACCCAGTGAACTAATGGCTTTTCCCTGGAATGTCTGGAACATTAAACATGCCTCCAAGTTTGATAGTGATGGGACAAATATCTTTATTTTGTAAAGAGGAATTTTGTTATGCCATGACTATTTTCATTTATTTAAAACATTTATATCCCACTTTTCAATTCAACTTCAGGGACCTTCTCTCCAGTGCTGTAATGTAGCCCAGCAATTGTCAACCAGTGTATCACAGCACATTGCTGTGCCACGAATGGTGCACAGGTGGATAGCATCTGCCGTGGGAGAGCAGATTTATTTTTTAGTTATTATTTGGCAGATTGATTGATTTAAAAATATCATTTATTAATAGGGCCATTGAGGGATGTGAGCCCCACACCAGCAGCATGATGTGCCTTGTCAATTATCAGAAGACTAGTGGTGCCTTGACAATTTTAACATCTTGTCAGTCTGTGGTGAGAGGAGAAAGGTTGAAAATCGCTGACGTAGCAACACTTGAAGGGTTTGAATTACCAGTAAACCAGCTATGGTGATGTTTCACAATGGAAGGGAAGAGCTGATGGATTGTCCTATGTGCCCAAATCATGACTTCCACCATGGAACTCAGGGAAATTTACATGGGGTTTCCCTGTATCATGCGTCTTCAGTCCATGCCTTGGGACTGTATTTTGAAGGTTCTCTTTTGTAGTTCAATGGCAGTGATAAATGTAAGTAAGTATTTCAGACTCTGATAACACTGATATTGAAAACAGTGGCAATAAACTGCCTGTTTACTTCTGAGGTGAAGGACTACATTTCAAATTCTCCCAAGTGGATTGGAAGCTTACTGCTCACGTACATTAGGTTAATTAAATACTGCATAGCATTTAACATGTTCTCAAAAGGCAGTTCAACTAATAATGAATTATTGCACTTATTTAACATTTATACTAAGCTATACACTCCTCTGAGGCGGTTTAGTAAATATCAGCGGTTAATTAAAAATATTTGATGCTTAATAACTTCTAGAGGTTGCACACACTCCATTGATCCTCAGAATGGAACGTGGGATTTACACTTCAAGTTTGCTCTAGTCTAAGGCAACGTTCTAGCAAGGCCTTCTACAAATCCAAATCAGATCATTAGGGAGGAGGGATCTTAAAGATGCACTTCTGATTTCACCCCTTAATGCTTGAATAGCATTTTTATTGATAGTAAAATTGATGGTGAAACATTTCTTTGAAAAGCTATGTAAGAGTTGAGGAACAACTTTACAAATCATATCTTATCGCATTAACCTCTGCAAGCCTGAATCATTTCTCTTCTTCTCCCTAGAATAATAACAGTGATAACTACATTTTACTCAGCTCTTGAGCAAAGCTGTTGTTACCGTGGTGTTCTGTCAGGCTGTTATATTAAGGCATTCCAATGGGAAAAGGCAGCAACATGTACTGAAATCCTAACAAAATTCATGTGGGGAGGGCAACACAAATCTGCGTTATCAACACAACAAACCTGATCACACATTTTGTCTCTTCAGTCCCACCCAAAACAATCCTGCATCTTGTGCTGCACAAAGCATAAGCCTGGTATATCCAATATTCATTGAACTTCAGTTTGATTAAATTGAATCTTCTGTGTAGTGGAGTGGAGGGTTTCACCGGTCTACAATTGTTACAGGGCAAAAACATACACACCACCGCCGCCACCACCAGTTGTGACTTTCACCTGCTTTTCCTGTAATTGAGAAGTGTTTTGTATGTAGCAATGTTTTCTATCCGCTTTCTGTCAGAAACATGAACATAGTGAAAATGAAGGTTAATCCCCAGTGTATTCCAGTGTTACAAAATAAAATTCATGCAGTGGTGGAAACAACCAATGGGCCAGTTTGACTCCAAAGGCAAACCACAGTTTCCTGCTTTGAGACCAAACCTCTGTGAGCTGTGGGTCAAACACTTTCCCTTCCATTCCTGCTCTTTTGTATTTGAAAGAAGGAGATGGAAAGCTTTTGTTTTTGGCTTCAATGAAATTTCAGTCCCATATTGCATTTGAAGTCAGAGGTTTCGTTCAAACCACAGTGAAATAAACAAACCAGGATCAAATTGTGTTTTCAGAAACTAGTTTCTTCCCTAACTATGGTTTGAATGAAACCACAGTTCGCTGAGCTCACACATCATCTGGCCCTGTATTTTAGTTAAAACTGTAAGTTAAAAACAACAACAACAACTTTTATTTACGGGGCAATTTTATGCAGAGGTGTCAAACTCATTTCACACATTGGGCCAAATAGCATTTATTGTTGGAGTTGGCACAACCCTGTCAGCTGTCCACAGGGGGCAGACTGCCGCAGAGAGGAGTCAGCAGTGTATTATGACTTGGGGGGAGGGGGAACATGGCCTATGTTTCCCTCTCTTGCTTTCTGACAAAACAACACAGATCTGACAAGAACTGAACAGGACAGATCAAGGCTTCTGATGGCTTCACCATTTTAAGCTTTAGGGGCTTGCTATCAGTTCAGTAAACTTCTGTTAATCAGATGTTGAAAGTTTGAGGTAACAATGAAACAATAAAGCAGACTTCAAGTTTGAAACTTTAAAAAGCCTCTGCCTCGTATATTTTTCTTGTCAGAATCCAGTCAGGCTGGGTGAGGGACGTTCCCTGAGGAGATTGAACAAGAGGGTTCTGCTGCTGTTAGACTCTGCTACTCCAATTGAAAAGAAAGAAATATAGGGCAGCCCAATCCAGAAGCAGAGGTAGATTGTCTATATGACATGCTGTGGCTCCTCCCATGTGAGTGGTCGGTGGGGTGGGAGCTCCAGTGAAGAGGAGGAGGAAAAAGCCGGAGCGTGGATTGGCTTACACGGCTGCCCCTGCCTCCATTTCCCTCCAAAACTGAGCTATCCTGGATGCTAGGGGCATAGCAGAGGCAGTGCAGGGGACATGGCAGAGGTGCAGGGGGCGCAGTGACACAATACATTTGTGAGTTCAAAGCAACTTTATTTGGGAGGAGTGTGCGCTGGCTTGCAGGCAAGCATATTTAGAAATGGAATCCAAGTTCAGCGTTTAGCATTGGCATTTGCTACTTGTCACCTTTACCGAGGGGGGGGGGAGTGTTGTCGGATGTATCTTCACGTACATGAAAGGCAAACAAGCAATAAACAGCACTTTAACAGTGATGTTCAGAGAAAATGTGCCTTTTGCATTCTTGTGTGACACCAAACAGCTGGAAAAAGGAAGGAAACTTAAACAAATATTTTCAAATCGCTTACATTACAGTTCAGCCTGAATCCTTTTTACAGCTGAATTCTAAATGCCTGAAAATAAGGTGTCAGCAAGAGAACTGCTGACAACCTCTTAATTATGGCAGTACAAGCAAGTGGCTTTGCACAGAGATATGCAAGCTGAGGCTGTAAGAAGGTGTTCCTCTCCCACCGGGTACCGGCGTGTCATTGATTCACATTAAGCAGAAGGGGCGCGAACTGGGGTGGCTCGGCTTTTATTACTGTTTTGCAAAGCTCTCGTTTTTCCTCGTTTCTTCAGCTTCATCTTTGCAGCGCTGTGGGCTATGCAGTGACACTTAGACCTAGAATAAACATTTTTTTTCTCCTTCTCTGTCCTTTTTATTCTGTAGTGAATGGTAAAACACACACATAGAAATAAATAAGGCATAGCTCAAGCCTTGTGTGAAAGTGAACAAGCCACCAGCAAGCATTTCTTCTGAGTTTACTTTGTGATGTGTGCCTCTCTCCTGATGAATGCTGACAGGTTGAATAACCTGGCTTTATCAGTGTTTGGTAAAGCCCCAGCAAGATGGGTTACAGGGGCAGAAGAAAACTCAAAAGAGTATAGCTATTGTAGGTGTATCTTTTGTGGATGTTGTCATTGTGCACGATGGAATTGGAGGAGGTTTTTAAAAATAATGATAATCATAAGAGGGTCCTTTCTCCTGTCTGAATATTGGTGCTGGATCCATATGTTTGTCAAAGCAGGAAATTGGTTGTATACATTGTTATGATCACAATATACTCTGTGTGTGTGTGTGTGTGTGTGTGTGTGTGTGTGTGTGTGTGTGTGTTGGAATGAAGAATGTTGGCACCAGGAGATGATTAAACAGGAAAAGATAGGGAAGAAAGTGGGGAATCAGTTACAGATACTTTCTGAGGACATGTGGCTCTTGTAACAGAGGTGCACTGGTGATAAGGAGAATTTCTTTCAGGCACACTTTCTTTGTGTCACCCATTTGAAACTAGCTGCTGGAAAAACAAGAGATACCTAACAGACGCTGCAAAAAGAGACATCCTGTAGCAGGGAACTGTGATAAAGGAAACATTTAGATGCTTGGATAAGAAAGAAAGCATCTGAACAGAAAAGTGTTAGTACAAGACATCTGTACAGAAGGCAGATTAACAAATGTTGCATATAATGGTTGATAACTGGATAACTGCTTTTATACATGTTATATAATGCTTAACATGTTAAAGTTAAGCATTATATGTAATGCTTAGCATTAGTATGGACAAGGCCGAGACAACATGAATTGAGTCAAGGAAGCACATTGGCTTTTGAGTTTGTCCAAACCCTGGCCATAACATTTGATAGAGTAAGGATATTACACTGTGGTTTGTTTTGATGCATTCTGCATTAAATTCCCTTTCCAATGATATATAACATGATGGTATTATTCATCATTACCAAGGTTTTCATAATTTTGGTCACTAGTGTCAAGCTTAGCTTGGTGCCCGCCAAAGCTTGTTGCCTGGTGCAATTGCACTTCCCTGCACTTCTATTCCCCTGGTCTTACTGAACACTTCTATCCCTGCACTTCTATGCCCTTGGTCTTACTGAACATAATGAACTTACTTCTGAGTAAAATAACACTGTCTTCAAACTGTCTTTACTTATGAATTGAGCTGAGCCTAGTGAAGAGCTAAAAAAGGAATAATTAACTCCATTTATCACATTCAACCAGATTGCTTTATGCCGTCGTTTAAAAAAGTTATATTCATTTCTATTTGAGATAAGATTCACCACATTTTGAAGGATTACATATATGAAAAGCACATCTATTCTGTTTGGATGGTACAATGTGAATAAAATGACACAAATGCAAGTGTTCTAAATTTTCTGCTTCAAGAATGTTTGCATAAATGTCCTTTGCATAATTTTCTTTTTGAGAAGATGATTACGCTTTTTTAAAATATATATTTTTGGTCTATTATCATACCTCCTCCACTGTGCTACCAGAAATGCACAAAGATACATGAAATGATGTGCATACGGGGTGGGGGCAGACCAAAAACATGTGCAGCATCTTTGTATATGCAGCTTGTGACAGACCTCAGTGCAGCTGGCATTCAACAAGGGCAAAGTAGACAGACATATGGGGCAACAATGTGATATTCATTGTGGGGATAAGTACGCAATTGGAGGGAAGGGAGATCAAATGTGAAATGCAGTATATACCTCACAGCCCAATCGTGAGCTGCTGGGGTCTCCTTGGGGTAAGGGGACATTTGTCACCTTCCCCCAGGGAAAGCCCCCACCCTTGCAGTGGGACTCCTTGAGTCTCTGCCGGTTATTTTGCCAGCGGATAATCAAGCAGCCTCATGTCAGGGCTGGAAGCCACTGCTGTGTCCTACCCCCACCCAGACCAGATCCTCCCCTCCCTCTGCCCAGTTTCACCACCTCCCTGCCTCCCTCCATGCCCCCAAAACATGTACTAGCTGCCAGCGTTGCTGGAGCGCCAGTGGCCTTTCCTCATGGTGCTGATGCCAGGCACTTACTAACGCCGGCCCAGTGCCAGCACTCTCTCCTCTCTGGGTGTCGTATAGGTGCTCCTGTGCTGGCTGGGTTTGGCCACTGCAGGGGCTTTTCTGGGCAGGAGGAAGACAGGAGGGGGCAGCCCGGGGAGGGGGGTGCAGCCATTAGGATACATCCAAACCTCTGTCCCCAGGCTGCAGCAGGAGGATTGGATTGCACCTGCAATTTTGCAGGTGCAGATCCAAACAGCCCTGTTGGGCTGCCTGTGGCTTACATTTGTCCCCTTGCCATTTGTCCTAACTTGGTTAGGATGCAGCACAGGCCAGCCTCCCTGCTCCTGCCCAATGTGGATGTGGTAGGTGCTCCTGCCAGGTAGGATGTGGACCGGCATTTTATTTCAATGAAGGGCTTCCTATTTGTTGACATCAGTATCTGTGGGGATCCTGGAACAGAACCCCTGAGGAAACCAAGGGTACACTATATTTTCTCTTCTGTCATTTGCACCTAGTGAGTTCCTAAGGGAGAAAAAGTGATTATTTCTTGCCATGAGTTGCTGAATGACATCACCTCCTGCTTAATGACATCACTTCTGGCCTTCAGCATCATGAATGCTGTTCATCCTGTTGTACTAAATGCATTCGCCACTGAGCTAGACCGACCAATAATCTGACTCAGTAGAAGGAAGCTTCATATTCTAAACTAAGAATCCTGGTATTTTATTTTTTTTACTCTTTTTCAATTTAGTACTGAGCCAGAAGTTCCTTTTAGAACTTTTGCCACTGAAAGAGGAGATGGGCTCAGAGGCTGAAAAATTCCCTGAATAGGGATTGAATAGGTACCACCACCTATTTTGTGACCTGAGTGGCAACAGTAGTCATGCTCCCAAATGGGCCCCACAAGATTCCAGAGTGGGGACAAGGAAGGAAGCATTCTCACAGCAATTTGACTTGGTGACTACATTGATTCATCTTATGACTTCATCATGAAGAACAGGTGCTGCTTTCTGTGCAACTGGTGTCATTGGGAAGCTCTATGTAATCCTCCAAATGGGATGAGTCGTAGGAGGGGGGGCATTTTTGGCTCAATCCTACTATTCAGATCAGGGGACCCACATTTTGATTTCTGGCTTCAGACCAGAGAAACACTATTCCAAAGGAAAAACTATACAAAATGTCATGCTCAAGTCTGCTACAGAAGAAAGCTGAAAAAAGCCATAAAAATTAAGATTTTTTTTCTTCTGCCAGATTACCTCTGACTATACATGATCCATGATGAGCGAGCACCTAGCTGCACAAAATTTTCTATTATGCAGCATGAATGTGATTACACAATCAGTCTGCTGTAAACACTGCATATTAAGAAAGGTAGGATTAGGCTGCTAAAGAGGAAAAGATGTTAAGCCCTGGCACAGCAGTATGGCAAAGAAATGGAGCCTAGTGCAGGATTCATCAGAATATGTAGACTCATCAAAACCAACTGCACAGTTTGCAAAACATATCCCCACCCCCGTGGCATGATCCTTGCTTGTTTATGCTACCTGGTTTTTATTGTTACTATGCTAGAGAAAATGCGGAGTGGTGGATAGGCAGTGAGGTTTGCTCAGTTCACTCAAGCTTTTTCCCAAATACCTTGCAATGCCTTGTTGAAGTCTCTGTGTTTTCGATCAAGAAATCATATATTTTACTGCCATAATTAACCTGCTGTGGTGGATTCTTCTGTATGATATACATAGAGCTGTTCTTACACATTTTTATTTTTCACTGATTTTGTTTTTTTCCAAGGAAAAGTGCAGATCGTGGTGTTATGTGTTTTTATTCCAAGGGTGCATTTCTATAAATTATAATTATAACCTACAATAGCTTAAAAAAGTGTACTAGGTAGGTTATATAGGTAGTGTAAGCAGATGCAGCTATAGACATTATCATGTGTGTGTCCCCAGTCCAGCCCATTTTATTTATTTATTTATTTAGTGCAGATTTCAGGGCTCTTGTAAGTTTAAACAAAAATTAGAAGTGCAGACAGTGGTGTTATGTGTTTTTATTTCATCACACACACAAAATAACCTCTCTAAGCTTACAGTATACAAATATAAGAAGAGATCTTCTCAATCAGACTGGAGACCTATCAATTCAATTTCCTGCTTCCAGCAGTAAGCCAAGGAATACCTCCAGGAAAGCGCAACATGAAGGCAAGAACCTCCTTGCCTTGTCTGGGCCCCAGCACCTGGTATTAAAAAATGTGCTACACAGTGGCTGACTTTGATCACTTGGCTAACAGCTGTTGATTGACCTGCCTTGAATGACTGCAGCAATATAAATGCCAAGATGATTAGTTCTGCTAGAAAGGGCTTTTTTGCATTAATGGAAATTGCTTGACAATTTTAGCATGAAGCAACAGCTGAAAGTGACTCAACATATATCCATTTTTCTTTACAAAATATCTATGCACAGCCGTACCACAATTCCCAAATCAGGGTGTATGTACACCAATGGCCTAATCCTACTAAACTCCCCATGCACCAGTATAGCCACACAAGGCCGTGTACTGCATCGCATGGGTGTGTGTGTTTCAAGCTGCAATGGCCTTGCTGCCCCACAAGATTCTCTCGATCTCCTTGGCAGGCGCGCACAGAGGCCCAAGCGCACCCCATGGCTGGTGCTGAAACCACACACCCCAAACGTCACCCTGCCCCTGCATATCCCTTACCCCGGATATGCTCCGGGGTATATGCTCCATTTCCAAGCGTAAGGGAAGCGTGGGTGGGCAGGAGGGCCGAAAACGCGTGGTCTCGCCCGGACCGTGCGCAATGGCGCCCCGCCGCTGCCTGGCGCCCCATGGCTCGCGTCATCCCGGGCCACAGGTAAGATACGCGCCTGCTCCTTGGACCTGCACCAGCTGCAGTATATACCCCCCCTCCCTATAGTGCATGATGCAGCACATATCCTGTTGGCACAGCTGCATCTGTGCTGGAAAGTTGGGTTGGATAAGGCCCCAAAGTCTTTTTCCAATATGTGCATTCAACGAACACGAATAGCTTGGATGTGAAACGTGTGACCTTTTACCTGTGCACATTCATTTTAATGCCTCTATGCCTTGGAAGCTCTATTGAGACATTCAAATGAAAGACGGTGATTCGCAATCGCGCGTCACCGCCCATTGCCCCCGCCCCCACTCTTGGCACAGGGCCGGAGCTCGAATCGGGCCTTGTTAGGGGTGGCCCCAGGGGACAGGGCGAGCGCTGATACTAGCAGTGCTCCCCCCGCCTGCGCTCATTCAAGCTCCTGCCTGGCATCAGAGAGGTCTGGTAAGGGGTTTCCACGTTCGCGTTGGCCGCCGTGGGGCCTAGGGCAGGCCAGCGCGACGAAGCGGGCACTAGCCGCACCTTCGCGTTGGCCTGGTGCCTTCTGCATTACTTGGCAGCTTGCCGCTGGTTTGAATTCCCTTGCCGAGCGCTTGCAGTGTGCTCTGCGGCAGCAGCTGCGCCGCGGCGCGCTCCAGCATCCTCCCAACTGCGGGTTGGCACTGGGGGGTTGCCGCGTGTGGGTGGCGGCTGCCGGAGCTCTGCAGACACCCTCCCTCTTTTTTGGTAACTGTGGGGGGATCAAGGCAGCTGTCGCCTGAAAATCTGCAGTTTGTTTTTTGCCCCGCCGCGTTCTTAGCAGCTTCCCCCCCCCATTTTAAATGAGGCACGAACACGCATTGTGGTTTGGGCTACCTGTGGGAGGGGGTTGTGAGTCGAATTGCTTCCACAGCATCTCGCATCTGCTGGGTTCCTGTCTCTTCGCTCAACGTGGCTTACCTCCCACCCCCCACCCCCCATTACTCCCACTTTATCCGCCCGCTGAGATGCCTGTCGGGGTAGGGCTGTTTTTGACAGGAGCTGCTCTGTCGCAGCCGATTGGAGTGCTCATTATTGGGCACTCCATCATCCGCAGGGTGCTGCAGAGGGCTCAGGACTCCAGCTTGGGTTCCCAGCTAGGGCTGTATCGCTACATCTTCGTTTTTTGGGTTACCATGGGAGGGATGCGATGGGCTCAGCTCCTTCCGTTGTTTATGAAGTTCCTGAAGTTTTACCCCCCACCCCAGGTGATAACTATGCATCTCGGTGGCAACTATTTGGGTCGAACACGCACCATTGCGTTTTGGCTGCAGGCCACTAGGGACCTGCAGCAGATCAGATCGTGGGGTCCCAGAGTTGTCCTGCTGTGGTCCAGCCTCCTTCCACGTCGGACTGGGGGGGGGGAGTTGGGTCACAGGTGGCGATCGACCAGTCCAGGCGAAAGCTTATGACTACATGGGGTGGTTCGTTTCGAAGCTGGGGGGTGGGATTATTGCACACCCCCGGCTGCTTTTTGGTTCGAGCTATTTTGGGCCCGACGGAGTGCACCTCACGCACTTGGGGACGGACATTTTCTTAGATGACCTGCTGCGGGGCAGGTGTTTATCTGTGTTTGAAGTGTTCTTTGGGGCGGTCTGGGACTAGCTGTGGCTGTCCCTGCCATGTCGCAGGCAGCGTGTGTGTGGGGGGGGGTAGGTAAATGGCGTCCATCGGAGGCAGCACGGTTGGGGATCGGCCAGGCCGCTCGTAAGTTGCTTATCCGGCTCGTAAGGCTGGCAGGCCATACCCTGATCGGATGCAGCAAAGCTACCCTTCGACTGAGGCCAGGGTGAGTCTGAACGGTCAGGCTGCCTCTGCCTTCGGGCAGGCAATGAAAGACCCAGCTTGGCAAGTGATGAGCTGGGGTTGTGAGTCAGGTGATACGCCTGTTGTGGTCATCCAGATCACCCTGGGGAGGTATGACGGCTAGTGCCGTTTCCCCAAGATCCCGCACGCTTTAGCAGAAGACACTCCGCAGCAGTTATTTGTTAAATAGTGGCCCTTTTAACTCCAGCTCTGGTCCCGCGTCATTTATTGTGAGGTGCGGAGTAATGGATGTGTATGTGAGAATCAGTGCCTGCCACAATGCACATTCACTGAATACCTGAAAAGGATGAATCGTGGCAGTAGGTTGGAAGGTAGTTACCTTTCTCTATGGCTTAACAGCCACAAGTATATGAGCTCTGAGTGGACATGATCCACCAAAATACTTATCATATTGACATGCCCTTAATGAAGAGTTTTGTAAAAGTTATAAATAATGCACACTGGGACTTGCTCTTATTTGTTAGCATATCTCTGTGAGGATTAGAAGCTTTATTCTTTGCTAGGAGAAGTTACTGTTTGCAAAGGGATTTACTGTAGTCAGTACAAGTTAAACAAGCTTTCCGTTGTAAGTTGAGTCTGTGGTCAAAGGCACTTTTGTGAGGGTGCAAGGCTAAAATGTTCTTGAATTCAATACATCCAACTTAGGACCAGTAGAGATGTTATGGTTATGTGGATGTGCGACCATGGAGCCCTGCACATGTTTACTCAGGAACAAGTTGCCTTGTGTTGAATGAGGCTTCCTCCCATGTAAGCATGAATAGTATGCATTTGAACGTCTTCAGGTCTCTGAAAATATAATATGGAAATTGGTTCATGGATTCTGAGCTCTGAAAGTGTTGATTTAATTAAAATATCAACTTAAATTTTTAAGATTTAAAATATTAGCTTAAATATTAACTTAATACAAAGGAAAGCCTTCAAGCACACACACACACCCAGAATGACTTGGGCCAGATAAATGAAAATTGCATTAAGAAATCAGCAAAGGATTTTCTGGAAGGAGGCAGCAAATTGTTGACTGGATAAGAACATAAGAGCCCCACTGGATCAGGGAAAAGGCGCATCTAGTCAGCTTCCTGCATCTCACAGCGGCCCACCAGATGCCTCAGGGAATAAACAAGACAACTAGATATGTGCATCTTGTTACCACTCCCCTGCATCTGGCACTCCGAGGTAGCCTATCTCTAAAGTAAGGAGGTTGCACTAACCATCATGGCCTGTAGCCTGTGTTGGACTTTTCTTCCAGAAATTTGTCCAGCCCCTTTTAAAGGCATCTAGGCCAGATGCCATACCAGCTCCTGTGGCAAGGAGTTCCACAGATTAATTATCTGCTGGATAAAAAAGTATTTCCATTTATCTGTTCTCACTCTCCCAACACTCAATTTTAGTGGATGTCCCCTGGTTCTGGTATTGTGAGAAGGGGAAAAGAACCTCCCTCTATCCACTTTATCCATTCCATGCATAATTTTGTATGTCTTAATCAAGTCCCCCCTCAGGCGCCTTTTTTCTAGGCTGAAGAGCCCCAAACTTGGTAGCCTTTCCTTATATGGGAGGAAAGTCCCATAAGGAGGTTTCAGTCCCAGTGTGCAGGAACAGCTCGCTCTTGAAATCTGTTCAAGAACTTTAATTCATGACTACTGTCCACTTATTTCACTCTGTGTGTGTGTGTGTGTGTGTGTGTGTGTGTGTGTGTGTGTGTGTTTCTTAGTAACAGCCATTAGAAGATCTATTAATGGGTCTAGAATCTGCATGATTCTGCATGGCTGTTCCTAGTCCACAAGGAAAATGGACACAGTGGCAAGTCTGCCAAAGGGCCATACTGACCTCATACTTTGCTAGACAAGCTTGTGTGTTGCAGTCAGGGGTGTAGGGGTAAATATTAATGTGCAGGAACACATCTTGCCCTTCACCCATGTCCACCAACTCACATTTCTTCATTAAAGCATGTTTTCTTTTCCTGACTCCTGTTTCTTCTTTGAACTTATTGTACATCAGATCTAGTTCATTTAAACTCAAACATTTGGATTGAGTGGGCAGAGTTAAAACGAATGCATCGAAGCTGAACATTTGGATTAAAAATATCCCAAATAAATATAAATGTTAAAAAATATACAGCCCAATCCTATTGGGGCTCCCCCACTGGCTGAACACGCATTGCTGACTGCATATGTAAGTTTTTGTTTAGCAATTAGAATGAACCAAAATGGAGCTAGAAACTGGTCAAACTGCTGCATTTCTGTCTAATCTTTCGAATAAGTAATATCTCTGTTTCTGTTATGAACTGTGATACCAAAGGGGACATAAACAGTAGTTCAGTACTGATTTCAACAATTGGATTTTCTTCCCAGATAAATTCGATGCACTTAAGAAATGAAGTATTATGTGGAAGCAATTTAGTACATATTGACTTGTAGAAAACAAATCCAGGAGTGTTAAAACTGTGACATGACACTCAGGCAGCTCCTTCCTGGGACTTCAACGCTTTTCACAATTATCTGGGCATAAGCATGGTGGTGGTGTAAATCTTTCTCGCCTCAATCTCACACACAACCCTAATACCACTCACGCGCACCCCAAACAAACATCCCCTAAACACCCCAAAAACATACACATTCAGCCTCCCGCCCCAACCCCCCCCCCTCTCACACACACACACCCTGGCATGACAGATATTTTCACCACACAAGTACCTTGAACATACACAGATCCACTCAAACAGTCTTGGAACTCCAGACTCACATGCATGTTCTAGGCACACTTTCAAACAACCCCCACACCAAACACCCACTGACACACTCAAAATACCCACATATTCACACATACATGGCAGGCACTCACAAAACAGGCTACCAATTGCACACTCTTTCTCCCTCCGTATGTGGTTGCTGGGCAGCTGCTACCAGGGCTTAAAGGAGGCCACGCTGGAAAGTACCACGACTTACAATGTTTTCCTTGCCAGAATACAGAATCTGTTTATGCTTATAGCCGCCTCTTGTTTTCCTTGCCAGAATACAGAATCTGTTTATGCTTATAGCCTCAACCCATCAAAAAGCTCAGTGAAGTGCATGCATCTGGGCAGGGCTGTTTCACATGCATTGTAACCTTGGCTCTTCTTTCAGCCAGCTCCTGGATATGGCCCCAGGACAACCAGACCAACTTACATGGAAGTGCACATGAAGAAATCCAGAGGCAAAGCAAAATGTCAGCCACTGCCCTGCGATCCACATCTGGCTGCCAATGGATTGCAACCCACATCTTGAGAGTGTTGCATTTGGAGCATGGGGATCTGTGACAATGTTTCTTTAAACAAGGGGTCATTAATCTGTGGAACTCCTTGTCCCAGGATGTTGTGTTGGTACCTGTCCTAGATGCTGTTCAAAGGAGATTGGATATATTTATGGAAGAAAAGTCTATCACAGGTTACAAGTTGTGACGATTATATGCAAGCTCAGGGGGTTAGAAGTGGCTACCTCTGAATACCAGGTGCAAGACAGTGGCAACAGGATACAGGTGTCTTGTTGCCTTGCATGTTCCCTGAGGCATCTGGTGGGCCACTGTGGCATACAGGAAGCTGGACTAGATAGGCCCTTAGCCTGATCCAGCAGGGATCTTCTTATGTCCTTAGAGGCTGACATCCCAGCTTAGGGCCCAATCCTATTGACTATAGCACAGATGGTAAGCTCCAACCCAGTGCATGGAGGAACTGGTGTGGGCTGCTGGCTTACTGGGGAACAGTGGGGCAGCCATTCAGCCCTACCTGACATGCTTGAGGATAAAATTCTATAGAGCCATGGTTGCCACTCTGTTCCCTAGAGTATAAATATGAAAACTACATGCAAATTATGATGCGGTTTCAGGTTTTGGAGGCAAACTAATATTTATGCTGCAGAAGCATAAATATTTGAACCCCTAGAACTCTACTCGCTTTATGGTTCCTGTTTCATTTGGGCTACAGTATTCATTACTCATTGTTCTTCTAACTGCCTACACTGTTATTATCCTTGCTTAATGCCAGCAACCAAAGTTCACGCATCTTATTTTGTGTGCCGTGTATTGCTGATAAAATAGTGCCTTTCCTCTCTCTGGCTTTTATTGTAGTTGAAATCTACAGTCTCTATGTAGAACATTCATAAAAACCAAGGCCAAAACCACTTTGTCAGTAAGAAGTGATGTGGAACACAATGTTAATTAAAATGCATTTGCAGGAACTTTAAATGCAAATTAAGTCCAGGGATTTCTGCAGAATCACCGTTTTTCATTTCATCTAACAATAATCAGTATGAGGCAAACACTACGCATAGAATTTGTAAGATTAAATTTAAAAAAAAAATTGCTGAGAGTGAAAATTGTCAAGTCTGGGTTTTATCCAAAAGACTCCAATGGAGTTTATTGCATATCTGAAGTTGGCCTTCTAGGTAGCTGTTTCTTTTAACTTTGAAATGGGACTGATCAAATACTCCCAAGCTGCCATTTGTTCTAAATTTTGCATACTGTACAGTGATTCTCCTCTTTTTAGCACTGAAACCCACTTTTTAAAATGACAAATAGCAGCTACTTGATTGTTGAATAGCCTCAGGGCATGAAGCAATTAGTTATCAAATTTTTGATAACCCGTGTTTTCATTAGAGGCTCTTTGGAACCCACCAGAAATCAGGTCATGACCCACCAAGTAGATCCCAACATGCAGTTTGAGAAACAATGCTGTAGAAGTCATTGCAATCTCTGGATTTATTTATTTTTTACAAACAATGTAATCCTTGCTACATTTAACATTATTAAGTATTGACATTATTACTGATTCATCCCTGGACCCTATTCCAGTTGCTCAGTTTTGCCAGGACTGGAATGCCTTAAGGCCTGTCTCATTCCCTTGTGCCTTCAAATAACATTCACCATTTGGCAATGATTTCAGGTGTGTCACCTCTATTCTAGAATGCCCTCCCTAAGGAAGCCCACCTGGCTCCATCACTGTTCTCTTTTCCTGTGTGGCTGCATGCAGACCTCACCTAGAATATTATGTCCAGTTCCAGAAGGATATACTGTATTTGCTTTTTCTAATATTAGAATTAATATGTCTGTTAGAGAAAGTGCGCAGCTACCTGCAAGACTATTTGTTTATTCCCTTCTCTTCATTTTGTGGATCGAAATAATTGGTCCATCCATAGGTAATTTGGAAGAAGATATAGCCATTTCCTGCTGATGTATTTAGTGCAAAGTGGTCAATGGTGGATGCATTGCTGACCCAGAAAGGGTTTGGAGAGATTAACCTAGTTCTCAGAAGGGCAAGCCCAAAGAGCCTCAAAGGAATCATGACCAAACCTGCTGCTAATTGGCTAGGCAACTGGGCTCACCAGGGAGATGAAGGAATTAAGGTAAAGCAACCATTTTTACACCACCTAAGGCAAAGTATTTGGGTCAAAGCAGAAGTGCATTAAAAGGCAATTTGTGGACAGTAGTCTTACTTGTACTGTAGGATAAATTCATTGCTACAGTTCTCAGAGCACCATTATTGTACATGACACATTAATTCAAACAAATTCTCCCCCACCCACAAAAATCTTTCCAATTTCAGTATATTATGGGAAAGTGCAGGGGAGATGTGTCTGATTTGTTGTTGTTTCTATACTGTGGATAGGACCAGTGTTTTTTCAAACTGTGGGTTGGGACCCACTAGGTGGATGGTGAACTCATTTCAGGTGGGTCACGAAGCACCTAGCACAGCCATAATTGAAAATATGGAAAGATGGGACACTAGAAAGGTGGTTATTTTGCTTGTGTCAAGGTTGCAAATGAGCTTTTTTTCTTTCTGGTTTACTTTACTATTGGAAAATTGACTGAGAAATAATCCAATTTATTGCTGCATTCTCAAGAAAGCAGCAGGCTCTGGCCTCACGATGATGGCACTTCTGGACATGACATCATTTCTGGTGGTCCCAGACAGATTGTCATTCTAAAAAGTGGGACCCAGTGCTAAAAGGTTTGAGAACCACTGGATTGGACTATTTCTTTAAAAGATCCAATAATGGTTTTCAAAGCCTCTGTTCCTAATTGTCTTTTTCTTTTTACTGCTGCAGTGCAAATGTCTTCATGGATTTTTGACAATCCAAGTCAGGTTCCTACTTGGCAGTTCCGCATTTTTATCTCAACTGCTTTCTTTTGAATTACAGTCACATCTATGCTTTAAAAATGGATACCCTTCCTTCCTTCCTTGGACTTTCAGATTGCCTCAAGTGTTAAATTGATTCATTACATTTTTTTTTCTTATTTCTTATTGTCCTCTCCCACCCTTATCCCTGGCTAGTTTGAACAGAAGCCTCAAATCACAGAATTGATTGGCTTTTGATTAGGTCCACTAAGTAAGTCTTCACACATTATAATGTCTAGTTATCACTTTAAAGGGTCGATAATCTTAGAAATGAAACAAAATTGTAACATAGTCAAGCCCTTAGAAGTGAATCTTACATTATTTGATAACATCTCTTTCTAGAAACAGTGTGTTAGAAGGCCCTTGATTTCTTCCTTAGTTTAAAAAAAAAAACAAAGCAAAGCAATTGCTTTCAAAATAACTTTGCACAACTAGTTGCAGACTGCAAGTCACCCAGTGGAAACTGGTATTGATGAACTCTAGAATCAGAAACGGGCGGGCTGGGCATTTTACTTGGAGTCTTCAGAAGCAAATACAAAGCATTGGTAAAGGGTTTATTGTTGTTTGCTTTCAGCAGAGCCCAAGAAATGTATTTCAATCCAAATTCCCATTACAGCACAATCTAGACAGGTCTACTCAGAAGTAAGCCCCTTAAAAGTCAATGGTATTTGCTCCCAGGAAAGTGTGTACTACAGGGTATTCAAACTTTTAAGACTGGGACACACCTTTTAGAATGGCACTCGTGTCAGGAGCCACCGGAAGTGATGTCATTACCCTGGAAGTGTTGTGGCAGGAAGTGACATCATCAAGCAGGAAGTGCTGTCATTGTAACATAATAAACTGACACTCCTAAAATACAAATTGGAATGCTTGGAGTGCAGCAATTGTACAACCATGAAAATCCCTGACAGAAAGCAAGATTAGGAGAAAATATGATGCAAAAGCACTGAACTAAAAATAAAATTTTAACAAACCCTCACTTGAAAATTCAAGCTGTTAACACTCAAAAATGGAATATAACAAGAGTAAGGACTGCAGTTTCCAAGATGGATGCTCCCAGCTTTTTGCAACCCACCTGATATCAGGTCCTGACCCATCAAGTGTTGAATAACACAGTTTGAATAACACTGGTGTACAGGATTGGAGTCCCAGTGGTCCAATTGCCAATTGGAGTTCCTATGTAAACAGTCATCACAATATGCAGGCTCTGTACATGCCAGCGGAAGAGCCTGCAGAATTCTCCATTAAGTTGAAGTGAATGGAGAAGTCCTGCCTGGGAAACAGTGTTATGTGTACATCAGAGCCATTGTGCACAAATCAAATTGTTATATTGAGACAATAATCTTTTCAGATTTTGGAATTCAGTATGTGAATGCATTCTGTGAAACTGCCTATGAAAGTGTGATTTAGGGCCATCTCCAAAGGAATATCCTTAAGCACCAAGCCAGTCTGTTTTCCATAAATAAAACAACATATAAAGGATATAAGCATCCTGCTGTATAATCAGTCTTCATAGGCTACCGAAGACTATTTCAGACCTGCTACCAAGCTCAGTCCCTAGAGTTCAGCAGATGTCACATTATAAATCTGTTCTAGTCTACCAAGATTCATTTCACTGTGTGTTCCTGGAGAAAGTAGATGCATTTACACTCAGGTATGTGTTGTCAGTGTCAAATGGGACTTCAGTTCATGATGTTCAGCTGCAATAAGGCAAAGAATTAGAAAATTTCCATCTGCCCAGTTTTCAAATGAAATGTGTGAGGTTTGTTCTTATTGATCTCTGATGAAATGTGATGTGACTTACTGCCCAGCTGTATATGTGTTCATGATTGCACAATGGACAGTGCAACTAACCAACTGAAATATGTACACCTTTAATGAGTTACCCATGTACGCATGTGCGCGCATACACACACACACACACACATACACACACACAGGTTCTTTCCTCTGGAAAAAGCATCTGTCAATCTAACCATGTATTTGGTCACCAGACAGCTATTTTCAAACGACATTTTCAGCAGAGTTAAAAACAACAACAACCCCATGATAGAGCCAATCTGGACAACATACATATGGCAAAAGGATCCTTTCAACAATATCTACAAGAAGCCATTCATAAGGACTCATTTACTTAACCATACAGGAATTCTAAGAAAGGGATAGTCAAAGGGGAAACCATTATGAAATAAATAGTATTGTGTACTTTAAAGGCTAACCAAATTGTGGCTTGAATTTTCATAGGCCAGAGTCTAGTTCATCAAATGCAAGGACACTAAAGGAGGACAGTATATGTACCCTTGAATACAAAGAGAAGGAAACCCAATTATTTTTACTTGTTAAATAATTTGGTTTGGTTTATTCCCATCCCAGTTGGACCCAATTGTGCCTCTACATATGCCATCAGGCTGACGATAGGATTTGATCTCCCCCACAGCCCCCATAATGAGCCTCCAAGCCTCCTCCTTTCCACTCTCTCTCTTGCTCCTACCCATCTGCTTACCTGACTTCCTGCTCCAGGAATAGCAGTAGAGGAGTGGGATGATGATAGCTTTCTTTCCACAACAGAATCATAGAGTTGGAAGGCACCTACAAGATCATCTAGTCCAACCCCCTGCCTGGAGCAGGAAATCCTCCTAGAGCATCTCCAGCAGGTGCCTGTCAAGCCTTAGCTTGAAGGTCCACTATACGTGGCATGCTGCTATGATGGCAAATCAGGAGCTCTTGAAATGCCATAGCAAATTGCCAGGTACCAGAATAGGGGACGAACCTCCCTTCCTCCATTTCACTGCTGCAGCTGCAGGAACAGCAAGAAAGGTAAGTGGGTTGATTGGTGGGCAATGGAGGTGGGTGAGTTTGGAAGTGGTGAGTGGGGAAGGAAGATGTTTTTTCCAGCTCAGATACAAATCCAAACCAGTGAAGAATTTTTGGAGCCAAAATTCTCCGATCATATTTGAGGAAAGTTTCACAAGCTGCAAGATGTGCTTTTACAGGCCAGGAAATCGTGCTTGGATTCCATCACTGCTTGGAATGAAGCAGAAATAAACCAAAAGAAACCACATACTACGTCTCTGTTGTTGATTTCAGTAGAAATATGAAAACATGAAGGTAGAACTCAAATGTTTGAATATACTGTCATTTAAAAAAATAAAAACACCCACATTCCTCACACATATAAAACTAGCATGTCAGATGAAAGGCTACATGAGAACTTTTTCCTACTTTTATACAAAGGGAGCTTTTAAATCTCTCTCTCTCTCTCTCTCTCTCTCTCTCTCTCTCTCTCTCTCTCT
>JAJKFI010000003.1:18455299-18512159 GCA_029204185.1 Lerista edwardsae
TCTCTCTCTCTCTCTCTCTCTCTCTCTCTCTCTCTCTCTCTCTCTCTGTAGTCTGAAATGGGCATTGCCCAGGATTCAATAAATCACATGAGGTTTCAGCTAATCTCTTTCAGCTCAGTCAGTGTGATTTCAATGGTACCTATTTCATATAGGACACAATCCTACCCTGCACCGGAACAGGCAGGCTGGTTTATGATGGATTTAGCGCAGGTTAGGAGACAGCTGGAGGTCACCTGGGGGTAAGGGGACATACGGAGTGACTCGGATCTACACCAGTGAAATATCTGAGGCTGGCCTAGATTGAGGCTGACCAGGCAGGGGTTAGGATCCAGCCTAAGTGCTAGATCCTGTCTCCACCCCCCTCCCTGGGCCAATCGGCTAGGCTCGTAAAACTAGGTGGGTTCCAATAGAGCAGTGTTATTCAAACTGTGTGTCAGGACCCACTTGGTTGTGACCTGATGTCAGGTGGGTTGCAGAAAGCTGGGAGCAGCCATCTTGGAAACTGCAGACCTTATTCATGTTATATGCCTTTTACGAGTGTTAACAGTTTGAATTTTCAAGTGAAGCTTTTTAAAATTTTGTTTTTACATAATATTTTGTCATATTTTACATTGCTTTTACATCATATTTTGTCCTAATTTTGCTTTCTGTCAAGTATCTTTCATGGTTGTAAAATTGCTGCAGTCCAAGAATGCCAATTTACATTTCAGGAGTGTCATTTTATCATGTTACAATGATAGCACTTCCTGCTTGATGATGTCACTTCCTGCCACAACATCACTTTCAGGTTAATGATAGCACTTTCGGTGGGTCCTGACAAAACTGCCATTAAAAAAAGTGGGTCCCGATCTAAAACATCTGACTACCACTGCGTTTGAAACGTTTGATTTTTAACATTTTTTCATCTCACAGGCAAGGCACTAAAACAGTCAAAGCACACTATCAGCTTTTTGACAACTGGCAAGGCAGGCTTTGCTGCCATAGGGGAGCTTACACCACCACCACCCCAAATGGCTGTACTAATAAATAGTTCCCAAATTCCCACAGCATAACTCGGGGCCATTCGCAGCTCAGTCGTTGAAAATAGCTGCAATAGAGTGTCATTTTAAAAAGTGGGTCCTGGTGCTAAAAAGTTTGTGAAACACTGCTCTTCAACATTTAAAGGAATTCGATATTATTTCCAACCAATAAAAAGGCTTGTCCTTTTATATTTTTTGTGTGTATGTTAATGAGCTGACGATAATAACATTCAGCTGCCACAGAACTAGGTTAATTACTTAATGTTGCTTAAATGTTACTGATTATTTCTGTTACATTTTCATACAATTAACATAAACTTGATATATGTAGGTAATTTTAAAAAACACAAAGGATCTTAGGCAGCATTAAAAATGCTGATTTGCAATTTACTCACAGGAGTACTAAAGCTCATTTTTACATACCCCAAGGAGGAGCAGGTTTAGGAGGATTCAATAAATTTGCCAGTTAAAATCTGTAAATGGAAACCATTAGCAATTAATGTTAATGTATAAATGGAGTTAGATGTACTGTACTAATTCACAAGTAAAAGGGGAAAACCCTTATTCTCTGGAGTGGGATGTGTAGGGAGGCGTATATAAATCATAATTTATTTCATTCCCAGGGCTACAAGATTAACCCACTCCTATCTAAGATTTGTTGTTCCAGTCAATAAGAGCTCAGTGTGGGAAGTACTAATTGATGCACTAATGAAATATCACAAATCATGAGTCAGATGCATGTGATCTTCTGAATCATGGCCATTATACATACTATGCTCCATTACCATCCAAATGATTTAAAAATGAGCAAGAAATAACACAAGCCACAAGTTATCTGAAGTTGAGGGGAGAGCGTTGTTTCTTTGTTTTTCCAGTAGCAGAGGAGGCCACTAGTTCTATGCTATTATTTTGGTATAGTATTTATACCAATAATTACTAAAAGAATTTAGATGATGGTTATATATAGCATCACTCAGCAGTTCAGAAAACTACCGTTCTTTCCAGTACACAGGTTGCAATCCTATACACACTGGCATGGGAGAAAGTCCTGTTGAACTTAGTGGAACTTACTTCTGAGTAGACATGTGCAGGATTGTACTGTCAGCCATGTAGCAGTTCCTGAACTTGCTATTTTTCAAAATATCAAGATACCTCTAGCTAGAGGAAGAAAGGAACTATCCTAGCACCAGATAGGCTGTAGCAGATCTATGCCAACCTTCCCCCTGTGAAAAACAATTACATATTGGGGCAGATATAAACTGTGTTTAGAACAGGACTCTCCAAACCCTGGCTCATGGACCAGATCCGGGGTTTGGGGGAAGCCCTCTCCCTTGTTAGTGGCACTTACTGTTCCGCTGCAGTGCCACTCCATTCTCAAGCCAATCTGGTACCAGAGAAGCTGTGGGCAGTTGCATCTGCCCAGGCATCCTGTTACATAGCCTTCTGGGATGCTGGGCAATAGATGTGACTGCCCAAAGCATCCTGGCAGCTTGAGAATGGAGCAGCTCTGCAGCGGAACAGTAAGCGCCACTTGAGACAGAGAGAGAATTTCCACATCTCCAAACTGGAGATCACTGGTTTAGAACAACTAACAGCGCAATCCAATGCATATTGTATGTATACTCCAACTCTGTATACTCCAATGTATACTCCAATGTATACTGTATACTCCAATGTATACTCCAACTCTGAAGTAGGTCCAGTTAATTCAATGAATAAAAGGTAAAGGTAAAGGTTTCCCCACGACTGAATGGTCTAGTTGTGACCGACTGTAGGGGGCGGTGCTCATCTCCTTTTCAAAGCCTGTAGAGCCAGTGCTTTGTCCGAGGACAAGCTTCCGTGGTCATGTGGCCGGCATGACTATATGCCGTAGCGCACAGAACGCCGTTCCCTTCCCACCCAAGTGGTCCCTATTTATCTACTTGTATTTAGGTGCTTTCGAACTGCTAGGTTGGCAGGAGCTGGGACAAGCAATGGGAGCTCACTCCGTTGTGCAGTCTTGAACTCCCAACCTTCTGGTCGAAAGCCCAGCAGCAGCGGTTTAACCCGCTGTGCCACCACATCCCCTAATTCAATGAGACTTAGGGCCAAATCCTACCCAAATTTCCAGCCCCTTACCTTACAAACATTCCCTTACCTTGAGAAGGCCTCCATTACTGCCTCCCCACTGCAGGATGCAGTGCATGCCCCATTGGCCCAGCTGCATCAGAACTGGGAATCTGGATAGGATTGGGCCCCTACTCCTTTACGTATACGGAATTGCCACCTAAGGAATTATCTTGCTGTTCCCTGCCATAGACAGCCTAGTCCAGCCTCACTGATATACCTTGAATAGTCTTATTCAAACAAACAATCAATCACTAGTATTTATATACCGCTTTTCAACATAAAGTTCACAAAGCGGTTTACAGGCAAATAATAACATTAAAATTAAATGGCTCCCTGTCCCAAAAGGGCTCACAATCTAAAGGAATGGAGAACGAGAAAGACACTGTGCTGGGGTGAAAAGGGACAATTGCTCTCCCCCTGCTAAATATAAGAGGACACCACTTGAAAAAGTGCCTCTTGCCTCTGAGCCTTCAACAGATTATACTCCATATCATTGCCACATAACTGAAGTCCCCCCCCCCCGGTTATTCAATAAACACACTTAAATCTGTGAACAAACAAAAGTACAATGTTTTGTCAGACACAGAAAAGACTGAGAAAACTTAAAGCGACTCCTCTAGATAAAATGTTTTCTTAGCACTGATAATAATTGGAATTTTTAAATTTATTTGAATTAATCAAGAACACGGCAAGGAAAGGACTACATTCGATCTTCACCCTCCCTCCTTCCTAATTAACTGCCTGCCTTCATTTTATATGCAGATACAAATTAGCCTGAGATCAGACTTGTAAAATATTCAGAATCCACTGGGATTACCATTGCCCTAACCCTATTCTTGTGGCTTTACAGTGGATCAATTGTGTTTAAATATTCCACATAACAATTGGCAGGATTTGTACTGAATTTTTCTTTTGCATTCCTAATTAACAGCCAAGTTCTTTGATAGTCACGTTTGCGTTAGCAGCAAACTTAGGGAGCTATTTAAAAATCTATAGATAAAGGATTATCTTCACAGACGGCAAAAGTGCTATTTGGTCAACCATCTGCTAAAACAAGATATAAAGGGCTGAGATGTTTGTGGTGGTGTAACTACCAAGGGAACCAGGGAAAGGATTAATGCACCTTTATGTTACCCTACTGTATAAATAACACATGGATTATTGCTGCTTAAGACAGTTCACAATCTCAGATCTAGAAGAGGCAGAGACAACCAAGGTGAGGACAAGGTAATCATAAAGATATATGCACATGCCTAACCTTGTAATCATTGTGACTCCAATTGCAGAAGCTCAGGAAAACAATTTTTTTTCTCTTTGATAATGTTTTCCCCTTAAGAAACGTGTTCAGCTTTTGTCCTCAGACATATATCTGCCTACAGCTGGTAGTACTAGTGCTCAGTGGCTTAGAGTACCATACTAGTGCTTAGAGAACCATACCACCGTGGCTACAGTGGCACGGTGGATTTGGGGCCACTTCTCGAGCTTCTTAGGGCCCAATCTGATTCAGCTTTCCAGTGCTGATGCAGCCACGCCAACAGGGCAGGCACTACAGCGTCTTCTGGTAGGAAGGCAGTCACGGAGGTCTCTTCAAGGTAAAGAGACATCAATGGCATTCCCAGAGGGGAGACAAAGCACTAGATTTTTCAGCACATGAAGCGCAAAGCAGATCCCCTGCCTCACCTTCAGAAACATTCGTGGCTATGAGAGCAAAACAGAAGAGACCAGAGGGACCAGAGACCAGAGATCTAAGGGAGGGCAAAGCTCTAAGTTTTGCAAGAAGCCTTACCTTGCAGTAGAAATCACTCCTTTCCTGCACCGTTTTAGCCAAACCTCACAGGGAACAGCAACGTCTTGGCGTTGCTTACTGGCTACAGCAGCAAGGGAGAGGAGGGATTTACATGACAGGGTAAGGCTCCGTGCAAAACTTAGAGCTTTGCCCTCCCTGTAGATCCGCCTCTGGAGGAGACACCTCCTCTTTGCTCTCATAGCCATGAATGGCTCTGAAGGGAGAGGCCTGAAGCTTCGGGCGCCTGAAAAACTTAATGCTTTTCCCTTTGGGAAACTCCACTGGGGAACATTTGTTTCCTTACCTTAGAGCTGCTTTAAGGCTGCATCAGTGCTGGAAAGTTGGAGGGTTAGGCCCTTAGTTTAACACACAGTGGGATGGATTCTAACTTTTGACCAGCCTGCGCTCTGCTGTTGGCTGGCCTTTGCATGGGAACAGATCCCTGACCCTCGACAATGGATTTTTTGGGACTGTTGTGGTCCCCATGCAGAAACTTCCTTCCATTTGTGCTAGAGAGTTAAGAGCAGTTGCAGACCTACCATCATGTGGGCCTAGGGCATCGCACTCCTGGAACTGGAGAAGGGCAGCAATGAGGTCCACCCTCCCCTGCCATCATATGGCTCCGAAATAATAATAAACAAATAATAATACATGTATTTATATACCGCCTTTCTTAAGATCACTAGATTTCTCTAATGACTGTAACTCAAGGCGGTTTACATAGGCAGACTTTTTATTCACAAACCCGAAGGTTTTTACAATTTACAGAAATGTTCTATCTTTCAAGAACAACACTCATACAGATCTTTCTTTCTGGATTTAGCCTTTTTCTTAGCCACCCGTCTGTCTTCTGCTGGCTGATAAGAGGCTTCCCTGCTCCCACCAGAGACGCAGCTGACTTCAACACACTCCTCCTCCCACGAGGCAGCTGGAACTCAGCTTTTAATCAGCCGCAGTTTGAAAGGTCTGCCGCTCACAGAGACTTCCGGTAGTCTCGAGCTCACGACCTTCAGATTTTCAGCTGTTATCTTTGGGCAAATGGAGGCATAAATCTTCTGCCCTAAATGGAGCCTGGCATGGCATGGCATGGCATGGCATGGCATGGCATGGGGGTAGAGCAGCACATGGAGGCGGGGACACAGCAGAGGGGGCAGACATCCTCCTCCTCTGTCCTTGGGTGACCTGTTGGTTGAGTCCGCAACTGGTTAAGAAGACAAATCAGAGGCCATTTAATTAAAAAGTTTGTGCTGAGCAGATAGGCCAAGACAGATGCAGATCTTACCTGTAGCACCCCATGGCACAAGCCATGGGGCGCGGAGTAGCGGTGGGGCGCCATTGCGCGCGGTCTGGGAGAGAGCGTGCGGTTTCTCGCCCGCCCGCCCACCCACGCCTCCCTTACACTCCAAAAATAGAGCGTTTCCGGGGTAAGGGAGGCGTGTCTGCGTGATGCGCGGGGGGCGCGCGGTTTCAGCACCTGCCATGGGACGCACTCCCGGCCCAGACCGCCTCTGGGCCAAGAAGTCAGATGGAGGATTCCTTTGCTATCAGCTGGATGCCTGGTAGCCCAGTACAAACCTGCCTTCCATATACAATTTTCTTTCAGTTCTCACCATACAATTTTTCCATATGTGCCAAGTTTCACATAGTAGGCTATAGTGGCTCCCACTAAATGTGTCAAGGATGTGTCAAGGAAGCACAATGTTGATTAATAAGACTCTGAATCGCCACTGACAATCACGACACCTGCATTTCAATTATGCAAATCCTGTGCCTCATTTTAAAATGGTCTCCTGGTGGCTTGCTTGATGGACTGGGGTAACTTAATCAGGTTAAATTAATAAATATCATCCAGAAAACCTTAGCCAGTCCGAAGAGGCATTGAAATCAATGGGACATCAGCACTTGATTCTGCACCTTGGTCCCATTAATTAAATAAGGGTCAGGGCCACTTAGCACCAAGGGAATTTCTCAATACAGCGATCACGTCTGTTAGAGAATTCTGTATACTCTGCATATATACTGTGGCCTGTGACCACAGGCTTGGGCATGGTGGCAGTTCTCAGGCTGAAATGATGCTTCACCTGCAAGCGTGTGTAATGGTACTTTTGCAGCCAGCTCTCCTCCTGCTAGAAAAGCTACTTCAGGAGGGGGAAATGTGAAACAAAGAAGCAGTGTGGTGAGAAGGGCCACTGAACGCCTTCTCCAACCAATGATCTTTTACTTTAAATTGGCCCCACATGTGTTTGCAAGCTTATTCTTGAAACCACCTAGGGGAGCCTCTGGAATGGTGAAATGATAGTAAACAAAGGGTTAAAAGCCCTTCCCAATTCCCATTCATACATTCTGAAGGGCCTTCTGGAGAAGAACAAAAAGGCTCCCTGGCCATGTATCAGTGGGACTTTGCGAGCCATGTCAAGGCAAAGCGAGCTGGCAGCAGCATGAGGCAAGCCAGAAGGGAAGAGCAGGAAATGAGGGTGAGATACTCCCTTCTAGGCCAAAGACCCCTCTGGTGTCCAAATCCCACCAGGTTAAGCCCAGCCCAGCCTGAAAGGAAATGGGTTGCAGGGCCCCAGAAGAGCAGAAAGAAAAAGCGGGGGTCATTAGGCAAGGCGGTAGAAGCCACTCTACTGCAAGCCCTGACCAGGGACTCACGGTGTGGCTGTTGAGCAGGGCATATGGTTGAGTATGGGAGGAGGTCCATCGTAGAAGTGACACAATGAGTCTGTTGTCGTGGGTCCTTATGGATGACCTCGAGAGGTCCCCCGGCTGAGAGTGCCCGCTCCGCATGTAACTTGGAGAGAAAAACCTCATTAAAAATTCCTAGCTGAAAGAAGGCTAAAACAACATCAAAACCCTAAGATGACAGAGACCAGCACTGGTAAAAATGGTCCAAGAGAAACTTTACTAATAAAGTGACACAAGCAGCAAAAAGCACAGTCCCGAAGGACCGGCTTGTGTAAAGATCTTACATTTGGCATGGCACTGTATATGTTTTTAACAATGTAATCTGTTGCTATCAATCCTTCCTCCCAAGGAGGAAGGGGATTACAAAGGCACAATTTCATGTTACAAGAAGTCTACAGAAATGCAAAAAGGGCAAACACTTAATTTTATCAAGCAGTACAGATACAATGGGGTGTAGCAGGGTGTGTGTCGCTTCAGATTCAGGGTGGGAGGCTTCTTAGCAGAGTCTTAGCAGAATTATCCAGGTGAACCTAGCTCCTGGGCAGATAAGAACTTGATTTAATTTCAGGCAGGACTTGTCCTTGCATACACCTTTTGTCAGGGACCCAGATTTGCATTTCAAGACCCTGAGGGGAAAGGACACTGGCAGATGTCTCTGGCACCAATTCTTAATGGTCTGCAATTAATTGTCTTGTGCTATCTCCCGAGGATCACCTGTGTGATTTCCTCTTTGCAGGATAGCAACTCATAACTCCCAGGATGAAATCCAAAATGGAGTTAGGCCTGTGCACATGTAAGGGAAGGAGAGGGTGTCCTCAACACTGCTCCCCCTCGATGGGTCCATACCTGTTCCCATTACATCCTGGTCTGATCTTCCCCTTTTCAAGTCCTGTATTATGTGCATCTGGTTATATCTCCATCTGACCATCATGAGCATAGCAATAACAAGTACTACCTTATAGGGCTAAAATAACCACAATGGGGTACAGAGCCACGTTATGGAGGCTCTCAACAGTTGGACTCTAGCCAAGAAGTGTTTTCCCACCGAGAGTTGCTGCTGGCTGCTTTTACTGTTGCCAGAACCTTTACTGATTGCTGGTTACTGTGCTACACTACAAGGATGGTGTTCCATTAAATAAGACAGGTTCCAAAAATAGACACTTGTCCCACAACAAGTCCTCGTGCCAGGCGACACCAAACCATAGTGGTGTCTTGGCTGTGGATAACCTTCTTGAACTGCCAGCTACCCCAGGGTGGGGTCATGGTAGGCTACATAGGAATCCTGAGCTTCTTCCTCAGTGGGACTGGAAAGAGCTAAACCATAGCAAATGGCCTGGAGTCCTGGAATGTTCTATCTTGAACTGCACTATAAGTGAAGGGGCTGCATTTAAGGAAGTTCAGAGTGCATAGAAGCTGAGGCTGAAACAAAAGGGATGGAGTTTAGGGGACTAGGGCAAAGTTGGCCAAACCCTCTTCTTTTTCTTTTCCCTTGCCAATGAGCTCAACAAATGATATTGCACTCTACTGGCCATCTCTGGATGGATATATCAGTGAGCTTCCCAAATCCCCTGGAGGCTGAGCTCCCCTCCCATGGAGGAGGAGACACAAACATCTGATATATTGGGCTGTAAGCCTAGAATACCGAGTTGTGGACTCATCCTTTTCAATTTCCTTTGGTTTCTTTGACTTTTTTTTTCCTGCACCATCTAGTTAGAGGCGTTTCTACAGGGATGGCAAAGCTCTAAGTTTTGCAAGAAGCCTTACCCTGTCGTGTAAATCCCTCCTCTCCCTTGCTGCTGTAGCCAGTAAGCAACGCCAAGATTGGCTAAAACGGTGCAGGAGAGGAGTAATCTCCACTGCAAGGTAAGGCTTCTTGCAAAACTTGGAGCTTTGCCATCCCTGTAGAAACGCCACTGCATCTAGTTGATAGATAGATAATAGCAGTGGAAGATTAGCCATTTTCTGCTCGTTTTCCCCAATACACTCTGTTGTCATTAGAGCACTAGTTCCACCATATCCTTCACATTGATATTTGAATAAAATGGCAATGCTTTCCAATTTAAAAGGAAACCTCGTTCAGCATCCAGGTCTATTCTTGAGAATAGAGAGGTCCATTCTTGTTTGAGACCGCTATTCCTAGTTAAGACAAAATCCTCCTGTATATTCTGGCCCAGGTTCTTCCTCTTTTCTAACACACACACACCAGTATTTACTATACCACACTGTTCTTTGTCTTATGACATATAATGTCATTTCATGATCACTCACTTGTTAATCAAAGTAAGTTGACGCTGTGCTCTTTTGACAGCTTTCATCTCTCCTAGTTCTGCTTCTTAATCGCACATTTAACCTTCAATACATCTCTGTGTTCACTCTTTCCATCTTTTTTTCCTGACCTCTACTTTCAGATCTTGTTTCTTTGACAGGCTTACCTATACTTCCGTGCTAAGCACATATGGGAGACAGAAAGGGGTGGCACCCGGCACAGGAACCTTGCACCCAATGCTATCCCCTCTGCTAGCAACCAGTATGTCCCCATTGCCTACTCAGACTTGTACCAGCTAAGGAGAACTCAGGAGACCCATAACAGTTGATGGCATGGCAGAGTAGGATAAGTAAAACCATGCCCCACTTCCCTCACCTGTAATGTCATGGCACCCCCCCCCCCACAGGATACACCTCAGATCTCCTTGGCGAGGCTGCATCAGTGGGGGGAGCGATAGGATTGGGTTGTAAATGTCATTCCAGTGGGATGCAGCTTTCCACAGTATTTGCATACAGGTTTGTACAGTATTTGCTCACTTTGGTTTAGAATTTTGAGGAGAATAATCTGCAATAAGAAAATCAAGCCACAGAAGCGAAAAATCAACACTAGCATGGTCAGATTTTTATTTTTTATTTTAAAAAAAAAAGTTTCCTCACAGATAAATGAATGGAAAAGGTAACAAATAGCTTCTTTGGTGTAAACCATTTGCTAGCTTCAGTACGATATGCATTAATAATTTGGAGTACAACATTTCAAGAAACATCGATATTTCACTCTTTCATGTAAATGTTTTATGAATAGATGTCAGCATGCTGTAAAAAAGGGAGAAAAGACTGCTTATGAGTAATTTCTTTGGAAAATGGCCAAATTTTAAGGGTCTCTTAGTATGTTTTTCTGCACCAATTTCAGGGTGGTATTTGGGTCCACAGTTTTCTAATATGCAATGCTTATTACAAACCAGTTGTCCATCGTTTGTCCCCTTACCCCAGGGTAAACCCCAGCCAGCCCTATGGGGATGCTCTAAAGAGCAAGGCCAATCAGTACCACACGACCCAGGGATGGAGGTTGAGATCTGGACTCTACCCCCACCCTGGGCTGGCCTGTCCATAGGGCCTCCCTCCCATCTTGCCCCCACCCTCCAAACCCTTGCACTGGCAAACTCAGCCAGTGCAGGGACAATTTACCAGGCGATTGATCCCTGCAGCATTGTTGGGTCAGCGCTTCTCCCTGCACCAATCCAGCTCATCCTGCGCTAATGCAAATGTACCTCAAGGCATGTTTACAATAGCGCTGAGCCGAAGCAAATAACATTTTGGCCCAGGGATTACTTATGATGGGATTACTCCCATCATACTGTGGTGTTTTGTTCTGTCCAGCTTGATAACAAAAAATTAAAATCCTCATTATGGCATAGTTTTGAAAATGCTGGTTTTACCAGGTGAAGGATGTTGCTCATACTTTGTCCAAAATTCCTGCTAAACCATAAATGCTAAGTGACTTTTCTAAGGGAAGTAAAACCCTTGCACATTGGTAGTATAATATAAATAATAAAACCTGCAGATTTTTTTTTACCCTGGAGACAGATAACACTGGGCAGAGAGAGGAAAGGAAGAAGAGAGAACAAATGCATTTCAAGCAAGTTTTTTACAGACTGCCTACCTCCATAATAAACCTGACACTATTTCTATAATGCAGAAAGACGGTGCTCTAAAGGCAGAGGTGGACTAGGGAAGCAGGTGTATTTACCTGCTGCTCAGACATAGTGTAAGCATATAAACGAATAAGGTGATGAATACTGGGGCACATTTCTGAGTAATATACAGCCCAATCCTTGAAGGCACAAGCTTAGAAATCAGTTTGGTACCAACACCTATAAAACAGGCTTTCTCCTGGTTGAGAAAGATGCTTTGAGTGTGTCTTTGTGCTCTCAAAACCTTTGAGAATGCCCACCAAAGATGTGGGCAAAGCGTTAGGTGTAAGTACTAGAGTTTTTTATTAGACTGTGGCCATTAAACTCATATAATTTTAATTACAGTAACAGCTTACCTTAGCTGTCAGGGGTTGCTGCCATGGCAGCAGACTTCTAGCACCATTGCTGTTCGCGGTGGCAGACCCTAAAAGGGCACCAGCAATGCACTCCACATGCCGCAGTACAGTCATTTCCAACACTGGAACTGTGTTCCGCTGTCATAAAGGGCAACCTAGTCCTAGTTAGGATTGGGCTGTCAATCAAACAGTCTGCCATCCAGGCCCATTTTAACTATATAGGAACACTTGACCTTTTTCAGCTTCCCAGGAAGTGTGAATCTACTTTCGCACTAGCAGGCTGATAGCACTTGCTACTACAAGAGGCAGAATAGTAACTGCTGGAGAGCAAAAGGAAGAAAGACTATTGTCCACAGGCTAACCCTCAGCTAAAAGCCTGTGTGTCACAGTTTTTGGCTATGCATAAAAACGTTTCTTTTGGTCCCACAATTATCAGAGCTATGAAAGATTAGGCAGCCCATAAATTTCAGTAAGTGTGCCTTTAAAAACTTAATTTCCTTCTCTGCTGGGTAGATGAAGGGCTAACAATACATAACCTTTCAGTGACTTATATTTTGAAAGTTTATATCCCTTGAATAGAGCAGAGTATTTCTCAGCTAGATGCCAAAATGAATGCAGGTAAGAGGGAGAACTACTTCACTGGTAGCTATGAAAACCATGATCACAGTAATGCCACACATTATCACAACATCAAATCTCATTTAGAAGTATATGGCCTCTTGCTAACAAAATTACTTAATGTTCAGAAATAAGGGCTTCTACCTGTGTGTGTGGAAGCATGTAGTTATCACCTGAAATGCGACCACAGAGTCTGTGGACCCTTCTTAATCAATAAGGTTGTAATCTTGCACAATTACTGCATTAGTGCTCTGGATTAGACGCAGAGTGGAAACAACATTGTCAGAGAGGCCAGCACACAGACGTGCGCCATCCTGCATGACTCATGACATCCTGCAGCACTCTACAGAACAGCAGACAGTAGCAAGCAGTGGAACCCAACAGCTGTGTGACTGCAGGGCAGCCAGTGACAGACAAGCAGGAATCAGAAGAAAAGGCTCACCAGACATGGTCTTCAGGACCACAGATAGCTCCAAGTCACAGCGGTGTTCCCTCTATAATTTGCACTTTCCGTATTGGGCAAATATGGGACACATCAAATAAATACAGAAGTAGCAGAATCAATAGGCAGTGGTTCCAGAGGCAATTGAGTATGATAATTTCAGTTGTTGTGTAGATAGGTATGTCTTAAGTCTAGTTGCCCTGGGCTAATTGCGATGGGACGCAAGACCTGCAACTTTGCTGTGTTCTGACTACTTATGATGGGATTATTGGCACATTCCCAAAAAGTTCTCCTTGCTCATTTCTACCACTAGAACTTTTAACACTAGCCGACAGAGCCTGTCTAATTCATCCACGGTAGAAAGACTTAATGCACACTTCAGTACCATTCTCTTAGTTTTGCTTTCTCAGTTGGGATCTGTCAGTACTGCTAAAACCATCACCTTGGCATCTGACACTGCCCAAAGAGGCAATGTGAGCTTCGAGTGCTTTTGCACTGCAAGGAAGAAAAGATGGAAACACACCAAAATACATGCCATCTATCTAATCAATTATTTATCTCAACACATCATGTTTAAGGATTAAAGTTAAGAGCTCCTGCTTGCAGCTGTGAACGATACAAGCTGTAGGCAAGCAGATGATGATTCCTGGGCAAAAATGGCATTTGAAGCACATTAGATCCCAACAGCACAATCCTGGGCATCACTACTCAGAAGAAAGTTCCATTCTTTATTCTCGGAAAATGTGCGTGTGTTAAATTGTAGCCAAAGAATCTAAAAAATATATATATTATTTTTTAAAAACCATAAGATTCAAACATTTGCAAGACTTGAAAAAGACCTGGAAAATGTGTACTGGAAAATGTGCCAAGACAGTGAGCTTTGAATTATGCTACAAAAATGGAGCACTAGGAAGACACCTGATGGAGCTCTGGGTGGTAAGTTTCACTGCTGGTCAGCGGCGAGGCTGTTTGGGGTGGGGGGATGTGGGGAGGGGGCAGAGCTGGGGGGCAGCTTGAGGGAAAGATTGGGTCCAAAGGGGGGGATGGTGGCAGAGTCTGCCACTGAATCCTAACCCAGAATGTGGAGCCCTACAAAGGCCTCCTCAGTTCTGCACCTGCTAAGTGGCCACAGATGCATTGGGAGATGCAAGGAGATGCATTGGGGCTTCCAGGGCTTTATACACAGTAAGGGAACATTCCCTCATCCCAAAGAGGCTCCAGTGGTTTCCCCAGGCCCATAGGATACAGTGGTGGCCATTTTGGCGCTGCTGTTACTCCAGATACCAGGGCAGCTTCCAATTGCTCTGCCCAAATCACAATTAATATAAAAGTGAAATAAGAAATCGTCAAGCTTTATAATTATTTACCGGGTACAAACTGAGAGTCCATTGGATTAAAGCATAGGTTTAATGTTCATAGTAAATAGTTATATATAATGAATTAAAATTATTCTTAAATATTGACCCTCTCAAACATCTTTCTTGCAGCTCTCAGATATCTGAAGTTGATCATATGTGACACTTATGTTAAGCAAGTTTGGCAAGGCCTGCTCTGTGGCACGTTGTCTTTTATAACAGCCATAAAGCATGCTACAATGCTGGAACATGAGTTCCATAGGCACAGGGGTAGGCAACCTTAAACACTCAAAGAGCCATTTGGACCCATTTTCCAGAGAAAAGAAAACCTTGGGAGCCACAAAAACCTTTTGACATCTAAAAGGAAGATAACATTGCATATACAGTTTTTTTTTTACCTTTATGCTATGTGTAAAAAAAACTATAGTGTGTTGCATTTTTGAAATGAATGAACTGCTACAGAGAAAACAAAATTTTATTTCAGCATGCAACAAAAACATTTGAAAGTCTCAGAGGTAAGTGAGAGGGGGAGAGCACGTTTGGCTTTCCTCACTAGCCATGGGTGGTCCAGGGTTGCTTCTCAAAGTCACCACACTGGCCCGCGAGAGTGACCTGCGACAGTCCTAAGTCATGCTGCATCCCAGTCCTTTCCCAAAAGAACTTCTCTTCCCCCCCCTTACTGATCAAGCACAAAGACGCCTGGAAAAAGGGGAAGACGAGGGATGTGTTTGCAGAAAAGGATACCCGAAATCGGGGGAAAGGGAGGATGGTTGGCACGGGGAGGGGGCGACAGGAGGCAAATGGGGAGGAGAGGTCAGAGCAGAGGGCGGCGAAGAGGACCTGGGACAGCCGGGAACCCCGGAGTGGGGGAGGCGGGGGATGGGGGACGGCAGGAGGCGGGGCACCTCACGCTCACCCATCACCCGTTGTCTTTCAGCAGCGGCGGCAGCGGCGGCTCCTCTGCCTCCCAGGTCCCCGATGGGGAGATGCTGGGGTCCGCAGCGGCAGCATCTTGCCCCATCCCTGTCTCCAGCAGCCGCAGCTGCCCCCCCCACATGGCTCAGCCTGGGCAAAAGCCCTCCACCTTCCCCCGCCTCCCCTACAGCAGCAGCAGCAGCAGCAGCAGCAGCAGCCTCTGCAGGGGCGGGGGGCAGGCGAGCAGTCCCTGGCGGGCGTGGGGGGCACGCGGTGGCGGCGGCAGGAGAAGAGGCTGCTAGTGATGAGGCGAAGGAGCCGAGGAACCGGGGAATCACCTCCCTGCCCGCCCGAGAGAAATACTAACACAGATCGTGTTAATAATAATCATAATGTGTGATCCAGGCCCTCCTCCTCCTCCACGCCCTGCAGCAGCCAAAGGAGGGAACCAGATGCTAATGAGAGAGCAGGCTAGGGAAGGCGCTTTCCCTTTCCCCCGCGGCTGGCCGGGCTGAGCAGGTCTGTCTCTTGCCTGGGCTGCTGCAGATTCAAAGTCCTCCAGCGCGCGCGCGCCCTCCACCTCCTCCCTGCATTCACCGCTCTCACCCCCTTTGCCTCTTTCACCCGGACTCCGGAGCCGCAACAGACGGCCAAAAGAGCCTCATGCGGCTCTGAAACGGTGCGTTGCCGACCCTCAGCATAGCAGATCACTAGGGTTGGGTCTTCAGTTTCATTGATAGTGGGAGTAACAGCACACTTCTAGGCATGGCTCGGCAGAAGCAAGTCTCATTGAATGAGACGTACTCCCAGAAAAGTGAGTAGAGAAGCAGTTCTCAAACAGTGGATTCATTACCCACCAGTGGATCACGGCCCAATTTTTGGTGGTTGCTAAACTTGACCGGGTATATTAGGATATGTGCATCAAGGGTTAAACAAACTTGGGAGAGCACTACTGCCCAATCACCATTATAACCACAGAGGCTTGAGCGGCTGATAAAGGGAAACTTTTTTTTTAAAAGGTGGTTCCTAATTCTAAAACATTTGGCAACCACTGGTGTAGTATAGAGGATTGTAGCTGGGCAGCCCAAACCAGCATAAATCCCTATGCAGCAATGCAGCAGCACCAGTGCAGGCTACACTGCATTGTGCATGGGAATTTTGCATGCTGGAGGTCTCCATGGATAATGGGACATTTGTTCCCTTGCCTCAAGATAAGCACTAGCAATTGCAATGGGGCAACTCAAACCTGCACAAACTACATAGCTGGTGCAAGTCCACGTTGCCCCACGTTAGCGAACCTGGGAAGAGGGATAGGATATGGCGTGCACCACTGCTGCTGATCCTGACCCCCTCCCAGGCCTGGATCCTTCCAACCCGCCCCATCACTGCCCTCCTCCACTGCCCCCACCCTCCCCCCTGCCCCTGCACTGCTCAGAGCTGCCCTTATATGTTTTGCTGCACAGTCTTTTTGGTGGGACATGGAGTATTTGAGATTTAATACATTCCATGAAATCTGCAAATATCAGAAAACGGTTTTCCAGTGTTCCCTGATGTATGTGTGAAGGGTTCTTTGCCATGTAGTTACTATTGGAAAGGGATGGAATTTTTTAAAGATTTTTTTTTAGTGGTTATTGTAAGGTTGTACTTCTTCTTTGATGTTTTCTTTCCCAGGTGGTTTATTTTTATCTTGACATTTTGCCCATCCTGTGAATTTCATCCTGGGGAAGAAACAGCAGTTTGTCTCAGAGCAGTTCATTTTCAATCTCCAGGTGACAAGATGATATTTCTCTCTTTTTGAAGAAACTTTTAATATGATGTGTTAAATGTCAAGAAAACTCCCCAACATATATTGAACTTTACTAACCTTATTTCTCTTAATATTGATGACTTTGTCTGAAAAATGAAAGCTATATAGGTGTCAATGTTCAGACTTTTCCCTCCAGCACCCTGTTGTCCAATTTGTGCAACTTATTGGCTGCTTACAAGGGTGTAAGCCCTACTAATATTAATACAGTTACATGCAGATTGTAACCACTGAAATGTCTATTTAGCAGAGTGAAACAAGAAATACATATATTTTCAAATGTATCCCATTCAATTATGTGGCCTTCCTAGAGACAAAAACGACCATGACATCCCTGGTTTATAGATTTTAAGGCTACAATCCTACACACAATTCAGTTCCATTGAATTAGATACCAGATTAATTAAATTAGAAACATACGATTTACAGATTGGTTTACACGCATTTTTAATATATGATAAAGCAAAATTTTATAGCAACTTTAAACAACACTGACTGAGAAGAGCTCTCTTATGAATATGGGAACAAATAAGATATAAAATATTTACAAAAATCCCAAACTGGATTAGACCTTTAGAGATTGGTTCAAAACCAGAATGGTTTAGAGAAGATCAAAATAGAAAATATGCAGAGATTTTAGATAAAGATAATAATTTATTAACTAAGGAACAATTAGAGGGAAAAAATATTTTTTTCGATTGGTGGTCAGAAAATCAAATAAGATCAAGATTGAAAGAAGATCGAAAAATAGAAATATACCAGGACATTACGGAATTTGATAGATATTTTTTAGAAGAAAAAGAAAAATATATAAAAGGAATATATACATTTCTTCTAAAAAGGAGAATGGAAGATGAAGTAATAAAAGAAGCAATGATTAAATGGGCTAAAAATGTTGGACATGATATTTTGTTGGAAGATTGGGAAAAAGTATGGAAAATGAACATTAAAATGACCAAAGCAACATCATTTAAAGAGAATATATACAAGATGTTTTATAGGTGGCATATAACTCCTCAAAAAATTTCAAAAATGTATAAGAATACTTCTAATAAATGTTGGAAATGCGGAGCAGCTGAAGGAAGCTATTACCACATGTGGTGGACTTGTCAGAAAGCTAAGAAATTTTGGCAGAGAATACAAGGAATGCTGCAAGAAATATTAAATTTCAATATTCCACTCAAACCAGAAATATTTTTATTAAATATTTTAACAGAAATTCAAGATATAAATATGAAACATATTGTTATTCATGTAACAACGGCGGCTAGATTACTATTTGCACAGAAATGGAAAGATGACGAAACCCCAAATATGGAACAAATAATAGGGAAAATTTATGAAGTGGCAGAGATGGACATTTTAACAGAAAGATTAAGAGAGGGCAAGATTAATAAGATTAAACAGTACTGGAAAATGTTTTATGATTGGATAGATATGCAATGTTGAATGGTAAAGTAATAAAAGATTAGTACTGATTACATAGTTCAACGTTGAATATTAAGATATTTCATAATTTATAAGTAAAGAAGATTTTGGATATATTTATGAAATAGATAACCTTAGAAATGATATTTTTAATTGGATTGATATTTTTAAGAAATTATGATGCATTGCAAGGTACTTACCTAATGTACCTTTGTTTAACCCATTCCTTTGTTTTCTGTAACCCTATCCCATCTCTTTTCTTAAAAATTAATAAAAACAATTTAAAAAAAATTCAGTTCCATTGAATTTAATTGCACTTTTGTCAGACTAAACATGCAAAGATTTGTGCTGTAATTATCATACAAAGATGATAACTTTTCTTTAAAAAAAAAAAAAAAAACTGTTTTCCAACCCATTCTTCCATAGAATTTTGACTTGAGTACAATCCTAACCAACCTTCTAGCACTGGACTAAGGGCAATGCAGCTCCGAGGTAAGGGGACAAACATTCCCTTGCCTTGAGTCTTCCCTGGCTGCTACTCCACTGCAGAATGCAAAACATGTCTCGCTGGCACAGCTATGAGTGCTGGAAAGTTGGTTAGAATTGTGCCCTCAAAATCTTATGAATGTAATGTGGTCCTCTGTCAAGGGCTGAAGCATTTTCTTATTCTCGGTCATCTTTAAAACATAAAATGCAGTAAAGAAAGAGGGATGGTAATGCAAGACATATCTTGCCTAGAACATCTTTCTGCAGCAGTGGATATACTGTCCATTCTAGGAAGAAAACAGTATCAAATTCTACCAAATTCTGTGCACTTACTGACAGCTACAGCCCTGCCTTTCTCTCTTTGCTCTGCTCTCAATAGCCAGATTGACAGACTCTCTGTCATTCATGCAAACAGTGTTGTGATTGCCACTTGAAATGGAGGAAGTTGCATATGGAAGCTAGTGATGTAAAATGGCTTTAGGCATGAAACTTGCATTTCTAACCAAGCTACTGCAACCCTTTTCTTTTAGGAGCTTGGGGAGAGCAAAACCATTCATTTATTTATTTACGATTTTAAAAATGTATAGTCTGTGTTTTCCCACTATTGGTGAGTTGATTCACAGTATCTAACTGCAAACACAAATTTTAAAAAGTCAATACAAATCATACAATTAAACAACAACAACGCAAGCTTTTACTGTAACAATCACAATTGAAACAGAATGCAGAAGAGATCCTAGGAAATGCTTCAGAATCCCTGGCACAGGTCTGTGTGGAGCTGGGCTGTGGAATTTAGTCCAGGGTTAGGGTTAGTCCAGGAACAAAGTTTGAATTTGGCAGCCACTGCTGCTATTGAAGTCGCCCCCTGGCCAGACCTGAACTGCCTCCTACCCGATCCCATTGCCTGCATTCCACCTTTTCCCTCCCACACCTACATAGCTTTCATTTTTCAGACAAAGTCAGGGGTGAATCCCTCCACTCCTGATTCGCTTGAGTTGGCAGGCCAGGCCAGCGCCACAAGGATGCTGCAGCCGCTCCAGGGGTGCTCCGGCAGCTGGTAGCTTCATGCACTGGTGGAGACCCTTTTGCATCTGCTGTCAGGCAATTGTCGCTGGCAGAATGAATAGTTCACTAGTGAACGCTAGTTCTGCCAGCATTCAGGACCAGTAGGATTGGGATGTTAGTTGGAAATGCCCATGGAAGTAATGTGAACACTACACTCTATAAGGCAAGATACTTTTTTATGCCTTCATGGTCAATTGCCAGTGCAATTTTATCACAGATAAATAAAACTCATTCAAGGCCATTTCCTAGTTTTGGAGTTCAGGTAAATTAATATTTTTTCAAAACACTAATTAGTGATTGCTAAAGAATAATTTTCCTAAAGGATGTAGGAGTCTTATAGCATTTATGCATTGTGACTAACTCAGGCTGCAATCCTATCGTGGAGTTAGGCCAGCAACGTTTGTCCAGCACAAGGGACACCGCAAGTACATTTGGACCACTCTCAGAGAAGACAGCACACAGACATGTGCCATCCTTCCTGACTCGGAGAGTAGTCCAAACGCGCTTTACAGTGACCCTTGAGCCAGCCTAATTTTGCTGGCTAACTGTGCCGGCATAACTCCAGGTTAGGATTGCGCCCTCATTAAAAGAGCCATTTTGATGACTGGGCAGAGGCGTTTCGACAGGGAGGGCAAAGCTCTAAGTTTTGCAAGAAGCCTTACCCTGTCATGTAAACCCCTCCTCTCCCTTGCTGCTGTAGCCAGTAAGCAACGCCAAAATGTTGCTGTTCCCTGTGAGGATTGGCTAGAACGGTGCAGGAGAGGAGTGTTTTCCACTGCAAGGTAAGGCTTCTTGCAAAACTTAGAGCTTTGCCCTCCCTGTAGAAATGCCACTGTGAGTGGGTTTAGGGATAGGATGACAAGCCCAGGATCTGCAAATGGCCTGTCAGAATCTGAAAATCACCAATATCAGCCATCACAGTTTAGATTTGATATAGTTATTAGAGTCTAAAAAGTATCTAAAATTGTGAATCTAAAATGAGGGGGGAGAGATTCTTTAAAGGACAGTTTGCTTCTGGCAAAAGCTATGGAATGCTTTAGGTTTCTAAGTGGGTGCTGTGATTTATACATTTAACCATCAATACATTCTTTTTTTTCATTGTAACTAATGGTGAAATGTACTGCTGCTGCTGTTGTAGGATCAGTGCCAGAAAAAGCTTGGTTCTGAGCTTTTGGGCATACACATGCACACCACCACTGCCGCTTCCTGTGTGAACTGGCTCCCTCTCTGTTTCCTGGTTCAATTCAACATGCTGGTTGTTACATTTAACAACCTATATTTTGGTCCCTACATACAAGCCATACAAGTGGCTCTTTGCTCCTTGTTTCTGCCTGCCTATTTGGATAATTTGTGGGACTGCAGAATATTGATTTGCATGAGCATGGGACAAAGTTCCCTCTTCGTTGTGGCCCCCAATCTATGGAAATTTATACTGCAGATGGATTGAAAATGCTCCTTCCATTCTAGCATTTAAAATGTCCTATGAGGGGCCATTGGTAAAAAGCAGGATAGACATTTTAAAAATAAATACAATACCTCCAGCATGTTTCCCTTAAATTCATATTATACAAACGTTTTGGAGTCTCTATTAACAGAATGAATTTTTCCTCTATAGATTTTTAAATGGCTTTGATAAGTATGAATAAGCTTTTGAAATTATGCCAGTAGTGGATTTCTAGTTTTTTATCAAAAGTGAAGCTGAAGATAAATTTCCTTAATTTTTGTTAAGATAGTAATTCATTAAAATATTGGTAGGAAATGGAGCTATAGTTCTGTGTCACTGTGCACAACCAACGTGAATCGGTTTCATTTGTCTGAATTATCATTAAGGCCCACCGGCTGGCTGTGTTTGCAAGAGAGCATAATTCACAGCAGACACAAGATCCATTCATTATTCTTGCTATAATTATAGTCAGCTGGTTATTGATAAATCTGCAAAAGTAATAATTGTTCGAGAGAAAATGCTCTGTTTGTGGCTTTTTAATGATATAGGATGATGCTGTATCTAAAACCAGTCAACCTGCCTAATCCTATGCTAATTGGGATTTTTTTTTTGAGATGCATAACAAAATTGGCCATGCACTCAAATATTTGTTTCATTGTAATTATACTGAATAAAAACAATATAGCTGAAATGGCTAATAAAATTGCAACTCAGTGTGTCTTAGTACAGCAAAAATAAGTACAGATATTCTTTATGTTTAAACTTTGCCTAAACTGTGGCACCACTAATCTGGAGAAGCACGCGCACACACGCACACACCACACACACACGCACACACACACACACACAGAGAGAGAGAGAGAGAGAACTTCAGTCTTGTTATGTAGCACAAGGGGCACTGTAAATCATGTTTGGACCACTTTCAGAGTCATGGAGAGTGGCTCATGTCTGTGTGCTGGCCTTTCTGACTTTGAGAGGTCCAAATATCCTTTATGGTGGCCCATGTGTGGGCCAAATTTTGCTGGCCTAACTGTGCCAGCCTAACTCCAGGCTAGGATTGCCCCCTAAGTTTCCTAACACTCTAGCATTCACCCCACATTCCAGTCTCAAGAGCAATTTCCTCAGCCTATCACACAGAATCTGCTGAGGCAAATACCCATATTATGAGGAAAGATTCACCTTCAGAAGCTAACATCTGAATTTAGCCCTGACATTCTTCTTACTTCCCTCCGTTAAGAAAGGTAAGGTGAAATATAAATTTCCAGGGCAAAAGACGAAGGATCATACTAATCCTGAAATTTTTACAGAAGTGCTCAGTAAAACCAAAACCAAACAGGTTTGATGGGGGCATCCTAAATGGTCACACTGCCTCTTACATTATATAAGGGGGAATCTAATGCTAATAAGCATGCATTAATGGAGCCCTAAGGAAAGCTAGTTAATAGAAAGAAGAGGGGAGGAGAGGAGAATGACTTAGAGATAAAAAGAGGACAGAGAAAGACATAGAAAGTCTGGGGGAGGCAAAGAGGTGGGCTCCCAGGAGAACATGGGGCAAATAGGGGAGTGTTTGTGGTGCAGGGAGGAAGAAAAGAGGAGAGACAACCGGATAAAGTAGTGGAAATTGAGAGTTCAGAGGGTGCAGATTGTGGCTAAAGGCTGCAGGTGGAAATGGTTCTGTAGCCACAAGGGTTACAGGCAAGGGGTGAGCCTAGAAACAGGCTATAAAAACACTTTCCCCAATAATGGCTTGCGAATTAGTGTCTCCCACCGAACAGATGTGGGGAAGGGTGGATCAGCTCCAGGAAGGGGGTGCATTTGGCAGCAGAGGCAAAGGTGGCTGCTGCTAAATCCTAGCCTCCTTCCCAGACCCAGTCCCACAGCCCAGCTCCACACAGACCTGCGCCAGTGATTTTGCTTGCACAGGTCTGAGCAGATCCCTGTGAGCTACAGAGGCTTACCACTGGACAAAGGATTGACATTAACACCAACCTTGCATGGACATAGCACCAGTGATGCACAGTCGTCATGTTGATGTACTTGGTGCATGATGGGCTGTGTCAGGGTTTCCATGGACAATGACGGTGTTGCTGGGAAGGGCTATGCTGGCATAGCATTGCCTGGATAGCTGTGCAATATGATGGATTTTGCATCAGCATCCATGCAATGTCAGCACAGCATCCAAATAGGATTGCCATGCACAGTTCATAGAATTTATCCTAAATAGGAAATATTTTCACACCTCCTCCTGTCATTGGATTGTCCAAGTTCCCTTGGTCTTTTTATACAAACACTTCCTTTCTGTCATGACATTTCTCTAAGTCAGTCTTCTTAAACCATTTCCCCCATGCAGTCTCATGCAAATGAATGATGTGCAGTTGCTGTTTCTTCGCAGGTCTTCAATAAGAGGCTCACTCATTTATTAATTGAAGCCGAAGTTCCTCTTTTTATTTTATTTTTAAAGTGCAGAAACATTTTTATATTTTAATAAAACAGAGATTTTGCCAGTAATCTTTCCTCTCCCGTACTCACAAGGCTCCTAATAAAAACTGGCATTTAGAGGAAGATTATACATTAAGCGGGAGATAACAGATGGGGTTATCAGCTGTTTTACAATTGCAAAGGATATTATTGATAAAAGCCGTACAATGGAAACATAAGCAGCCCACCCCAATAATATCTGACAGTGACAAGTCAGACAACTCTTCTGCCTGGTTATCCTTTATCTTTTAGGCAGCATGAAATCAACAGTCTCTATTCTGTTTTTAAAATACTTTTAGTGATAAGGTTTAAAAAGAATAAGCACCTCTTTCTAAGTATTTGTTGAGGGCCACTTTTCCAGGAGTTTGGGGTGGGGTTTTTTTTTTTACCATAATCTGCTTTCAATATGACCTTAACCTCCCCAAACCCCCTCCAAAATGTACCTACTATGCCATCTTCAGGACATTTCTGGGAAATAATTTCACTTTGCTTTTAACTTTTTGCCATCACCAACAAGAACACTGTGTTTCCAGCCTGCACCAGTTCACAGCATGGTTGGAGGGTAGTGTTGCTTGTACAGGTAACCTCATTAGCACAATCCCAGAAGGCAATTTGCACCAGCATGTTTTTTCCCCAAACCAGCATAAAGTCCCAGAAGAAGGATAGGGAAGGATGAAGAGGGGAAAACCTTGATAATACATCCTTTGCAGTTCAGTGCATTTGTGGGATGGCAACTCATTGATGGTCAGTAACCTGACACTGCATCCTTTCCCAAAATCGTCAGAGCAAAAGACTCAGGCAACGTTTTCAGGTAGGGTTATGATAAACTCTTTCTCATTGCAATTTGCAGCCAGTTTGTGAAAATCACTCTGCGCTGTAAAAGCCAAAACATGGAGCAATTTCAAGCTCCATTTGTATAATGCATAAACTGGTCCTAACTTGTGATCACATAAAATATCTTTCAGAAACAAGAGTCAAACATTTTCATTTGTGTTTTGCATATAGCACGTATCTTAAAGCAATATATTGCACGTGAAAGGATGAGGAAGTGAAACAGATACTCTATTGTATGCAACCAGTCTAGATGTGTACATATGGAAACATTCAGTGTAATGAAAGGCTGGCAAGAAATTTCTATAATCACTGAGGTCAGGAGCAATTGGCAACCAGATCATCATCTTGTCGCCTGGTGCTTGTGGCATTTTAGATCCAACCTATGCTTTCATGGGGTTGAAATAAAACGCAATGTCAGATCATCACAGACCATAGTGCGTGTGTGTGCATGAGAGAGAGAGAGAGAGAGAGAGAGAGAGAGAGAGAGAGAGAGAGAGTCCATACGTGTGGAATTCTAACCTTGAGTTAGGACATGCGTTATCCTCCCTGGTGCTGAGAGTGTTCCAAATGTGCATTATGGTGGCCCTCGTGCCAACCAAACTTTGCTGGCCTAACTGTGCCAGCCTAACTCCAGGTTAGGATTGTGTCCTAAGAAAGTGAACAGGTGACAGGTGGATGAAGACAATTGCTTCAGCTTCCTGTAGGGCAACCTCTCATACTGGTCCAACATGCAATTTCCATGATGCAACATGCTTAGTTTGTGGGTGGCCCCAAGCCATTTCCCCACTGATTCAAAAATTTCATTAGCACTGTTAGCACACTGCTAGCACACTGCTAGCACTGTTGCCCAATAGTTCACTCGGTAGCATAGCTAAGAGGGCCCAAAATGGTAAGTACTTCAGGCACTACAACAGCTGTTTAAGTGGCCCATCCTGCTCACCATTCCATATCAGAGCCACCCCAGGCAATGACAACATCACACAGGTGTTCATCGAACCAAATGGTGGCAACTGCACATTGCCGTCGCTGCCCGGAATGACTCCAACTGTGTAGGGAGGTGCCATTTACACATCATGTTGCAGAATCTGCAGTAGTTACCATGCCACCTCCCCTGTAGCTACACTACTGGTATGACATGATAACTACAAAAAAAAAGTTGATTTAAGGCATGTTTGGGTTCCAGTGAAAACTCAAATGAACAGCAAAACATAATTTGATGGCTTCTTTCTCATGGGAACAGAGGCACAAAACAAGCTAGATTTATGTCTTTCCACTTTTAGTCTCACGGTTCTTGGCAATGTAAATAATTTCTGACAACCATTTTAATAAACTCAGCTCTTGCTAAATGTTGTCCATATTCCATGTTCTGCCAGTTATGCCTTTGCCTCAACTTATCAAATGCAGTAAATTACTTCTTTGAAAAGACCTTGTCTGAACATCCTGCCAAAATAATTGCAGTTCATTTTGCACTGGCATTTTAAAAATAGAATTACTCAGGGAAATACTTCCTTCTGCATAACTTTTAGGCTTGGAGCCTGCCCTTTGGCTTTCCACATTTAATTGTAATCTTAAAAGGTAGGGAGTCAAGCACAGTCCGAGATTCTGGGCAACAATTATGGGACAGACCATTAAGGAATATCCACCACTATGTCTCTCTCCAATCCTAGTCATTTTATAGTCCCCTGTAAGTTTCTCCAGCTAACATCAGGAAAAAGCCTCCAGTATGAGTTTAATAAAAAGCAATTTTCCCTTTTGTCTTTTTTGTATATACAATTTGTGTTGAAGTTGTGTTAATTGTAACTACGCTTGTGTCAATACGTATTTTATGTATGTAATTTTTCTAACCATTTTTTTCAGATTGGGGTTTTTTCCCCATTTTTCTTCCCTGTACTGCAGACCTGATACCAGATTATTAGAGAGCCATTCAACAGTTGATAACCTTCTGAAATCAAAAGGCCCCCATTTGTGGCATCACCAAGTCACACCCCTTGAATCTCAGGGCTTGGGATGCCTCTGACTTGGTAACCCTAATGGTTATTACTTTAGAGCGCAATCCTAACCTGGAGTTAGGCCAGCAATGTTTGGCCGGCACAAGGGGCACTGTAATCAGTGATGTCATGCACCCACTACGCACCACTACGCGAGTACCGGTTTCTAGAAGTTGAGCTGGCCTAAATCATTATTTGTTTGGCATTTGGACAAGTGCCAATCAAAAGTGAGTACCGGTTTCTAAATCATTTGGATGACACCACTGACTGTAATGTATACTTAGACCACTCCCAGAATCAGAGAGGCCAGCACACAGACGTGCAACATCCTCCCTCTGAGAGTGGTCCAAACGTGCTTTACGGTGGCCCTCGTGCCAACCAAACTTTGCTGGCCTATCTGTGCCAGCCTATCTCCAGGTTAGGATTGCGCTCTTAATTGTAATAGGAGCTGTTTCACATATAATTTCCATGCCCAAAAAGATATACCTAGATCTTCCATAATATTTGTCTGGGACACAAAGCTGCTGTGCATTGCAAAAATCACTGAAACAGGCTTCTTTTTTTCTAGCTTCCTATGTACATTCATTGTTGGCACTTTTTTAAGTGGAGTTCCTCTTATATTTAGCAGGGGGGAGTAATGGTCCCTCTTTCACCCCTGCGCAGTGTCTTTTCTAGTGACTGTTGCTCAGGGTGTTCTGCATTTTTATTTTTATTTTTTAGATTGTGAGCCCTTTTGGGACAGGGAGCCATTTTATTTTATTATTATTCTTTGCCTGTAAACCGCTTTGTGAACTTGTGTTGAAAAGCGGTATATAAATACGGTTGGTTGGTTGATTGATTGATTATTACTTAGCATTTGCACATATTTTTATCCATAGGATTTAGCTAGTAATCATTAGAAAATAACATAAAAAGCACCCCTAAAAATCTGAGAACAGGAACTAGAACTACAGTCCTCATCTGGAAATTGTATTATGCCAACTTGTAGAGGTGGGATCTGTTCAGTTGAGAGCAGAGCCATCGCTGGGTCTGACGGTGTCTGGGGCAGGGTGACAAAGTGACACATTGCCGCTGCCCAAGCACCACTGCGCCGTCCCACCCCATTCCCAGCATCTGGAATTGCTCCATTTAGGAGTGATTCCAAACACAAGGGAGGGAGGGTGACACAAGGCGGCAGCCCCTGCACCTCTCCACAAACTGCATCCCGGACAGCCACCATATGTCGACCCACAAACAGTCCACCTTTGGTTGAATGCCCTTCCTATGTTGAAATCAGGCCTTAGGTGAAAAATTTACTATTATATGTTGGGCAAAGGGCTTCTTTCCCAGATTTCTCTCCACTGTGGTACATATTTTACACAAAGTACAAGTTTGCTATGTACATGTACATGGGCTGGTAGTGATTTCCTTCTATAAAAGTCAGGCTAAAAACCTCTATGTGAGGACTTTGCAACTTCCACAAAGCAAATCTGAATCAGCTTTAAGAGGAGGTAATCCACAATGCAATAATATTCATCAGGACACAAAAGGCACCAATGTCTTCTACTGCAGAGAAGTCATTGAATCAAACCAGCTTCTCATCAGATACAGCCTCTACAATCACACCAATTGATGGAGATGTATCCAGTGATGTCATTCAGGGGAAACAGACCAGAACGGGCGTTCCGGATCCTAACAGGCTCCGTGGCTGGTTCCAGGTTCCCGACAAGTGCCAATCAAAAGTGAGTTCCTGTACCTAAATCATTTGAATGACACCACTGGATGTATCCCAATATCGCCTGCTTTCTTCTAATGTTTTCTCATGGGATCACATACATACACATGGCCAGAAAGGGCCATAGCTGCTTGTGTGTAGTGAATGCATGAACCCAATCAGTTCCCTACTTTGGAAATCTATTGATCTTACAATAAGCGCATATTGTATAAGCATTGCCCTGTAAGTAATGCAAGCCTTTGTCCCATGATACACAGCTAATACACAGGACTTTAGGGAAGCTCCTCAGTCACTGATTCTCTGCTGTACATTTCATGAAGGCTCCATTATTTCCTAGAAAGGCTGTGCTGCACAAGTATCTTTGCTGTGAAATTGCCTTTATCCAAATATCCTGGAGAACAAAAAGTATGAATATCAGATTGCATTTTGCCAGGACTACACTGATATAGGTCTCCAGTGAGGATGGAAGGTGTTGAACTAAGTAGGGCGATTCAAACATGCAAAACGGAAGGAGGTGATTAGCATAATGTTATTCTATATTTTCTCCTCCACGTCAAGCCCTTTCTTGGTGTTTTGCGTTTACAGGTGGATGACACAGTACGTGCCTTTTGTGTTTTGAAAACTGTCTTACTCTTGACGAGAGACCTTTTGCTAAAACCTCAGCTATCAGCTCTGCAATCTTGCTTAGATAAAGTTTCCGTCCCTCAAGTGTGGATGATAAATCTTTTTTTGGCTGAAGTTTAGAGAATTAGATTAGTAAAGGTTTTTTTGTGTGATCCTTGCTATCCGAGCTGATAGAGCACCTTAACAGCCCCAAAGAGACAGGCTGGTTGCTGTGATATTTCATACACGCATGTGCCTTTGTTCTAGGAAGGTCTATAATTCAATAAGTAATGGTCTATTTACAATGCCCTTAAATATACAGTAGAAAACTTTATCCGTGTGGCAAATGCCAGCTTTAAAAGTGCCAAGACAGCCAAATTGGTACAATAGTTTCATTGGATGATGGATTTGACTGACATGTTGTTTATTTCACATTGCTTTTATTGCAATGCTAACATTTTGCCTTAAACTTTTGAAAGGTTTTTTTTTTCTTTCACATATAAGAAAAGTGACAGATATTGTGGAAATGAACTGTTATTAATGTCAGGAGCATATTACCAACATTTTGCTATATCTCATCAAAGACAATTAAAAATGCAATGCAGGATTTTTTTAAAAAAAAAATGCTTATGCATGGAAAAAAGAAGTACCACTTTCCTTGACAAAAAACAGAATGGGGGGGGAAAATCCCAATTAATTTTGACCAAATATAGTCAATGTGCTGTTTGGGAGTTCTTTCTGTGTGTAAGCAATGATGATGGGAAGCAATAGGGAAGGTTGTTAGGCAGCCTTCCTGGGAATTCTTCACAGTCTGGTAGCCAGCATTTAGGGGCTTGGGGGCCAAGATAACAAGGCTGAATGGGTAGTAGATCATGGAATATAGCTTATTTAACTCAATGTGTGATCCCCAGCTTGAACAAATAAAAGAAGAAAAAGAGTTTGAATCTTCTGTAAGATTCAGACAGGGAAAAAAAACCTAGGCCAAAGAGATGAATCCACAGCTGTATTACAAAGGGACTGTTTGCATAACAAGGTAAAGGGAACTGAAATCTAGATGAAATCATTCTTACTGTAACAACTTCTTCATTAATACATGCATGTGGAATCTTGGTCCAAATGATCTGATTGCATCAGCATCCCTGCTGAATGTTGTGAATTTACACAGGGCTGCCTTCGGCACAAAATAGACTTTTGCTACCTAGTTCCTTGGCACATGCATATATTATACAGGGCAGCAGAAGCAGCAGTGGGAAAATGAAGGAAAAAATCTTTACTGAGGCTATAAAATGAGGCAATAAGGAAGTAGGGAAAGGCCAGGCAAGTGATCCTAGAAGCCGTTCAAGTGGGGGAGTAAGCGCCAGTGACATCTGATGCAAGAAACCCTCATTATGGAGGAAACTTCATTCATGAGATGAGTGCACAAAGGAAGAACAGGACAGTATTTACTGAGTATTCGAAGCACATTGTCTTATAGGAACCTCCCTGGAAATGAAGGTCATCATTATGTAATTTGGAGGTGATCTTGATCCTGGCCCTGTTCCTGAAGAGGCTGTAGCCCAGTTTCATCTGGTGTGCCAGCTGCTGCCCTTCCTGAAAAGCAGAACTGCCTACAGCCATCCTCCATGCCTGGATCACATCTTGATTGGATACTGCAATGTGCTCAACCTGGGACTGCCCTTGAAACGTATTTGAAAGCTGGTTCAGAATGTCACATCCCTATTGCTGTTGGGAATCAGGCACTGATGCTGGGGGTCATCATTGAAGCCATATGTGGTTTGGGCTCTTGATGCCTTAAGGACTGTCTTCTGCCCTATGAAACTGCCCACTTGTTGATACCTTCTGTGGAGGCTCTGTTCTGCATACTGTCATTGAGCACGGCCCAGTTAGCATGCACATGGAAGGGGGTATTCTCTGTAGTTGTCCCCTGGATGTAGAACTGCCTGCTTCTGCTTCTGCCTGTTTCTGCAACTTGCACAAACAATATTCAAGATGTACCTTTTTGGTCAGGTATTCAGGTTCTGGGTCAACACTGGATTGCTGATTGTCAACTGTAGTTATCACACTTCATTGTCGTCGTCATCATCATCATCATCCTACTACTGCTACTACTCATCATCATCATCCCCCAAGTCAATCACTCTTGGATATGAAAGATACAATTCGTGCTTCAAAGCAAAGAAGGAAAAATAAGAGCACCCGGAAAACAAAAGTATCTATAAAAGCACCTCTCGTGATCCTTAAGTGCATATGCTGCTTTTCTTTCCAGCACTTCACTTGAGTACACAAGCTGTAAATTATTATATGAAATGACAACTCCTGGTTGAAAACACATCTGTCAGCCCAACCTTTTTAATTAGTTGGTTAAAATATTTCATTCGTAAACTGTTAAAATAACATGATCTGATTAAAAACAACAGTCTCATTAGAACTTTTAAACAAGATTCTCTCTAGTAGGTATTTATAGATAAATCTGCTCAGTGAAGATGTCTCATGGCATTTGTAAATTCCTTAAGGCCCAATCCTGAAGCCGACAGTAAGCTGTTATCGCCAGCTCCGGTGTTGCAAATGCACGGTAAGGCGTGTTCGCGGCACTGCTGAAGGGCCTACCGCTGGTGCTGGACCTGTACTGTACCCATCGTGCAGAGCCTCACTACCATGGAGAGGCCGCCGCATGCAGTCAGTGCTACTGCAGACCAGTGGAGCAGCTTTTGGGGCGGAGAGAAAGCATGGGGTAGGCAGAACTGGGGAGGGGAGGGGAGACACAGCCCTGCGTGAGGGGTATGTCTGGCGGCAGCACTCACCGCCATATCCTGAACCTCCGGATGCCCAACACAGGGCTGCTTCAGTCTCCGCCAGCAAAATAGATGGTGGAAACTTGAGTAACCCCGTTTCAGGGGGCGGTGCTTTCCCCAGGGGAAGGAGACATATGTTCCCTTCTACTGAGGAGACTCCTGCAGCTGCCAAGCTTCCCACAGGATGCAGCAGTAGCCATTTCGGTACTGCTGCTCCTCTGGGAGCCAAGCAGCTCAGGATTGGGAATCCGTGAAATGAACTATTAATAAATACCTGCAAATTACAAGAAGTAAAATGCAAAAGAAAAGAAAAAAAGCATTCACTTCCAGGGAAGTCATCTTAAAGCCACTGAGCACAGAGATGGAGCAAATAGTTAAACCTGTAATGTTCAGTCCTTCTTGTAAGGAGGCATAGTGCTCTCAGATTGAGTGTGATTTTCGAGATGACAATGGCCCTTTAAATAAAGCCACTCTATAGCTAAATCACCCACCTGGCATAGAAATGGAGCTGTGTTTAAAACCCAACACATATTCTGCTGTTTTCATGTTTGTGAACTTTTCACCCACATTCCCAGTGCTATATTTTGATGATGTGGGGATATTCACTAATTCACTGCAGTATTGTTATTAAATGCGCCAGGGAACGTATTTCCAGAATTCTTCTGACGCTGCAATTCTAAAGGTCACAGCCATCCCTCTGATACATGAGGATGGAGTTCATTCACTTTATTTGCTAGAGCAGATCAGTGACAAAATCTATGTTTGAAAATAAATATTAAAATAGGGGGCAAAGTGGATGACACATAACTTGGACTGTGTTCCTGAGACATTATGTGCGATAATAGTAATTACTCTGCTTTCACCAAACTAAATAGATGGAGATTTTACCATGCCTGAATGTCTTTGCAGCAATAATTTAAATAACTAGACTCTGTGTATGGCACAGTGTGAAAGGGAGGTCATATAATCTACTAGGGAGTAATTGGAAAGAAAAGGAAACAAACTGAATCTGTAATATAAAAGTGACCTAGACTGGTCAAACCATACATTATGTAGACTCAAGCTATATCTTTTATTAATCCTCACCATTTTGATGACACAGTTCTAGTCTATGCAGACTTCAGAATGACATTTCCATTTATTTTTCCATCACCAATCATATTTATGCACTTGCACAATGCATAAAGGAGCTCATCCATGTACTGTGGAGGCAAATAACAGGGGAGAGAGCCAATTATGGGTAAAAAAATGCTCACAACTTCATTAAAATAGGCTAACTAGTGGAATAGCTATAGGGGGAGTGGTGTGGTAAGTACCGCAGGCAATGCAATGTGCTGTGGAAGTGGCCCCTCCTACTGGCAAGGCTCAACTGTTCACTGAGCACCTGCTGTTCACTGCCAGGAATGGCTCTGAATGAGAGGGACCACTTACACAGTGTGTTGTGGAATACAGCAATACCTGCAATACCTATACCACTGAAGCTAACCTAAGACTAGTGTGGAGGGCAGCACTACTATCTACAACAGGGTGTCAAACATAAGGCCTGTGGGTCAGCTGTGGTCCACAGAAGTTCTTTTTCTGGGCCTTGGGCTCTCCCAGCCCCACCATCAGCTGCTCTCAGTGGTCACTGCTAAAATGGCAGCCCGCTTGATGGTTGGCCTCTTCCTTATCTTGAAAATATGATCAAGATTTGCATATTTTCTCTTCTCTTTGTAGGTAATGTGTTTCTAAGCTAGAACAAGTGCCTATTTCTGTTCATGACCTGATTCATGAAATCCCTTCCTGCTTCACTTCCGGCCCTCAGCAAGCATAATAAATGACATTCAACCCGCTTTATGAAATGACTTTGACACTCCTGGTCTAGACCTAACCATACATTCCAAGGAAAAAACTGGGCTGCCACATCAGCCACAAATGTCCCCCTTGGCTCCCAGCCAGCTTATCTGAGAGCATAATCCTATACTTGTGTTGCTCTTGTCCAGCTCTGTCATAAAGATGCCATCAAGCGCATCTGTGCCAGCTAGTTGGCGCGCTGGACCGGTGCAAGCAGCAAGCACTCCTGCGCCCGTCAGCAGCGCCAGCTGTGTGCTGGTCAAGCATCAGTGGCGCTCAGTTGCCGCAGGACCTCACAAAGTGGGTGCCAGAGGCATGCCGGGGGCATAATGGGGCAGCGACGGGGCGGTGATGAACAACGGCCGTAGTGCCAAATCCTAAACCCCATTCCCCAGCCTTGGCAGCCCCGATTTGGGCTGCTGCTGAGCATGTTGACCTGCGCCTGCAAAACAACAGGTGCAGAGATGAGCAGCCCCATAGGGCTGCCTGGGGCTTACCCATCTGCAAGGGGAAAACCTCCCCTTGCCTTGTGCTGTGCTGCTGCCTCCTAATGGCCTAAGGATGCAGCCCTGCTATGTCACCTGCTTGTCCACCAGGTAGTGGCTCCACCAAAATACCACAAGCCCCTGAACATACCCCAGTACATGTTGTGGCCTCTAAGATCTGCTTATGGGCCCTGGCTCTGCTTACACTCTTCATTAGACATAATGCTTGATAAAATTCTACCATCTTACAGTTTCAGAAATAGGCCTCTGGCACAGGAAGGAAGCTCATTCCACAAAATCCAGTGGAGGCACCCCTCCCAAACCAGACTCTACCCTGCTAAGCAAAATTATACACACTTCTAATTAGAACAGGATACAATTAATAGGATACTGCTAATTAGAACAGCATACAAACAGGATACTACCCATTATGGGTAGCTGGTAAAAAGCCTAGGAAAACTTACCTAATTACATGCACAATAGTACCCCACATGCCTCAAGATAAGACTTGGCATCTAAATTAAATCCACTCTTTCTGAATTGTTGTATAATAACAGTGCATGGCACTTAATAGAGGCATACATTATCTTGGTAATCTTTAGGGCCAACCCATTGATTAGGCCAATGGTTACCAACCTCCTGTGCCTGTAAGACAGAGTTGGGACAGGATGGAAGATCTGCAGACAATGGCGCCTGTCATTCCTGGGTTCTCCCTGCTCCCATTGCCATTTTGGAGCTGTACAGAGGCAAGGGAGGGAGGGAGGGAGGGAGGGAGGCCAACCACCACTCGCCTCTGCAAGCCACAAGCCGCCTCGTCTCTGGCTTCCTCCCGCTCCACCAGCAGGGTGCCCAGAGCATCTGCCCCCCCCTTTATTATGGTAGGACCGCCACTGTGCATGACAGGGAAGGCTTTTTCTCAATCAGTGGTCTGCGGTTTGGAGACTGCTGTTGTACAGAAAGGATTTGGACTGGGGGGAAAAAGCAGGGGAAAATAACTTGTTTTAACAGTTGCAATGGGAAGCTGTTTAGGGTAACGTGTAAGGGGCCAATTTAGATGCCACTCTAACTGGCTCCTTTAATTGCATAGAGAAGGAGCAGGACCCCACGTTTCCCCTTCTCAGTGAACTAAACTGGCTTGCTGTCCAAACTGCCCTTTTACATGAGCCGCCTTTTACTACCTTAAAGCAGTATTGGAACTGGGGCCTGGGCAGTTCAGTATTGTGCCAAGCTAGGCACGCTATTAAACGCAACATCTCAGTTTGTATTTTTTAAATATTTGAGAAGCAAGTGTGGAAGGTCCCGATCCTGCTCAGAACAATGGTGGGAACGTAGAGGCGGTTTAAAGATGACATTTCATGCCATTTTCTTGCTAAAAAAATGCCCTTTAAGCTACTATAGGATCCTGAAAGTGGCAGGGGCAACAGCGCCTTTGGGGAACCTGTAGCAGCTGGGTTTGTGTGTGTGTGTGTGTGTGTGTGTGTGTGTGTACTGCAATGGGAAAACAGCACTGGAGTTAAGCAACCCCTATTTCCTCAACATGGTCCTAATCTTCATGGTGATCATGAAGATGATGATGATGGACATTTTGGCACAGCCAAGTAATTGTAGTTTCTCAGTCTCTATACAAGACTCATAATGCACTATTAAGGAGCAGTAACGTTACAACAACATTATTTAATAATGTAACATTATTAAAAGACCAAACATTGTTGACAATATTTTTTTAAAAAAATTCTCACCTTTCTTAATGAGCACTCAAGGTGGCTTTAATATAATATATAATATACTATAATGAAAATACATGAATTAAAAGAAACTAAGCTGCAATCCTATGACATTTTCCTAGGAGTAAGCCCCATTAAACAAAATGGGACTCACTTATGAGGAGACATGCCTAAAATTGTGCTGCGAGACATTTGACATTGCATCTCATTTGGCCTCAAATCTCATAGATGTGGAACCCGAAAGTGTGTCACTGTGGCAAGATTGTAGCCCTAAATTGAAGAGAAAGAAAGAAAGAAAGAAACGTGAGCATGATTTTGGGCACCTGGATGCTATGTGCCTGACTTCCTTTAACTCAACATGACAGGACCTTTTTTGTAACGGAGCTTACGCCAGAAGAGCACTCTAATTTGAAACATTGATTGCAATCAGTGAAGTGGCTACTGTACATAATAGCTGCTCTGAGTTCCCTTTGTGCTCCACTGATGTGACCCAATTTATAAAATGCGAGGCACTGATGCACTACAGACTGGCACATTTCAGGACCAGCTGCTGGGGATGCGGCTGCTACCTGTCCTTTCCCCTCTCCTCTTATGCCCTTTGTAGCATCCATTTGAACCCATTTGTCTAGTTACATATGCAGGCTCTGAAATTTAACATTGTATGTTTGCTGTAAATATGAAAATAAACAGCCAGAGGGAGGAAAGAGCTCAGGTTTCACCTTCCTATCAAAAGTTGCACATCCACATATGAGACCACCCAGGAAGCAAGTCTTACATTAGCCCCAAGTGCTAGTCATGAAGATGCAATGTTTAACCAGCTGTTGAATCTTCCTGTTCCAGGGAAACGCTTGAGGTAAGGAGTGATTATAATGCTCAGTATGAAGCCTATTTAATATCTGGCAGAATATGTGTTGCCAGTGTAATGATCATTTAAGGATTCACAAGCAGACACAATGTTTCAGACATTGCATTTTTTTCCAAAACAATCCAACTCTGAAGTATTACAAGGTTGAAGGTGGGGGAATACAAGCCCTCTTGTGAGCCTGACAAATGTGTTGGAGACTGGGGCCAAGGTACCATATTGAGCTTTTCTCTGTTCATTTTTGCCAGTGTCCTCATTCGTAGTCTTCACATGATCTATTTCTCTTTAATCTGTTATCATGCTTCTCCTTTACTTCCAGAAAGATTGAAACCTAAACCTAGCTCAATTGTTGGATTATGCTGCCGTCTAGTGGCAATACGAAATAATTCAGTTGCAAAATGTTGTTCCATGTGTGGTTGTTTTCTTTCTTCTGAAAGAATGCTAAGATTGTACAGCCATGGATGAGATGAGAGCTTGTGGAAGTGCTAGTGTCTTACTTGGATCTGGGAAAATTGTAATTGCCTTGTCGTTCTATTCCAAGAGGCATTTTTTAAGGGTGGTTCTCTTATTTTAGCCCCTATTTCAGCACCACCAGCAGCAGCAAAGCACCTTTCCATATCCAACCCCGGGGCTCAGAGGTGCTACTGCACTACCCAGGGAAAGGGGAAAATATTCCCCTTTCCCAGGTAACATGCAGCAGCCCAGATGGGGCTACTCAAAGCTGTGCCGCCAAAATTGGCTGTGCAACTTTGAGCTGCTGAATTTAAGCCACCCAGGCTGGGCACGGAGGTTAGGATGAGGCCCAAAGGCCAGATCATGGCTCTTCCCCCCTCCCCAGACCAGGCTGCCCATGGGCCACCCGTTCCCTGCCTCCCCCACCCTGTTCCACCTCCAGCCGCCCTTCCAGCATCCTTGTGCCACCTTCAGGCCACCGTGGCCTGGGCGATTTACATGCTTTACATCATTAGGATCACGCTGTGATGCCCTCCAGAAATATAGGTATAGACAACAGTTGAACAACTGCAATGAACTGCATCAATAGGAACATTGATCATTATACAGGCTTAAACTCTTGGGTGGAGACTGAACTAGTGAGAATCCAAAACCTGAGTTCAAATATCTGAACTCAGTACTGAAGCAGTAGGCTGAAGCAGTACTGGTGGTGGTAGTGGTGGTGGTGGTGGTGATCGTGAAGATGATGATGATGGACAAGTGTGACATTTTGGCCCAGCCAAGTAATTGTAGTTTCTCAGTCTCTATACAAGACTCATAATGCACTATTAAGGAGCAGTAACGTTGCACTCCCCAACAGATGCAAAAAAACCAAGATCCCATGACATATATTTTTGTCTTTGGGTGGCTTTCTGGAGCACCCACTTCCCAGATTTCCAGCTAATGTCCAAAGGAAGCACAGTTATTTCCAAATGTTGTCTAATGTGAAATTGTAAATGGACCTGAAGCTTTCCGACTACTTAATCAAAACGTTTTACGGAAGCCCACATTTTCAATGGGACAAACAATATTTCTCACATTCTATATGTGATTTTCACTTTTATTAGAATTCTAGGTGAATGTGCAGGTTCTGCCTTTGTTGAAACATTTAGAGCACAATCCTAACCTGTGCTGGAACAGGCTGGCCGGCAAACCTGTGCTGCATCCTAGCCAAGTTAGGAGACAGCAGCATCTTAGCTTGGGCATGAGGACAAACATCAGCTTGCCCCACGGTAAGCTGCAAATCTACGTTGGATCTACGCCAGCAAAATAGCGGGTATCAGTCTATGCAACCAGGAGCGGCCTGAATTGGGGCTCACAGCCTAAGCATGCTGCTGGTGCAACACCAGGCTAGGATTGTACTCTTAAGGAATGTAGAAGGAACCTGAACACATTTTTGATAAGACTAGCAAAGGAGATGTGAGTAACGACAGGTGGGTCCACCCATCCGTAGCCTATGCTAAACTCATAAATCTTCTGTTTGGTGCTGCTTTCACATTACATTCGTGGCTGCCTAGAGAAAGATACTTTCCCCAAAACTGTAAGCAACGCTAGTTAAAATATGGAGAATCGTGGCTACTTCACATATAAAAGCAGCAGCAGCAGCAGCAGCAGCTGTACATTAAAAATTAGCACGCTCCCGCTTCTATCATGTAACATCTGAAGTTTACATCATGCCTCAGGGAAATCAGGACTCCCCACAGCAGTTTCTGTATGGATAAAAAAGATATCACATAGATTGGAGTACACAGGAAATCTTTAACAAGTGAAACATGTAATCTTATGTGGCATGTAATCTTATATAGCATATTATATACACATTACATAATCAAATAAATGCAAGAAAAATTATGTTTCTTGTATTTATTTGATTATGTAAATAAAGGAAAAGAAATGGATACATTCTTGTAAAGCTATTTGAAAAAAGGGGGAACATCTATTATCCTCCTGTTATTGTTGAACCAATCTAGACATAGATTAGCCAGCTCACTGGTGTGCTTGCTTTTCTTTAAATAGTGCACACAAGTTGAGTGCAATCCAGATTCAGATTGTAGTAGGGATGTGGGGCCGAGGGTATTAAGCCAATGAAAGCTGGTTTCCGTACAAATAGCATGCATGGAAGACCTGGGACTGATTGGGGCTATGGGGTAAGATTAAGAGAGCAATCTGAACCTGGAGTTAGGCCAGCATGGTTAGTCCAGCAAGGTTTGGCTGGCACAAGGGCCACCATAGTGTGTTTGGACCATTCTCAGAGTTAGGGAGGATGACGCACATCTGTGTGCTGGCCTTTCTGACTCTGAGAGTGGTTCAAGCATACTTTATGGTGGCCCTTGTGCTGGCCAAACTTCGCTGGTCTAACTGTGCTGGCCAAGCTCCAGGTTAGGCTTGCGCCCTAAAGCTCCTCCCTCTTCCCTTTCATAGTCCCAATCCAGATTGTTTCCTGCTATTTTTTTAATATAAAAGAACACATTTTATGTGACACGCCGTGTGACATGATCATGTCAAAATCATGTCAATTTCATCCCTAAAACAAGAGTTATCATGCTTCCATATAGGAAAACAAATCAAGAGGTTCTTGAACATCCTGGAGCTCTGACATATCGAGATGCTTGGTGTGCAGAGTCTCTCAGTTCAATGCAGTGTTACCAAAGACTGCAAGATCTTCACTGAATACACAGAGCTCCCTTGACATTGCAGTGCTTTCTGGAAGCTCTGTGTGTACAACATGCTGTCCAAAGAGATCTGAGCCAGAGGTCATAATGTGGGTTCTGTTGGGGAATGTTATACAATATCTGTGGGAAGAAACAAGTGAGTTCTCCTAAATAAAAATGTGGTTGTTAAGAAGCACAGTATATCTTCTTCTCTGTCCAAGTGACATTCTGTTCTCATAAGAAATCTACAAGAGTATCTCACAACTTTCCAACATTAAATCAGATATAGAATCTTGGCAGTAAAAATAGGTGCTCTGATGCATACTGTACAGTCTTTGCCCTCTAATAGCATAGTAGGACACAAAATCCCATTACTTGCTAATGATGCCAAACTGCTGTTAATTGCATCATATCCCTTTGTGAAATAATGCATTGTAAGCATGGAATAATCTCAAATCACAGCAATACTGAAATAAAATAAATGTGTTTGCAGCTTTGTAAAGGTGGCCTGGGGAAATGTTCAGAAAGATTATTGGTCCATTTGCGTTATTTGCTTAACGTATCATTTTTAGTAAATAATTATGTTCATTATTCCTGTCTTTCACTTGAAAGGGAAGGAGTGCAGAAATATCATTTTTGTTTTATTGTGCACGTGTATATTTGCTTTGGCAAAGAGAGTCCTAATGTGGTCTTTATTCCTAATAAAAGAGGCTTATAGCATAGATGTGCAAATAAATTATTTAATGGTTCAGCATAACTGGAATGATTTAAGTAAAATAGCTAAAAATCAATTGGCAACTGAACTAATTAGCTTCTCTTCTTCCTTATTAGTCTGTGTTATGTTAGGACTCAACAGTTTCAAAACATTTTTTGCAACTCCAGAGAGTCAAGTCACATTAATCCAATGCATTCAAAGACCAAGTGAGTTATTTGTTCCATGTACATGTGCAAGTTACATGGCAATTGCCTATTAAGATACTAATCAGAGGATGGATGTCGGGAGGTCTGAGATTATTAAAAGCCCTATGCAAATTAGGGGAATTCAAGATTGATTTGCATTGTGTGAAAGTACTGTAAAACAGGAAAAATTATTTTCATAGAACCAGTCTTGTTATGAAGAAGCAATAGGGGAGAACTTATTTTTCTTATTTTCCCCTGCACAATCATGAAATATGATAGACATGATCAGGACCATGAAATTGGGGGGGGGGAGGGCAGGGGGCTTTTGATTCCAGCTTATTTGCCACTGGCATAATGACATTGTGGTGGTGGATCGGTATAAAAACTTGAACTATAATGGGAAAGCACAATGAGGCAAATAAGATGGATACCTTCTAACAATATCTCTTGCCCAAAGCTTCAAGTACACTTCAAGGGCTTCATGGAATGTTCCAGGGCCATTCCATTGTAAGTGTTCTCCTAGCATACAAAACTTTGTGATGGAGTCTAGTGCTATAGGAACAGAAATTCAGCTGTGTATCAGTATACAGAAAGAGATAATGTTCAGAATAAACTAATCCACCTTTGGGCCCTTCACGTCCAAGGCCAGCTCTTTCATGACTGAAGGCAGTTGCCCCGTGTGGAAGATTTAAGGTTGGCATCCACATGCCTGCTTTTACCACTCTTCTTCTTCCTCCTGCTGCTCCCTGAATTTGAAAAGGAAGTGAGAAATGGAGCAGAAGAGAAAGTGTATAAGTGAGAACAATATTGGGCTAGACCATCTGACATTCTGCTCTCCCCCGTCCCTTTCTCTTCTTGTTCCCCTCTTCCTTTTTTAAACTAGGGACCAAGAGGAAGAAGGGCAGTAGTTGGTGCACCATAAGATAAGGGGGGTGGCATTTGGCCAACCATGTCAGGTACCAGAGGTCTTAGATTTGTTCTATTTGTACCAAATATATGTGTTACTTCCAGGTTCATAGGCAGTATGCCTTTGAATACTAGCTGGAGTACCAACTAGTTGTTGTTCTACCAATGTAGAACACAATAAAAGTGTTCTAGGACTGACCGATGTCAAATAGAAAACGAGGAACTGCCTAGGGAAAAAACCATGGCCACTTTCCAAAACCAGTCCATGAACATTCTTTGAGAGAGTTCAACCCACATAATTCATTTGATTTCCCATGGACTGACATTAAAAAGATTTATTCTCATTAAATATTATGTTCCCTTTCTCGCCAATATAAGAAATAAAGGAAGATGTTCAAGGGACAAAGGGACAGCATTTCCTAAAACAGAGTATTGAATATGGAAAATGAACTCATAGGAAAAAGGGTTCATATTCACAAAAATAAAGGAAATATCAGAAATTTGTGAAAGATGCTCAGAGGAGAGGCAAGAGGAAAACAAAAACCTTCAGGAAACAATAGAACTTGAATTGCTCCCTATACTTGGCGAAGAGAAGTATTAGGCAGAATCAGTGAATTTATCATTGTGTTTTGGAATGACTATATCCTATAGGACAGGCGCAAGAGGATATTGAAGAACAGAACACTGCAGATAAAAATGTGTAGCACAAGGCTGAAGATGAATGAGGAGGTGGAGAAGTAGTTAAGTGATGATAAAAAAAATAGGACTAAAAACTAAAATTGCCAGAAACACACTCAAGAACTAGAAGCAAACAGAGTGCATTTGAGAAGACAGGAGAAAACAGTGGACCAAATGAAGCAATGCACTGGAGGGACACGGAAGAGGAACAGAAACTATTCAAGAATAATGAACGTATTCCCTCCAAGTACACATTATGTACTATTGGATATGCAAGAGCAGTAACACACACAAAGTCTCATCATAATGCAAGCAGGGACTGCATACCACTCTGAAAAGGCCCAGGGAAGAAAAACGGAGACTTGTTAAATAATTTGGAGATGGTGCCAACATGGCACTCACTGTATCCCACGGAGGAGTTTAGAGGCCTCCGCAGGAACTCTAGACTTCCCCAGGGTAAAGGAAGATTTGTTCTCTGGGGCAACCCCATGCTAAGTCTACTTGGACCTGCAGTATCACTGGTGCAAGTCCAGGTGGACCAGGGTTGGGGGATCATGATGGCTGTGCACCACAGCCATCAATATTGCCCTCTTCCTGGCCCTAAGCCGCCCTCCCCTCTGCCCATCACAGCCTCATTCCTCCCCCTCTTGCCCTTTTCCATCTCTCCCAATTCCCTTCAACCCCCTGCTATGACTTACCGGTGTCAGTGGGCATTCTCAATCTGCTACCAAACCGACTAGCCCCCTTGCCACTTGTGGCAGAGCTCAGGCAACGCTGAATGGCTTGTTGCCTCTTACAACAGCTGGAAAAGGCCTGATGCCGCCAAAACATTAGTTTTGGTGGTGTAAGGCCTGAATAGGATTGGGCTGTAAATCTATAGCGAAGCACAAACAATAATTGTAACAAGCCAGCAGTGGTACAATCATAACCTGGAGTTAGGCCCGCACAAGTCACGGACGTGCATCATCCCTGATTTCAGGTGTGGTCCAAATGCACTTTAAGGTGCATTTGCGACTCTCCTGGGCCGTCACAAGTGACTTGTGCTGACCTAACTCTAGGTTAGGATTGCTCCTTTAATGTATTTAATTAGTTTTGATGGATTAATGAACAATACAATACAATAAACCTTTATTGGAATAGATAACTACAAAAATAAGGAAACAGAAGGTAATAAGCAACCAAGAAAGGAAATAGTGATGGTATTAAATGTCCAATCACTACAGTAAAGCAGCATTAGGCCTGAGATTCCGTCCTGCTAATACTCTAGAAAGAAAAGAGGCAACTGTAACCTCCAGTGTGGACAGCAAAAACCAAAGTTTAACTGAGTCATCCCAACCCTAGAATCTACTCAGTACAGGGACCAGATGTTTTTTTCGGAGAGAGTTATGCTGTGCTGTGCACAATAAAGAATATGCTCCAGAGTCTCTATGGAGTTCTCGTTACAAGGACATGTTCTCTCAGAGTGGGGGACACCACTAAACCTACCCACCGTTATGGCTGAAGGAAATGTGTTGCATCTCTCAAGGGAAGAAACTCTCCTTGCTTGAGGACAATGGAGATGAAAGAGGAAGGGAGCCAGTCTATCAAAAGTGACTGGGGTACGAAAATAAGGAGGGAACAAGTAGTACCTCAGAATGCCAGGTGCAAGGGAGTGGCAACAGAAAGTAGATATCTTGTCCTGTGTGCTCCCTGACGCATCTGGTGGGCCACTGTGAGATACAAGAAGCTGGACTAGATGGGCCTTTGGCCTGATCCAGCAGGACTCTTATGTTCTTAAATGACTTGTTGTCTCAACACAGATGTAAACTATTGGCAGTCAGAGCTGGATTTTGTATGTGTTCTATTCTGAGATGGGAATATCTACCATTATCACATTCTAGACAATTAAAAAGAAAAAGTTCTCCTGTCTTTTTTATCCCTCCCTCCACATGCTTATTTGGCTTACTTTCTTGCTTGAGCCTGTGTTGCGAAAGCTATTACATTGTTTTCTTGATCCACCATTCAAGTTCTTTAGAAAGGTGTTTACCAATAGCAGCAGCAGCAATGGCAGACCTGAGGAGATAGCAGGAAAATTACACGTTGCAGAGAGGCTTAAATGACATGTGTTGAGGAAAATTAGGCACAGTGTAAACATAAGTTAACCTCCGAGCTGAACCCAGGGAGTGATATGCCATGACATCGGTTCAGTGTAAAAATGTCAGATTCCATTAAGTTACCAGTCGTAGCGCCGAGAAGTTGTTATTTCTGAGAAGAAAAAAGTGGAGGAAAAAACCAGCGCAACTGAAATGTTGATAAACTCTCAGGCACTGCCTGAGCAGACAGGTTCAGGTGAAATGATTGAAAAGACCAAGATGCCTTTCTGCCTCACGCTTCAGTCTATTCTGTTTTGTGCTCCCAAACACAGTGCACCAGCTCAGCCACTTTCTTAAAAAACAAAATGATACATCAGGAAGACAATAACCCCACTCCCTTTCTGGAATCGTGATTAATGGCACTGAATTTTCTGCACTGTCCAAGGAATGGTAACAATGGTAACATTTCAACCCTGTTTTTCACACAATAATGGACCCGTATGTAGCATGCATAGCTGATATCACCTGCACCCAGTGATGTCATCCGGGTGCGCCAAGAACCAGAACGCCCAGATGATTGGCAGCTCTCCCCCCCCCATGGCGGAGCACAGCCACGCCTCCCTGCGCCCAGAATCGCTCCATTTCGGAGCGAACCAAGTGCAGGGGCGGGCGGGAGGGCGCAAAGACGCGCGGCTTCTGCTGCGCAATGGCGCCGTTCGCTGCCAGCCCCTCCGGAGGAAGCGGTACGGCGTACCGGCCCGTTCCACCAGCATGCCATCACTGCCTGCACCCCATTTTGAGTTCTGTCCCTGATCACTACCAGGGTGACATTAACTAGGGGAAAGATTTATTTATTTTTTGCGGAGAACGTGTGATCAGGATCATCTCATTTTATTTACTTTATGTGAGCAATTTATACCCTCCTTTCCCATGTCAAAGCAAATGCCCAAGGCAGTTTACCGAGAACATAAAAGTACAATGTAACCACAATAAGTAAAACACATTAAAAAATATTTAAGTACATTAAACATTTTAACATGAGCACAGAGAACGTTCAAAAATAAGGGGAGACCTAAACTCTGCTCATCAGGCCATTTGGAGGGTGGGAAACAATGGACTGAACCGCAGTTCCATGCACAAATGCAGGCCCTAGCCCAGGGGTTCTCAAACTGTGTGCCGCAGCACCCTACATCACTGCAGTGCACTCACAGGGAAGCTGTGGGATGTCTCTGGCAGCTTCTCCCTCTCCACTCTCCTAGGCGACAGCATTTTGGTCATCGAGGATAGCGCGAGATCTTGTGCTACTCTTGCAAGGAGTGCAGTGCTACATTGCAATAGCAGAGTGCCGTGGAAGAAGGGTGCTGTGACCAAAGGCGCAATCCTAACCTGGAGTTAGGCCGGCACAGTTAGGCCAGCAAAGTTTGGCCGGCACAAGGGACACCATAAAGCATGTTTGGACCACTCTCGGAGTCAGAGAGGCCAGTACACAGACGTGCACCAGACTCAGAAAGTGGTCCAAATGCACCACCACTATGGTGACCCTTGTGTCAGCCAAACTTTGCTGGCTTGATGTGCCAGCTTAACTTCAGGTTAGGATTGCACTCTAAGTAAGTTTGGGAACCGGTGCCCTAGCCCCTCTCCACTATTTGAAAATGAGCATCTGGTGAGTGTTCCGCTTCTTGGTCTCTTTGCACCATTACAGAGCCATTATTCTTCTGACAATGCACATATGAAACTGCCTTTAAAAAGGCAAAGGTTTCCCCATGACTGAATCGTCTAGTCGTGACCAACTCTAGGAGGCAGTGCTCATCTCTGTTTCTAAGGCAAAGTGCCGGCATTTGTCTGAGGACAAGTTTCCATGGTCATGTGGCCAGCATGCCTATACACCAAGGCGCACGGAATGCTGTTACCTTCCCACCAAAGTGATACCTATTCATCTACTCGCATTTTTACGTGCTTTCGAACTGCTTGGTTGGCAGGAGCTGGGACAAGCAACGGGAGCTCACTCCATTGTGTGGTTTCAAACTGCCAACCTTCTGGTCAGCAGTTCAGTGGTTTAACCTGCAGCACCACCACATCCCTATTATGAAACTGCCTTACCCAGAGTCAGATTACTGGTCCCTCTAGCTCAAGATTGCTGATGCTGACTGGCAGTCAGGGACAAGCATGTGCCTTGCCAGTGAGCTTCATCTCCCAAACGTCCCTCATGCAGCCTTAATCATCATCCTGGAATTCTCCTATCCCATCCAGAGCCAGTTTTAGGAGCAGGTGACTACTTAGGATGCTTGGCTTGGTGGAGTGGAGTGGAGCATTTGGGACTCCTCAGTCTAGAAAGAAAGGCACCTGAGTGGAGATGTACAAAATTATGCATGGAATGGATAGAGTGGATAGATAGATGTTCTTTTCCTTCTCTCACCAGAACCAAGTGACATCCACTTAAATTGAGTGTTGGAAGAGTTGTAACAGATAAAAGAAAATACATTTTTACCTAGCAGGTAATTAACTTTTGGAATTCCTTGCCACAGGAGATGGCAACAGCTTCTGGCCTGGCTGCCTTTAAAAGGGGCTTGGACAGATTCATGGAGGAAACGTCCATCACAGGCTACAGGCTATGATGGATACGTACAACCACCTGGTTTTAGATGTAGGCTACCTCAAGCCAGATGCTAGGGAGAGGCAGAGGGATGTAGGCAACTTGTTGTCTTGTGTGCTCCCTAAGGCATCTGGTGGGCCACTGTGAGATACAGGAAGCTGGACTAGATTGGCCCTTGGCCTGATCCAGCTGGGCTCTTCTTATGTTCTTATATCGTGGGGCATTTCAGTTATTTTTAATATGAAAGTATTTATGAGAGGGAATAAATCTGTTTTGAAAGGCAGAGAGAGAGAGAGAGAGAGAGAGAGAGAGAGAGAGAGAGAGAGATGAATACATTACAAAGTTATAGATCCATGTGCACAAATGTATTGCCGTGTAAGGCAAAAGTGATAAATCATTCTTGCAGATCATGCATCAACACTGTGAGAAGGAGGACAAATGCCATTTCAAAAACAAAGTATAAAGAGTAGCACAGATGGAGAATTCACCAAAGACTCTCCTTCGGTTTTGGGCTGGCCCTGATCCACTCCAGCGTTCCACTACTCCTTCCTCCCTATAAAAAAAGGGATAGCCCTACCCCTTTCAACCCTATTCACAATTTAGCAATTCCACACTATTTCGTTTAAGACAAGGTGAGTTTCTCCAGCGATGCGCCATGCCAGATGCTCTGCTATCCCACAGAGATACATCTCATGCTTTCCCCTTTTTGTTTTCTTTGCACATTCACACAATAGGAGCATGCACTGTGCAGCTGTCTGCATGTATTCCGTCTTTTTTTTTTTAATTAAGGAAGCCCAAAGAGCAGTTGACGGAGTGCAAACAATAGCCCTGGGACAACGCAAGGAAAGTAAACTGTTAAGAACTGCAGGAAGGGGTGTTGATGCGGACAGACCTTAATGATCAGAGCCCCCATCGGTATGATGTATCTTCCCTCTCCTTTGATAGCCCTATGCATTAATATGCAAAAGAAGTAAAGACAATGTTCCTCATCTACAAAATGCTAGACAGGAGTCCTCAAAGGCAATATCAATGGCTCACAGGCTCAATTACTGCAGAACACCAAGGACAATATGGAATGGAACAGAATTCTGGGACCGTATGAGCAATAGTGAATAATCTCACTATCTGAATAATAGTCAGTTTGGGCTGCCTTATTACAGGGACAGGCAATCCCCATTGGCAGGAAGTGGACACTAGGGATTTGGGAGGTTGGCCTGTTTCCTTCCATGATTAATTTTGCGCCGGAGGGCAAGTGCCAGCAGTGCTCATTTCTTGTCTCAGCTCCTGCTGTCACTTCAACTGTCAGGGAGACAGCGGGAGTCCAAAAAAAATGAAAGGAGCCACCTTAAAGAAATGCGGTGCCACTCTGTCATTTTTAAATTGACAGCTTTTTGCAGTCCAATTTCCTCAAGAAAAAGAAAAGGACTTTCATTTTCACCTCCCACTGCTACCTTGACAGGGAAAGACATTCACCTGTGTTTGAATGCCTGTGGGTAGCAAAAATGTAAAACTGTGTCACAGTGTTTTATAAGTGGGCTCGGCCTACCCCAGGAAGTATAAAATGGTTCAGGACGGGTGGAATTCTAACCTCCACTGACTGGGAAGCAACAAAGGGAAATGTGTCCACCTGGCCTTCGTACAGTAGGAGCGCATTGTACTGCAGAATACCAATGAAGGCAGAGCAGTGGAAAAGGGCACAGAAAGGGAGCATATTAGTTCATCCGAATGGCAGGAAAAGCTGTTGAAGCAAGCCTTCGCCACAAGCTTGTAATTAACTGGAGATTTCATGGAGGGCACAAAAATTTGGCGTGGCTGAAAGAGTAATGAACAAAAAAAAACGTTGCTCCTCCTGCCGAATACAAAACAAAGGCTCTCTTTCCATGGAAACAGAACACTGGATGAAGATTATTTGCATCTTAACGGTCCCTCTTCATCCTAGCATGGCATCTTTTTTGCTGGTATCTTAGTTTTCAGTTGAGACAGGGAACAATTCCATTATTACTATTACTATTACTATGTAAATAACTTTGTTGACTACTTTTGCTTGAAAAGCAGTATATCCATATTCTTGTTGTTGTTGTTGTTGTTGTTGATGATAATGATGATGATGATGTAACTGAGGCTGCAATCCTATCCACCCTTTCCTAGGAGTAAGCCCCATTGACTATAATGGGACTTATTTCTGAGTAGACAGGCATAGGATTGGGCTCAAGGAGCACAATCCTAACTGGAATTAGGTCGGCATAAGCTAAGCCAGCCAAGTTTGGCCAGCACAAGGGCCACCATAAAGCATTTTTGGACTACTCTTGGAGTCTGGGAGGATGGCGCACATCTGTGTGCTGGCCTCTCTGATTCCAAGAGTGGTCAAAACATGCTTTATGGTGGCCCTTGTAGTGGCCAAACTTGGCTGGCTTAGTTTATGCCGGCCTAACTCAGTTTAGGATTGTGCCCTAAGACCCATTAAAGTAAATATAATCTGTGTAAGACCCATTAAAATAAATGTGACCAGGTAAGTGTACCTAAGATTGCAGTCTGAAATGTTTCTGAACCAGGGTCGTACCTACAATGGTGCAGGATGTGTGCAGTTGTACCAGGCAACAAGCTTTAGGGGGGCAACAAACTGAACTTGACATTAGTGGCCAAAATTGTGAAAAAAGCTTGGTAATTATGAATAATATCATCATGTTATATAACATTGGAAAGTTAATTTAATGCAGAATGCAATGAAACAGAGTATAATATCTTTACTCTATAAAACGTTATGGACAGAAACCAAGAAAATGAAAATATAACAGTCATGTAAAATTGTGGTGTGTTAAAAGTGCGGGTTTTAGGAATAATACTGTCAAGTTATATATCATTCAATGCAGAATTTCATGCAAAATGCAATGAAACAAACTGTACTGTAATATCTTTATTCTATCAAACGTTATGGCCAAAAAAACTAAGAACACACAAAAAACCCGTGACATAACTTCCTGTTGTGAGGTTACTTCTGAGGGATCATTTGCCCTCTGCACCAGGCTACACTTTCATTAACTATCACCTAGTTCTGAACTACAATTGGCTTGAAGCTCAACATTAAAAAAAACTAAGATCATGGCAACCATTCCCATCACTTCCTGGCAAATAGATGGGGAAGAAATGGAAGCAGTGTCAGAGTTTATTTTCCTGGGCTCCAAGATCACCACAGATGGTGACTGCAGCCATGAAATTAAAAGACGTTTGCTTCTTGGGAGGAAAGCTATGGAGAACCTAGATAACTTAATAAAAAGCCGAGACATCACCCAGCCAACAAAGGTTTGCATAGTCAAAGCTATGGTTTTCCCAGTAGTCATGTATGGCTGGACCATTAGGAAGGCAGAGTGCCAAAGAATAGATGCTTTCGAATTATGGTGTTGGAGAAGACTCTTGAGAGTCCCCTGGACTGCAAGGAGATCCAATCGGTCAATCCTACAGGAAGTCAAGCCTGATTGCTCCCTGGAAGGACAAATCCTGAAGCTGAAGCTCCAATACTTTGGCCACCTCATGAGAAGAGAGGATTCTTTAGAAAAGACCCTCATACTGGGAAAGATGGAAGGCAAAAGGAGAAGGGGGGGTACAGGATGAGATGCTTAGATAGTGTCACCGAAGTGATGAGCATGAAATTGGGTGAACTCAGGAAGCTAGTGGAGGACAGAGAGGCCTGGCGTGCTGTGGTCCATGGGGTCGCGGACACGACTTAGCAACTGAACAACAACCAAAGTTCTGAACTAACATTTCACATTATAGACTTACCTTTGCACCTGCAAACCTAGGAAAGTGATGCTGCAAGTGACTGAAGTGTGGAACTAACTGCTTCATAGTGTGCAACTCTTACTTCAGCTGGTTTAAAAACTCTCTACCCAAAGTTTCACATCTCTGTGCTGGTTTCCTAAAGGTGCCCACTTTTGTTTTATAACATGGATTCCGATATACTACTCATGAAAAAAATATTGTCATTCAAAATAATAAATTCCATTCCAAGATGGATGTTAACAGATTCATCTATGGCACTGGTTCCCAGGATCCACTTTTTAAAATGACGTTCTGTTGGCACCCACCTACCTTTATGAAATATTTTACAAATGTTTCGTTTTACCAGCAGCTCAAGCCTCTGGTGTTGTTGTTTTAATTATGGTGGGGAACCGCCTTCTAGTTGAGCTCCACGTTCCTTGGATTGGGACTACTCTGGTAACCTTGTGTCCCTTTGCCTGGCCAAGGCACATTACCTACTCATGAGTAAACACACACATGTGGCTCCTAGGACTCGATACATTTTTCTTGTTAGCTTGGAGAGGGGCACTTTCTTCTCGAGTGTTTATCAGATCAGGACCCTCCTAATGGTGTTGAGTTCCTCTCATCCTGCCCTTTTAAAGTTGATTGAGCCATGTTTGCCCACTTGTGAGCAAACATGCACGTTTCGGTTTAAGTATGGCTCAATACATTTTCCTTGTCAGCTGTCAGCTTGTCAGTTTCGCGAGCCACCAAGAAACAGGTCAGGACCCACCGTGAGTCACGACCCATAGTTTGTGAACCACTGATTCTATGCTTTTTATGCTTCTATATCCATAGAGCATTCAAAAAAGGGAGGGATTTGTATAGAGTCCCTGACTGAGAATATAAAAAGCCATTTGTTCCCAGAAAATACACATATTTATATATTCCTTAGACCAATTCAGATGGGAACTAGATGTGTTCAGGAGCTAGAAACAGTGATATGTCACTTTTTGTCAATAGAGTTTCAAAAACAAGAGTACACAAAGTGTGTTGAGGTGCAATTTGGTAGCTATCTTGCTGCCTGAAAGCTTGGGAGACAATGGTAGCATTGTCAATGTTTTATGATTTCAACACAGCTGGGAAGGTTCTGTGATAAGATACCCATTGCTTGGATACCTCAGTTGAAAATCTTAAAAGCAATTTAGTGATCTACTGTTTGACGTTAATGCATTTCCATCAAAAGTAATTTACGCTTTGAAAACTCTTTACCTGGGAGGCATTGAATTGCTATTGTTATGGTAAGCCTCCTGTATTTGGTGATAACAAAGATTAACTTTTGAAGAATCCAGTGATCTAGAAACCTGAAAGTTAGCAGGTCTTGCTCTAAAACATATCCAGACCCCCCCAATCCTTAATTATTGGGCATAATCTCTAGTTATCAGCATCATCAGTTCAGCTCCAGTAATTAATTTTCTTCAATGAATTATCAGAGTTGCTGTTTTAAAATGGATAAGTTTAGTATTTGTTTTCAAATATTTAATGGACGTTTGATGCGGACTTTGAAAATCACTGGTGGAAACCGAGACTTTTACTGCTTGTGCCTGATTTGCTTATTCCTGTGGATTTTTGTCCCGATAACAGCACAGAAGTAGCTCCATGGTGTGCCCATCCTTTTCATTCTCGTCACTTTCGAAGCAAAATGATTTCTTTTGCTTTGCAAATTATATGCTCAGAAGGTAGGGAGTATCTTTAACTCTTATTGAAGTCAGTGGGGATTTTGGGTGCTTAGCAACTCACAGAAAGCAAGATTTACTTCCGAGATTCTCCTTTCTTTTAGACTGCTTTCTTGTACACATGCAGAACTCCATTCCTTTCATTAGTATTCATTTTGATATATATAAATCTAATTTACAAATCGGGCATATTTCAGTCTAATTTGTCCTGACATAAAATAATCACCTTGGGGGGGATTTCTCGCGAGCTCAATTCGAGCAAAATTTGCAGTGGTACTTGGTTCAATCAATACAATAAGAAATGGCCAGCTTCTTCCAGGCCAGCAGGCTGAGAATGGTTCAGCTAAGAAAACGGCAACTAATCCAACACCATGACAGCTAGTGACAGAATCAGGCCACCAACACACGCTCTATGCTCCAGCTAATGACTCCATCCCTAGTCATAACAGTGTACCATGATATCAAACAGTCAAGAACGAAGAGGGATTTTAAAGGGGTCACCACAGCTGAATAGCATTTCATTTCAATGTTTTATTTCACTCTCAATTTTTTTTGGCCTTAAATAGCCAAGGAGAGGGGGCTAAAAACATTTCCTATCAAAGACCGTGACTGTGAAAATAATCACTTTTTCCTATCATATTTGAAGGGATAGTAAGGGGCGTGGTGGTGCTGCGGGTTAAACCGCTGCTGTTGGGCTTTCTGACAGGAAGGTTGGGAGTTTGAGACCACGCGACGGAGTGAGCTCCCGTTGCTTGTTCCAGTTCCTGACAACCTAGCAGTTTGAAAGCACCTAAAAATGCGAGTAGATACATGGGTGGGAAGGTAACAACATTCCATGAGCTGCGGTGTATAGTCATGCCGGCCGCATGACCACGGAAGCTTGTCCTTGGACAAACGCCGGCTCTACAGGCTTAGAAACAGAGATGAGCACCACCAGCGGCGGCATTCAGCCGGTACGCTGGGCGGGACTTACCTTTGACCGGCAGCCGTTACGCAACGGGCAGGCTGCCGGTCAAAGGTAAGTCCCGCCCAGCATACTGGCTGAATGCCGCCGCTGAGCACCACCCCCTATAGTCGGTCACGACTAGACCATTAGGTCATGGGGAAACCTTTACCTTGAAGGGACAGCCTACATGTGACCTGGGATTACCCACCAGCTCTGACAGTGACCTCAGTCAATTGCCTGAAAGATATTCCACCTCCCCCCCCCTCACACACACACACAGTCTGGTTTTTAATAGCCTGAGCAAGGAGGCAGCAGTTGTGAAGAGGGCGAGAAGGACAGGGTGCGTGTATGTAAAAGCAAGGAGGTGACAGCTTGCCCTGCTTTAGGCATGGAGGCAGGGCCTTCACTCTGTCCTATGTCTTATCTACTATCTCTTATCTACTGCTGCCTGCTGCTGTGCCCATTTTCAGAGCTGGAGCAGGTTCCAACTGCAGGTTCCGACTGTGGTACGACGTCACCGCCCCCTCCATGCAGCCTCGCCACACCCCCTGCTTCCAGAATCACTCCATTTCAGACCGATTCAGAGGCAGGGATGTCGGTGGGAGGGCCCAGCTCTGCAGCAGTTTTCCTCACCAGCACACCCAGCCCTCTCGGCTAACATTTTCAGACTAACATTTTCATAGGCATGGGGGGGGGGTGTCACTAGGTTTAGTTTGTCCTTAGCAATCACTAAGCGATCACTAACCCAATCGCTACTCTTAGCAATTAGTAACCCAAATTCTAATGATGGAATCGGGCAGCGCAATCCTAAGCAGCACTGGCAAGGCCAGCTGGCCAGCACACCATATCCAGCGCTGCTTAGGCGAGACTGGAGCCTCCCCGCGGCCAGGGCCCTTGCCGTAGAGGAGGCACAAGCCTCCCCTATGGACGCCTCAGATCTGCGCCTGCTCTGCCTTATGGCCAAGTCCAAGGTCCACCCTTGTCCCGGGCTTGTATGCCTGCCGGCCCACCTACAGCCCGCCCTCCCCCCCACCCAGAAATGCCCTCCCCCGCCCACTCCCTCCCTCGGCCTGGCTCATCACACCTCAGTGCCAGCTGGACTTGGTTGGCACAGAGAGAGATTAGTGCAGGTGCTCTGAGGCCGACGCTGCCTGCAGTCAGAGTCAGAGCACCGACGCAGGGGTGCCACTTTGCGCCCCCACGTTGACAGTACAGGGTGCCTAGGATGGCGCTCTGAAGCTCCAAATAGCGCACACACACCCGCATGCTGCATTCTGTGGGAGAATGTTGTGCTTCATCCCCTTGCCCTGGGGAAAGCCCCAGCCAGTGCAATGGGTCTACTCAGTCCTACTCAGTGCGCCAAAATCGCTGGCGCACATCTGAGTTGTTCCATGTCAGCAAATCAGGAAGTGGGACAGGATACAGCATGCACCAGCGCCACCAATCCCACCCCCTTCTCGAGCATGATCCACCAATGTGCTTCACAGCATACTTGTGGCCATACGCTGCATTGGTCCAGTCGCTCCATTGACATAAGGTGAGTATAGGATTGTGCCATTAGAATCTTAGAAAGGGCAATGTCTGATCCCTGGTGCAGATTAGAAAGCAGGTAGTATGCATGCTGAATGTGAGATATTGTGGCCAAATCTGGCTCTTGTGGTATATTGTGTGTAAGCTTAATGATGTGGTGCCGCATTAGATACCAGAATCTCTAAAGTTAGAACAGAAGGGAGGGAGGGAAATATGAAGCACATTTCATTTTATGCACAACTCCATGCCCAGCATCTCACAACGGCCCAGGTTGGAAAGAAAACAGCACTGTTTTCTTACAACATTTTAGAGGAACAGGAGGAATTCCTGTGCCTGGGCATAATGGCTGCGATCCAGGGAAGCAGACAGGGCAGAGTCTCATTGACAGCCAAGGTTTTTTTTTTCCTTCCCTTTTTCTGGCATAGCCATCCTTCCCACTTCTCTGTGGCATCTTGCCAGCTCCCTTTGAAACTCTCCAGAATTTTACTTGCTTAAGTGAGCTCTCTGGACTGCAGCTGGTGTCATTCAGATTTAGTTTAACTCAAACTTGTAATTCAGAAGGAACAAAACCGTGACTTCCTGAAATACCTTCCCTCAGAGTGGACCCACATGCTGCATACATCCATGAATACAGGTTGCAAACGCCAAAATGAACACAGGGATGGATTTTCAGGTGTGGATGTGTTTAGTGGTTCTCAGACTTACCCACAGCCTCTTCTTCCCGGCTCAGCCAGGTGCTGCCATCTTGGATCTCACATGATTTCATATCCAACATAGCAGCACCAGGAGAACAGATAGGAGGGGCTACTGGGGACATCCCTCTGTGCTCCTAGGAGTGGGTTGTGATACCATAAGGCATCACAATGCACACTTTGGGAACCCCTAGCCTTTTCCCAAGTTGCCACTTTTCCTATATAATCCTCCCACCAGTAATTTGTACCCTTGTTTTCTCTAGGCAGGTTTAATGACTGAAGATAAGATTGACTGAAGCAAGACTATCTGGGAGAGGGTTTGCAGGGAAGAAAACCTGGTGGAGAAAATGGTGAAGCACTTCCTAACCGTTTAGCCGCAGTTCTTGTTATCCAGCAAACCTGGGGGTTGGAAACTCATGTTTGTTGGTATAATATGTACTTGAAATTTGAAAAAAAAAATTGACAAAAAAAGTAATTTTAAAAATTTGAAAAAAATAGTCAATTTTGGTGGTTTTAACAAAAAACCCAAATCTGATTGCTGGCAGTTAAATATCTTTGAAATTGACATCATTTCTGAGCTTCTGTTCCTTTTCAGTCAGAAGCAAGCTTTGTGAGGTTTTTTTTTCCAATTAAAAAAGAACGAGGAGGAGAAAAAGTTGGGCACTTCAAAGGTTCTTTAAAACAAACTGCAATCAGCAACAAATTTGGGGTTGTTTTCCTCTCCTTAACTGCTGAGCATTTGGTCAGGCTAACAAGCACAGTTTGTAGAATACTGATGTCTTGAAAGCAGGAAGGTCAACAAAGCAATCAAAAGGGGTCAATGCTTTTTATGAGAAGCAGGCTAACCCAGACTGCCTTGAGCAGGTTTCGGAAAGCATTGGGGATCATTGATCTCTTTAGGACTGTTTTACAGTTTCCACAAGAGGACGGCACCAGTAGCAATTGTAGTATTTACAGAATGCACACTGTGAGCAGCTGCAGCTGTACTAATAGCCGATTATTAAATGTCTACCTGTGTATATGGCTCAAGTTTCTTTCTACTAGACATTAATAATTGCGGTTCAGGTGAAACAAGATACATCAGCTTTATCTATCTATCTATCTATCTATCTATCTATCTATCTATCTATCTATCTATCTATCTATCT
>JAJKFI010000003.1:18512169-18589778 GCA_029204185.1 Lerista edwardsae
TCTATCTATCTATCTATCTATCTATCTATCTATCTATCTATCTATCTGTTATTGTTGCAACTTTAGCACAGTGCTCAAATTGCCCAGGAATAACCCAAGAATGGGCTAAATGACAGTGGTCCACAGAATCATGTCTGTCTGGAAAAGGACAGTACAAATCCTTTAATTGGATATCAAAATGGTTTTAAATGCCAACAGCCATACATCCAGACTGAAATGGCAATGAGCAACAGCAAGGGAATTTTTCATGATTGGGTACTGAAAAATACCCAGGTACTGAAATGTGCGCACTAAAATGTGCGCTCATAAGTTTTCAAGCTGCATTTTTAAAGAAATGAATGAAAAAGATTTATACAGTCGGTTGATGTCATGCACGAGGGTTATGTTCTAGAGAGTGTAAAATTGCACATACAGGTGAGGCCATTTTCCCAGTGAGGGTTCCGTTCCATAATCTTATTTGAAGAACTTATACCCCACCTTACCTATGCTGAAGCAAATGCCCAAGACAGAGTAACATATAAAAGTATGACGAAACAAACAATAAAGAAAAAACATCAAAAACCCAAAAGCATTAAAACATTTAACATTTAACATGAACACACAGAACATTCAAAAGCAGAACAAAACCCAACACATCTCGTCAGATCATAGGAGGGGGAGGGGAAAACAATTGTCCAGGACAGCAGAAAATCTATAGCACTCTTCCAGAGCCCCGGAGGGCAAACATCGTCTGTTTTGAGCCCTCTCCAAAAATCCATGATGTTGTGTGTAGTTCTTAATACTCTAGAAGGGAATTCCATATTTGTGGTGCTACATACTCCACAGTATGCGTATGGAGTGTGATTGTATAATTATACATCCACACTCCAAGGAAGATATGTGAGACCCCCACAGACACACCTCGATAAGCACTGTGCAATAGAACACCACTGGCCTTTCCTACTAGTTACATGACTGTTCTGGCACATCTGTCAATTAAGCAACTTTTCTTATTAGATATGCACAGCTCATATAGATAGTAATGTCTGCATACATTGCTATATTGCTGCAGCAACCCACGCAAAAAAAAAAATCCAATTTTTTTTCTTAAGGACAAACATGCCACAACATAAAAAAAAAATCCAAAAGCTTTTTTAAAAAGAGTAATCTAATGTTTCATTAAATATGTCCTGACGCAGCTTGACCAGCCGATGAGCAAAAGCAAAGTTAAACAACAACCCACTTTATTCCTGACCTCGAGTCAATGACAGAGCTGACATTCTGTATCTCTGCTAGCAAAGTACATTCCAAAGCTGCAGGGAAAAGCTATGCGACACAGTGATTTATAATCATAGCTCTGAACAAATGAAAGCCCACCATTTTTACACATGAGTAAAAATTGGGCCTGGACAATAGGGAACCAAAAACTCATTTGGATACATGTGGAGTTTTAAAATGCTTCCCCTGGGTCTTAAAATCGATCTGGTGCCTAATTGGCAACCAGCTTCCAGAACTCCTTGTAGAAACATATGATGACCAGCTATGGTGCATGTTTAAAATCACAGTGGTGGAATTATTGTAGATGTTATTGTTTTGTGAAGACAGGATAGGATTGAATGAGACCTGCAAACCACGAATTACAGTAATCTAGCACTGGTGTCACAAAAGCACAAATTAACATTTTGGTATCTCTGCAAGGCAAAAGGCTTAAACTTACTATATTGCTAAGCTGATAATAGGAGTTTTGTTTCCCCAGAATGTTCATGATCCCCACAGAAAAACCTCAATTAAAGTTTACTCCTGTAATACAGAACACAGCATTTATCTGGGAAAGGGAAAAACAACCCCCTCTCCCGCAAAAAAGGAACAGAAAAACCTTTAGTCTCCATGTTTACAGTTTTATTAACAGGGAGCCTCGTCTCTTCTATGGATGAGACAATTTTCATGCATTGAAAGCTAGTCTGCACAAGATAAACGGGAACCAGATGCCCCTATTGAATCTGTCGCGAAATAATTTTTTAAGTATCATTTCTAATATCTGTGCCAACTTTTCAATTGTACCGTTTTTATCATTCCCTCCTTATCTGTTTTGTCCACAATGTTAAGTCAAATATGTAGCAATTTGAGATTGCGAGAAGCCTGCAATGAAGGGTTCATTACCTACAATTTTAGCCAACAAAAGACAGCAGCGACTAAATTACCCAATCAAGTCTAGACAGCAGCGTCACTAGGAATGTTCTTATGGGCTAAATGTTGGAGTCATCAATTCTTAATCAATCTTCCTAAGGCAAATTCTCTCTCTCTCTCTCTCTCTCTCTCTCTCTCTCTTTCACACACACACACACACACACACACACACACACACGTATGTACACACGCACGCACATACACACACACTGCCACCAACGAAGGGGAGATACAGGCATGCCCGGTATCCACTGGGGTTCTGTTCCAGACTCCCCCAGCCATGGATACCTGAAACCATGGGTACTGGGGACATATTTTTAAAGATAGGGGAACATCAGTGGTTTTGTTACAACAAGGTTAAAAAAAGAGAGATTTGTTTAATGTTTCCCTATCTTTATAATAGGTGTCCCAGAATAGTGGATGACTGAACCCGTGCATATCAAATCTCTGGCCACCATGCCACCCCTACAAACTCATGTACCCCTTATCTCTGTAATCATCATTCAAATCATGAATGGCCTCACTCAAATCGTGAATGGTCAAATCATATCATGGCCTTATTGGCCATGTACATTCTTCTGCGTGTGTGTGAAATGCCACTGCTGCCATGGGGATTGCATGGCACTGCTCTGTCTGGTCCCAGGCCACTGGCAGTGTAGATAACTGGGACAGCAACACACCAGCAGTAAGGTGTGGGTGTGTGGTGGCCTGGATGCTACCCTTCAAAAGAGAGCAAGTTGTGCAAGAGTGGAAGAGAGACCAGGACGTCACTGGATATTTTCTTGCTGCAGAAATCACTATGTAGTGAGCATATAGCAGTTGTCCTTTGAGGGGGTGATATATGCAAAAATGGCACTTGCAAAAATTGGTACTTGTAGAATGAGTACATGCTAATAAATTTAAAAAGGTTGAAAAGTATTCTAGGGGGTACCAGTTTGGCCAACCATGAAGCTGTTGCATTCAGTTGTGTGAAAAAAATGCACACACTGGCTAGAAAGTAAAGTTACTTCCAAGATGACTGCAGTTGGCCATCATCACTGTCATATGCCAGCAACTGACTATCTGTAGAAAGACTATAATATTTTGAGCAAATGTAGCCCATTGAGCAGTCAGAAAATGTGTGCCTGAAATTCAGTTAGAAAGGAATGAACACTTGATAGCTTTACAAGCTCTTTGTTCATATTATGCTGCTTTAGATAGCACTACAAGTGTGTTCAATTTTGTGGTGGCATGAGGTGACACCACCTTAGGGCATTCTGGAAGTCTATGAGGATGGTGGCAACTCACAGTCTAGACTAGACAGAAATAGACAAGATGTCCTGATGTCATTTTTCTCAGCAGTCCAGAGCTTTAAAAACAGGCTAACCTTTGAAAAGAGGAGGAAAGGACCGGTCAATTTAATTCAGACAGTTAAAGAATCAAGTCCTGTTCAAATTTATTCCAAGCATATGAGACAGACATCTGTGCAGAAAACAAAACTGCTCAATTTGGAGAAGCTTTGACCACCCTCTTATGCGTAATCTATCTAACAGGATTTTCTTCCTTCTGCCTCATTTGTTTTACAGACTTATAATGCTCGTGAAATGTACGATGAGATCTATGCAGTTCAATAAATATAGATTAGACTGTACAGAAAAACCAGGCTATAGGGATGGTTTGTTACTACCATTTACACGCACCACAAATAACATCTATTTTCTGTGCTTTTACCACTGAGAATTTGGGCAGCAGTCACTGATCAGTTTTGTGCAGCTTACTCTGTATCAAAGTGGCAGAGTGCATTTGTCTGTGACTGGGGCATATCTTTTCCTCCAGGACTTGCAATAAGCCCTATGCAGTGGTGTCATCTACTCCCTGTTGCAGTTTCACACCACACACTCCAGAACTGGTGGAAACTGGCATTCCGTCTCTTCGTCTCCAGATCAGATAGAGCACCTGCGTGTCCTTGAGGTGGTCAGCTTCCCAGCTTGTTAGTGCAACCTGCTACACAGTAGCTGAACTCCCTTTAGATAGTGTAACATAAGCAGGCAATGTTTCTCACGGGAAGCGCTGGCTAGCAAACATCCACTTTCTCATGAGATCATGATGTTCAAAGAGTCACCCCATTGGTTAACATGGGGCACGAGGGTCTCTAAGTACCCACCTACCAGATATAGTCTGACTGCACCCTTTGTTCTTCTGTCTGTACCATGTGTGCGCACTGAGACTGAAACTGTAACTGAGAATGTAACAACATGCGCTGAAAAGCCGCTTGTACGCGGCAAGCCTTCGCCGGCTTTCGCTAACCGGCAAATAGAACTTCTCACTTCCTAACTATCGCTACTGTAACCAATAAAAGACTTTGTTATTGAAATGTAGCGATCGCTTCGTTCCTCCGCTCCGATCGCGCTAGGCAAGCGCTGAATGGGTCCACAAGCCCCCAACTCTGCTATAAACACTCCAAATAAGCAACACTCCCCAGTAGACGGTTCGCTGGGCGGGAGTAGGGAGTGATTGACAGTCCGTCGATTCACTTCCGGTTTCTTCGCGCGCCCCGTGCTGCTTTCCCTCGCCTCGGAGGGGGCGCCTGCTCGCCTTGGGGGATGGGTGGGGGGCGCGCCGGGTGCCTGGGTGAGCAGGCGCCCCCTCCGAGGCGAGGGAAAGCCGCGCGGGGCGCGTGAAGAAACCAGAAGTGAATCGACGGACTGTCAATCACTCCCTACTCCCGCCCAGCAAACTGTCTACTGGTGAGTAGATGACACCACTGGCCCTATGGCACCTTTTGAGGCATGGTGGGACGGGCGGAAGCTAAATCTCCAGCTAGCACATGCTGTGTGGCCGGTACAGAGTGGGCCAGAGAGTACGAGTATGGATTTTGGTGTGTATCCTGAAATGAGTAGATGCTGGTGGATGCCCTAGATGCTGCTGGTTGGCAATCCCTCAGACTTGGACTGTAAAGCTAATCTCAAATGTTTTCAGCCTTGGGTGTGGTGGTGCAGTTCAGACTAACTTGTATGGGTTGGTGCTGAAAAGTTCAGACAATTGATGGCCTTGGAGTCAGGGTGAGAACACCTGATAAGTGTGTTCTTAAAAGTTTTGTTGTTGTTGGTTTTTTTTTTTGCAGTTTTGTTTTTTCCCATGGGAAAACTGCAGAAACCGGTGATGTGTATTTTAATTCCACTTTTAGAAACTCTAATTATAAATCTTTTAAAAGGGTACTAGGTAGGTGATATACTGTGGATGGTATAGTGTCAGCAGATGCAGCCATGGTCATTACTCAAGGTCCAATCCCAATGGGCCCAGTGCCGGCAGTACATTCATACCGCCAGTGCTGGTGTCATGAAAGTGCCATAAGGAACTTCTAGTATAGGCAGTATGTGCATGTCACTGGTGTTGGGCCTGTGCCATTAGGTGCCTGGCCCCAGCGCAAGGAGGATCTGACACGGAGCTGCCCAGCGGTAAGTTTAACCACCTCGGTGGTATGCCCTTTTAGGGTGGGGGAAGGGCATGGGAAGGGCAGAACTGGGTGGGAGGAAGGGTGGGGCAGGCCTGGGTGGGGATGGGACCAACGCCTTCCCCGGGAGCCTTGGCTATTCTCCATGTCTGGCCGCGCGACCTGACATGGAGATTCTCAAGTAGCCGGCACAGACTTGAGGAGGCCCATTACTGGGCCAGCGCCCTTACCTGGGAGAATGAAGTCCCCTCCCCATGAGGAGCCTTTGATGGCTGCCATGGTGCCTGTTGGATGCAGCAGTAACTGTTTTGGCACTGTTTTAGCAGTGCAGACTTGAGTAGACCCACCAGCAGTCCTACAGGCTTACCTGGGGGAAACGACAAGCGCCCTTCCAAGGAGCGCCCCGTGGCTGCCTGGCTGCTGCTGGATGGAGGAATAGCTGTTTGGCTACCACCGTGCCCAGGCAGCTTCGGATTGGGCTGCCCAGACAGGCGTAGGATTGTGCTGTAAGGCAATCCAGTGCATACATGGTAGAGGTAAGATTTAAACCAGGGAAGTATTGGTTCATATCTCAAGTTTCAGGCAGCACAATCCTAGGAGAATCTACTCAGAAGTCCCATTGAATTTAATGGGATTTGTTCCAATGAAAGTATGTACAGGATCGTAGCCTTAGGGCTGAACTTTCCAGTGCTGATGCAGCCATGCCAAGGGGACATACGCTGCATTCTGTGGTTTGGGGGCAGTCACAGAGGCCTCCTCAAAGAACATTTGTTCCCTTACCTCAGGGCTACATTGCGGCTGCACTGGCACTGGGAAGTTGGATAGGATTGGTCTCTTGGCCACTGTACTATCATGATTAGTTAGATGTGAACATCCATGCAAGACCTGAGCTATAGGATTCATGTCCATAGTATTACTATTTGAGCAGGAAGGGAAAGAAGCCAGGCTTTCCAGCAGATGTTGGTCAACTTGATCCATCAGTGTAAAAAAGCTATGCAGTATTAACAAAACAGAAAAATCTGTTTGTTCTAAAAATCCTTTTAACTGAAACTTCTTAATATGTTACAGACAAGTTGTAAAAAAAACTAAGAGGAATTAAAATCCAGAATACTCAGAATTTTAAGACACCTTTTAAAAATTTTTGTATACAAGTGGCTCTGTACTATTATCCAAAAGAACAAGTCAATAAGCATTGGAAGCCTGACAATGTACTGAAGTCTAGCCTAATAATAATTAATGTGCCAGATCCACTGGGGTCACTGAGGAGTTAAAATTTCATCTGACAATTACAGCAGGGACGCAATCCACCACTGTAATATAGGGCTAATCAAGATAATCTGACAAACGGTTCATTCCAAGCAGACACTGGGTCAAGCTGAATGGAAAACCAATGTTATAAAGTTCCAAAATAGCTTCTAAATAGAAACACTGTCTATCGCCTGGGAATTGCAGGATGCACAAGTTAAAAGCAACAAGTTGGCCAATACGATCATGCAGTGGCATTCAAGGAAGCAGAAGTCTAGCTACATGGAAGCATAAACAATCACATTTCTCTCTATGTCACATGAGGTGCTTTATGAGGTTTTTAAAATACCCCCATAAAGCAGTATTATAACTCTTGATCCCAAAGCATTTCATGTAACACAGACTATTAGAAAGAGCCCTGTATAGGAAATATGTACCTTAATGCTATATGTGTAATGCACATTTTATGCCTTTCTTTCTGCAGCAGATCTTGGGATCCACCATTGTGGTCATATGCTTTGAGGCTGCTACACAAAGAGCCAAAGGACTTGTGCAAATGACATTGGCTCCTGGATGCACCACTGAAGTAGGTGAGGTGGCATTGGAGGGCAGTTCACAATTGGAGGATTGTGGGTGGAGCAGTACAGAGAGTGGAACAGTACAGAGAGTGGGCCAGCATGCCAAAATCCTATCCTCCTTTTCCTGGCCCAACGTGACCCCTGAGGCTAACTAAATAGCTGGACTAAGTCCAAGGAAACCTATTGATGACCAGGTGGTCTTTATGATGGTAAGTAAACCAAGGACATCCAGTTGCCCCCTCCACACATAATAAGCTGCACTGCATATTATGGGATGGGGAAAATAGGATTGGGCTGCCCAACAGATAATCACTATTTATATGTTCTTCTAACCCACTTTCCTAACCCACTACATCAAGAGCAAGGTCCCAAAGCTATTAGGTTTCTGCAGCATCAGAACTCATGTTCTGGTGGTACAGTAGCCTTTCCAGCATCACAAACCATGAGGTTTCCTGGGGGTGGACCCCATGGAACAAAATGGAATTTACTTCTGAACAGACCCACATAGGAGTGGTATCTTTAAGACTGGGGTGCTAATCAGTATTATCTATCCATGTTCTTTGACACAACTGAATTATGGATCGTGTCATTAGTTTTTATAATAACTGGCTGTTTGGGCATTTGTCAACATTTTAATGTTTGAGACGCTTCCATTTTACTGCGAAATTTATTACCATGGAACTTAAAATACATTTTGACTGGTGCCTAATCTAACATCCATCCCCTGTGTAGAAAAGTCACAAAATGGATGGATTTTTTTTTGTCCTATTAGCAAAATTTCTAGAGCAGGCTTTGATTACTAAAGGTTTTAGTACTGAGTAGAACTGAAAGTTGCTATTATTATTTTATCATTTCTGTTTGTTAACCAACTGTATGTGAAAATATCAATTCGAGGAGAGATGTGCTTTCTGTTCCCATTAAACTACCTCTCAACAGAAGTACCCAGTGGGGTGATTCCAATGGAATAATACGTATCCTTCTCTTCCAGTTATCATGGTGGTTATGAATTTTAAGTCTCCAGCTGGAATTCAGAAAAGTAGAACCAGGCACCAGATGGTCGTCTGTGCTATAGCCCAACAGATGTGTCCCTGGCTACCCAGCTGTTCTCGATATTTGAACAGCTATATTTAAAATAGTGTAAATATATATTATTAAAAAATTTAACTGGAATTTAACTGGAGAGGAAGAGTAGTAGCAGCTGGCCTACGACTTCTCAATAATAAATACAAAAGGTACTTTGCTGATTCAAAAGACTAATATTATTGTTTATTGGTTTTGGCTGGAAAGGGCCGTTTTTTCCATACAGAGCATACCCAATGTCAGTCATATGCTACATCTTCCTGTTTCTAATGGTCCTTCTGGGTAATCATCATGCTATGTTTTCCTCCGTAGAAAAATAAGAACACAATTTCTATTTTAAAGCTGGAGTGTTTTGAAAATGAGTCATAATGAATAGATTTTGTAGCGGACCAGCAGGAAATGAAGAGCCATTTGGAAAGATGTATGTCGGAGATCTTCAGCAGCTCCAATGAGATAGAGTTCTCCATTTTTCCCGTCCTCTTGCTGAGTCTCAAAAAGCCACCTATGGTAATGTTTAACAAACAATGTTTAATAAGTAGCTGACTTTTCTTTACCCCAAACCTCTAAGCCATTGAAAGTGATTTCTACAAGGAAAAATCTGTTTGTATTGTCCTTCAGACACAAATAAAATGTGCCATATTCCTACCAGCAGATGGCTAATTGTCTTGGTACAGCACCAGAAATAGCAAAATAGTAAATACACATGTATTTTCTATACACAACATTTTTATGTAGCGTACAAACTGTTCTGTGCTGCCATTAGCAAATATATGCACATTCCATTATCCAACCCTCTTAACATCTATTTTAGAAGGGGGGGAGATATGTAAGGCAGAATATGTAACTGGGCAAAGGATTGCAATTTTGAGAACAAGCCATAGTGAACCTCAACCAAGGACCTCACACAAATAATACTTATCATTTGACACTGAACAAATACAGTATAAGCAATCACCACAGTCTGCAAAACAGGGCAAAAATTATGGCAATTATTGTCGGTTTCTTCTCTTTTTGACAATTCTGCCCCAATGTAATTGTAGTCGATACTAAAGACAGAGCTGAAAAAGACCATTTGGGGCTAATTGCCCTCCTCTCAGCACTTGGCGGCCTTCATTTATTGAAAACGACTGCTACGTGTTTGAACAGTCCAAGTCTCTGGATCCCTTCACAAAAATGGGCATTGCAATTAATACTTTGTTGCTGAAGGAACCCAAGATGGAAAAATTCAGTCTTCTAATTATCATTAACAAACAACTTTCCCAATAATCTTGTCTTTGGCGTATACTAACCAGCCTCTCATAGCATCTTTAGTGCAAACTAACACTCTCCAAATTGTTCAGGGCCTAATTAACTAGAATGTTGGCAGTTACCCCTTTCACCTTCTTAGCAAAATTACCTCAGAAAAGCTTGTAGGTGATACTCTCTGGCCACATACGAACACCATCCTAGCAGCAGTAATTCCCCCGTTCTGCCCAATCCTTTAAAGGCTGGCTAATCTTTGAAACACCATCCCACAACTTTTGGCACTTAAGGCTGAAATGAATTCAACACATACTTTCTTTGGAGTAAGTCCCATTGAACAGGACTTGATTTACTTCTCAGTAAGCATGCCTAGAACAGAGCTGCAGTTGACACCCATTAACTTAATGGGGCTTAAGCAGAAATAACCATGGGTCAGGTTGCAGCCACAGTGGTTGCGTTAAATGACAAAATAAATAAAACAAGTGTCTCGTTCAGCTTCCACAGGGATGGTTCTCTTCCCCTGTAGCAACAAGACCCACAAAAATATGCCTGTGGCACTTTAACAAATTTATTTTGGCAAAAGATATTGTGGATTACAGTCCACTTCATCAAATGCATTACATGAAATCCCCATTAGGCAGGCAGACTGTGCACATACACAGAGATAGGCAACAATGGGGCCAAATGGCTAAGAAACCCAAGAAATTCAGGCTATGACAATTCTGTGTGAAGCATCAATGTATAAGACCAGCACGGTGACAATTCGGAACAGAAGTAATTGGTGCTAACACAGTCTTACGTAGACAGTAAAGGGCATCGTTGGCAGATGATATATGCTGATACACTTGGGGAATGAGAAGACGAAGGAGACCCTAATGGTACAACTGACATTTTTAGGACCTGTGATAATGGTGCTTGAGAGGATATGAGGACAGAGGCGGCATCTGGGTTTGGTGCAGAGTGTTTCTGCATCTCTTCTATGGTCTGTTGTTATAACACCTGTTGGGGGTTAATAGAGGTTTCGAATTACGCAGCTGTCTATAAGGAAGGACAAGCTGTGGTAGGACTCTGCTGAGCACCGGAGGCTCACTCACCTGCTCAATGTGAAACATACAATCACCTGCCAACTGTGCCCTTCTGTTAGCTACATAGCACAAAGAGAGCAGCTTCTACCCAATCTGACATAAAAAACACGTCAACATTCAGAAACCAGTGAGAGAATATTTCACTCCCCTGCAATATTCTGCTGCTGACTTGAAAGCCTGCTTCAGAGGTACTTCAAAGGAACTTCAAAGGGAGGCTCCAGTGTGAATCGCTCAGATTTGATTTTATCCATTTAGGCTTCAATCAAGATAATAATTTTGTCTCAAACTACAAGTATTAATTAGTTGAGTGATAAGGGGATGGACTATAACACATGTTAATACTGCAGCAAGATTATTGTATGCTCAAAACTGGAAAAATGAAGAGATTCCTAATGTAGATCAGTTAATAGAGAAAATATATGATATTGTTGAGATGGATGTATTGACTGAAAGACTGAAAGATGGAGATGTAACAAAGATACAAGAATATTGGAGATTTTTTTTAAATAATTGGATAGATACAAAATGGAAAATTTAAGAAGAGTTATAAAGAGACATATACCCAGGTAGTAGATATTATATAAAAGAGACCGAAGGTTTAAAAATATTAAGTTTTGTATGCATAGCTGTTTGAAAATTTGAGGTTATGTTCGATTGTATACAAACAATAACAAATAAGAGGATGATATTATAGCTGCAATCAATTTGTGCCGTGTGTACCTATGTATCCCTTACCTTATGTTTATTTCCCTTTTTTCCTATACCCATATCTGTAATATATAAAAAGAATTAGTTTAGCAATGCCAGGCAGCCGGTATTATCACTGGAGGTGTTTGAAAAGAATGTTATTTATTTTACTCAGAAGTAAGCCCACTATGTGACTTAGGGTCCGATCCTAAGGCCCTCATCACCAGCAGTACTGGTATAGTAAAGGTGCTGTAAAGGAAAAGGTACTGCATGCATTGGGGCCATGAAAGCCAGTGCTGTGCCCCAGAATGGGTGGTACGGACAATGCTTGTGGGCAGTAAGGCCTGTTGGGACAGGGGGGAGATGGGGAGCGGGCGGAGCTGGGCAGGGGCAGGGGTGGGCCCCAGCAGGGTGTCTGGGGCTGGTGGTGGCTTCAATCACTGGATCAACCCCCACGTCGGCCTGGGCAGCCCAACACAGGACTCCTTGATTCTCTGCTAGCAAAATAGCCGACAGAGACTCGAGCAGTCCCATTGCGGCTTTCATTGGGGGAAGGGAACGAATGTCCCCTTCCCCTGGGGAGATCCCAGCAGCTGCTGTGGATCCCACAGGATGCAGAAGTAGCCACTTTGCTACTGCTGCTCCTAAGGGACCCGAGCAGTTCAGAATTGGGTTGCCCAGCTGTAATGCTATTTTACTCACTGGAAATAAACACCTCTAGTTATCGACAATTCCTCTGTTATGAACTGGCATTGTGCTCATCTCATATATTTAAACTTTCCGTACAACTATCACAGACTCTGCTTCTTTTATTTATGGCCATTTGGTTGAAAATACTTCATGAATCTGATTAAGTCTGATCTGTAATCTGATCACAAAAACTTATGTTTGAATATATGGGATAATATGTAATGGTGTCACATGGATCTGCTCTCTAGTTTACAGCCCAATTCTAACCAAATCCCCCTCCCACCAGGTAAGCCTGCGATACCCCAATGGGTCACCTCAGATCCGGCGGCAGGTCTGAAATGAGTAAGGCAAGGGATCAGTGCAAGTTGCTACCACCAATATCCACCCCATTACACTCCCTCCCCTCCCAGATACTCCCCTGTTCCTTCCCCTCCCCACTTTTCTCCCACTGCTTGCTTACTGGCTGCAGCCCTGAGGTGAGGCTGCAGCCCTGTCACCTTTTGTGGCAGTGTTCACAAAATGGACACCAGTGTTGCATTCTGCACACCATCAACAACTATTTACAACAGTGGAACACTGTTCTACGGTCGAAAAATCTCCTGTGTGGCTGACCCAATCCTAGCTAGGATTAATCACCTTAGATAGTAAAGAAAAACACACACATTCATATTGGTAACATATTCCTTTTCAAATAATTAGTAACCATCTGAAGCTTATCGCTTCCAAGTGGGTATATCTGCCTTAATGATAGCTATACTTGGTCTCAATTTGTCACATGGCAGAAATAATTTAAATTAATTTAATTACATTGCGTTCAGTTGAGGGATTCAGTTGAGGGAAGGGGAGAAAATCCTTATTCACGGTGTGAAAGAGGAAATTTGTTAAGATCCCTGCACAACTTCCGCTGAAATGAATGGAGACTGTCAGGCAGTAATGTGGAATGGATTACCACATAGTTAACTAGTAATAAGTAGCTAGATTTATCACTTGCCCTATTCCAAGAGCTCAGAGTCAGCTGCAATGTAATTTACAAAATCACTCCCTAGCCTCCAAAGGTAATCTTTCACACAGTTACACATAGAAAGTGCCACTTATTTAACTCATTCCTATCCACGTTCATAAGTATAACAACTGTGTATCTGAATCCTGAGCTGTGTGCGCAATCCAATGCACACAGCGAGCATGTGGCTGTGATCCAGGCACACCAGGAACTGCTTCCTCTATTTAAAATGAAATTCATTATGCCCCTAATCTCTTTAGATGGCAAAGAAAACTCCTTATGTTGTAGATAAGGAGAGCTGATGTTGGCAGAACTCCTTATGTGAATTAGAACTTCTCTACCTGTAACAGATCACTAAACAACATAGCATTGTGAAAAAATGAGCATATTGTCTATGCATCTGTTTAAGATGCATGGACATCCTAGTATCCCATGTCTAGTAGTGTCCCATATTTGTAATATGGACTTCATATTCATTTCTGTGCCCTTAAATATTAAGGCTGAAGACAACACATAATTTTAAGTTGATATGACACTGATGTTTATGCAACAGCCGAACAGAGAGTGTAACCAAGAGGTAGCTACGTAGCTGGTTGCCTGGAATTCTTTTACTGGTAAAGCAAGTAAGCTTAACTATCAATGTCAGGGTAACTTTTTAGATTGGGGTTAGGAAAGAGAAAGTTGCAGCAGCTGTCCAAAAGCTTTATTATTGCTTCACATTTATGAAATCATAAAGTTACAAACAGTTGTCATAAAAGAACAGTTCCAACAATGTAAAGTGGTCCATTACAGGCAGAATATGACAACTTTACTACTGGAGTGGACCATCGTTACAATTATTAAATGGAAATATATTACACATAACGTGCTCTGAAGCAAAGAGCATAACAGTCCAGCATATCAATGTAAGGAACATCATCTTTCCTACGATGCAAATAACTGACAGAACAATTACACCGAACAATTCCATATATGAGACTCTGAGTCGCCATTACCTAATAGCTCATACAACACACTTCTCAATGAAACAAAATTTTATGATAGTAAAATAGGAAGCAAAACATTCTTTACAACAATTTAGCCTTTAATATTTAATTTATTTAGATAGTTAATATTCCTGTATCAAGCCCTTGATTTCAGTATAAAAGCATAAAAGCTTTTATATATAAAAGCAATTTAAAGCAATTGCTTTAGTATTTGCTATATAAATACTAAAAGCAATATAAAAGCGTAAAAGCAATTTAAAGCAATAAAGCAATAAATCTTTTTTTTTTAGAATAGGGTTTGCGTGGAGGCTGGTTCTCACAGCGACCTGACACGGGTACGAAGGGGCTGGACTTCTTGGAGGGGTAAGCAGTGCTTCTTAGCTGCTTTGGATCGCTCCGAGAGGAACCAGACACGGATATGAAGTGTTGCAATGCAGGGGGGCGGCTCCTGGAGGCAGCATTGCCCCTGTAGGTGTGCCTCTCCAGCGCCGCCGCCCCCAGAGGATCGCCCCTGGTTCCCCCAGGGCTAGGCCCTCCCTTTAGAATGAATGGGAACGCATTGACTCCACTAGGCGGGCTTAGCGGCCATGACAGTATGTCCAAAACATTGCTCATTCCAAGCATTTCCAATGGGTTTTCGCATGTTTAGGGCTGAATCGTTTACTCCTGAAGTAAAAACCTACCAAAATAACAACGTGTGATCGTGGAGAAACATTACTGGTAACCGTATTATGAGTTAATATGCAATTCCAAGGTTTAATTCCGCGTAATTATATTACTGAACACACCGGACGAAATGCTGTCTATTTAAACTCGGAATGCACTGTTTTGACAGACTTATTTTTTGAAATCTACACAAGCAGGAATAAAACGGCCATGCCCCATTAAAAAAATGTCTGTTAATGTTCAGAATTTCGAAAATATTACCGGTCGTTTTATTGAGCCGATGTAATGTGAATACATGAATCTTTCTGCGGAAATTAAATCCCATTTTTCGTTCAGCGATTCGCACACCCGTATGCAGAACACGCAGGCATGCTTAAAGACGTTGAAATTAATTTTTACATGCGCGCCGTGCGAGCGAGAGAGCTCCTCCGGCGGCAATCCTCCTCCTTCGCGGCGCTGATCTGAGTCAGCCATTTTAGTACGTCCACGGCTTCAAGAATGTGACGACATGGCCTATCCTGTTATCTAACATTCTTGGGTTCCCCCTTCCCGCACTTCCTGTGATTTCATTCTTTGGGAATCTCTGATGCCTAGGTCAAGTTATTATAGTTTTCAAGCCTTATAGTTGACATGCCTTTTGTTGTTGGTATAAAGGGCTACATGATAAATCAGAGCATAGTCTTAACCTGGAGTTAGGCCAGCAAAATTTGGCCAGCACAAGGGCCACCGTAAATTGCGTATGGACCACTCGCAGAGTCAGGGAGGAAGGCGCACATCTGTGTTGGACTCTGATTCCAAGAGTGGTCCAAATGCGCTTTACGGCGTCCCATGTGCAGGCCAAACTTTGCTGGCCTAACTGCGCCTGTCTAATTCCAGGTTAGGATTGCACTCTTGGTATCTTCAAAGGCTCCTCTTGTTATACAGGGAGTTCTCTTTATAAGTCAGGCTTGGGGACCAGAAAGTTTGGACTTTGGGCAAACCTACTTATAGAGGGGAATTTTCCTCCCTAAGAAATATTGCAAAGGGGGGGTGTAATGGGGTCCCTACACAAATGAGCAAAAGTAAGCAGCGGCGGTGCCTTTCAGGATTAGCCACGACCTCTGCTTCTTTGCTCTCCCCTCGGCTGCGCAGTCAGCAGTATTGAGCCGAATTCCCACCAGTACACCACAAAGAGAGAGTTCGCGCGTATGTGTGTTGCACCACCCCAATGATCTGGCCGGTGGGTGCGATCTCTTCTGCGGCGCTTCCTTTTTTTCTCCCAGCAACATCGTGGGGTCCCAGCCTTTCATCGTTCTGCTGCACAGAAAGCAAACCTGAGCCCAGAGGCGTTTCTACAGGGATGGCAAAGCTCTAAGTTTTGCAAGAAGCCTTACCCTGTGTGTAAATCCCTTCTCTCCCTTGCTGTGTAGCCAGTAAGCAACGCCACGATTGGCTTAAACGGTGCAGGAGAGGAGTAATCTCCGCTGCAAGGTAAGGCTTCTTGCAAAACTTAGAGCTTTGCCATCCCTGTAGAAACGCCACTGCCTGAGCCATCACATCTCTCTTGACTGTGTGGTGGGGGAGCCTATGCTAGAAGGGGAGAGGCTAGGGGCGCGCCATAAGCATATTACCAAGCCCGCCCGCCCTCCTACAAACGGGAACCAGCCGTCCCTTTTAGCATGGACGATTCTGAATCGGACTACAACTCCCGAGCGCCTTGTACGGGGACAAAGGTTGTTCCGCCTCCTGTTTGCTGCAGCCCGGCCCGCCCCGATTGTCTTACAATCTGTCTTCCCCATCCTGATTTCTCTGGGGCTTTTTCATCCCCCCAGCCAGGCTCTCCTACGCAAATGTCACAAGGACGGTAAGAGGCTGAGCGATTTCGCAACCAGCAGCCGCGATGCATCCAACCGGGACACGAGGCTGAAAACGGGGCGTGGTGGAAGCGGAGCCTGCCCAGCCAAGGGCAAAGAACCAGCCCGTATTGTCTATTGCGCATGCGAGTCAGGAGCTGCGGGCCAAAGCGAAAGCGGTTCCTGGTGCCTGCTGGGGCTGGCAGCCTCGGGCGTCGTCGCCGTCACGCGGTGTGCCGGTAGTGATGCAGCGGGATCGGCAGCGGAGAGGATGCTGTTTGTTCTTCCTGCTGCTGCAGGCAGGGAGCGGCTTGGCCGCTTTCATCGGCGGGGTGAATCTGCCCCTGGTCATCAACACCTGGCCGTTTAGGAAAGCCACCGAAGCAGGTGCTGTCTCGTTTTCTCCCGGGTTCGGTTTCTGGAAAGGGAAGACCAAGCGTGTGTTTACCCTCCCGCGCTTTGAGCTGCGCTTCCCCTCTGCTTTTCAGATTGACACTGAAGGGCTTTTCAAGCCAGCCCTCCCTCCTTTTTAGTTCCGCAGTGCCTCTGCCTAACGCCTGCTCTGCTGCTGTTGCACACATCAGGCCCCACGAAGCAAAAGAGAAACCATTCTTTACTTCTTCTTTTTTTACACAAAATTCAAGTCCAATCACGTTTGCTTCCAAAGAAAAGCCAAATAATGACAAAAATGAAATATGAGTCATACAAATTCAGTTGTTGACAGATGTTGGTGAATGCTGGTTTGTCACTCAAAATGCCACCGCGTGTCACCTTTGACATGCGTGTCATAAGTTCGCCATCACTGGTCTAGTCTATCTAAGGCTTGACTGATTGGGAAGAAAGGCAGCACTTGAATCAGATGCAATCCTCCCCTGCAACCTTTTGTGCGCCCCAGACTGCCACGGGTGTGTGTGTGCTGCCCCGCTGTTCTCAGAACTGCAGCCCCACTCCCAAGAAGTGTAGCTGTTGGTCTGGCTGTGGTTGTTCAAGATAAAAGAGAAGGAAAAGGATTCTGCACTTGATGCACAGTACTCTTCTTATATTTTAACCAGGTTATACAGGGTGGGGCAAAAAAAAGTAACCAAAATGCTCATGTCATTTATACACTATACTATCCCGGTTAGGGCTCTTTATCGTATGATTGCATATTCTGCATGTCCTCCTTCATTGCAAAGCACATGTTCCATGCAATTGATTATGTGGGTAACAATATTAGAGCACTGTTCTGGTGTTACACCCTTGAGCACTGATTCAGTGTTCATGCGAAGTACTTCTAGAGTTCATGGAGTTGGTGTGAAACATCTTTCTTTTCACATTCCCCATAGAAATGCATCACATATAGTGAGGTCTGGACTTTGAGATGGATAAGGAAAGTCAGACCTTTGAGAACTTTCTCCCAACACTTAACTGACATTGTCATTTGTTCTGGTGCTTTGTGGTCATCCAGAGTGTCCAGCATTATGATTTGGTTACCTTTTTTTTTTACCCCACTCTGTACATCTGTATTGACAAACAGGTTTTCAGTTGAAACCGAGGTAACCTGAGCGGGGTGGGGTGGGGTGGGGTGGGGTGTGGAGGACAACTTTCTAGCAACCCAGTGACTAAGCCCATGAGCCTCCCATCCTTGTTGCTTGGGAGGTCACAGGAAAGTGCAGACCAGCTGAAAGGGCAATTCCCAAACTTCTGTGCAACTTTGAATTTGGGAAGAAAGCTGGGACTTGTCACAAGCAAAGGAGGAACCCTGCCTATATAGCTCAAAAATGGGATACCTTTATATGTTTCTTAAGAATAGGATTGTTTTATGCTTTCTGTAAGAACATCTTATACTGTAATGCATGTTGTAGGTGTTGTTATTAATTGCAGCTTGGAGTACTTTACAGGCTGGAGGCTCTGAACTGGATGCAGTAGAGAAAGGTTGCAGCCAGTGTGAACTTGACCAATGTGATGGAAGTGTTGGGTATGGAGGACACCCAGATGAGCATGGAGAGACAACATTGGATGCCATGATTATGGATGGGTACGTCAGCCTACAAGTGTTAGTTCTCTGATCCTGCAAATCTTTGGAGCCCTGGTGGGAATCCTGGTGTGGGAGTCCTGGCATGTGCATACACAGGTGTCCCCTCCTTAAGGATATCCAACTTGCAATGTCCCAAGTTAGGGAGATGTGTTTTTGCACAGACGCAGTCCATCCACTCCAACGTTTTCACACTGGTGCTGGTGTTTGGTACAGAAAGAGATGCTGCATTTTGGAGATGCAGAAGCGGTGGGTTATGGAGAGCCGGTAATGTATTTAACATAACTGTACTTGGGTTCCTCTCCAACTAATACATATGCACATTGTAACTTGTAGCAAAATGTAAGATTCAGGTTGTAAAATGCAACCAAATGCAGCCCCCTCCCCTAATCTAAACTATTCCAAGACCCACTTTGTACATTATGCAACACAAAACGCAGGTTACCATAGCGTGTACATTCAGTAGGGAGTGAATTACTAGCCACTTTACAGATAATAAAGTGTGACCTCAAACCTCAGTGTGAGGGGGGTAGGGGTTGCTGCAGTGGAGGTAGTGTGCGTGTGTGTGGGTGTCTGTGATTTTAGACTGTGTGTGCGGCTGTAGTTTGGCTGAAGGTCGTCCCTGCCGGAATATGTGCTTGACACCACGAGGGAGCTCAGGGGAGGGGAGGGGGGCCACCATCAGCAGAGTTACGGGTCACGGAAGGTATGGTGGTGGGGGTTGGGCCGGACGTTACAGAAGAAGGAGGGCCAGTCGTAGACAGACTGTCCCTCTTTCTGGCCCTTCTCTCATCCCTCTGACCCTGGGTACTCCTGGCAACAGCCCCCTAAGTCTGAAGCTGCTGCTTCTGAATGCCAGGTCGGTTAATAATAAGACCTGTCTGATCCAGGATCTAATCCTGGAGGAGAAGGCCGACCTGGTATGTATCACGGAGACCTGGTTGGATGAGCTGGGAGGGGTTAGTCTTTCCCAGATTTGTCCGCCGGGTTTCCAGGTACTGCAGCAGCCACGACTACAGGGGCGGGGAGGTGGGGTTGCAATGGTCTATCGGGATTCCATCCGTCTCACCAGATATTCTGTCCAGCAGTCCACCGGGTTTGAGTGCCTTCGCGTTGTGTTGGAGGGGCGAGACAGAATAGGGATTCTGTTGGTGTACCGCCCGCCTTGCTGCCCAACAGTCTCCCTGCCTGAGCTGACGGAGCTGGTCTCGAGCGTGGTGTTGGAGTCCCCCCACCTTTTGGTGTTGGGGGACTTCAATGTCCATGCCGAGGCCCCGGGAACAGCTGCAGCTCAGGACTTCATGGCCTCCATGGCAACCATGGGTCTGTCTCAAAGAATATCTACCCCAACACATGATGCGGGACACACGTTGGACCTGGTGTTTACTGCTGGGCAGGTTGATGGCCATCTGGAGGTGGAGGAGATTAAGATCACTCCTTTGTCATGGACAGATCACTTTCTGGTGGGATTTAGGCTCGTTGCAGCCTCCTACCTCTGCAATGGCGGGGGATCGCATTCTATGATCCGCCCTCGGAGGCTGATGGATCCTAATGGATTCCTGAGGGCTCTGGGGGATTTTCCTGTTGCCAGAGTTGGAGATCCACCCGGCGCCCTGGTCGACCTCTGGAATACGGAGATGGCCAGGGCCCTGGATGAGATCGCTCCCGAGCGTCCCCTGCCCAGTCGCAGAATCAGAGCGGCTCCTTGGTTTTCTGAGGAGCTGCGAATGATGAAGCGGCAGGGCAGGCGTCTAGAGCGTCAGTGGCGAAGGACTCATGCCGAATCTGACCGTACCCGGGCTAGAGCCCACTTAAGATTATATTCTAGGGCGGTGGCGGCGGCTAAGAGAGCCCACTTCTCTGCCACCATCGCTTCTGCAGAGAATCGTCCAGCTGAGCTTTTCCGTGTGGTCCGTAGCCTTCTACATCTGCCCCCCCCTATTGGAGGGGAGGATCACACGGAAGCTCGTTGTGACGAATTTGCAAAACACTTTGCAGAGAAGGTCGATCAGATTCGGCACGACTTGGACGCCACTGTGGGCATTTCTAGTGATGTCCCTGGGGAACCTGTCTATCCCATTGTTTGGGATTCTTTTCAGCTTGTTGAACCTGAGGATGTGGACAGGATTCTCTGCAGTGTGAGACCTGCTGCTTGCCCGCTTGACCCTTGCCTGGCATGGCTACTTAGAGCTGCCCGGGAAGGGCTGGCCGAGTGGACGGGGAGGGTGGTGAATTCATCTCTGAGGGAGGGGGTGCTGCCGCCTGCTTTGAAGCAGGCGATGGTTCGCCCCCTCCTGAAGAAACCCTCCCTGGATCCCACTAATCTAAATAACTTTCGGCCAGTCTCAAATATCCCATTTCTGGGCAAGGTGATTGAGCGGGTGGTGGCGTCCCAGCTGCAGAGGGTACTGGAGGAAACGGATTATCTGGACCCATTCCAATCTGGCTTCAGGCCGGGGTTCGGGACGGAGACTGCCTTGGTCGCCTTGGTGGATGACCTACGCCGAGGAATGGACAGGGGGAGTGCGACCCTGTTAGTCCTGCTGGACCTCTCAGCGGCCTTCGACACCATCGACCATGGTGTCCTTCTGGGTCGGCTGGCTGGGTTGGGGCTTGGAGGCACTGTTTTGCAGTGGTTCCGCTCCTTCCTGGCTGACAGATCCCAGAAGGTGGTGCTGGGGGACACTTGTTCGGCACCCCGACCTCTTAAGTTTGGGGTGCCGCAAGGGTCTATCTTATCCCCCATGCTATTTAACATCTACATGAAGCCGCTGGGAGAGGTCATCCGGGGGTTTGGGGTGGGGTGTCATCAATATGCTGATGACACCCAACTCTATCTCTCCTTTCCCCCTGATTCTGAGGAGGCAGTTGAGGTCCTGAATCGTTGTCTGGAGGCAGTTGGGGGCTGGATGCGGGCGAACAAGCTGAAATTAAATCCGGATAAGACAGAGGTGCTCTTGGTCCGGAAATCCACAGCTCGGGTATTGGATTATCGCCCTGCTCTGAATGGGGTTGCACTCCCTCTGAAGGAGCAGGTTCGCAGCTTGGGGGTTCTCCTGGATTCACAGCTGCACCTGGAGTCTCAGGTGTCGGCGGTGGCCAGGGGAGCCTTTGCTCAGCTTCGGCTGATCCGCCAGCTGCGACCGTACCTGAGCTGTGCGGACCTGGCCACAGTGACCCACGCCCTAGTGACATTTAGGTTAGATTATTGCAATGCGCTCTACGTGGGGCTGCCTTTGAAGACGGTCCGGAAATTACAACTAGTACAGAACGCGGCTGCTCGGGTGGTTGCTGGGGCACAGCGGTTTGACTCTGTTGAGCCGTTGCTTCGGCGACTACACTGGCTGCCGGTTCTGTTCCGGGCCCAATTCAAAGTGCTGGTGTTGACCTTTAAAGCCCTTTACGGCTCGGGCCCAGGGTATTTGAGGGACCGCCTCCTTCCATATAATCCAACCCGTACTCTGAGGTCATCTGGGGGGGCTCTTTTGACTGTGCCGCCACCAGGAGAGGTGAGAGGGGTGGCGGCCAGCAGGAGAGCCTTCTCGGCGGTGGCACCCCAACTTTGGAATACCCTCCCCTTAGAGCTAAGAACTGCTCCCTCGTTGGCGGTATTTCGGCGGGGACTGAAGACCTTCTTGTTTAAACAGGCTTTTAGTTGCTGACAGGCTGGCTGGTCTTGTATTTCTTGTATTTTTTATTTATTTTTTGCACTCGATCCAGGGGTTAACAGTTGTATTTGTATATTGTATTTTTATGTTGTTTTTAATCACTGTTTTTAAATTATGATGTTTTTATTCTGTTTTTTAATTGTTTTTGTATTGCCGCCTTGAATGCCTTTTTAGGCAGAAAGGCAGGGTAAAAATCTTTAAAATAAAATAAATAAATAAATAATAATTTATCTGTAGAAATATTTCTATACCGTTTTTCAACCACTACAGACAGCTGTTCACAATTTTGTTTATGTTGCATAAATAAATACATAATTTTCAACCCATTTTGCACATTACACAACAAAAAAATCAGGGTTACCCGAGAGTGTACATTCACTTGAGAGTGAATTATTCTCTTTTCTACAGATAATACTTTATCTGTAGAAAGACATGTTTCTATTTCAGCCGCTACAGAGAGCTGTTCACAGTGTTGTTTCTGTCACATAAATACATAATTTTCAACCAAAGTGCGACTCTCTGAAACATAACCTATACTTAAGTAGGGGACTGCCCGTGCTTCTATGCGCAGGATCTTTCCCATTCACTGCAGTGAAACTGACAATGCTGTGCCTGCTACTCTTTATCCATGCACCCCCCAATAAGTCAGAGGTTTGGGTTGAAAGGGCCAATTTTTGGATAACCAAAATTATACTGACACATCAGGGCTAAACCTGAACTCCAACCCCCAGTGTGTGGATCACTTGGCCTCTGCCTCCCCCAGGTGAATAATGGGCTTACCACCGGACTCAAGGCAGCAGTCTGTCAAGGACATAATGCCAGTCCTAGCATGGCCAACCCTGAAGGGTCAAAGCAAGCTGGACTACGAAGGCCCACAGGCAAGCCTTGTGATAGCCTTTGACAAATCCAGCCAGAGAGTTTGCCAGCCGGCTTCATCAAGCCAATCAAGCATCATCTGAGTGGTCCTGGCTTGCCTCTGCTACCTCAAAATGTGCACCAGAACCTAAATCTACATGCACCCGCCTAAGGGCCCAGAATATAAAACAAAATAGCCCACCAGCAAAAATTCCAGTCTGAGGTAGGCAAAAAAGCCCCAAGCCAAGAGTCAATCAAGCTGATAGGAAAAAATTCCTATCCAGCCCCCATGTTGGGTGATCAGCTACTTTCAGACTGAAGAGGACAGGCAGAGACTCAGGACCAGAAGCGGTGGGGGCCAGGAGTGCGCCCTATGGCAGGCGCTGAAACTGCGCCCCCCACTTGTCATGCAGACACGCCTCCCTTACCCCGGAAATGCTCTATTTTCGGAGCGTAAGGGAGGCGTGGATGGGCGGAAGGGCGAGAAACTGTGCGGTCTCTCCCAGACCGCGCGCAGTGGTGCCCCACCGCTGCTCCGCGCCCCATGGCTCGTGCCATGGGGCGCTACAGGTAAGATCCGCGTCTGCTCAGGACAGGAATGCACTGAGCTGTGAGCAAGAATGAATCCAGTCCACACATCTGACTCGCACACATGTGATCGCTGACAGCCAATGATGTGCAGCAAGCTTCTGCCCCACTCATGAGCAAGTGTAGCGTCCCACCAGCCTTCCCCCTTAAAGCATTGCGGTGCCGACTAGTAAAGTGTATTGAGAGAGAGAATCAGTGTAATTGTGAGTATAGCAAAATTGGTTCACGGATTTTTGAAATTGGTATTTCATCTTGGCTAATAGCTGTTTTTGGAGAAGTGGGTGGGGAGCAAATTGAACATCCCCCTTTTCTGTTTTCACTGTAAAAGTGAGCTGAAGTAAAATATTAAATTCAAAGTTAAGAGAAAGGGAACTAAACTGCTGCAGATTCGAATCTTGTTGAGAGTGAAGAATGGCCCATATTTTAACACCATTGAGATCCTGGGAAGTTTGTCAAGAACTTGTTTTCTGGGGGGGGGAAAACGTTGTTTTGATTTCAGGTCCTCATCTAGTGCCGACATGCTTTGGGTTTAGCTTCAGTGTCTCCCTATGCTGAACCTTCAATGCACATTTTGAAGTGAGAGCAAAACACTGCAGCACAGACTTCCCTGGATTGCAGCCTATAGCTGCAGCACAACACTCATTTACTCAGGAGCAGTGTGATGTAAATCAATAGGACTGCAAGTGACTTTTTGACAGCAAACAATATTTCTTTATCAGTCTCATTTCTGTCCCTCAAATGAGCCATATATTGTATTCTGTGGTTTAGATGTATTGTTTCTTTAAGTTTTGTTGGTTGGTTGGTTCCAGTAACACTATGGAAGTCGGAGCAGTAGCAGATCTTAGACGCATCAAAAATGCTATCGGTGTGGCGCGAAAAGTGATAGAGCATACCAGGCACACCTTATTGGTTGGAGAATCAGGTAAATCATTCCACTTTTTCAAAGTATTAGTTTTAGATGTATGCAGTGTTGAAAGACAAAGCTAAAGATAGATTATTTTATTCCACTTAAATGAACTGCTTCGTTGGGATGTAATGAGTGCTAGCTGGATTGGGACCCCTTTGCTCTAGATTAATTTGATGCATTATTTCTACCTGTCACAAACGGGTATTGTTACTTTTCTGTTGCAAAATGGTATCTTCAGTTCTAGTTGTTATTAATCCAGGAATCTGAAGTGCATTAATCTTTTTTATTTTTTTCAAAAAAATAATAGCGTTGTGTCCATGGAAGGTATCACAACTAAGCACCATGGAAGGGAATGAGACAAGATAGAGATGGCTAGCTTAAGTCCCATTACTGTAAACAGGGCATAGACATGACTAACTTTGGACTCAATCCATTAACATTGTCAATAAACGTCGATGTGGAGAACATTATCATAGATCATGAGAGGCACATCCTTTAAACCAGCGATTTTCAACCTTTTTCATCTCAAAGTGCACTAACAAGGTGCCCAAATTATCAAGGCATACCATCAGTGCTTTGACAGTTGACAAGGCACACCATGCTCCTGGCAGGGGCCTCACAGTTCCCTATGGCCCTACTAATATGTGACCCGCCCTAAACCCCACCTGCGAACTGTTAGCAGCACACCAATGTGCCACAGCACAGTGGTTGAAAATCTCTGCTATAAGTATTAAATTAAAACGGGGAATGATTTAGGAACTGGTTGTCCTAATGGGATGTAACCACGTTGCTTGATATTGTGGTTTGGTTTAAAGGTTTCAGGTTGCAACTTCATGTCAGTGGTCTGTATAAAACAGAAGATGTTCGTGTATATGTACTATTGTAAATGTATGTGTGGGTGATTTGATTTTGTTTCTCTCTTCTATAAAGCATCCCTGTTTGCAGAGAGCATGGGGTTTCCAGCTGAAGACCTGACTACACAGAACTCCCTTTCACAATATTTACAGTGGCTTAATCAAAACTGTCAGCCAAACTTTTGGAAGGTAGAATGCAATTTGATTTTAGTTTTCTTTTCTATAAGCTTGCTGACTGCTCTGTTTGTTGCGAAAACATTTTTTTCTCTAGGGCAAAAGCAAATCAGCTAGTACAGGCATGCCACGGTATCCACTGGGGTTCTGTTCCAGACCGCACTGTGGATACCTGAAACCATGGATACTGGGGATGCCTTTTTTAGATAGGGGAACATCAGTGGTTTTTCTGCAACAAAGTAAAAAGAAAAGAGATTTGTTTAAAGTTCCCCTATCTTTTTAATAGGCGTCCTAGTATCCATGGATAACTGAAACAGTGAATACTGAATCAGTGGATACCGGGGCATGCCTGTATGCCATTTTAAAAAAAAAACAACACCTGCCAAATTATTTGCGTTTAGAAATGGGATGGCTGAATGTGGTGCAGAATTTTTAAAGATTGATTTTACTGTTAAGTATACATTTCCTTGTTGGAAGATGAAACCGTGGGAAGGGATGACATGTCTTGCTACTAGTGTTTGATACTGATCAGTAATATTTCTGTTACAATACCTTCAGTAATGGCAAAAAAGTATTATTCTAAATCAGCAGTGGTCAAATTTTGTGCCACCGCAACCCACCTCATTCTCAGCACTGAGTTGCAACCCAATGCTTCCTGTTGCACTGCAAAGTATTACTAGGAGCCACCAGTAATCTTGCATGCCTCCTCTTTCATTTTGCTTCAAGGTGGCATGCCTAGAATTTGTACATCCTCATTTCATGTAAGCCAAACAGCCGAATCTGAACTAAATTCATGAGTGGTAATGCCGCAGCATTGACTTGGGCTCTGCTACATCTCACAGGGGAGTTTCAGCTGCTGGAATTCTCCTTGGGTTAAAGAGATACGATGCACACTGGTGCCACCAATCCTTCCTGCCTCCTAGGTCCAATCAGCCCACCCACGCCCATCGCTGCTGCCCCTGCACTGGACTTAGCTGCTCCAGCAGGCATATACACAGCTATTGGCGCCAGCAGGCAGGCTCCAAACATCCCACCGGTGTGCCTTACCTTCATGCTTTCGCAATACAGTGCAGGAAGAGGAGTCTGGTGTTCTCACTGTCTGTCTGCTTCCTTTGCAGTCCACTTCCTGTTAGCTTGTTCACTATCTCCTCGCTAGTGTTCCTCTAGCACACTCCAGCGTGCTGGGAAAGGCTTCCCCAGTTCCATTCTGCTGGGAAGCCTGCTTACCTTGCCACTGAGCTCCCCAGAACTGCACTCCGGGCAGCCGCATCTGGCCGGAAATTGGCACACTGAGGCAACAGAATTGGCATGCTGAGGCAACAGAACCCGGAAGCGACTGGTCCGGTGAGTTCTAGGGAGATCAGTGGTGCGAGACAGAGTTTCCCCCACAGAACCGTAAACTCCGGTCATGCAGGGGATTAGGATGGGCTCTGGATCCAGACCATGGACCTGAATCTGGCAAGCTCTACTGTGGCAGCTGTCTAGGTTCTCATTGTCTGCTTTCTGTTCCAAAGCAAAAGGAAGAAAAATCTTTGTGTTTGGAGGAAAAGGGAGGTGAGTCATTAGTGTGACAGGGGGGATTTGGGTAGGGTTCGCTGCTAAGGACAGTTTCCGTATCTGCTATAACAGCAGGAATCTATTCTTGGCAAGTGTGGAGGGGGGGTGCCTGCATGTGAACACTTGCCACTTTTTTAATGCCTTTTGCAATCAATCCCTGCAGAAAACAGGACTCTGCAGTGCTTAATAGAAGGGATTGGAAGATGAATTCAGGATCAAAGGAGGAGAGAGGAGAACCTTAAGGTCTTGCAAGATGAAGTTAGGGATTTCTAAAAGCACCAGTACCAGTGTTTTAGTTGACCCACCAGTGAAGGGAAACAAAATGCGGTATTGCAATTTTTGTAGGACGTGTGCCATGGATGCTTTTGTTCAGTTAAGGCAAGTTCAGTTACGAGGCTTCAGTCCTACATAAACTAGCAGTGTGGTTTGCTATAAGAAGTTGACTCATCACAAACGGTAGGGATGCTCATAAGGCTTGGTAGGAACTGATCCTAAATTACAGCCGTAGGTGGTAAAAAAATATTCTCATGCTGTTTTTTCCACATAGAATGTTGATGTATTTTATTTCTTTTCCGGCTATTCGTTGTAGAACACATTTGCAAATCACCTAACTTGAGATCTGCGGGATTTTTTGTAACCAAAGTGTTTTAGTATTGAGTTGCTCTAAATTGAGATAGATGCTTTTGTCTGTTCTTTGTTTAAAGCATCTGAGCTACAGCAATTTGCCTTCGACGAAACTTTATCTCTGGCATATGCAAGAAGCTTATATTATCTGTTCAGTGTGATGATTCTGTTTTTTAACTCTATGAAAAAAATACAGGTTCCTTTTGAAATGCCTTTTGTTTTTCTTAACATGAATGCGACTTTGATTACAGAACGTTATACCAGATGCTTCCAAATCATGTGGGCCATACAAACAGACCGAAGAGTTCAGTAAAGAAGATCGGAACATTTCAGAAAAAAGAATAGAAGTTCATAATCATGACACGATTGGTATAATTTTTAGGCAGCTATTTTATGGGGCCTTGTTTTTTTTTTCCTTTTGTCATGTACTTGGTTAATTGTAAGTTGTTTTGTGATAAAGGGTTTTGAAAGGTTTAGAAACTATAAAACTTTTGAAAGGTTTAGAAACTGCTCAGGGCATCAGTGATTCAACAACATGCCCACAATACGTCCATAGCCATACCAAGATAAGCTATACCATACACATGTAGGCTAGTGCCTACATGTGTATGGTATATGTACACCAGCTTACCTTGGTATGGCTATGGACGTATTGTGGGCATCTGTCACCCACATCTCTATTTACCTTTAGAATCTGGATTGTGGCATCCTGTTCCCCTTTGATCACTTTTTACAAATCCTAATAAGGATTAGGCAAATCTTAAGAAGGCAGAACTTTGGTTAGCCGACCATGATTGTGGTCCTGGATTGTGATATTGAGGCTGCAATGTGTACCTGGGGGTAAGCTCCACTAAACACAATGGGTCTTGCTTTTGGGAGCTGTATCGTAGATTGGGCTGCTAACTTCCTATTTAAGCAGGAGCAATATTTTTAGATGTGCATGCTAGTTTCCGAGCAGATCAGCAGATAAATTCTAGTGAACTGATACTTATAGCGGATGGTTTGAATCTACATAAATCCAGCAAATCTTTCCAAATAAGCCAAGCTTCAACTTTGCATTTTTCAAAATTAACTCAAGATGTGGGGGGTGGGGTGGAGTTCTCTGTGTGTTTTGGATTTTGGTCTCTGCCATCTGCATAGCAATTAAATATGGAATTTACAGGAGCACCTCAGTGAGATGGGAGCACAAGTCTCATTGACAGTTGCTTAAGGAGACACTTCTCATATGATGATTAAATTCACCATCACCAAGCAATTAGCATTTTTTAAATGTCAAAATGCTAAAGCTCTTACTTTTCTAAAGGCGTGTCCTCATGAACACTTGTACCTTGGCAGCCTGCCTAAGCCGATAATTGACTTTGCGATAGTGGTTTCCACATGACATACTGCTGCGCAGGACAAGGTGCAGAATCGGAGTAACACAGTGAAGCGTTAATGAAGCATTTTGCCTGCTCTGGACAAGCTGCCCGCTTGACAAATGCAAGCATTGGCAACACAAACAATGAATCGCTGCCTGATACTGTGTCAGTTGATTCATGGAACTCCCTGCTACCTGGTAGTCAGTTCCAAGTGTGAACTGGATCTTGTTTTGGAAATTAAGAATCAGATGGTTTGATCTGTAATTTTATAGGGACTGGATAGGAATTATGTCTTCAATTACTATCTATGTCACCTTCACATTTAATTTTATGTAGATCTTATAGGGCACGTAAAGAGTTGGCAACCATTTGCGTTCACTGATTGAAGACCTACTTTACCTAAATGTAATGTCCCTAGAGTAGACCTACTCCATGCATCACCTGTCTTCCTTTATAAGAGGTTTGGGGAAGAGAGACATTTCCCAGGTAAAGCTTGTCCTATCAGTGGTGTGGTGAAAATCTTTACCTGCAGAATGTTCTCTTGATGGAGAACTGGTGCAGTATCATGACAAAAAGACTGAGTTCAAATTTTGTCTCTGCCACAAACTCACCAGGCGGCCTTTGGCAAGTCACTTCCTCTCAGCTTTAGCTCCCAACCACAATAATAGTGCAGAGTTGTTGACAGGATCACATCAAGATAATATGTGTGAAGCACTTCGCCATTCAGAAAAGCGCAATTGGGATGCTTATTATCATCAAAGTGACAAATGCCCTTTTTGGAAGATGATCACCCTTACATTCTCTCCCTGTTAAATTCAGAGTGCAATCCTAAACTGGAGTTAGGCTGGCACAGTTAGGTCAGCAAAGTTTGGCCAGCACAAGGGTCACTGTCAAGCACATTTGGAGGATGGTGCACGTCTATGTGCTGGCCTCCCTGACTATGAGAGTGGTCCAAACATACTTGACGGTGTCCCTTGCACTAGCCTAACTGTGCCGGCCTAACTCCAGGTTAGGATTGCATTTTCAGTCATGTTTAACAAAAGCATCCAAACTATTTCACTCCTGTTGTCATTTGTAGGCATGATTGTGATTGGTCAGAATGGGTGGATTGCTGCAGGAACGACTACAAATGGGGCAAACCACAAAATGCAGGGGTTAGTATTTGTCACAATTCCATGTACATAAAGATGGTTTTCCTGACTTCAGTTGTGTTTCTCATAGCATCCAGCACAGTGTGTATAAACCAATCCTATAACTGGAACAAGTTTTACATAGCTTGGAAGAAGGGAATTGTGGAAAAGGGTTTATAATGGCAGCTTGAGTACCATTAAGGAAATGTGGGATACATCTCTCTTTATTAAATAAATGTAATAATAATATACATTTATATGTATAATAAATGTCACATAATGAATATCACATATATGTATTTATTACATAAATACCCTTATGAAATAAATGCACAAAATACTAATTATGGGTTTATGAACAATGCAGCTTTCTCTTGCTCTGTGGCTTATCTTTGATTTTTCCTAGTAACATCTGCCTATTATAGAACTTTGTTCTTTTAGGAGTTCCTTGAATAGACATGTTGCAGCCGAGTTGTTAAATAGATGAGCTAGTAGTCCCCAGTTAGATGCTCAACCCAGCCATAAATTCACCTGCAGCGCCGGTCCTGTTGTCTTAGCGCCGACGTGGGGGTGCCGATCGGCACTCCCGCGTTGGCGCTAAGGGCGCAGCATCAGCACAACCCCGTAGGATTGCACTGCCAGACCCAGCCTCTCCATCTGTCATATTCAGAATGCAAGCCTGGCTAATACTGTAAAGCTTTTTGAAATATAGACATATTCTTACTGGAATAGAACCAAATTCTTATAAAAAAAATGAACGAAATCATAGACTTGGCCTTCCTAATATGAGTAAACAAAATATGTCCTTAAGTATTGAGACTTGTACTTTATAGGTACATGTTAAGTATCCCTTATCTGGACAGCTTGGGATGGGAATGTGTCTGGATTTTGGATTTTTCTGGATTTCGGAACAATTGCATAAATGTAATGAGAAATGCTTCCTGTTGCTTTTTTCACTGTTACCCATTCAGGTGTCTCCTGGCCTCTGACATTTTTCAACAATGTCTGTGCAAGTAATAGAAGAACTTGGAGGTAATGGAGCAGAGATTAGAACTTGCAGCCTATACCTGCACTTGTCATGGGAATGAGTGCAAAACCTTCTAGGGTTCACACTACAGAAAACACTGCACAAGGTCTCCTTGTATTTACACTGCGTTCACACTTCCTCTGTTCAGATTTTCCAAGTGCTCCACCTTCAGTCCACAACCTGCTGCCTGCTCAGCTCTGCACTTCGCCACTTTCTGAACTTAAAAAAAAAAAAATCTTGGACAAATATTTCTGGATTTCAGAATAGTCCCATTTCTGATGTCCGGATAAGGGATAATCTACCTGTAATTCTCAATGACGTGGTCACCGCTGTCTTGGTTGTACCGTTTCTAATTTCAGATGGCAGCTCACATAGTTGAATGTTCTTCTGCATGTAAAACAAGGTGTTGAGAAGAAACATGCTAGAACCTATAGTTGATGGAATGGTCCTTTGTACAAATTATGTGAGCACTCGCCCCTACCCATCCCCGGTATGAAGTGGTATATCCAGACCGAGGTTCATCGCCTTAGTGGAAGCTAAGCCACTATGTTGCTTTGTTACTGTCATTTTTGTTTTAGGAAATAGCAGAAATGGCCTTCATTGACGAACAGTTTTGATCTTGTTAACGTTGATTTCCTTCTCCTGATCTCTATTTAGGCGTGTCGGTGACTCGCCAATAGCTGGAGCTGGAGCATATGCGGATAGCACAACTGGAGGTGCAGCTGCCACTGGAGATGGGGATGTGATGATGCGCTTCTTGCCCAGGTGTTTAATGCATTTTGACCAGGTTGGGTTGAGGCGGTGTGTGCACGCATACATGCATGTATTCATGGATAATTTTCTTAAAAATCACAAAAACTTAAAACGTATAGTTTCTGTGTGTTATCATCACAAAGTTTAGTGCACTTAGGCTGCAATCCTGTATACACTTACCTAGGAGAAAATCCCATTGAACACGAGGTTAAGGGTAGTGCAACACTTCCTGTTGGGTAGTAGTAGGATAATACACTAGAATGAATGTTTCCAGCCATGCAGAATTGTTGCCAGAGTTTGTAACGTAGGGCGCAGTCCTAAACTGAGTTAGGCCGGCATAAACTAAGCCAGCAAAGTTTGGCCAGCACAAGGGCCCCATAAAGTATATTTGGACTTGGACTTAGAACATAGACATGAGCCATCCTTCCTGATTCTGAGAGTAGTCCAAACACCCTTTACGGTGGCCCTTAGGCTGGCCAAACTTTGCTGGCTTATGCCGGCCTAACTCCAGTTTAGGATTGCGCTCTAAGTTCAGAATGCAAACTTGTCCACTCATCAAGAATCATTCTCTCCTAAAAAGTTATTCCCTGGATCAGAAAGTAAATGGAAGCCCTAATCGTATCCAACTCCCCATTACCAATACATCCCCAAAGTAAGGAAACAAGCATTCCCTTACCTTGAGGAGGCCTCCATTACTGTCTGCCTAATGCAGGATGCAGTAGCACACCCTATGGGCTTGGATGCATCAGCACTGGAAAGTTGGATAGGATTGGGCCCTTAGACTGTGAACATCCAGGTTTCAGGATGCTTTGTAGGCAAAAGGGCGGGGAGCACCTTTTCACCAAATAGCTAAGCAAACTATACAAAAAATCAGAAGCCTTCATTGATCCACATTTTTATATGCATATAACTACAGTTTGAGCTGGGGTGTGGGATTGGGCAGGGTTCTTAGCAGTCAAGAAAACGTTTGTGCATAAATGGTAAGTCAAGGAAGCATGCCTAAGGTCCGGCTCATTCTGGCTGGGAAGCTTCCCAGAGTTGGTCAGACAAGCTTGGGGATTTCACATCTTTCTTGATCTCTACCCTTTGGCTTAATTGGTCACACTCTCTACATTCTCTGAAGCTTTAATGATCAACCTTTGGGGACTTCTGAACAGCTGTCTGGGCTGTAATAAGTCTTAAAACTTAAGGCCAAAAAAATAGATAAAATGTTGGAGGCAGTTGAAAATAATGCACCGACATTGTGAGCTTGTGGGGTGGGGAGGGAAGGAAATGTGCACATTCTCCAATAAAGCTCGTAGCAGCAAGCTGAGTGAATTCACCCAACACTAGAGCAAACTGGTAGAGAAAAAGTTTCTAGCGTGGCTAAAGTTTCCCGAATATCTCTGCTTAAAAAACTGAGGGTGCAATCCTAACATACGCAGGAGCTGGCAGGGCTGCACTGGAGCTTATTCCCCTTGCGCTAGGATAAGCCCTAGCCAGGCCATTGGGGCCTCTTGGATTAAACCTGCTGTTTAGCAGGTGCAAGTCTGATTGCTGTGCTGCAGCACAGATGACCAGATCCCACACTTCCTGGACTGCCCCACCTGCCGGGCCACCCTCCCTTTGCCCTGGGCCACCCATACCTGCCTTTCCCCTCTCTATATAGGCCCCACGCTGGCCAAACTCTGTCGGCACAGGACTGACTTACTTGGCAGTCCTGGTGGTGTTGCTGGGCTGATGCTGCTCTCTGAACATGCCTTACAGCACGTTTGCGACAGCGCAGGGCCGACACAGATGGCATGTGTCGGCCCAAGGGCGGGGGGGGGGGTAGGCTGGCACTGTGATTTGCATCCTCAAGGTTATAGAAATGTCTTTCAAAACATTCTGCTGTGGCCTGCAAAGTCTTTCAGGATTTCTTTTCCCAAGTCTTTGTTATAAGTGTAGAAGCCTTAAAAATAATTATTCTTGACTTACAGGTGTTGTTCAGCCAACTTTGAGAACCTTTGTAAGTTTCTTCTTCTTTTTCTTCTCTAAATCAGCTATCAGGCAGTGGAGTATATGCGAAATGGAATGGATCCAACACTGGCGTGCCAAAACGTTATTTCTAGAATTCAGAAATATGTCCCATTCTTCTTTGGTGCTGTTATTTGTGCCAACACAAGTGGAAGCTACGGTGGGTCTTTTTTGCTATTTCATGCAAATACTAAATTGGAATAAGGCAGCCAGACTTTGATTCAGTTTATGTCGTCCATTTGTCACACTAGCCTGAGTATGGCTCAGTTTCCTATGAAAATATTTGATCAAAATATTTGCGTTCTCTTTGGAAGATTACATGTGACAGAGACACAACTTCAAAGCAGTCAAAGATTGGTCATGCGGGGTTGCTCATTAGTGAAGTCTTGGATCAACCGAGAAGTATCGTTTTGCTAATCAATATGGTTTATTGGTTTAGACTTCTTATTGCCAGTTCTTTTATCTTTGATTTCCCACAGTTCTATGCTTGAAAGATTAGAGATGCAAGGACTCATTAACACCAGTATTACGATGTAAATTAAAACAAAGTATACTAAACTTTGAATTATATTTTAAGAGCGTGAAGTCCACCGTGCATGGTTAGAGGCCGTTCCATCTTCAAAAGTCAAACAGACTTGAAAAAGAAATCTCAATGCTAGGTTGATTAAGGCTATAAAAGAACAATTACATCATTGTAGCAGAATTAATAGTGGAATCCTTGAATGTTAAAAGCACAAGCAGACAAATTAATGTGTCTGTCATAGTTTTCTCTCTTAACTCTTCTCTTCCTGCCACAGGTGCCGCCTGCAATAAAGTTCCAGGATTCACCCAGTTTCATTTTATGGTTTCTAATCCCACTCTGAGCAAGCCATCGGAGCAAATAGTGGTTTGCATTTAATATGCTTTCCTCTGACAGTAGTATCTGCACTGAAGACAGTGGAAGAAATGGAGCTTTGGGGTTTTTCCACTTTTATAACAGTTAACTGCACACGTTAGCTTGCCCATAAACACGAGGGCAAAAATAAATGTGTGCAAAATAGCTTAATTACCGGCCTAATTAAGCTTTGTTCTTTCATATTGCATTGTTTAAATAAACTTCAACATGAACTGAATAAAACGAATCTGTCCAGAAGGGTGGCAAGTTATTTTTCCAGTTTCTCCCAAAACAGCCCTGCTTTCTTAATATAAAGAGAGTGACTACATTTAGGCCATTTTGGACAGGCTCCCCCAAACAAACTTCCTCTCAAAATGTATTCTCAGGAGATGTAACGGCAATCCATTTTCTGTACATGAATGAAGAGTATCCTTGGAAAAGCTTCTGAACTGAGACATGTTTCGGTGTGACTCTTCGTGCAGGTAACAACCAGAAATGCATTTTTCAAGACTGAACAAATGAAAAACAGAGTTTCAGCAGCCGATATGAACCTTTTATACCAGCCTACTGTTTTTGTGTGTGTGTAATTAGTTGTGTGGCGCAAGAAATGCCAGACATCAAGTGTATGAGCACTGAGCCAGTATAAGTGTCAGAAGATTTAAACATTGCTTTCCCGCTCCTCACCTTCCATAAAATGCATGAAGGCTCACTATTTCAGCTGGGGTGTGTCTTTTCCTGGAATAAAGAATATTTGTTCTGTTTTCTCTCAATCTTGCTATTCTGCAATCAGCTTAATATACCAGACCTATCATTGAGTTTCTAAGGTTTGATAATGTGGGTCCAGTCCTAACCAACGTTTCTGCACCACGTTGCTCTGAGGTAATGCAGCTCTGAGGTAAGGGAACAAACATTCCCTTACCTTGAGAAGGCCTCTGTGACTGCCCCCCCCTTGCAGGATGCAGCACATGTCCCACTAGCACAGCTATGTCAGTGCTGGAAAGTTTGTTAGGACTGCACCCTATGCCACATAACTCACTAGCTGATGTTGGGCCATTTGCTATCACTCAGAGTGCAAGCCTAACCTGAAGTTAGGCCGGCACCAGGGCCATCATAAAGCGCATTTGGACCACTCGGACTCAGGGAGGAGGGTACACATCTGTGTACTGGCCTCTCTGACTCCGAGAGTGGTCCAAACATACTTTATGGTGGCCCTTGTGCCAGGCAAACTTTGCTGGCCCAACTGTGCCAGCCTAACTCCAGGTTAGGATTGCGCTCTCAGCCTAACTCTACAAGATGGCTGAGTAATAAAGTGGCATAATCTGATGTACGTTACCATAGCCTTGAATAAGAGTTGGAACAGTGAGCCAGCAGTAAGGTGCAATTGTGAAGGGATCCAATCCTACCATTTTGAAGGAAGGGGCAAATGCTCTAGGCGCAGCGCTGCTGGAGGGTGGTGACCAGGAGGGTGACCAGGCAGCTTGCCTCGCAGAGAGGCAAGCAGGGCCTTGCCCTCCTGCCTGCCCTTTCTTTCTCCTGTATGGCCCCAAAGTGGAGCCTGTCGTGGTGGCGGAGCAGCATGGGGAGGAAACTGCAGAGGGGGCAGTGCTCCTCTGTCCCTGGGTGGCCCATTGGCTGGGTCTGCAACTGGAAGGGGTTCACCAGATGCTTTCTCCTTTACCTGGGGGAGCTCTAGCCCAGTGGTCTTCAACCCTTTTGAATTCCCATAAATTGCTGTGATCCTACACCCAAAGTTATGCAACCCCATTGGGGTCCCAATCCCAAAGTGGAAAAACACTGCTGTATAGCATGGCATAGAAGCAAATTGCTCCTTTTTAAAAAATGTAATTTTCTCTTCGTAATACTTGGACTAAAACTATTCTGCACGCATGCTTTGAGCAGGGGAAACGACTGAGCTGTGTCATTACCCTGTTCTTTATAGGCTTCCTCAGATAATTTCTTTGAAACCCCCAGATTAAGTGAATCTAATTATTTTCCCCCTTTGGAAAACTTGCAGGATTCCTTAATGGACTCTGTCCTACTACCTTCAAATATTGTGCCCAAGGACAATAATTTCTGATTATCACCATTATTAGTTAGAATATAATTTTTTTTTACTGTGCTTTAAAGGATCCAATTAAAGGACAATAAGGATGGCAAGTGGAGCTGTAATTCCTGTTAGACTACTAAAGTAATAGTAATTCTATTAGCAGGCTTAACTAGAATGAGCATCTATTATGGAGACAACAGACTTGTAGTTAAATACCTACCTGAGCATTAAATCACCACTAAACGTTGTCTTGGGTGTGTTCAATAGTGCTCAAGATCAAGAGCATCAGGAATCCTTGCTTAAACCACAAATGACTGGTGCACACAATACCATTTTTATGCACACTGGATGCGATAACGTTTTCTCTCCCATATGGCAGAATGCTAAATGCCAGGCTTTCCTGGGTTGTTTGGTTGTACAGTATACACAACATTAGCTCTCTGTAACTGATAGTACAAGCCTAGGCATGTCTACTTTGAAGTAAGTCCCATTCTAGTCAGTGAGGCTTTTATCTAGATAAGCGTGCATCGGGTTGCCGCCTGAAACACCTTTCTAATTGCATAGCTTCAACTTCAGTTTACAAAGGGAGAAAAACAACATTCCACAGCTGGGCAGTGATTTCTTTTCAGTCATCCCCCTTTCAAATACACATTTCCTTGATTAGTTCCATTGTACCTTAAGTTTTTTTTTTTTGTAGGGACGTGGTGGCGCAGCGGGTTAAAGCGCTGCTGCTGGGCTTTCTGACCGGAAGGTTGACAGTTCAAGACCGCGCAACAGAGTGAGCGCCTGTTGCTTGTCCCAGCTCCTGCCAACCTAGCAGTTTGAAAGCACGTAAAAATGCGAGTAGATAAATAGGTACCACTTCGATGGGAAGGTAACCACGTTCCATGCTCCTCGTTGTATAGTCATGCCGGCCATGACCACGGAAGCTTGTCCTTGGACAAGCACTAGCTCTTCGGCTTAGAGATCAGGACCGCCTCCCTACTCTACCGCTCACAACTTGACCATTTGGTCATGGGGAAACCTTTACCCTAAGTGTTAAGAGACTGGAACAGTTGGAAAGCAACAATACACCTCTCCTGAGAACAGGGAAGTACAGGTGTGTCCTGGTATCCACTGTTTCAGTTATCCACATATACCATGGATACTGAGATGTCTAATAAAAGCATAGGGGGACATTAAACAAATCTCTTTTTTCACCTTGTTGCAGCAAAGCCACAGATGCTCCACTATCTTAAAAAAGGTGTCCCCATTATCCACAGTTTCAAGTATCCACGGTGGGGTCTAGAACAACACCAGTGGATACTGGGACATGCCTGTAATGAAGAATCTGCTATTGTTCAATCAAAAAATATACTGCTTTTCAACACAAGTTCACAAAGCGGTTCAAAGGTTAATAATAATAATAAAGTTAAATGGTTCCCTATTGTCGATTCCTGATTGGACAAGGCAGTCACATCCTCAAGCAAGCAAGCAAGCATGAAGGTCTTTGCTGTAGAGGTTGGAGAATGGAAGGGGAGGGATTATTGCTGAATAATGCTTTGTTGTCCTAGCTCTGTTAGAAGTAGCATATACTAACTCTGAAACACAAGATCATTAGGTTCAGACTTCAAAGCACTCTTTTAGGTGTAGAGATGGGGCTAGGTGCACCAGGCAGCAATGGCTTTTCCTGTCATTACAGTTAGTTCTGTGCAACCCTTGCAAGACAAGAGAGCCCATAGGTGGCTAGGCCCTTCTTTCAGCCACAATTCAAAATGGGGTTACAGGGGCTCACTAGCAATTAGCAATGCTTCCCACCTATTATTGTAGGAAGCTTGTCGGAGTGTCTACCTTCCACGCACCCTTCAACATTAATAGCAACTTTTTATTGACAATAGTTTGTCCTCCATTAGACATGCCAAAAGCACGGACTGCAGGATCTCAAATCCAAACGTCACTTATATTGTTCCTAATAAGCTGGAAGGGTTTTCACAGGTTGTCAATTGCCTCCACATATTGGGTCTATGAGTACATGACATGCTCCCTTCTAACATGTTCTATTATTCATATTTGGTACAAATCCAAAATAGGTGTGATTGCTCTCATATGTGCTAGTAGCATTATTATCTCCAGAAATGGGTGGGAAAGTATGCTTAATTAGGAGCAAAAAGCCTTCATCAGGTGTCTTAAGAGACCCTTCCCCCCCCAAAAAAAAAACCCAACACACACCTTTAAGTTGCTTTTTTAAAAAACAATACTCCATGTATTTGAAACGTTTATTTTATACACATCAACAGACACTGAAAAGAAAAACTGTCATATTTCATACCAATGTTGTCTTGTTTCAAACAGAGATTCCTACTGTTCTGATAGCCATTGTTAAAATTATATCCCAGAACCCTGCAGTGATGTCTCACCCTTGGGAGCAATTGGAGGTCAGATATACAGAAAACAAGACACTGCTCTCATTAAATAAAGGCAAAATGGCAACAGGCATCACCTGTGAAATGTCCAGGCTGACGTGTCTTAAAGGAAACACGACTAATCTGTTGTTTTTAGACAGGTTATTTACAGCCATTTAAAAAAAAAAAAAACCAAAAGAACAGGGCTTCAGCAAATAAATGCCTAATCTTCAGAATTCATTAACTGTGTGCCATTGTAAATATTTAACATGCATTAACCAGCTCTCTCCATAGCCATCTACTATGGATATTTGAATATTCATTTTCAGAACTGATCAATTGAGATTTTAGCCTAATCTTTGATAGCCCAATGTTACAATGTTCTTGCAGGGGAAGTGTCACTCCATTCAGAGTGGGTGGAAGACTTTGTGTCTGCATTGAAGAGTTCCTGACCAGGACGACTTCTGTCTTTTCTGGATTCAATCTTAACCTATTGGCTTTCATCCATTCCCCAACTGCCTCCAGGCAGTGCCCCGAGACCTTCATAGCTTCTTCAGTTTGGGATGGTAAAGAGAAATAGAGTTGAGTATCATCAGCATATTGGTGACACCCCACTCCAAACCCACCCCACTCCAAACCCCACTCCAAACTCCAAGATGATCTCCCCCAGTGGTGTCATGTATATATTGAAGAGCATGGGGGATAAAATAGAACCCTGAGGCACTCCATATTGTAAAGGCCAAAGTGCGGAGCAGGAGTCCCCCGGCATCACCATTTGGGACCTGTTAGCCAGGAAGGAGTGGAACCATTTCAGAGCAGTTCCCTTTAATCCCAGCTTCGCTAGTCGATCCAGAAGAATACTATGGTCAATTGTATCAAAGGCTGCTGAGAAGTCCAGCAGGACCAGTAGGGATGCTTTTCCCTTATCTAGTCCATGTTGAAGGTCATCCATGAGGGCGACCAAAGCTGTCTCTGTCCCAAAGCCTGGTCTGAAGCCAGATTGAAAGGCTGAAAATCTGTCTCTTCTAGGAACCCTTGGAGCTGGGATACCACTACCCGCTCAGTCACCTTCCCTAAGAAAGGCAGGTTGGAAACTGGTCGATAAATGTTGACCTTAGTAGGATCCAGGGATGGTTTTTTCAGGAGGGGGTGCATAATTGTAGTCTTCAGGATGTTTGGCATTACCCCCTCCTGCAGCGGTGTCATCCTGGCGGAACGGCCCGGTACACCGTTTCGCTAGTTCCACGGACGGGTCCGGGCCGCGCCGCCTCTCCCGAGGACGGGCGAGCTGCTCCTGGGCCCGTCCGCCCTCCCTCCCGCACGTCCGAATTGCTCTGAAATGGAGCGATTCGAGGCGCAGGGAGGCGCAGGAAGGCGTGGCTGGCCTCCGCCATAGGGGCGGAGGGCTGCCAATCATCCGGGCGTTCTGGTTCCTGGCGCGCCCGGATGACATCACTGCCCTCCTGTAAGGATGCATTTACAATGGGCTCCATCCAGTCAGCTAGCCCAGTCCAAGCAATTTGTACTAGCCAAGCTGGGCAAGGGTCAAGCGGGCAAGAGGATGGTCTCAAGCTTCTGAGGATCCTGTCTACCTTTTTATCAGCTGTCTTATAAGCAGAGGCGGTCCTATGGGGGGGAGGAGCCTGTGCTGCAGGAGCCTGAGCTCCTGTGCAACATGGCCCCTCCTTCTTGCCTCCAGAGCCATTCACAGCGCAGAGAGCAAAGCGAATCGCTCTGGAGGTGAGGGGGAGGGGCCATGTTACACAGGAGCTCAGGCTCCTAAAACACTTGACATTCTCCCCTCCATAGGAACGCCTCTGCTTATAAAGTTTTATTAAATCAAGAGGTCTGTGAAATTTGAAGTCCGTTACAATGGTTTTCTTCTTTACAGCATATACTAAGGGTGGAGGAACCCCTCTTTTTTCTTATTTAATTTAATTGAGTCTTAATAAATTTTTCTGTCATATTTCTCTGATTTGGGTTCTTTTTTGGATTGGTGGAATTCCCATCTGCTTGGTTTACTAAAATAAATAAAATAAATTTTGTGAGGAGGTTTGGCCCAGGGCACCCCTCTTAACAATTTGCGTTGCCTGGGCTGGTGGCAGCAGAACTACTACTGGAAAATTCCACCTCCCTCCACTTGGCCATGTCAGTCAGTTTCTACTATCGAATGTAGGCTGCCTGCAGTCATCTAGGCAGTCATTAAAAGACTCCATCTGCGGAGGCTATCTCGTAGTGGTTACTTGAACAATTACAATTAATGGATTAAATATTACATTGGTCAAAGGAACAGAATGCTGTTTGATTAAGAGCAGGCCTCTTCTTCCCCGTTTTCTTTTTAAATCGTCACACTATCAATTTTCTGTTATGGTGATGAGAGCTTTACCAGATTGCCTGAGAGGTAGGGAAACGCATGTTTGCATAATATGTAATTTAATGGATTGTGGTGTACATAGTAAATGCGGGTCATGGCTTTTCAATATCATTCACACAAATTCAATCCCACATTACTGTACAATACCACACCACACACCCAGTGATGTCATTCAGGGGGAACGGACCAGAACGGGCGTTCCGGATCCTAACGGGTTCCGTGGCTGGTTCCAGGTTCCCGACAAGTGCCAATCAAAAGTGAGTTCCTGTTCCTAAATCATTTGAATGACACCACGGCACACACCCCATTCCAAGCATAAGACAGCGAAGGCACTTCAGGTTCTTGAAGCAGATTGAAACTGCCTCCGTGAACTCTCCATTTAATGGGTCTCAATTGATTTTGAAAACTGTCCCTTATTTCCAAAATCCACAGGGCTCCTTCAGCAAGCACTGTAAAGCAGTTAGTGTGGGCCTTGGATGCAGGCTTACCTGCCTCCTAGGGCTCCGTCAGCACCGGCAAGATGGCTTTTCACCTTCGAACAGGGTGTTCTAAGAATGGAGGTGATGTTTCTCCATTTTTGTGGCCACTCTAGGAACAGAGAGTTCCTTAGGAGGTATCTTGTTACTACCTGGGTCCCTTTCTGAAGGAACTCTCCATACCTAGATTGCTCTGCTCAAGGAAGAAAGGAGAGCCAAGGTGCCAGTGGCAAGGGAGCCCTGGAGGTATGCCTGAACCCCCAAGCCCGATCACACACCTACCTACCTGAGAGGTCCATTGGCACCTCCTTCCACCAGGGCACTGGTGATGTTTCTTTATGGAATGCAGAACGAAGTGGCAGCGGTTCCTCTTGGAACTTTCTAAGGTAGGAATTTTGACTGATAAGGATAATGGGATGTCCATATTTAATGGACTTTTGGCATTGACACTCCTTGCCCGCATTAGTCTGTTAAAGGTTTACTATATATAGCTTTTCAGTGTATGTTTTTATGCTATATGTCAGGGATGGGAATTTGGCCCCACAGCAAGACTCGAGTTCTCATCCCTGCTATATGTGCAAAAATGTATCATGTAGTCTCATCTCACAATAGTGGGCCCAGGTACACAGTTGGTTGGATAAAATCTTTGTTGGTACAAACAATGATGATGTATGATTATTGTATGACCAACAACCCAATCCTTCCTAAATCTCATACTTCCTAAGTGTGAGTTCCATTACATCTAGCAGGGCATTTTCAGCTGCAGGAGGTCTCCCCTCAGAAGACATTTGCCTCTTTGCCCCAAGGTAAGCCCCAACAACTGCTATGGGGCAACTAGGATCTGCTCAATCATACAGTAGGCACAAGTCTGCATTGCTCCATATAACATTCCCAGACCCGAGACAAAACCATCTATAAATAAGTAGGTAAAGAATTTGGACAGTAAAAATGGACAGTTCCTTTTCTTAGGTCACTCTGTTGTAGCAACGTGTGTAATCCAATTAAAATAAGAAAATCTTATCTTTTTTTATTTACATCTAGCTGTGTAAATAAATACACTACAAATGTGGAGATGTGTTACAAATTTTTATCTTGAGATAAATCAATGTACAATCATGTTCCAACACAGTTTGATAGAATTCTGCTAGAGGAGGCAGTTAGCTCAATATTTAGGTACTGCAGACCTTCAAAAGCTGAAAAGGATTAAATGCTAAAGGTCAAGGAATTCCTGCTCACCATTCTTTCAATATGTACTGTATATCAGATCCATACCTTATGCAGTTACTTAAGTGCAAAACTCTATCTACTGTTCCCATGACTTTAAAACTACAGTACATACACAAACCTTGCTTTGTTTGGAACAATCCTGTTGGTACAAGACAGAAAACCTTGTAATGACATGCTCTCAGCTTGCATTGCCTAGTTTTAAAAATAAGCTTTTATTCCCTACCTATAATTGAAATGGAGTAAAAATTTCATTATCCATGCCAATCATCATAGAAATAGAGAAATTCAAACCAAAATTAGAACTTTTAAATTTGACTCAAGGATACTCTGCCTTTAATAGTTTCATAGATGGAGCAGCTGGTTGGGTTGATTTCTCCTATCAGAGAGTTACAGAGATGGGAGAAGCAATCTGCCAAAGTCCTGTTATTAAAGGCCCGGGAACACTTTCTTGTATTGAACCTGGCAATTTTACAACCACTTGGTTCAAAAGCCAAGAGGCCTTCTAATGAAGTATTCCCGTAAATGTGATGAGGCAAGAAGTGTAACAAGACCCTTTAAAAATACCAGTGGTGCAGTGTTAATTACATCAAAAAGCATTTTAAATATTTTCTCCAGCCAAAGCGTGTGTTCTTGCTTTCATAGAGGACCACAATTGACTGTTGAGATACTTCTGCATCTCCCTGAGCACAAGCCCAAACAAGATGAATGGCTGTATAAAGCTAAAAAGCTTCTGTGGGTTTCAGCCATCAATGCTTCCCCCTCCCATCTGTGAGCATCCTGAAATTGGATGCTTACAATTGCTGCCTTGCTTGCACTTAACTATACTTACGTTTAAATTGATCTCTCATTCCAACACTTGGGGTAAATCATATGCTTTAAATTGCAACTCTGTCCGTCTTTTCTTCCTTTACTCTGATGAATGACACCACATTTGAATACTGATATGGCAGAATTTTGGGATTCAAAAGTACACCTGCTAAGTATCTACATGGAAGGGAACAACAGAGTTGTATATGTGTGCGCAACAAGTATCACACACCAAGGGTGTTTTGCACAGAACAAGTCTATCAAGTCCTAATATGCAGTGGTGGTATCTAAAGCGGGAGGAACCGGAACGCTGGGCAGGACGTACGGTTGATTGGCAGCCCGTCCGTTCCGTTCCGCCACCTGCCCACCCGCCGCGCGGGCTGCCCCCAGTAGGCGCGCCCCAACAATGCTCGCCCAGGCACCCGGGCAGCCCCCCCATCCCCCCCCCAGCGAGCAGGCGCCCCCTCCAAGGCCAGGGCAGCCCGCGCGGCGGGTGGGCAGGTGGCAGAACCGAACGGACGGACAGCCAATCACACGTAAGTCCCGCCCAGCGTACCCGTTCCTCCCGCTTTAGATACCACCACTGCTAATATGGTATGAACTTTGTATGGGGCTAAAGGAACCATCTGGTGCAAAAACAGCTACAAACTCTGGGCATTTAGTTTAATTCTCAAGATCCATTCAAGCTCTTGGCATGAAATGGAGGCTTACAGCAGCAATCATTGCTACTGAGCTCATCCCTCCTGCTTCTGCAATGTTTTTGTACAACTGCTAGAACAAAATACTGTATTGGAAAAGGCAGGAGATACCCTGAGGAGATAGGGAATGATATTGGCAATGGCCCCTTGTCCCAGATAAACCAGGGATTATAGGGTTAACCCCCAAGGTCTTTGCAAGCCTCAGCAGCACAGCTGTGGGCTGATGAGGCCCCTGGCAATGAAGGGAGGTTAGCACAGGTGCAGATGGGCATGGCTGATGCTAGTGCCTGCCTAGCAACAGACACTGATTGGCTGGCCTCAGTATAAAGTGGGAGGCAGGAGCTGGAGAAAAGGACCTTGATAGGTGCTGGAGGATGGCACCAGCTAGGTGCTGGATGGATTAAGAAAGGAAGGATGATTAGGACCTGGGTAGGTGCCAGAGGAGGGCACCAGGTAGGTGCTGTTTGCAGGTAGTAAAGGAAGGGTGGATAGGCAGGTGCTGGACTGAACGAGTGCTGGCTGGACTGCCTGCCTGAAGGACTGTCGGACAGACTGAGGAACTGGCTGAAGGACTGGATAAGGTAAGGTTATTGTAGGAAATAACCATTGGGAATTGTTGCATGTCTGCCACGCCCCTGAAGCCACCAAGTGGAGGAGGCAGTTATGGCTTGGGCAAGCTGACTGCCTAGTGTTTGGAGGTGAGGTTTGTTGGTGTTAGGGTATCTGGAGCTAAGCCAGTGATGAGGGCAGTCTGGAGAAGGCTAGCTAGCCGGTGATCTCAAGCAAAGCTGCTGGAAGAGAGAAGAGGTCCAGTGGGTGAATGAACCCCCTCTCTCTTGCCTATCTCTGAAGCCGCTCTGAGGGGAAACTAGTTAGCCTAGTGTGGGCATTAGGGCCCTTGGGGAGGCCTGGCAGGGAATTTGGCAGAACAAATACTAGCTCAGGGATCCAATGCAGTTCCCACTCCCTTTCCCTAATCTCATGTGCAGATTATGTTAGTCTGGAGGGTGGAAGAGTCCATGTTAGACGATTAGGCAGGCTGAGGTCTTATTTTGACCATAAAAATGTTCTAACCCAGCCATTGCCGAACTCACAACTTCTGTGTCCGGAAAAGCCCTTTGCCATGCCAAGCAGCGCTTACCCTTCTGCGCAAGTGCTGCTCCATTTTGCAGCTGATTGACTGGCACAGATGCTCTGGGCAGTTTGGTCTATTCAGCAGGATGCTGGGCACAGAAACCAGAATGTCCCTGCCAGTCAATCTGCTGCAAAATGGAGTGGCGCTTGCATGGGATGTAATGCTCATGGAGGGGTTTGTCCAAACCCCAGATCCAGCGCACAGGCCAGGGTTTGGAGACCCCTGTTCTAATCCACCCACCCTCATCCCCTTAGCACCTAAAAAAGCATAGTGTGCAGTGATTGAGTCAGATAGGTGCACTGCATACAACTTTTATGACCATGTGTCACATACAAAAAGAGGGCATCAAATTCAACATAGGTAAAAAGCTTTTTCTGGGTCTGAGAAAATTTTAGTGATTATAGAAAAATTGATTTAATGTCCGAATATGATAGAGAAACCTTGCATACCAATTAAAGATAACGATTATGAAACAGATTTTAAGTAGTCTTCTAAATTGTGTGTGTACTTTTTAAATGTACATTTTTAAACTTTTAAAAGGTAATACTTATTAAAAACAATGGATTGTACCTTAAACTGAGTCATACATGACAAAGAAAATTAGTCATGGTTAACATTCATTTATATCCATGGGACTTAGGGCACAATCCTAACCAACTTTCCAGCACTGACATAACTATTCTAATGGGGCATGTGCTGCACTCTGCAGTGGAACAGTAGCCGTGGAGGCCTCTTCAAAGTAAGGGAATGTTTGTTCCTTTACCCCAGAGCTGCATTGCCCTTACTGCAATGCTGGAAAGTTGGTTAGGATTGCACCCTTAGTCATGAGTGACTTTACGTAGGATACAATCCCGTAGAATTAAGTCTCTCTTGGTCCATGTTACAATGCTGATTAGGTAAAATCCTTCCATCATATAGGTCTCCAAACTGGAGGCCGCTGCAATGCGCAATAGTCTCCATGGTGTAACCCGTGCTTACCATTCCACCAGAGTGAAGATACAGACGTGCCTAGACTCTCCAAGTGTTGCTGTTTCAGCCATGCCTGTCCAGAACACCAGGCGCTCAGCCTGCTGGGGCGACAGAACCCAGATGTGGCTGGCCGCGGCAACACTCAGACACAGTAGGCACAGCTGTATGCTCACTCCGTGGCAGAATAGTCAGTGCCCGTCCCTGGATGGAGGGAAACAGTGGTCACTAGATCTGGACCGTGGGTTGGAGTTTGGAGACCGCTGATATAGGACAAGGAAACTGAAGTACTTTAGCTTCATCTTTCGCAAAATTTGGTGTAACTAATCACATTGCAATCAATGGACTTGCACATACCTAACTTGGTATGCTTGTTCTTAAGCATAGTTGTAGATTCAGCACTCTGTTCAGTTCCAATTTAACATTCCTTAACACAAAGCTACGAAATGGAAAAATGTTAGAAGACAAAAATCAGCACCAACCCTACATTTCAAAAAAGCTGGTTTGTTAAGAACGTGTCAGATCAGACCGGTTTCAGGACAACTCTGTATGGACAAGCAAAGGCTCATTATTGGTCAAACATTTTATTGAATATATTAATTTTTCATTATGGATTATATCATGTATTAAAAGCCATTCATTGTGACTGATGGAGCCAGGACTTGTATGGTAAATATAAAGAGTATGAAAAAAGGCTGAAGGACACCATATTTGGAAACCATATTTCACTGACAGATGGCAAGGCATTTCATGAGGCAACTGACTCAAATCTCCCCCTTTCATGATTCTTAAAGATCTTTTTCTTATGCCAAGAACACAAGCAAAAGTGCTAGTTTAGTGTGCAAAGATGCTACCTAAACCATCTAATATCTTCTACCATTTAGATAAAAATATAACAAGGAAAGAATCGAAACAGAAGAGACAGAAGCAACATTCAAATATATAATCTAGATGGATTGGTAAAACAGAAGACGTCATTTGATCATGACCCCCCCCCCAAAAAAAGCACCTCACAGTACAGCATACAGTTTGAAAATATTAACATCAGATGGTATATTGGAGAATAGTTCAGCATCGTGGGGTAATCTTCATTCTTGGATCATTTTCTGCCCACTGAAAGAAGTCACACTGTTTATCCTTTCCAAGAGGGCACACAAAGAAATTCTTTCCGTTATTAGGGCCAATCTTCAGCACTGTCCTCCTAATGCAGCGCTTCCTATGATTGCAGAAAGGAAAATGCAGGTCTGCCCACTGTAGAGAGAAAAATAGTTTTCCTTTAATACCAAATGCGATAGCCAAATTCCTCCTCTAGATTGGTGGCAGGAAGCTCTCCTCCAAGCCTATCCAGGCAGGTGGCAACCCAAAATAATCAAGCTCAACTACTCCCTTTCAAGTACAGCTCGTTTCATTGCCTGAGCTCTGCTGGTTTGACTTTGTGGGAGGACAATTTTTGCAAATCTTCTCCAGCTCTGAAGGTGACAGAAACGTGATTTATCCAAGTAAAGTTCCAATGGCTCAGAGCTTGAAAGCAATAGATCTCGCTTCCCAAGTATCACACAGCTGTAATATCTCTTTCCTTTCAGAATCTAAAAGGTCAAATGATTCTACTCTATGAGTTACCTGACTGCATGGGAGAGAAATCACCATCAAGGATGAGCTAATTAAAAACCAAAACATACAGAAGCTGTTCTTGCACATTGTATGTGGTTGCATGGGGTAGACTTGCAGGTTTACTATCTGCATAGGTCACCTGACTAATAGCCACGTGGTAGGGAGAAAGACAACAGCTGCAGGCTGTTCTATCACAGACACCCCCACTTCAAAGCAGCACCTAATGAATGTTTTCTTTCATGAAGCCATTAGTGGCAGACATAATGAGAGGGAAAAAAGGGGAAGGGAGAACTGAAAATTCATCAATCAAGCAGTTGCACACAAGTCGAGGACAGAGGAATTTGCCTCCGGCAATGGGCAAGTCCCAATTGAGCTAGTCCCTGAAATACCAAAGATGCTTGGTTAAAGAGCTAAGGGCAGGCTATTCGGAGTAAAACACTCCCCCCAAATCTTTGCCCCTCAGCTCTTGCACTAAGCAACAGAGATGGCTATCTGGTTGAAGAGCTTCACCCCTTCCCTTTCTTTCAGCTCTTTATTCAACATCGCCATTTTCCTACACAAGTCCTGCAATACCACAGCCAGAAAGGGTAGTGTAGCTAGAGGGCAGGTGCAAAATTGTAAGTACTGCAGGCACTGCAAAGGGCAGTGTAAGTGGCTCCTCCCATTCACTGTCAGAGCCATTCCAGGCAGTGACAGCAACACACAGGTGTTTGCAGAACCAAATAGCATCTCCTGTACCTTGCCATTGCAATCCAGAAAGGCTCTGACAGCAAGCGGGAGGGGCCACTTACACAGCACCAACCATTTTGCCCTCTCCAGCTACACTACTGACAGACAGGGACTCTTTTCCAGCTGTTAGAAACAATAGCCCACCTCTGCTTTTAGTAAAAGCTGAGAGCTCAAATAACCTTGTTACCCAAGTTTTTCAGACAATAGTACATAAAAAAATATTACTGTAAATTACAAATTAAGGCCACAACTCAATCTGCATCAGGAATAAAATCACTGCTGGCTGTAACTCCCTCTTAATCATCCTGAACTGTACCAAAAACCTCTTTAGATCATCCTGCTTGTCCTCATTCAAATTCCGTCCTATTAATACTGAAAGAGCAAAATCCACGAGCAATCGCGGTGATCTGGGAAACGTCTTTGTACCCTTCAGGGAGGTTGCCAAGGCTGTACAATCACACGTACTTCAAAATAGTCACACCGGGCTTCTCTTGGTAAAGGACAAGCATAAAATTGCCTGCCCTTGTTTTCGCCGTCCTTCTTCACAACGCGGAGAGCACAAAAACGGCCGTGTTTACTGCAGCGAGGACTTCCAGTGTTTAATGTGCAAGAGCCATCTGTCATGTTAACGGAAGGGGTTCTGTAATGACAGGTTACAAAATAAACCTGCATAAAGTTAAAGGGATTAGTTACTGCAGAACCAGCAGCAGCCCTCCTGCTGCCTCTCCCCAGTAAACATTCTCCCCTTTCCGATTCCACTGTCAATAATGCACCTTTTTATATACAAGCACAGTGATCAAAACACTGAACCTTGCCATTTTATGAACCCCACTTGTTCATAAAGTGAACAATAAGATCGAATAATTCATTGCCGAGTGTACAGACAATTGAAACGAAATGCTGGTGGCAAGTTTTAAGACCCAAAATGGCCTTGTCTCTTATTTTTATAAACTGCACCATTCCAGCCTTGCTGGCATAAATTTTCTGCTTTCATGTAGTTTCAAAGACATTCTGAATTGGCAGCAGGAACACATAGTAGAGGTCCAATTCCCTCCAATTATATTCTTCCCCTCTGGAAAGCTATTATGAGTGTCTTACACCAGGCCGTGGGGATCTCTACCTACTTGTCCACTTCAGAGACAATTTTCCATGCTCTTTGATCAAAGCTACTTTAATGATCCCAATCATATTCCACCATGGAGGAAGTCTGACTGGCCGAGCAGAAAAGTGTATTTTCTGAAGGTGGCAGGGAAGCTTTACTCTCCTCTGATATTAGCGTCACTGGAATAGTTGGAGAGCATCTCTGCTTACAACCCACAAGGGCATGTACCTGGATAGTTAACGTTTAAACAAGGTTAGTCATCTTCCTGTTACTTTTGATTCCATTGCGGCCAACCTTTTTGGCAAGTGCACCACAAGCTAGTCCAAAAAGCATTAGGTAGTGCCATTTAGCTGCCAGTCTGGGGAGGAAACAGCCAAGACCACAAGCCTGCCTATGCCATAAATGTTCACCTTGATAAAGAAAGATTACAGGTGTAGGACTTGAGAGGGACAGGATTAGGATTTGTGGGCTTTTCCTCCAAGGGGGAGGGAGAAGAGGGAAGGATTCAAGATGAAGAATGCTCTTTGTGGAATTGGAGAGATCAAGAGAAAAGACTGGAAACAAAACCACTCAAGCCAACAGAACAAAATATCCAATTAAAAGATAGCCTGGAATTTAAAAATTAGCTCATATCTGGTTGAACTCCAGCTGTAAGTTGGAGTACAACCAGACTTTGGATAAGTCCAAACAAGAACATGTTCCAGTGCTTTTTGGATAAGACTCTGAATTCAGAGTCCGGAAAGAAAAGGAGCCTCCACAACAGTCAAAACGCCTTTGTATAGTTCACTGTGCAAAGCTTAGAGTATAAGTGGGATAATCAAGGAAATTGTACTGTCATCCTTAAATATTGTGACGGAACCAAACGCAGGCACGGGACTGTCTGTCCCTTCCTCCCCAGCATGCATTAATAATGCCAGCCAACAAAGGGCCCAACTACTGTCATGTTAGAGAACCCCACATTTCTTGTCCAGCAGTTACTGTAATTCTCTTGAAAGCAAATACACTCAACAAATATCTCTGATGGAAATGACAGAATAATGTCTTCTGGTCCAAGCCATTATAGGTTGTTCTAACTAAGGGTAGGGAAAGCTTTTTAATGGCCTGGCAAACATTTCATGTTTACATGATGTAACTTGTTTTATACAGATCTGCTTAAGAACAAACACATGATTTGGGAGTTAGACCCAGAAGTTCCAAGTCCAAATCCTGGCTCAGCCATGAAGCTTCCTGGGTGACCTTGGGCCAATCACTATCTCTCAGCCTGGCCTACCTCACAGGGTTGTTGTGAGGACAAGAGGAGAGATATCAACATGTTCAGCACCCTGAGCTCCTTGGAGAAAGAGTGGAATAAACATTTGGGGAGGGAGAGAAGAACAGAGGTATTCTTATAATCAGTCTTACACACCAATTTCTAGCCTTCAAGTCTGTATTCTGTGCTATATATATTTTATAGCAATCTTGTTTAGATCTGGAAATAACAAACCTGCTTGTTAAACTCTCAGTGATAGTTCCGACAGACGAAGCCAAGTAATCAATCTTTTGCTTCTTTTGTGCTGGCTGTAGAGAATTATATTGATAGGGAAAGGATACTGGTGTATTTACTGCATCGTGGTAGGTACTGTTATAATCATTTCTTGAAGAATCACACAGAGAGCTTCCATCTGGAGTTAGACTTTGACTTTCATTATATTCTGGCAGAGTGGATTTATTAGCAAAATCTGTCAGGACCAGAGTTGTTGTCCCAAATGCAGTTTTCCTGTTGACCTTAATTTCTGTCCTTGGTTTTGCAAAGTTGTTACAGGGGTACTTGATTAAGTTGCTGCTGCAGGCAGTTAAAGCTTCGTCATTCTTTACTTTAACTTAGATGAAAGAAAAGGAAAACACCCTAGTTAGAATAATCTTGGAATCCTCACTCCTCTCCCCCAAGTTTCCCCCTATAGTTTCATGCTACACCTGTAATGTTCTACACATTGCTATATCAGAGATGTAAGAGACAGTGCTCCCAAACCACCTGTAATCCTGCTTAACTGGTAGCTCTAGATTCATTTCTCCATTTGCATCCAGGCAGCTCATGGCTGCAGATGGCCAAAACAGTAAAGGTTTCCCCACGACCGAATGGTCTAGTCGTGACCGACTGTAGGTGCTCATCTCCATTTCTAGAGTCGGCATTTGTCCGAGGACAAGCTTCTGTGGTCAAGTGGCCAGCATGATTCTATGCCGTAGCACATGGAACGCCGTTACCTTCCCACCGAAGTGGTACCTGTTTATCTACTCGCATTTTTAGTGCTTTCAAACTGCTAGGTTGGCAGGGGGCTAAAACAGTACTTGCAACCAAAAAAAAAAAGCATTAGGTAGTCAGTTGGGTGACATGTTCAGGAATAGGTGTGGAAAAGGTAAGCAAACTTTCATGTCAGCTGTCATGTCAAATATGTCAACTGTCTCCTACCAAAGCTTAATTTCACATACTGTACATTAATGTAATGACTACAGTTCTAAATGCCAGAGGTTCCCCAGAACGAGTTGTGAGGCACTCAAGCCTAGCAGTGAGATTACGGCGTGAAGCTATGAACTACGCAGGAGGATCAGCATGGCAGGAAGAGCTGCTATGCATGTTTTTTGTGCACAATGTCTCCTACCCACCCTGAGCTGCTATTTTTAGGCTGGTAGTTGGTCTCCACCATGGAAGTGATGACATCACAGAATCACGCCTTCACATCATCACCACTTCCTTCTGGGTGCAGGTAAGTTTAGGAAGCACTGTTATACACACTTACCCAGGAGTACACTACGTGAACTCCGTTGGGCTTACCCCGAATAGAGATGTACAGAACCTTGTTAAGAGGTGGAGAGAAAGCTAGAGAAAGATTTACACGTATTATAAGAACAGAAGAATATTTATGATAAGCACTGAATAAGTCATTTTCCTTGCATCATCCTAAGCAGCTCTGGATTTTAATTTTTTTTTTAAAAAAAAAAATGCAGATTTTTAGATAAGAATGCTGCATTCAAACCTGTTTTAAAGAACCCTTCAGATGCCAGGCAACAGACTTTGATAATAGCTTAAAACGCTTCGCAACTGGAATGAAAGGATGCCGAGAAAGAAAGAGAGCATTATCGTGATTTTGTTCTAAAGCCCTAAGCTACACTGCCTTTGTTGCACAGGGTCTGCTCCAACTTCTAGGTAACCAGCTGGGTGCATAAATTCCAGGAGAGAAGTTAATTGGCAAATCTGACTTGCTGAACAGACTAAACCCTGAGGTTGCCAGGGCTGGCATTTTAGTGGAAGGCAGACCATCAGCCAAGAGCAATATTTGCTGACAGCAGAAATCCTTACTGATTGCAGATGCAGTTGCTCGCCAGCCTGCTTGCCCAGCACTCTAATGGCCTAGGACTCTAATCCACAAGGCCTAGGTGAGCATGCCTTCCCTTAAAGCCACTCTTTAACTGTAAAATTCAGTCTTAAGGAAACAGGGTCAATTTTGCATCCTGCTTGTCCCAAGCCTGCAGTGGAAAGAGAAACAGTTCCAACTGAGAAATCTGCCTATTAACCACTCTTGCTCAACTCGACAAAAAAGCATATTTTAAAGTGGTGCCTCGTGTTTTCTTTTTTTGGGGGGGGGGGGGGGGGGGAGAAACTTTTCCTGTTCAACACAGCATTCCATCCCTCCCAATGGTGGTTGCTGATTTCTACCTTATTTCTTTTTTCAACTGTGAGCACTTTTGGGAAAATGAACCGTTTTTTTTCATTCCTGTTGCTATGCAAGCCAGGTTCAGAACTATTTTAATAATAAAAACTTTTCGGACTCACACAGTTTGGGGCAGGGGATTCTGCCAGGTACAGCATTTGGCATCAGTGTGCAGAAAGAGCCACACCTGGCCCAGGTCAGGCAACTTCTTAAGGCCTGAAACTGACAGTTCCCGCGCAAACAAGACAGAAGCAGAAGGGGGCGTCTTATTAAGGATACCTCCAACAGGGAAATGAGAGTAGAAATAGGGATTTACAGTGAGTAATAGGCACAGGCTAGGAGAGACTAGGCAAGCACGAAAGGCAAAACTAGCATAATCTTGAGGACATGGTTTTGTCTTGAGAAACAGCACAACAGAAGACACAACAAAGACAGGAATAAGACAAAATAGTTGTTGACATATTGTGTTCAAATTAATAGGTGACCAGAGTGGCATAGCCAAGGTGGGGGGGGCAGAGGATTCATGGTCCCAGGTACCACACCTTGAAAGGAAGTCAGAAGGCCTCCAGGAAGCCTTCCGAGGGCTGTGGGGTGGGGTATTAAAAATGTATTTGCCCTGGGTGCCAGATTCCCTAGCTACGTGACAGGTTGACCAGCCTTAAGGTGGGGCATGTAAGTGGATGGTTCGAGAGAAGGACTCATGGAAGGGAAATAGTAGGAGAGGACGGAAGTGCTTCAGACACTGAAGACATATGCATCTGTCATTCAGAAACATGCATCTTAGTTGTACTGTGTGGAAAAAAAGGTACCAGCTACTGCCTTTGTTGAGAAAATGGAATTTGTCACAACTGGCAAAGATGTTTCAAAAACACCCCGTCAGGTTTGGTTGTAAGTCTCATCACGTCATTTCAAAAAATCACCATTTTTATTACAGGGTTTAAGCACTTCTCAGACACACATCCTTCCATTGTCTTTGAAATACCAACAGGGTGGAAGGACAGCATTTGTCCCTTCTAGCTATAAAAGAAATTTTTTTTTCTTACAAATATATTCCCTTGCAGTTTATGAAACATTTGGTCTGACAATTCAGGAAGTTGCTGAAATCTGCAAAAAGTACAAAGGTTTGACTGAATAATTCATGCAGCATTGGGTGGGATAACAGCTGTGAAAGTATATATTTGAGTTACAAAAGGAACATGCCATTATAGAGCAAACAGTTGTTCCCTAAGATGACAAGCTTCTGGGTTTACAATGCAGATTCTAACACATTCATCTGCTAAAGGCTAGTTCATAAATTTTCTCCAGCCTGGTTTTCTTAAAGCATCATTCCCCTTGAACTTTCTTCTCTCTTTTGAAGTAGTAAGGAATGCTCCTTCCCCCAATTCATAGGTCTGTATTTTGATCATGTTCGTCCATCAAGCAGCATGTACGTTCATGCGCTACAACAACACCACTCATGACTGCTGTGATAAACACACAAGTATGAAGGAAAGACACCACCACCAAGCGCATAGCAGCCATGTGTCAGGGACGCTGGGTCAGTGCCAGCTTTGTGGTTGTTCTTGGGCACAAACGTTGTGGGTATGTTCCTTTGTGTGTATGCCCGCATACACACCTCTCCAACCTTCTCAGAAGCAAGATGGAGGATAGGAAAATTCTCCTTTATGCTTAGCGCGAAGGAAAATTCCTCAGATGCATTGCTGCCCAACTTCTAGAAAGCTTTGGTTGGGGATGGAGAAGGTAGTACAAAGGAAGACTCCTCTCTGCTGGAGCAATTGCCCTTCCATCACAATTTCCCAGCAGGCATCCTGTCGTCACTAAAGATGGAGGAGTCTCCATACCCATTTATTTCCAGGACCAATCATTTTAAAATCCTCAGGTGCCTTGTCCCCCATTACTATATCAGGATTGGGTTTCTTGATTTTTTTAAACAGCTCATAACAGCTGCTACTCTCTTTCCCTTTACCCTATAAGCCACAGGATGCTTACTGGGTGGGCATCATCCGCAGAGGCCAAGTAGGGCATGACAAGGAATGACCAACATGACCAACGGGCCCTAACACACCACCTGACTCTGCAGTTAGTTATAGCCAATCATGACTCTAGCACATGTCTACCATATGTTCCTGAGCGTTTGGGGGCATGGATCCCTCTTACTTTACATGTTTTCCCAGCAAGTGTTGGTCATTTGCAATTGGTCGGTTTACCAGCTTATCTACAGCATGCAACAGCTGTAAATGCCACTAAAATAAATGGCATTGGCTTCTTTATTATAGCTTTCAGATTGGTGCATCAGAGCAAGCAACACTCAAATCAATGGAACACGTGGCATTTAGGATTAGTTAACTGCCATATACTGTTCTAGATACATATTGTCTATATACTTTGCTCACAAGAGTGGAAGCAAAATTGGGTTCCAGACCACCTGCAAATAGTTGTGCTGCATTACAATCAACCATAAATCTCATCATGACTCACCTTCAGGCCTTGGAGTCAAGCACGCATCACAGATTTTGACAGAAGGCAGGTTTATTAGAGTGCAGACTGTACAGGTCCACTCTTCTTCCCATTTCTGAGCAACTTGTTCATTAGAAGCTGACCCCCTGCTGTATGCCGAGCCAATTAAACAACTCCTCCTTGGCAGTTTGCTGTGCAGTGGAGAAACTGATATTAACGTTCTGAAAGTTGTGGCTCACTAGCCTATTAGCTGAGATACAAGACGAGACCTCCATAACTTGACCATCTAGTCATGGGATGGAAATTGAACTACATACAAAATCTTCAGGTATGTTCCTCAGTATCAATTTTAAATCATCATCCAAACATTTCAAAGCACTTTGTAACTAGAATAGTCACATTGCTCTACAGAATGACATTTAGTTTTCCAGCCTTATTCTCAGCGTTGTCATTCAGCCAGAACACTGGGCAGGAGTAACAGGTGAGCGGCAGCCCGCCCGTTGCGTTTCAGTCCGTTTTGCCGTCTTCCCCGCCCCCCCGCTGCCGCTCACGCGTTCCTCCCGCCCAGCGTTCCGGCTGAATGACAACGCTGCTTATTCTCAAATTGTACCATATTTACAACTGGAAGGCAACAACTGTTTTGTTCACATTATTGTGCCAAAATTCGAAACTTATCACTTTTATGGCTTACGCTCATTTCTCACAGTCCAAAATACAGGAGTAATCCAGACTGAAACTCAAAGAAACAAAATGGGTCAGGCTGGAGAATTGTGCATGCACACAGCAGCTATCTGCTTTTATACCTCCCTTCCCTGTTATATTATCTACTATACCATGTATGGAACCTGGCTAGTATGAAACCTAGCAAGATGGGGCTGTAGATGTTTATCCTAAAACTCAACACATATTTACCACAGTATTTGCTAGCCTTGACCAGCAGCTCCATGGCAGCCTAAAAACCATGGGCCAAACTGAACACTGAATACAGTGGGTTCTCTTTAAACACAGATTTGGAACCTGCGGATTTGACGCACTGTGGGTTCCAAACCCACGTCTGGAAGACCCATAGGGATCTCCCAGATGTGCCTGGAAGCTCTTTCTGGTCAAGCCTGGTGGTCCTATTGGACCCCCAACCTGCAGATTTAATCTGTGGGTTTGGGTATCCATGGGAGATCAAGGAACGGACTCCTCACATACTGAGGCCCAACCTGTACAATACTTGTCACATTCTGCATGAACCTACTCAACCTACACTCCCAACATGTCTATTTTGTCATGTAAAAAGAAGTGGCTCATTAAAATCCCTTCCATTTTCATGAGTTATGTCTTGTAAAAAATTAGTACAATTGTGTTTCCTGAATCTCAAGAGAAAACTCTTACTAAACACTTATCCCCTGGTTATATCCTCCTACTTCCACAGCTCCACAAGCTGAGCAGCATTGTTTTGTATGAGAGAAACAAGAAGAGGAAAAACACACCTGTCTGACTCCTGTGGTCAATCTGTCTCTTAATTCCACTGTTTCAACATCAGGGCAGTAGAAAAACAAACACATGTACACTCTCTAGGAAGACTGCACTGTGTCAATGAAGACTGCATTGCCTTCCAAGTTACCACTTCAGATGTCCAAAGGGAGGGGAAAGTGAAATACACATGTTTTTAAATTACAGTATGTGGGAAGTTTAAGCTGCAATTCTAAACTGGGAATTCTACACTGGGGAGAAAGCTCAATAGGAGTTTGCTTTTGAGCAAACACATAGGATTGCAGTGTTTATTCAATGCAGGTAATTTTTGTCATCACAATCCAAGGATAAAAGTTATGTGGCAGATTAGAATGGATAAAGCTTCATCGATTGAGCTGGGGTGGACAATGCACAAGATAGCATGGAGGAGGAAAAGAGCAGAAAAGCAAAGCATGTCATTAAAGACCACAGGCTGGATTTTGACAGTGAACAGATAGGATTAGTGAGCAAGGAGCCTAGACTTCTGAGGTCAGTTGTGAGACTGTTTAAGGAAAGCTACCCAGGATCCACAAGCTGAGGTTTGTTCTTTTGACACCAAGGACAGAAGTAGGTCATTCTGTTATTCTCTCCTAAACGACACACTGTGATCTTTGCTCCACACTGACCACAGGTGGGACGTTTGTACACCTTGTAATGTTTGTATAGTGCTGATCCCATCTTGCGACACTGAAACAAAGAATTTTTATTGGTACCAATTAGAAAGGCAAAATACACTTAATCCATGTCTCTCCTGACTGAATATAAAAAAGCTAAAGAGGAAGGTTTAAACATTATACATTTTAGGTAACTGTGCTCAAGTTCCATGAGAAAGAAATTTCTTGACTTGGGTCCAGAACAAACAAGAAGAGACTATCAGAAGAAGGGATAACTTGGTTTGTCAGTATCTTGCTTTGTTTCTGTCTTGTAGGTGGGCAAGATGTCTAATGGTATACCTCAAATGCACTAGCATTTTTTCAGTAGCACAGTGTGGCATGTTCTCTGACACACTGAAAAGAAGTTTGCTTGGCTATATAATTAAGGGACAATCAACATGGCAGGCTACCATACAATCGTCCTGAACCAGTTCAGAATTAAGCAGTGAAACCATGTCTGAATGCTTCCATTTACTGAGAAGGACAGCCTAGGTTTCAAATATAAGGCCCATGGGCCGGATGCAGCCCCCAGAAGCAATTTATCTGGCCCTCGATACAATTGGGCTTTCCCAGCATAATTCAAGTCTCATATCTTGAAATTATGAACAAGACTTGCACATTTTTTTCTTCTGTTATTTGCAGCCAATGAGTTTCTAGGCAAGAACAAACTGCTCATTTCTGGGTCTTCATCAGCTTAATGATGTCACTTCCTGCTTAATATCACTTCCAGCCAGCACCAGTAATGCTATTTGATACATTATATGAAATATAACACCCCTGGCCTAGAATGGGTCTCTTGGATGCACCAACTTTCTACCCCTAGGGCATTTCTGGTACTGGGGAACACTGAGACTGCAATGCTATATGAGCTTCAGGGAGCACAGCAGGACTTCAGAGCAGACATACTTCAGATGGCCATCTAGGTCATGGGTTGTACTCTTAAAACATTGTGTTTACACAAGGCAAGAAGGAGAGAGGCAAGAAGGTAAGGACCCTCAGTAGCCACATTTCAGGGGATACAGGAGGACACAATGGTTAAGGTAAGGGAGATTGACAAAAGTCATCTCTTCCCTTTTGGAACTGCCTTCACTATCAGAAGACATAATTCTCAACCTACAATTTCAAGTGATACAGCTCCAAAACAGCTGTCCTTTTTCTGAATCTGTAAATTATCCTCAAGTCCTATACAAATGAATTCACGTTTTCCTCTGGACTCCACAGGCTATTTTCAAACAGAAGGAAGGCAAAAATGTTCTCCCCATTTACCCTTATGGGAAAATAAGCTTTAGACTCCAATTCCTAAACTTAATCATAGCTATCTATTCAACATTGCATTTCAAAACCATTTTTTGTAGATCTGTTAAAAAGGTTTTTTTCTTCCCTACCTTATAAAAGAGCAATGTGAAATCTCGAGTAACTTGTACCAAATGATGCACCTGCTCCTCTGCTAATTGACAAGCCTGTGATTTGGAGCGCAAGTTTAAAACACAACAAGGTTACACATCCTACTATGGTACACTACTACAAATAAGAAAATGCTTATCACCAGCAGTCCCATCTTAAGTGACCAGCATAGCTGTAATGGCAAAAGCAGGGTCATTTAAAACAACAGGCAGGCAGTGGCATTAACCTTTGTGTCGCCTGCCAGTGAAAGGCCCTTAATAAGACATTAAAAATGACAATTGAGCTACCAGTTGCTCCAAAGCCCCCTCTACCTCCCTCCTTCCCAGATTAAATGCTAGGGGATGATATATGAAGTAGTTGCCACTTAGAACTAGTTATGTGAATCAAGAAACGCCTACACATCAACCTTAGACAATAAAGTGACTATGGGACTATTGGGACATTTTAGATATTCAGAAAGGAGTCTGTGGCATAGTGGAAGGCCACAAAGAATGCAAGAATATTTACGCTACATAGCAACATAACAGAGCTTTCCCCTGATGAGAAGCCTTTGGTGCTTAAAATTATCCCACTGCATTTCAAGCATTAAAAGCAACTTTATCACATTAAGCTCCTTGAATGCTTGCCATGGTCCTGCTCCTTACTTGCTCTTCGGTTTAACCCATTGGGATGCAACATGGAAAAATCAGCCTCAGTGAATTTGGGGGCAATTCCTCCATTGTCTTGTACAAGGGAAGGTATTTTGGTCACTTCACATCCTACCTTTTTGTCGTATAAATCAAGTATCTATTTTCAGGAATTGCCAGATTCCTAAAATTCTGGGCTCGTGTTCCATTACAATTAAGAAAATGGAATAGATAGACACGCATTTTCTGAAATTTGCAATTCCAAAATACAAGACTTTTCACATACTTTAACAGCTGGGTGGAGACCACCATCAAAAAGGGCTTCGTTCTTTATGATGTTTCCCACTCCGGGCAGGACTGCCTGATCAAGCAAGACATCACATAACATACGGCCCTTCTGCTTCATAATCTCACTTTCTGCTCTTAAGAAACTAAATTTTGGAGAGAGCACATCCAAGTCTTCCAGCATTCTAATTTTCTTTTCACATTCAGCAGCATTCCTACAAAAAAAATAAAAAATCCAAAGTAGTTCATTCTAACTTGACAATCTGTCATGTACTTCAGACTATTAAAACACTTATGTACTGTAATGTAAACATTCACAAAATAGTTCACATAGCAAAATAAATGGAAAAAAGTGGTAACCCAGTGGTTCTAAAACCTTCAGCATTGGGACCCACCTTTTAGAATGACTGTCTATCCGGGATCCACCAGAACTGATGTCATGGCCAGAAGTGCTATCATTATGACACCAGAGCCTGCTGCTTTCCAGAGGATGCAGCAATAACTTGGGTTATTTCTCACTCATTTTCCAATAGCAAAGTGAATCATAAAAAAGTGTACTTACAAACACAAGCAAAACAACCACAAAGCCCTTTCCTTGTCCAGCGTCCCATCTCCCCATATTTTCAAAGATGGCTGCCCTCGGTGCTATGCGACCCCCCCTTGAAATTGTGATCCAATAGTGGGTCCCGACCCACAGATTGGGAACCACTGTGGTAACCTAAAAGGGAGGCTCACAATCTTAAAGAAGAATGGCTGACACCAGCTAACAGAGATTGGGAGAAAATGCTATGCTGAGATGGGTAGAAACAACTGTTCTTCGCTTGCTAAATATGAGACCACTTAAAAGATGGGGCCCTTCAAACAGTTGCTGGGCATCCAAGAAATAAAACTATACAAAGCAGGCCCTAGTAACACTTGTTCTATATCAAGGAGGATATGATTTGGGCTAGAAAAGGATGGTTTAAATGGTCAAGGTATTGGAGCATGTGGCCCCACAAAGAATGCAAAAAGGTTGTTAACTTGCAATTTTTAGTTTAGGCTTCTTACCTCCACGCCACAGCAGGTAGGAGGTTTACTCTCAAAATCTTAAAATTCAGAATTGAACAATGAAATTAACTGGGAAACGATCCCAGATATAAAAAGATTAATTTTACACAAACTTAAAATTATCACAATAAGAGGTAGGGTGATAAAAATTATCACTTTTTGACATAGCCTTGTAAGACGGACACATTCATGGAGAACAGATCCAGACAGCCAATAGCTATGACATCTATAACCATATTGTTTAGGGATGTTTTACCTCCACTAACCATTACTTGATGTCTAAGTATACGGCAGTCTCCACTACACCATTCTTGTTAACTACCCAGGGCTCTACGGCTGGCTGCCACTAGTGTTTGATGTACAGTGTGGTTCTGTTCAATTCAGCCAAGGCAAGTCTTACATTCTGTTACTCTTATGGATTACAATGTGTTGGGATATTGGAATGAGACAGAAGAAATTTACAGATCTGTATGGCTGGTTTCTACCTAGAGACATGGAGCTAAAATGGCAACATGTAAATCTGCCCAGTGATATGAGTATGAATGGTAACATAGAGATCTGCCCAGTGATGGGAGTTGGAATGGCAACATGTAGATTTGCTCAGTAACAAGAGAATCTGCCCAGAGATATGGTCATGTGATGGTAATGATTGGATGATATATGAACATGACCAGGGATACAATATGTGTGTGTTTTCTTCAGAGAGGGTATTGAAAGAATGTGTGCTTGAGAGAAGTCTTTTGGATGAAAGCTGATCATTGATTAACAGAAGTTATGTACAGAGTCTGCTGGAGTTGCTGTAACAGTTGTAAAGAAGATTAACTTGAGTAATACAGAAATTCTTGTTAAAGAAGTCTCCGAGTTATTTCTTGCCTGTGATCATCGGTGTTGGATCTCTGAGTAAACCACTCAGGAGTAGTATTCATCCACGCACAACATCATCATCATCATCACTACTCAAATATCATAACACAATGGTTGAGGCAACCCCCTTACGCTTCGATTCAATAAATAGAAATATTTATGAGTAAACATGATTCTTACGCCAGTTATGAGTGCTGAACCAGTGAGCTGCTACTCTTCATTAAATGTAGAGTACTGTACATACATTGCACTGGGAATCTTAAACTCTTTCCATTCAGCCAACCACCCTTCAGTAAAGCAAATTAATTGAGGATACGTGAATTGAAGCATGCTTTCACTTTATTTAAGATACCTTACATGGTTTGAGGATTGGAGTCACAATATTTCTCCCTTCAGGAAATGTGGTAAAACATCTCACAGAACAGAAGTTGACTTACCTAAGCTCTACAGTTGCATCATAGAAAGAAATCCGATCAGCAGTAAGTTGTATCTCGAAGGCTGCCAGTGCTCCACTTCTGTTTTGGCTTGCATCTACATTTATACGCAAAGAACCATTCATGCCAAAATGGATCCTAAAAGAGAAACATTCCTGAAAATATATTTTGAACATTAATCCCAGCCAGTTACTCAGAGGAATATACAATTGCTTGCCATTGGAGGTAACTGGATAACATTGCTTATTTTTAATATGCCAAACTTTACCTTGCAGAGAAATGGCAATCTATACCTAAGGAACAATACATACAAATAGAGACATTAGGAGAAACACACAGGCACAATCCAGCCAATGTTATGTATTTCTGAGTCCCAGATTTCAGCAAGAGACAAAGGCACATGCATGTCTCCAGTTGAAGTCAGTGGAATTTGAGCACGCCTACCTTTGGCCAAATTGATGTTCTGTATAAGTTACTGAACGACTGGCAATCAGTCTCTGATCACTGTTCCTGAATAAGGTGTGTGCCTGCTTATTATTGTTAGTGACACAGGCCAATACACGTTTTGTCATCTTAACCATTATTCCTGGATACATTTGGGATGTTGATTGAGAAAAGCCTGCCCATGTAAGTTAGAGGAGAAATCCAGTGACCACAAAGGCAGTATATATATACTGGTATTATGTATTATTCCGTCGACCATTAGGTAATCCAACAATGCCATGTGGGCAACATTTCAGAGGGAAAGAACATCTGCCTATGTTGTTCTGAATTACTCAACTGATACCGAATCAAGCCAACACCCATCAACATCACAGCTGGAATAAGAAAACTGCCACAAAGTTGGACAGGAAGAAGCAAAAACCGTATCAGCATATTGGAACAATGCCTTTAACTTAAGATGCATATACAAACGCATCTGCGTGGAGGCCGCCAATACCAAGAGGTCATACTGGGCTAGATAGGGCCTCTGATGGAAATGGCCTCTCAGCTAGTGCCCCACCTCTGATCTCATCTCTCTTACCTCAAGGCTTTCTGCCCAAAGTAAACGAAAAGTTCCTTGCCCAACGTTTCCACACCACTGTAAACACATCCATTAAGTACACTTAAGAAATCTTGACAGATCTTATTCCCAGTCACCTGAGTGGATTGAAAACAAAACAGCTTTATCAAGAAAAATAAGAAAAGGGGATTAAGAGTGGTTTTATTTATGCATAAGGTGGCAGTTTATGGAAGATCACCTAAGGAAAATCTTTACTTATGCCAAACGGGAATAAATAAAATAGAAAAGGGCCTGGATGATTTTGGGAGTTGGGCTCAGACCTGGAAGACCCAGGTTCAAATCCCTGCTCAGCCATGAAGCTTCCTGGGTGACCTTGGGCCAGTCACTCTGTCAGCCACACCTACCTCACAAGGCTGTTGTGAGGAGGAACCATGTACACCACTCTGAGCTCCCTGAAAGAGGAAAAATCTCAAAATAAATAAAAGCAAGGAAGCCAAGTAGGTGATACCCTGAACTAGCCGGTATAAGAAGATAGCCAGTATTGGAAGATAGCTGGGTAGATTGGTCTGCAAGTTTAGAAAACTACTTTAAGCATATTATGTGGGCATAGATTCTATGGTCTAGCATAGGGATTGATAGGGCAATGCGGCAAGTAGCACATTATGAGTTTAAAGAAACTATCTGAATCTAGCCAACGAACAGCAGTGGCAGTTGATGGAAATACAGAATACCACCAAAGCATTATATGAGCTTTGGAAAAAGACATAGTCCACCTTTATTGTGTAAGATGAATGAACCCTACTGAGCCCATGGAAAAGAGACCATCTTATTGGCAGCTGAGAGAGAATGGGTGAGAGACACAACACAACTCCTGGCTAGTTAAGTCTGCCTTAGGAACCAGGAATGAAACCAAGTTTGAAATGTTGAGCCTGCAGCTTAAGATGCACAATACCTAATTCTGGGCACCTTTTTCACAAGGTTTTACACAAGGAAAGAGAGGACCATATGCAGTGGTGTCATCTACTCTCGCGGAGACGGAACGCTGGGCGGGACTTATGTTTGATTGGCTGCCTGCCCGTTCGCTTTCGCCGTCCTTCCTGCTCGCCCAGGCACCCAGCGCGCTCCCCGCGTCCATCACGGAGCTGGGCGAGCAGCGGTGGGGCGCGGCAACCGAGGGCAGCCCGCGTGGTGGGGGGAAGGCGGCAGAACTGTACGGACTGGGCTGCCAATCAAACATACGTCCTGCCCAGCGTTCCATCTCCGCGAGAGCAGATGACACCACTGACCGTATGGATGCATACAGACTATTATGGCCACATTGCAGGACTGACTTAAGATTACCATTCCTGATAAGAATACTTTGCAAGTGAATGAAGTGCTGCAACATGACATCTGAATGGATTAAAAAACAAAGATGCAAACACTCAATGTTTGGGGAATCCTCAGAAATGAGTGGAAGAAGTAAAAGTATTCAACCTCACCGCTTCGTGATGGTCTTGTAGAAAAAAAAATCCACACATTTCCTGCTAAGGTCTGTGGTTTGCCATTTCTGTATAAAAGGGTTTTAAGCTGACAGAAGAAACAGTGCTTCATTATGCAAGTCAAAGCAAATGACATTTGCTAATTTTTTACCAGACAAGCAAATGGAATTAATAGTGAGGGAAGAGTACCAGGGGCACTGAACTCTTAAGAGATTTACCATGCAAGTAGAAAAGGGGCTGTTTAATCAAAAGTATTGGAAGTTTGATGTACATATATTAGGTACAACCACATTTTCAATTAAAAACAGCAATACTCACTGGCTGCATTCAAAATACATAATCAAAATAGTGCTGTGGAAGACTTTGCCCCCTAAAAGTATTTTGAATTGCAATGTCAGACTACCCAACCTGAAGCCTTAAAGAAATATTTAAAATGTGAAACTAAAATCCAGTAAGGCACCTCATGATAAAGTGAATTCAGATAAAATGCAATTGGCTCGCATCATCTATCACCCTCCACCAACTCCTAAACATAGTGTTTAATATAGTATTTAGGTAACAAGTAAAATTGTTACCTAATACACAGTAAAATCTTAATACAGTACTGTACTTAATGAGGTCACAAACAGTAGGCATTTATTGTCAGGCAGCCCAATCCTGAGTTTGCCTGGCCACTGCAGGCACAGCAATAACCAAGCAGCTGCATTCAGCAGCAGCCAGGCAGATGCCGGGGGTCTGCTCTGGAGAAGGGGACAGTAGTCCATGTCCCCTGTGGTAAGGGTGCAAGGCTCCTGATGGGTCTTCTCGCATCTGCACCAGGTATTTTGCTATCAGGCAGGAGACTGGGACACAGAGATTGGGATCCGGCAGAGGAGGCCACCGCTGGTCCCACACCCACCCACCCAGAATAAGACAACACTTGTAGCCCAAACACCTACTGGCTGCTGTCACTGCAGTTCCACAATGTGGGTTCTGGCACTGGGTCAACAACACAGGCAATAAGACCTTACTGCCCGCACAAGACATACCTTACAGCAGTGGTGTCATCTAAATGATTTAAGAACAGGTACTCACTTTTGATTGGCACGTGTCGGGACCCGCCCACCGGGAGTGATGTCATAAGCCAGAAGTGATGTCGTGGCAGGAAGTGACATGAAAAAAGCCCTTTTTGAGGCCTGAGATGATTTTAAACTAACCCAACAGTTGCAACAGTATTCCACAGCACCCCCAGAACATGTGAAGGAGGCCTGGCATCATGTTAAAACCCCAGAGCAACTCATTTTTCAGTGGCAAGGAAAGGAAAGGCTCCGCTCGCTGCCTGCCTGCCTGCCTGCCTGCCTGCCTGGCTCTGAGAGCATGCATGCAACTCAAACATGCAGGCAATTCAAACGTTGCAGAGGGCGGAGTCGACGAGTGGGCGGGCAAATGGGCGGGGCCAGCTGTAATCCTAGAAACCGGTACTCGCGTACCCCCACGTACCCCCTGCATGACATCACTGCCTTACAGCATGTTTGCCACACCAGTGTCCGTGGTACACTCATACAGCAGGCACTGGAGGGCTCAGGATTGGGCCCTTTGAAAAGACAATAAATGGATCAGTTAAAGAATGGAAATCAGTAAACTCAGCTGGCCAGGTATCTTGGAGTTACTGAGTCTACTCCAAGAGGAGTCTACTTGAGAGTATGAGGGTGTAAAAAGGAGAAAAACTGTTTACTTTGCATTTTAGAAAAGGATAAATGGAAACATTTTCTCCACTCATTGAAAGACCTACTACAAAATATTTTTTCATTAACCTCACAATAACGCAACCCCACATTTTACACAATTGAATTTTTGGGAATCCCCCATTATTTTACAGTATCCTCCACCCATCCCATGTAGAGAATGTAGCCATAAGCCAATAATTCTCCAGTAGTTAGAACTGGATTTAGAAGAATTGTGAAGGCATTTTTTTAAGACTACAGTCTAAATAAACTGCACACAAACTCAATGACATTTAGCTGTTTGCTTGCTATAATAGGCTGACACTATTTATGAAATATTTCCCCTGCTGCATACACAATAGTAAATAATTAAAACGCCCAACATTGCTGTTTTCTCAATTGCTAATTTACTTTTTAATTTTTAAATGTCTGAAATGAACAGGTTGTAAACGGAAGGTCATGGTTAACTTGTCTTATTATTTTCAGACATGCTGCTGGGTGCACAGAATTTTGAATTGAAACAACTTCTGGGCTTCTTCAGATATTATGATGCATTAGCCTGACCCTATGTCAATATTGGTTTCGAATGTTATGTCCAGGGAACAAATCCCACAATACACTTACTAGGTGTACCCAAAAGCTCCAAAGAACCCAAAGACTGCATTGAAATTGGCATCTATCATTGCAATTATCTGTTTCTCTAAACTAGGCTTCCATAACTGTTGCCTGCCAGACAAAATACAGCCAACCATCCACACACCGTAGCATACCAGGTGCTTGGCAATGCTGTTTTCCACTCTCTGGCAAGTCACAAATCCCAGAAGTTCATCCAGTCAGTTAAAATGTCAAACAAGGAATGCTTGTAAGTAAAAATGGGCATGGCAGAAGTGGGGGGGACGGGACATTGAAGCGTTTTCTGCTAAATATATGAGAGCGCCTTAGCGTTCAGGGTGCATCACACTAGTTTCGCTCATATTGTGCCTTGATACCATACCACTGCAATGCAAACATGGCTTGTTTCTCAAGATAACCAAGTCTATGCTATCACAGTTGCATAGCTCCATCAATAGATTCAGCCACAGCATGGCAAAGCCCCCTCCCCAGCTAGCAAGCACCACATTCTGAATAAGGACAAGCAACTTATTCCGCTTGGGAGTTGACTATGGGCAAGCCTGTTGGAACACTGTCAGGAGGCTGCATTTTAATAGTACACTTTATGATCAGTCAAGAAAGAGTTAAAGCCCAGTCACACCTACTGCTTCCCTCCAGAATGTGCCTGAACACAGGAATGGTACTGGTGGCACTCATAGCATGGTTTCCTTCTACTGGGTCAGCACTCTCCTCCCCAACTCAATAATGATCAGGTAGAAACATTTACTTGAGTGGTACAGGAAGGTGCAACAGGGAAGTGGCTCCCTAGGTGGATTAAGCCCAAATCTACACAAACTGCAGATCACAGGATGATTATATCTGCATTGCACTTCTTCAGAATGAAGATGGATCTTGGTGTGTTTTGAGTGTTCTTCCATGAAAGAAAAATTCTATCCAACATTAAAAAAAACTAGATATTGCAGAGAAGGATTATAGTTATGATCATATAGTATACAAATAACTGTAGGTTAGTTTTCAAATACAGGTAGATGATCCCTTATCCGGACATCCAAAATCCAGGCATTTTTGTCCAAGACCTTTTTAAAAATTTTCTGTAGAAAGAAGGTCTTGTGCTTATTCCCACATGTAGGCTGTAAGTTCTATTCTCTGCTCTGTGATGTATGCCTATACATTGATGAAAAATGTCAAGAAGGCCTGCAGACACCCAAATGGGTAACAGTGAAAAGAGCAAGAGGAAGAAATTACATTTATGCAATTATTAAGAAATCCAGACACCTTCCCTTCCCAAGCAGTCCAGATAAGGGATACTCACTAGTCTCTTTGTGCACAGATTTAGGGGATGGAGAGAGCATTAAATCATGCATTTTAACCTCAGTCCCCCTAAAAGTATGGTGGGATCCAGATTCTGTTTTACCATTTTATCCAAAGTTCACGCAGGCCAGCCCGAATGAAACTCAATACCACCGTTTTTCGAATAGTTGAGATTTGTGCATGATCACAGGACTAGCTGTCAAATACGAACAATTACAACATAATACTGCACAAGGATATTGCAAGGACAAACAAAAATGTGAAAAAGATAACTATTGCATAGTTGTGCTGTCAAAGATTCAGATTTGTCCCAAATGTGATTTTACATGCAAATTCACAAGCAGAAACAGAATCCTGTGTGCATTTTCCTGTTGCAAATGCTAAAGACTACATAATTTGGTACTAAAGCACTTTGAGGATTATGTTTCCTGTAATGAAATTTCCTTGCCTGTACTTGAACAAAGACAAGGGGGGAAATCTTCTCTGCACATCCACCCCACCAATCAGGAAGGCAGCCTTGAATCTTCACAGCTCATTAACCCAAGCTGCTCATTTCTATTCCAACATCTTTTCTCCTATAAAAGTTCCACAAGCCCCAACAGAGTAATTTGATGCTGGCAACACAAGTGATCAAAACTTGCAGAGAAATTGCATGCTGTGTACATGGAAAGTGAGAGAAACTATAGCTCCCACTCCTTGTCCTGAGCATTCACACCAACAACATCCCTCATTAGTATGTTTTCGAGCAAATAAACAAGCTCATCCACCCAGTAAAAAAAATATTTTTTTCTGTGGGACAGTTTCATTATGTGATCTCTCTTTATGCTGCATGTTTCCAAATCACAGTTGCTCTGTGGTGGATATTGAATAACAGATTTCCTTATAATAAATTATATTTTTAAAAATGTGCCGTCTTTCTAATTAGGCAAAGTGACTGGAGGACACTTTCCTCATTATTCCTTACATGTGTTAGATGTTTGCCCGAGCTCCATCAACTCTTCAAATTAATCAGGCTCGTTATGGTTGATTTATTATGTTAATGGCAGGAATATATTACAGATTGCTGGTTGTTTCTTTTTAAGTGCTTTGTGAGGGAAAACACATAAACAGCTGCCAGGAATCTCTTCAGCAGTCAAAACTCATGATTGCTGGGGACAGAATGATTGTGCAAGCTATCCAACACCTTGTGTCAATCATTGATGTCCTCCGCAGTTCTCGCATGCAAAGATTTGTAAGCAGAAATAAAAAGGAAATCTTCACAAAACTGGACTGAAGCTGCTCCAGGCAGTGGCCACACAACTGCTTCCTGGATTGGCCTTGGCATGGCTAACAAGTGCCACCCACCCTTGGAGGAGTTGCCACACAGTCGCTTTTCAGATTGGCTTCAGCACCGCCGCAGCGCTGATCTGGGAAGTGGCCATGAGGGCTAAAACCTGCCCCACGCAGTCCCCAGACCGGTAGGCATGCCAAAGTGGGGGGAGGCACACACCTGTGGGGGTGGTTACACGTCTAGCAGTGTGCCCTGGCGCACCGACACCGCCCCCCCAGGACCCACCTAAATTAACAGCCATTTAAAAAAGGAGACGTAGAAGAAATTTATTTATTTGCAAACAACCAGAAAAAAAGATACTCAAATATTTATCTTTCTATATTTTAAGAGCTGAGGTCTTTGCAGTGCAATTAGCAGTAATCTCATTTTTTGGATAGCCTCAGACCTTGAGGCAATTCTCATTATCCACTAGTAGGCTTAGGTTCTGGAAATCTTTTTGCAGATAACAAATTTGCACCTAACAAATCATTGGTACTATAGCATCATTGGGGTTAGGTGCAAGGGGTCCCTTAAATGCCATCAGAGGATTCCAGCAGAGACTCTCAGGAAGCCAACAGACTGCAGCAGGAAGTGCCAAAAGATCTCTGAATGCTGCAGAGACCTTCCAAATGGCACTTGCAACTAGCATGGAGCCCTTAAACATGGCCAGCAGAATACATTCATCCCACCCATCTAGCTTCATTAGTCATGGGGCATTGGTGTTTGCCACACCAAGATAATTAGTTAGCATTGCACTTTTACAGAGGGGGCGGGGTAGAAGAGAAACCCTAAAAGGGATGATGCTGAGTACTACAGTTTGCACGGGTCAACGAAAAACTTGGTGCAGGCTGGCCAGCCATATTGAGACTGTTATTACTTCTATACTTCCTAATGCAGAGTATGTGCTCTAATTTACAACAGGAAGGGCTCCTGAATGTTTCAGCACATAGCTAACAACTGCTGATCATTTGGAGAAGACAAATTTCAAACCTCAGTTACGAGAAATGAATCTAGAGAGACGACATCTGGGAAAAGCCGAGCTACCCTCTAGAATTAATTTTTCAAAATGAAGACTTGGATGAAGAGAGCGACTGAAACTACTCAGCCCCACTGATTGGATATGGCAGATACTACTCGTCACAATCAGCGTCCGATTTCAAATCAGTTTTCAAAATGATTGCGGGACGCGTGCCAGGAAGGAAACTCCGCATTTGAGCTGCACCCTAGCCCCACCCGTTGGCGCTCCCCCACCTCCTCTTAAAAACAAAAAGAGCCTCCTCTTAAAAACAAAACGCTCGGACAGCCCCTCTGTCACCCGAGTCTTGTTGCATTTGCGCACACATTTGCAGATGATGCATTCCTGCACTGGTAGCCCCTGCTGCTTACCGCGGCCGAGGAAGAGGAGGCGCCCTGATGCGACGGCGGCAGCAGCGCCGTTCCCTGCACACATCTCACTACCTGGCCCCGGGCCACCCGGGCGCGGATCTGCTCGCCGTTCAGCCTGCAGCCCGGACCTTCCACCATCCTTGCAGAGAAAGTACCCCGCGCCCTCCTGGTAGCAGCATCAAGGGCCAAAGCGCCAGGCAGGCACTGTTGAAGCAAGAACCGCGTTCAGATTTCCCGCCTGCCCCAGTTTGTAACTGCTCCGCCCAGGCGCTTCCGCCACCAGTCTTTCCGTTTGAGGCAGAGCGGGCGCCTGGAGCTCGGCTGAACTCAGGCGTCTCTCTGTAAGTGCGCCACGCCTTCCCTTCCCTTCTTAAAACGGCGCTTTGGCCTTTGAAATTTACAGGGCCAGGTGTGAGTGTCGTCCGTCTCTGAATCAATCAAAATAAAGTTCGGGTTTCTTTCCCCCCTAACCCTGCACCCCTGGCACGCTTGCTTGCGAGTAAGCCCCGCTGAACTCCGGCATAGGTGGTCCTGCGGCGTGGGCGTGCCCAGAATCGTGCAGTAAAGAAACTACACGGCTGCCGGCCCTGCCCGCCAACGTTGTAACGTATGGACTGATTTAGGATCACTTATTAGCGGCTTCTTAAAACTCCCTAGCCTGCAATCCTATCCACATTTACCAGGGAGTAAACTCCAGGGATGTGGTGGCGCAGCGGATTAACCCGCTGTTGCTGGGCTTTCCGACTGGAAGGTTGGGAGTTCAAGCAGTGGTGTGATTCAAATAAATTAACAACTGGTTCGGTGACGTCATAGCCAGAGCCAAAAAAAACCCGGAAGCCAGCTGAGGTAAGCAAGTGGGCAGGGCCTGGCCATTTAACAACCGGTTCGATAGAACCTGGCTGAACCCCCTGAATCCCACCACTGAGTTTAAGACTGCAGGATGGAGTGAGCTCCCATTGCTTGTCCCAGCTCCTGCCAACCTAGCAGTTTGAAAGCACCTCAATGCAAGTAGATAAATAGGGACCACTTCGGTGGGAAGGGAACGGCAGCGTTCCGTGCGCTACAGCATAGAGTCATGTCGGCCACATGACCACGGAAGCTTGTCCTCGGACAAACGCCGGCTCTACAGTCTTTGAAATGGAGATGAGCACCACCCCCTACAGTCGGTCACGACTAGACCATTCGGTCATGGGGAGACCTTTACCTTTAAACTCCATTTACTATAATGGGATTTGTTTCTGAGTAGGCCTGCATAGGATTGGGCTCTTAATCAAATTGTGCCGCTTGTAGTTCAATTTGAATTTGTAGGTAAGGTAGCAACGATTAGCTCCGAACCATGGAGGTAGAATTCACTGGAGGTGGCATGACGTCATTTTCTTGAAGCCACCTCGGGTAGACCAATATGGTTGACTCAGATCATTGCCGCCAAGGAGGATTGCGAATAAAAATCTCCCTGCACGTGTGTAAAAGTTAATATCAACCTCTTTAATCATGCCTGCGTGTTCTGCATACGGGTGTGCGAATCGCTGTACAAAAAATGGGATTTAATTTCCACGGAAAGATTCATGTATTCACATTACATCGGTTCAATAAAACTACAGTTCACTGAAACAGTGAGTGCATTATTTTTGAAGCTGTGTAATTTCTTGTTGTTCCTAGCAATCTTATTCACCATTTTCTGACACCCACTGTTAATGGTCTAGAAGGTAAAAAATATATATTTCCCCCCTCCTTTTTTCCCCTTTCCCATTTACACGTTTTTTCCCACCTTCCATTTTCTACTGTAATATTTTCAAAATTCTGAACATTAACAGAATTTGTTTTATGGGGAGGGGTGAGTGTAGAAGTTTAAAAAAATACTCTTAATAGTCTAGAAGTAAAAAAGAATTACTCTCATATTGACAACTACTTGTGTTATGAAGAGATTTTAATGTAATTTTCCTATATATTTAATTTTTGCCCACCCTCCCCTTTTTTTCTTTCCTTCCCGTTCACATTTTATTTTTGCTTGTGTAGATTTAAATAAAGTCTGTCAAAATAGTGCAATCTGAGTTTAAATAGACAGCATTTCATCAGGTATGTTCAGTAATATAATTATGAGGAATTTAACCTTGTAATTGCATATTAAATCATAATAAGGTTACCAATAATGTGTCTACACGATCACATGTTTTTATTTTCGTAAGTTTTTATTTCAGGAATAAATTATCCAATCCTAAACAGTACGAGCAAAGCAATCTGAAATGCTTGGAATGAGGATAGTTTTGAGTATACCAACATGGCTGCTAAGCCCGCCCCCTGGCTTCACTTCGCCCCTATTAGTTCTTAAGGGATGCCACCTCCAGTGAATTCTGCCTTCATGCTCCAAACTAGGCCATGGAAGGGAAGCTACGCAAGTTAAGCAACAGGTGTTGCTGGACATAATGGAGAATTATGTCCCTTTGTTTGTTCCCCCAAATAAAACAGAGAAGGTGTTGCATAAGATTCCAGCCCCATCCTGTGCGTAACTAGTCTGAAATATGTCTCACTGGCACTTTAAACTCTAAAGAGTTTACTCCTACATAAATTTGCGTAGGTTTGTGGCCTTACCTAGGTTAGGTGCATTATGCATCTCAAATTGCACCAAAGGCAAGGCTACTGAGAAAGAGGAAGACTGGTTGCTCTCCCTTGGAAAACATAAAAGCCCACAATTATTGGCCTTTATCTCCTGTGGCGGATCGAGTAACAGATGCATGTGTATAAACATATTTGTGGATATTGCATATGCTATCCCTTTCACCTTGAATGTGCTGAGCTATTGCTCAGATCAGCACATATTCACAGTGCCCTAAACGGAGGATATGAACAGTGGAATGTGCTGTTCAACCAATTTTAAGCATTTTAAACAATTACTGTCATGATATAATTCAGGGTGCAATCCTAACTTAGAGTTAGGCTGGCGCAAGTTAGGCCAGCAAAGTTTGCCTGGCGCAAGGACCAAACACATTTGGACACTTGGACCACTCTCTGAGTCAGGGAGGATGGCGCATGTCTGTGTGCTGGCCTCTATGACTCTGAGAGTGATCCAAACATACTTTACAGTGTCCCTTGTACAGACCAAACTTTGCTTGCCTAACTGTGCTGGCCTAACTCCAGGCTAGAATTGCGCCCTCAGTTTAAATCTACATCTCATGGCATCTGCATATCCCCATGAGCTCCCTGCAAGAATCTTGGCATCTGGAAGAAGCATAAACCACCATCACACAGGAATATTCTTTGTCATAGGAACAGCGGCAGGCTTTTTATAGGCAGTAACATGGTTCTTGCAGGTTTCCCAGGTGGACAATTTAAAAAAAATTAGGCTGCAGTCCAATGCATGTTTGGGATTAAATGCATGCTTTGGGATTAAACCTTGGTAAACAGTGAGACGTACTGAGTAAACATATATACTGTATAATCAGGCAGCGCAACAGATGGTTTGTATCCAAGAAGGAGAACTACAGTGCAAGCCTATTCATGTCTACTCAGATGTAAATCCCATTGTGCTCAATGGGGCTTACTCCCAGGAAAGTGCATAGGATTGCAGCCCTAGGCATTCCCATTGCAATGATGCCCTGAAACCAAGCACCAGATATCCCCTGTAGAGAAACTAATCATACCAATGAACCACAACTTCATTTCTGCACTTACGCCACTCCTTCTCTTCGTCCACTATGTTCCTCTTTCTCTTCCCCAATGCAGCATTGCCAGTCTTCCCCCAGCCACCTACTTTGTTGCTCTGTGTCTTGAAATAGCAAAACTGGGGATCAGGGATTGAAAAAAGAATACCTAGAGCGGTAATCTTCAATTTTTTTCATACCACAACACCAATCAATCAATCAATCAATCAATCAATCAATCAATCAATCAAGTATGAGATTGGGGGTCCACTGTCAATCCCACCCCTTCCTTGGACCTTATTTACTCACCCACATTGCCACCCACTCCCCACCCCCCTTTATGCCCTCCCAGCAGTGTTCACTGTAACCAAATATTCTTGTTAGTGCAAAAAAAGTTACCATGAAGCCTGGCATGAATAAAAGCTATTTTAGCACAATTGCTAAGAACCTGAGCAAGACTGGGACGTAATCTCCTGGTGCTTGAAGGGTTAAACCAGATGCTTCCCCCTTCACCTGGTGGTGCTCTGATTCAGTGTAACCTTTTTCATTCCCATAAGTTGCTGCAACCCCACAACTGAAGATTTGCGATCCCATCTGCTCTTGACCCCAAAACTGAAGAGCAATGGTCTAGACAGTGTTTCTCAAAGTGTGGATTAGGACCCACGAGATCCTGAAACCAATTTCAGGTGGGTCACGTAGCACCTAGGGCAGACATCACTGAAAATATGGGAAGATGGGATGCTGGAAAGGGGAGTGCTGTATGGTAGTTTTGCTTGTGTCAAGATTGGAAATAGGCTTTTTTTTTTTTCCTTTCTGATTTACTTTGCTATTGGAGAATAGCTGACAAATAACCCAATTTATTGCTGCATTCTCAGGAAAGCAGCAGGCTCTGGCATCACAACGACAGCACTTCTAGCCATAACATCACTTCCGGTAGGTCCTGGACAGATTCTCATTCTAAAAAGTGGATCCTGGTGCTAAAACATTTGAGAACCACTGGCCTAAAGGATACTCCTCCCTACTTGCTTTTTTTTCAGTATGTGCTCGTCAGTGTTGCCATTTCAGCATGAAAGAGCAGGGTGCACGGGAAGAAGAAGGAAATGATGATACAGGAGCAGATGTGGAGGTGGCTTATGGCACCATCGCTACACATTTGCCACTCAAACCAGATGGTAAACCTTGCCTTGTGGGCCAGTCCTGATGGGCTGGATTTCCATTGCACCTGTTTTACCCTCATGTTTGCATGTTGACTGGTTCATGCAGTGCCCTAGTAGGTAAGTTGCACATGGTGAGGATGTGTGAATTTCCCCATCCCCAAATCACATGTGGTCCTTCTTGGCAGGCTGTGCAAATATGTGTGCGTGTGTGTCACTTCACACATTATGTAAGGGAAATGGAAGTGTCCATTATAATCTAAAAAACAAAAACCCTAAAATGCTGAACATTCTTTTGTTAGAGCTCAGCTATAGATTAACCAATCTGCATACCAGATAATGCTAAGATAGGAGCTCTCGGCAAGTGATGATTTTGCAGGTGCATTTTCTGTTGTTTATTTGGAGTGTTTATAGCAGAGTTGGGGGCTTGTGGAC
>JAJKFI010000003.1:18589788-18643162 GCA_029204185.1 Lerista edwardsae
ATGCCAGTTTCCACCAGTTCTGGAGTGTGTGGTGTGAAACTGCAACATTTTCTCCTTGCTGTTCTGCTGCTATCCAAATGCCAGGATTCCAGGTGCCTTGTTGCAAGCCTTTATCAGTTGCCTGCATATGTGCAGCACTTCATTTTAATTAGCCTTGAGATCCAAGTCTCTGATGGAATAGCAGGGGTCCCTAATTATCTTCACAAACTAGTGATCTGCCCAGAAAATGAGGAATGAATAAGGCATTAGGCAGTCAGAGGCCAGTAGTACAATCAAGGAGAAAAGCTGAAAAAGTGGGAGATAAGGAAATCGTTTTTTCAATAACTTGTCAGATCTCAAATTAGTTTTAACAATCTCTGTGTTTATTAAAACTGTGGCTGATTTTAAATCTTGCTGCAAGTCCATTTGCTAAACATATTTATCTGATAACACACACAAAACATGTATATTAGGAAAATATTATTCTATTTGTGAAATGATTATTTTAATATATTTATTTAACCATCAGTACTTTCTGCAAGATGTGTACAAAATAAAATTTTTTGCCATTAATATGCTCACATTACTAAATTCTGTATACTAGGGTGTAATCCTAACCTGGAGTTAGGCTGGCACAGTTAGGCCAGCAAAGTTTGGCCGGCACAGAGGCCACTGTAAAGCTTGTTTGGACCACTGTCAGGTTGCAATCCTATACTCACGTTCATGGGAGTAAGCTGCATTGAACACAATGAGACTTACTTCTGAGTAGACAAGCATAAGATTGCGCTGTCAGAGTCAGAGAGGATGGCGCATGTCTGTGCTGGCCTCTGACTCCAAGAGTGATCCACGCATACTTTATGGTGTCCCTTGTGCCGGCCGAACTTTGCTGGCCTAACTGTGCCGGCCAACGCCTGGTTAGGATTGCATTCTTAAAAAAATAACATGGACTTTTTCACAAACTCAGTGTCAGATTTGCACTGGTTTAGACAGCTTTTGTGATAAAAGAGCTGTGTCTAGCAGACGTGCCATTTCCTCTGATTTAAATTTCAGCAGTTTTACTGCAAACTTTTTGGGACTATTACCAGAGTATTACCTCCTGGCTATCAGTATTTCTCCATAGGTATAAGGTATTCATTGATAGAAACTTTTAACATTTCCCTCTAGAAAGTTATGGAGCTAGACCAGCATTTCTCAAACTGTGGGTTGCACAGTTTGTGGGTTGCAAACTGGGAGCAGCCATGGAAGCTGCAGACCTTACTCTTACTCTAATATTCATTTTGTGAGTGTTAACAGTTTGAATTTTCAAGTGATATTTTTTTTCAGTTTTGTTTTTAGTTCAGTGCTTTTACATCATATGCTGTCCTAATCTTGCTTTCTGTCAGGGGTGTTTCATTGTTCTGCAATTGCTGCTGTCCAGGAATGGGGTCATTCCATGTCAAATCATCACACCATTTCCAACTGACCTCCTTAGATTTTTATGAAATTTGGGGTACTTACTTGTCCTATGGCATAATGCAAAAATACCAATTTTAAGCAGCCTATGTTTATTATGTTAAATTTTATAGCTAAGTAAACTTTCAAAATTTTATTTTAAAATGGCGTGCTAGTGATCCTTTAACTAGTTGTACCTCAGACACTGGTTGAGATATAGAGTTGGGAGCGGTCTCATTTTAAAGCTCTTTCCATGGACTTTCATATGATGTACAGCACAATGGGTTTAATAATATTTTATTTTTTTAAAAAAATCAGTTAAAAACTTTAAAATCAGTTTTCTCAAAAATGGATATTTTTAAAATTTTGAAAAAAAATATCAAAATTAGTTCATACTTGTGTCTAATTATAGCCCAAAATTTTTTGGGGGATGATGGTGGGATCATAAGATATGAGAGATAACATGTACATATCATCAAGAGAAAATAGAATTTTCAAGTTGAACTTAATTTTTTTTATCTACAGCATAATTCTTTTACAGTATTTATGAATGCTGTTTCTTTGTGTGTTACTTTTCTCTGTCTGTTTTGTTGTGACCCATTTATTTTTAGGTGCTGTAACTTTCAGTGGAACTGCACTATAGGCATGCACAAAAGCTCAATATGCATGCACATATTGCACCTGCAAAAAATGCAGCTGCTCTTAAGTCTGATATCCGTAACTCAGGTACTTTGAATTGAAAACAGTCTGGTAAGCCATGTAACTGTCATAGCAATAGGGTTCTATGATCTGAATATCTAGCACCAGTCAACAGTTGAGATCAGCTGAAGTTTCCGAACTGAAGTTTGTCAAAGACAGTACCACAAAGAATGCATTGCAGTCAGCCAGTCACTGGGTCACCAAACTGCATCACCATGATCACATTTTCTGGGAACTGGCATAGTGTATTGGAAAAGGCAGGAAACACCCCGAGAAGATAGGGAATGGTATCAGCAATGGCCCCTTGTTCCAGATTAGCCAGGGATTACAGGGTTAACCCCCAAGGTCTTTGCAAGCCTTGAGAGCACAGCTGTAGGCTGATGAGGCCCCTGGCTATGAAGGGAGGCCAGCATAGGTGCAGATGGGTGTGGCTGATGCTAGAGCCTGCCTAGCAACAGACACTGATTGGCTGGCCTCAGTATAAAGTGGGAGGCAGGAGCCCTGGGAAGGCCCTGGGAAGGTGCTGGATGAATGGATTGATTGATTGGGACTGACTGATGGAGTGCTGGCTGGACTGACTGCCTGAAGGACTGTCGGACGGACTGAGGAACTGGTTGAAGGACTAGATAAGGTAAGGTTGTTTTGGAATAACCATTGGGAATTGTTGTATGGCTGCCATGCTCCTGGAGCCACCAACTGGAGGAGGTAGTTGTGGCTTAGGCAAGCTGACTGCCTATTGTTTGGTGGTGGGGTTTGTTGGTGCTAGTTTGGAGCTAAGCCAGTGATGAGGGCAGTCTGGAGGAGGCTGGCCAGCAGGTGATCCCAAACAAAGCTGCTGGAAGAGAGGAGGTCCAGTGGGTGAATGAATCCCCTCCCTCTTGCCTATCTCTGAGGCTACTCTGTGGGGAAACTAGTTAGCCTGGTGTGGGCATTTGGGCCCTTGGGGAGGCCCGGCAGGGAATTTGGCAGAACACATAGTTGGTGTGTGCCAACCCTAGCTGAGCCAATGTATTCCTGTACGTTCAGGTTTAGAATCAAGACCAATATAGCTGGCCGTCTGCCTAAAAAGCTGAGCTCAGCCTGTAAACTCTTAAGGTGATCCATCATTCAGTGTCAACTCGGTGGGTGTCCTGAATGGTAGCCAGAGACAAATAAGAAAGGTGAAGTTTTGAAATAATTGGTATAATATACTCCCTGTAGTTATACAACTAAGCAGGAGGGTTGGCTTGTAGTGCATCAGCTCTATCTTGGAAGTTATTTTCAAGCAAAGAGTGGTGATGAATTGAGCTGCAGAAAGATGTCTAGTGAGGTTCCAGAGGGAGCAGTGTTAGTGATGGTCTTATTTAACATCTTCATTAATGACCTAGAAGAGGGATTAGGCAGCACATTCATTAAACTGGCATATGCTTCAGAGAAGTGATAGCAAGGTAATATTCCAGGCAGATTATAAACATGAACATAAAATAGTGAACTACCAAATTCATAAATTTTTTTGTCTGTTGGTATCTTTATGCATCCCTTTCATGGATCACTGCCTTGTCGTGGCGAAGGGGCTTGAGTAGCTCAATGAAGCTGTGAGCTATGCCATGTAGGGCTACCCAAGATGGACAGGTCACAGCAGAGAGTTCTGACTAAACGTGGTCCGCTGGAGAAGGAAGTGGCAACCCACTCCAGTACTCTTGCCAAGAAAACCCCATGGATTACAGAACAAAAAGGCTAAACGATATGACACTGGAAGATGAGACCCTCAGGTCGGAAGGTGTCCATTATGCTACTGGGGAAGAGCAGAACACGAGTACTAGTAGCTCCAGAAAGAGTGAAGTAGCTGGGCCAAAACTGAAAGGAAGCTCAGCTGTGGATGTGTCTGGAAGTGAAAGGAAAGTGCGATGCTGCAAAGAACAATACTACATAGGAACCTGGAACGTCAGATCTATGAATCAAGGCAAGCTAGATGTGGTCAAACGTGAGATGTCAAGGCTGAACATCGACATCCTGGGAGTTAGTGAACTAAAGTGGACAGGAATGGGAGAATTTAATTCAGATGACCATTATATTTGCTACTGTGGGCAGGAATCCCTTAGAAGAAATGGAGTAGCCTTCATCGTGAACAAGAGAGTGAGAACAGCAGTACTGGGGTATAACCTCAAAAATGATAGAATGATTTCCATTCGGATCCAAGGCAAACCTTTCAACATCACAGTAATCCAAGTCTACGCCCCAACCACTGGTGCTGATGAGGAAGAAGTTGACCGCTTCTATGAAGACCTAGAACAGCTTCTAGAATTAACACCCAAAAAAGATGTCCTTCTCATCATAGGGGATTGGAATGCTAAAGTAGGCAGTCAAGAGGTAAGAGGAATAACAGGCAAGTTTGGTCTTGGAGTACAAAATGAAGCAGGGCAAAGACTGATAGAGTTCTGTCAGGAGAACACATTAGTCATAGCAAACACCCTTTTCCAGCAACACAAACGGCGACTGTACACATGGACTTCACCAGATGGTCTACATCGAAATCAGATTGATTACATTCTTTGCAGCCAAAGATGGAAAAGTTCCATACAGGCAGTCAAAACAAGACCTGGAGCTGACTGTGGCTCAGATCATCAGCTTCTTCTTGCCAAATTCAGGCTTAAACTGAAAAAAGTAGGGAAAACCGCTAGGCCCTCCACGTATGACCTAAATCAGATCCCCTACGAATATACAGTGGAGGTGACAAATAGATTTAGGGGCTTAGATTTGGTAGACAGAGTGCCTGAAGAACTTTGGACGGAGGTCTGTAACATTGTACAGGAGGCAGCAACTAAAACCATCCCAAAGAGGAAGAAATGCAAGAAGGCAAAGTGGCTGTCTGACGAGGCTTTACAAATAGCTGAGGAAAGGAGAGAAGCCAAAAGCAAGGGAGAAAGGAAAAGATATACCCAACTGAATGCAGATTTCCAGAGAACAGCAAGGAGAGATAGGAAGGCCTTTCTAAATGAGCAATGCAAAGAAATAGAGGAAAACAACAGAATGGGGAGGACTAGAGATCTTTTCAAGAAAATTGGAGATGTCAAAGGACAATTTCATGCTAAGGTAGGCACAATAAAGGACAAAAATGGCAAGGACCTAACAGAAGCAGATGAGATTCAGAAGAGGTGGCAAGAATACACAGAGGAACTCTATAAGGCCGATCTAAATGTTCCTGATAACCACAGTGGTACAGTCACTGAGCTCGAACCTGACATCCTGGAGAGTGAAGTCAAGTGGGCTTTAGAAAGCCTCACTAACAACAAAGCTAGTGGAGGTGACAGCATTCCAGCGGAATTACTCAAAATCTTAAAAGATGATGCTGTCCAAGTGCTGCTCTCCATATGCCAGCAAATTTGGAAAACCCAACAGTGGCCACAAGATTGGAAAAGATCAGTCTACATTCCAATCCCAAAGAAGGGCAATGCCAAAGATTGCTCGAATTACCGCACCATTGCACTCATTTCACATGCTAGCAAGGTCATGCTCAAAATCCTACAAGCTCGGCTTCAGCAGTATGTGAATCGAGAACTACCAGATGTACAAGCTGGTTTCCGAAGAGGCAGAGGAACTAGAGATCAAATTGCCAACCTTCGCTGGATCATGGAGAAAGCAAGAGAGTTCCAGAAAAACATCTACCTCTGCTTCATTGATTATGCTAAAGCCTTTGATTGTGTGGATCACAACAAACTGTGGCAAGTTCTTGAAGAGATGGGAGTTCCAGACCACCTGATCTGCCTTCTGAGAAACCTTTATGCGGGTCAGGAAGCAACAGTTAGAACTGGACATGGAACAACCGACTGGTTTAAAATTGGGAAAGGAGTACGACAAGGCTGTATATTGTCACCCTGCTTATTTAACTTATACGCAGAGTACATCATGAGGAAGGCAGGGCTGGATGACTCACAAGCTGGAATCAAGATTGCTGGGAGAAACATCAACAACCTCAGATATGCAGACGATACCACTCTACTGGCAGAAAGTGAGGAAGACCTAAAGAACCTTTTGATGAGGGTGAAAGAGGAAAGTGCCAAAATTGGTTTGAAGCTCAACATTAAAAAGACTAAGATCATGGCAACCACTCCCATCACTTCCTGGCAAATAGAAGGGGAAGAAATGGAAGCAGTGACAGACTTTATTTTCCTGGGCTCCAAGATCACCGCAGATGGTGACTGCAGCCATGAAATTAAAAGACGTTTACTTCTTGGGAAGAAAGCTATGGTGAACCTAGATAGCTTAATCAAAAGCCGAGACATCACCCTGCCAACAAAGGTTCGCATAGTCAAAGCGATGGTTTTCCCAGTAGCCATGTATGGCTGTGAGAGCTGGACCATAAGAAAGGCAGAGCGTCGAAGAATCGATGCTTTTGAATTATGGTGTTGGAGAAGACTCTTGAGAGTCCCCTGGACTGCAAAGAGATCCAATCGGTCAATTCTCCAGGAAGTCAAGCCTGATTGCTCCCTGGAAGGACAAATGCTGAAGCTGAAGCTCCAATACTTTGGCCACCTGATGAGAAGAGAGGACTCTTTAGAAAAGACCCTCATGCTGGGAAAGATTGAAGGCAAAAGGAGAAGGGGGCGACAGAGGATGAGATGGTTAGATAGTGTCACCGAAGCAATGAATATGAAATTGGGCGAACTCAGGAAGCTAGTGGAGGACAGGGAGGCCTGGCGTGCTGTGGTCCATGGGGTCGCGAAGAGTCGGACACGACTTAGCGACTGAACAACAACAACAATCTTTATGCATTCTTAAACACTGACAGTGTTAATCTTATTTTAAAATAGTAAATATTGTTGCCATACTTTGGTAACGTTGCTCCTATGGGAGCCGGGCAGCTAAGGATTGGGCTGCAACCAGTTTAATTCAGCGTAATCTTTCATGGACTGAAATCACCAGTTGCATGTCAAAATAAACTGGTTATCCTTTAAGGTTCTGTAAGGCCCATTATATTTTGGCTGCAAAAGATTAACACAATTGCCCTGCTGGAACTTGTGGATGAGGAAGTTTCATGTGCACATAAGAGCGAACTAGAAGCTCCACATCAGGATGTGTGAGATTCCATTAACAGATGAACCCCAAAAAATCTGAGGAATTGAACAAAGCCATGCAGAATCTGGGCTACATTATTCTTTTTAACATAAGGCCAGAGACCCATCTAGTCCAGCTTCCTACATCTCACAGCGGCCCACCAGATGCCTCAGGGAATACACAAGACAACTAGATATGTGCATCTCCTTGCTATTCCCCTTCATCTGGCATTCCGAGGTAGCCTAACTCTAAAGTAAGGAGGTTGCACTAATCATCATGGGCCTGCATTGGACTTTTCCTCCAGAAATCTGTCAAGGGATTTCTGACAGGCATCTAGGCCAGATGCCATCACCGCTTCCTGTGGCAAGGCGTTCCACAGATTAACTACCCGCTGGGTAAAAAAGTATTTCCTTTTATCTATTCTCACTCTCGCAACACTCAATTTTAGTGGCTGTCCCCTGGTTCTGGTATTGTGAGAAACGGAAAAGAACCTCCCTCTATCCACTTTATCCATCCCATGCATAATTTTGCATAGTTTTGCATAATCGTGCAAAACATCAGGATGTGTGAGATGGCATTAACAGCTGAACCCAAAGAAATCTGGGGAATTGAACAACAAAGCCATGCAGAATCTGGGCTATATTATTCTTTTTGGACTGAAATGTGTTGTGCCTTTCCAGTCCTTCAGCAGAGGCTATATCAGACATGTTCAGTAAAACATGTTCATTCTTTAGTCCTGTACTTTTTATTTTCTAAAAGTAGCAAGTGGGGAGAGGACACACAATTACTATTCTAATAGTAGCAAGGCTAAATACGAAAGCCTCCACCATCCCTCACTCTGACATTTGGGGGCCTTCATATACCGTATCTTTCTCTTCCCACCTTATGTGATTTTTTATGTAAAGAGTCAGATGCATTTATTGGCATGTATAGTTTGGATTTACTTTTCAAACTATAAATGGTACATAGGATTATATGAAGTGCAGTCCTATGCAGCTTTACTTGAAAGTAAGTCCAATACATTCAATGGAAGTTACTCCCTAATACAGTGGTTACCAAACTGTGGGTTGGGACCCACAAGTGGGTCACGAGCCAATCTCGGGTGGTTCACGAAGCACCTAGGGCAGCCATTTTAAAAACATGGGAAGATGGGACATGGAAAAGGTGGAAGGACTCTGTGGTTGTCATGGTTGTAAATACTTTTTTCTGATTCACTTTGCTACTAGAAAATGGCTGAGAAATAACCCAACTTACTGCTCCGTTCTCAGGAAAGCAGCAGGCTCTTGTGTCACAATGATGGCATTTCCACCCATGACATAACTTCCAGTGGGTCCCGGACAGACTGTTATTCTAAAAAGTGGTTCTGGTTCTGAAACATTTGAGAACCACTGCCCTAGTATGTTTGTTTATGATTGCAGTTGCAATTTTATATCGTCACCAGAGCAGACCAGTGATTTTATTAAGCATAAACTGTGTGGGCAGCGTATGGGCATGGGCATGGGACTTGCATGGGCAGCGTAATCCTATATCCCATGCAGAGCTGGCACAATGGGGTTGAGTTGGCGCTGTGTGCTTAGCGCCGACATGGGGCACTGATCAGGTGCCCCGCATTGGCGCTAAGGCCACCATTAGTACCCACGCAGCGCCTCTCTTGCGTCGGCTGAAGCTGACAGGGTGCCCCAGGGATTGGAGGAAGGGAGGGAGGGAGGTGGGGGCGAGGCATGGGCGGGCCTCAGATTCGGCCATAAGGCTGAATCCTAGGCCCATTCGAGAGGCTGTATGGCCCCAATTCAGGCCGTGCGGTCTCCTCGGATCTGCACCTGCTCTTTAGCAAGCACAGATCCGAGGAGCACATAAGGGAAGCTAGAGCCTCCCCTACGCTCAGGGAGCGCATGTTCCCTTGCCCGGGGAGGCTCTAGCCTCCCCCAACTCAGCGTTGGCTATGGTGCTGGCCAGCCGGCCTTGCCATTCCAGCACTGGGTAGGATTGTGCTCTGAGCCTCATGCCAACATGTCCTGTGAAGTGTGTGGATAATTTTTCCCCGCTCCCATCTTTCTCGCTTGTCTCAACTGGAGTTGTATGTATTTGGTAGCTTTGAGAATCAAATCAGTTCAGTCTTTAAGATAAAGACTTCCTGACTGCTTTCTTCTTATGAATGTATGGAATATTGTGACTCTCATGTGCCCACTGACAAATAATGTGAAGGGTTCAATAGTAATAATTAAAAATAAGCATATTCTCAGCAGGGGGAACAAAATCTATCACACAGAGCTCTGATATCCTGTAATGTGCAATGGCTCTATTTTGCTCAGAGAAACGACGAGCCTTTGTGGACAAAAGTACAAAACCCACATCCTCCAGAGTGAGCTAACATCCAGCAGAATATCCATAGCGAGTGATGTTACCATTCTCTGCTGTGCTGGGAAACTGCCTGCGGCTTTTGTTATGAACTCAAGCTCAAGATGATGCAGCAGCGCTCTCCGGAGGACATTTGCATTATAGCACAGTCTGCGCGAGCCAGGGAGAGACAGAAATACGACTGAGGCTTCATCGCAAGTGCATCTGTCAAGAAGGGGAAGGGTGGAAAAAAGCAGCGAGGTGACAGGCTGGGCAGCAAGAGGAATGGCATAATAGAAAGAGAGTTAATGATGCCTGCAATTTGAGCATTTGAGCAGGTAAGGAGTGTTAAGACAAAGTGGCATCTAGTGATTTATAGGAAGTGAGAAGGCGATGCATTCTTCATAGGCCTTCGGAAGAAGCCCACGCGTTAAGATTTTTTTGGTGCTGCCCATCAGGGTTCTATTCCCAAGGTGTTAAACAAAGATGCCGCATGTCTTTTTCCATTGGGATGCCAGATATACAATGTATACAATTAAATCATCCTTGCACGTCCATCAGCTTAAGAAATCTAGTTCACCTGTCAGGTAATGTTCCCACAATAAGCTGTCGTTAGTTGGCCATTTTTGACTCAAACAAGTGAAGGAAAGAGGCGATCCTGCCCAGTTTCTGTTTCTTCAATTCCTTGTTAGTAATGGGGATTCCTTTCCTAAGTGACTAATCAGTCTGACTCTCCACTGAAGTCACCAACAGGTCTTCTTATTGGTCTTAGCGACCAATTATTTAAGTATCCTGTTCCTCGTACAAATAGAAACCTAATGAGTTTTAATATGTCACTAAAGGAGATGTCACAAACTGAGATTTAAAAACCTGAACATCATATTTCAAATAGTGTAACAATAGCATACGCAAAAGGTAGGAATATCTTGCTTGTGAAATGTTTGAAAAATCTCTTACAGGGCTCTTAATATTAAACTTCACTTGAACTAAACACTATTATGTGTGTACTGATAGAATTTAAATAAGTTGAAGAATGGAATCATGAGTATACCTTTTCAAGGAAACAGAAAATGAGCAGGTTGCATATTACAGCAGATACATTTTCTTTAATGGATATGTGAGGGTTTCAGCATACATTAACGTACCAATCCTGAATCCAGCGGGGCTGAAATGGCAACCACTGGATCCTGAAGCGATCGCCAGCATCTCCTCGGAGTAAGGGAGCATTTGCTCCTTTCCTCCAGGTAATGCTGCTACGGCACCAATAGGTCTCCTCGACTCTGTGCTTGCATTTGGCCCATGTTGGGCTGCCTGGCTCATGAGGGGGATTAGGATTCAGTGGAAGAGGCTGCCGCTGCCCCATCCTGCCCTCGTGCCTATCCATCCCTCGTGGGCCCATCCTGCCCTCGCCCCGCTCAGTTCCACCCTTCCCTCACCCCAACAAGTTGTACCACTGCCCCAGTGATGTCATACGGGGGAACGCAGGGGAACTCAGTTCCACTAGTTAAAATTAGGGCTGACTCCGCCCACTTCACTCTCCCTCCTCCCCCCTCCCAATTCCTTTGCAAACAGCTTTTCTTCTTGGTTGGCCAGCACTCAGAGGGTTAAAGGGAACAACTCCGGATTCCTAGGGGGGTGAAGGGGGAAGGGCTGCAGTGGGGAAGTCCCGTCCTGCACAGCCCCCTTCCTCCCTCCCTCCAGTCACACACGTGGAGTCAGCAGCCGCTCTGGTGAGTCTGCAGCCCACTGGGGAGAAGGGGCATCCTGGGGGTGTGGTGGCGAATCGAGGGGGGCCCCGGAGGGGACGGAGGGGAGCCGGGACTTTTTGAAGCTGCCCTCCTGACGTGCCAGGCGTAAGCGGGCTTTGGTGTGGGGAAGCGCCCAAGGGTGCCGTCCGGAGTGGTGCCGCCCCTCAGCCCCTTCCACAGATTCCTGCCTCATTCTGCTCAGCCAGCCTTGGCTTTGAGGCTGCTGCCCCCGTGCCAATTTTCAACTTCCCTGGCAATTTTGAATAACTCCACCTCGCCTAGCCGTGAAGACCAAGGAAAGGCTTTCGCCGCTGTCTCTCCAGTCCAGAGTGTTTCACTGGCACTCTGGGTGTGAGGCTTCTTTGGGAGACTGTCCCCATCGCTATTGGAGCTGCAATTGGGGAGGTGGGAATTCTCCGCTTTCTGTTCTGTAGGCGCCAGGCGCTGTACAGAACCGGCTGGCTCCATCCACTTGTCACTGACATCGTCGCTGGCTAGGAACCAGCCGCGGGTAGACCTGGGCTCCGCCAGCCTCCAGCTTATGACATCACTTCTGGTGGGCGGGTCCTGACACGTGCCAATCACAAGTGAGTTCCTGTTCTTAAATCATTTAGATGCCACCACTGCACTGCCCAGCAGTGTTGCTTATCCCCGGCAGCGGAGAGGCATTCTCTTCAGACACTGAGGCCCAGTACCAACTGACACTGGCCGATCACCAGCCCTCCCTCTTCTCCAAGTGCCATAATTGTGGTTTACAATTATGAGTGTTTATGACACTCGGAGCCGGTGGTATGATTGTACCCCCAACAATAATGGGCTCAGAATTTATCTCTAATTGATTTAAATCCTTTTAAATTTAAAAATTTCAGTGCAGTTTCCCATGAGGTGAAAAAAACAAACAATTGTAATACAATGAACACAAATTTGATACCATCAGCAAAACAATGAACATAGCATAAAAAAGAAACTGCATTGCAGTAAACTCTCAAAAAGCAAGTGCACCCCTTATGGGGAAGATGTTCCACAATTGGGGTGATACCACAGAAAAGTTCCCTCTCTCAGGTTGCCACTCACCTAACCTCTGAAAGCAGGAATTCTGTGAGACGGCCCCCCAAAGAAGAATTTAATAACTGGGAAGGCTCATATGACTAGATCGGTGTTGGCGAACCTTTTGGGCTTGGTGTGTCAGAAATTTGGAAAATCCATAACTCAACTCTGGTGGTGTGTCACCTTCCTCCCCAACAAAAGACAAAAAATTCTGTGCCAGGAGCACGGGGAGGGAGGGGGGATCTCCAGGCAAAGGAAACTGAATTGCTGATCTGCCTTTGAGCGCTGCGGCTGCTGCAGGAAACGAGGCTTGCTGAACAGCGCCAGATGAAATGGCACCAACTGCCTCCAAATCGCACTGACTTAGCCTCTGGGCACAACCATAAAGGAGTCTAGAGAGCCACACCGCCTGCTCAAGAACCGAGTGGCTTTCCTTCCGTGTGGCCAGGGCCACCCCATGCCTTGAACACCCCCTCTGCAAAAACGAAAGCAGGAAGAGAGATGCGCGCGGGGGGATCTGGGGGGGATGTGCACTGGGGGCGCGGGGTTCTGACTCCGTCACTCCTAGGAAATGGGCGGAAGCGCTTCTCAGCGAGGCCCTGTGCAGCAGCCGCTCTCAGGCAAGCGGAGCCCGGAGGGGCGAGCAGGTGGTACAGCAAAGCGCCAGGCGAGCCGCTGCAGCCTGGGGCTGGGCACAGAGTGTGCCTAGCAGCCCTACCTGGGAGTCAGTTTGGCGGACGCAGCTGGCCTCGTAGCACCCCGGGCAGCACCTGCGAGCGGGGCGGGGGCTCGCCTGCGGGTGGAGCGGAAAGCGAAACGGAAGTGGAGGAGGCAGCGCCAAGCATGCAACTCCCCACAGCTGACTGTTGCCCCGGGACCGTGTAGCCCCCACCCCTGCACTTTTTTGGCCCCTGCCGCAGCTCAGCTGCAACTTGTGCTAGCGGGAAAGGGCTTGGGGGCGGGGTTGTCTCTAACTGCCTCTCACCCAGCCCTGGCTCAGGGAAGGAAGTCTTGTAAGTGCCGGCAGCTTCATCCGGGCGCCACTAGTTGTTGGCCTGCATGCGCGCAGCCCTTAACTTCTCTGGCTCAGCGTGTCAGCTTTGATACACGTGTCATAGGTTCGCCATCACTGGACTAGATGGTCCATTAGCTACTACAACTTTTCAGTATCTCTGCTGTAGCGCTGCTCTACTACTCCCCCATACTTCTTTCAGCCTCTGCTTTTTTTGAAAGGCAGGGTTGGAGTAGGAGGGAAAGAGAAGGAGGGTGCTGGAAGGAGGCTCATTGTGGTGGCAATTTTAATTTTTAAGACAAGACAGGTTTTAATTTGCAAGACAGACAGTCTGGTTCAGGACAGTGATGGGGGATGGACTGTTTTAACCCTTTGCCCCTAAAGCTGCTTTTTGACCAGAAAAGAAAGTTCCCATCCTATACACCATCCTATTGGTGTGATGGTGAACCTTTTGGGCTCGGTACATCAAAACCTAAGAAAATGCTCTGCTGGCATGTCAACCCCCATCCCAAACAACAGAGAAACAATTCTTTATATTCATTTATTTAAACAAAAAAATACAATACAATCATGTGTGGTGCTATGTATTACATAAAGAAACATCAAATAATAATCAAAAAATGAAAAATGAGTAAAGCTAACATAGTTTTTGTCATGTATTGGTGAATGCAGGTGTGTCACCCCAAACGTTTTGGTGTGTCAACTTTGACACACATGTCAGGGTTGCTATCACTGCCCTCTTGCAACCAGTGAGAACTTTCTTTCCTGGTTAATTAGCATCTGTGTCTCCCCTTTTAGATTGGGCCATGGTGGGAACGCAGGGTTAAATCCTCCCTTCCCCTGCCACTATCCCACTTTGAACTGGCCTCTCACACATGCTGTTTTACACACACAAACTGAAACCACAAGCATGCAGCTGTATACCATGTGCTTAGGTTTTAAAGTATCATGAATTTTTCCCCTTGGAAAGCCTACTGTTATAAAACTGGAGAAACACTTGTTCCTGTTCCCTCGGTCTGGTTAACCTTGATACAGAGATAGCCCAGCTGACTAGAGCAATATTTGCAGTGTCTCATTTTTAACACCCAAAAGTCGTAAGGAAAGGCTATCAAGAGTAACCTTTATTCGGCTGCTAAGTGCCAAAGCCATCTATCAAAAGGCTAGCAAGTATTACATTGAGCCTGATAATTGATTTATGGTGGTCACCAGTAATTTCCGTGACAGTAGCCTTTCACAATGACAGAAAATGTAGCATGTGTCTCTCTTGAATTATAGCTCAGTTTTTGTGGCACAAGATACTCTGTGATACAGCTTTATTGTAAGAGAATATGGGTTTTGCTCAATTGTTTGTAAGGGAAAATTCAGAGCTCATGTCTTCTAAGAATTGGGTTGTTATTTTTTTTAATGAGGCTCCTGAAGAATTGTTAAGATATTGTTGTTATTTTTTTGTTTGTTTATTGTTATTTTTTTTTAATGAGGCTCCTGAAGAATTGTTAAGAATTGTTAATAATTGTCAAATCAAATCCAGAATTCTCAAGATCAGGGTGATCAAACTCGGTAAAGTATATATTTGCTCAGGGAAACATCTGTTGAATCTCTCCTGAGTGTCATCAGCAAGATGGCAAGTTTTATTACCCGAACTCTTGTTTTCTTTGCTGATAGGTGTATGAAAGTACATATTTTGCATTGCCTTGCACAGATTATCGAGTTCCAGGCAGCATAATGGTCACAATGGAGCAGTCTCCAAAGCATCCATTATACACAGTATATCACATATTAATGTGTGATACTAATAACATTTCTAGATATGTTCATCCAGTAGTGTCCTTTTTAGTTCAAAAGTAGTGCTGGGCAGGTGGGCATCCTCTTGCAGATGGCTTTCCTTCCAATCACGAACCGGATTGCAGCAGCCCTGCCTGACTCCTGCCTGCCTGATGCCATTTTTGGCAGGAAAGCTGGAGGAGGAGGTAAGTTGCCCACCTTACTGTATCCAGATGGAATGGCTGAGCAGCGAAATGGAGACAGCAGGTAGTGCAAGGGGCAAGGGAACAAATGTTCCTCCAGCCCACCCCCAACCTCCAACCCCCCTCCAATTTTCAATTCAAAAAGTGTAGGCCATTCAGCCCTGCTGTGACAGTGGGCACTGAATAGAATTAGGCTGCCCATTGGCTACCTTTGGGCTCAGGCAGGTTCTGCCATAACGCAAGCCATATACAGTCTATTTAGTGCGGTGGCTCGCCAACCTTTAGCACTGTGACCACTTTCACAACCCACCTAGCTTTAAAAGACTTTTTAAAAAGGTGATCAAGAAACAAATATTGTATGCATATATTTATTTGCAAAAAAAAAAACACAAACCCTTCAATCTGTTTCTCGCAATGAGGCAGTCCTAATGACTAGCCTCAAGGCTTGAGGGGCTCAGTGACGTGACTTAGAGCACAACCCTAACCTGGAGCATAAATTAGGCCAGCAAAGTTTGGCTGACACAAGAGATACTGTAAAGTATGTTTGGACTACTCTCAGAATCAGAGAAGCCAGCACAGAGAGGTGCGCCATCCTTCCTGACCCCAAGCGTGGTCCAAACATGCTTTACGGTGGCCCTTGTGCCAGCCAAGCATTGCTGGCCCCCATGGCGAGCAGGCGCCCCCTCCGAGGCGAGGGAAAGCCGCGCGGGGCGCGCGAAGATACCGGAAGTGAAACGACGTGCTGTCAATCACTCCTACTCCCGCCCAGCGAACCGTCTACTGGAGAGTAGGTGACATCAGTGGATATAGGAGGATGTTTTTGGAAGGAAAGACTTATCTCTCTGTACTGCATTTGGTTTATCCCCAAATGGCTCATACAGGTGATGATACCAGAGCTCTGAATGATTCAGATGATTCAGACCACCTATCTCACCCTTTTCTTGTCCTGGTGTAAACCATCTGTCATACAAAGTTCTGCAGTATTTCTAGGAATGCTGGTTTATCTCAATAGACAAGACTGCAGCATACAGAGTTCTGTTAAGAATAGCACCCCTGCCACCCCTTTTCCTGAGCAGGGAAACCTTGCTGAAGACAATTCTGCTGCAATGCAATACATGAATCAATCTCTTTTTCCTCTTTGTCTGCAAAACATTGATTCATGGTGGTCACGCTCCTTCCACAAAGAGCAAGGTAGAAGAACAAGAGAAGTGCCTGATTTATCCTCCTCCGCACATGCAAATAAATAGACAGAACGCACATGGCAACACTTTTAATTTCATTGGGTCTCCATTAAGGATCACTTTGGCCCACCCTTCCTGTACTCCATGCAAACCCACACTTGCTAATTCCTTTATTAAGTTAATTGCTTGGGTCATCAATCTGTGTCAAGGAAGCTTTCAGAGTGCTTGATGAGATTTCAGCATCAAGCTGTGAGGCATTAAAAAATGATAAATTCACATCCAGGTAAAACGATGCCCTTCAGCTTCAATAATGAATCACCATTTTGTTTTCAAATGAAGATTCAGCTTGAGACACGGCAGGCAGAGACCGTTTTAAAGAGGAATTGCACTGCTGGCATAAATGATCTTAGAAGTCAAACAGATAACACAGCAAGGAGAAAGGGAATGAGTTGACACACATGTTTTGATGCAGAAAATTATGGATGCAAATTTGAATTGCGACTTCCTGACCTGTATCTAAACAATAATGAGGAAACTCCAATGTAAAATACTCTGCTAATTCATTTGTGCTATTTTTCTTTTGTACATATTCATGTTTCCTTCAATCCTAATCTTCAAAAGAATCGTTGGTAGATAATACTTGTTCTGTTCTTCACATTTGTCTGCAGTGGCACAAGATGATTCTAGCACAGTCATAGACAGGGGTGGATGACAAACAGCCCAACCCTATCCTCCCTACCACCCAACCAGGTGGTAGGTATAACACACCTTACCACCAGTAGAAGTATGAGCACACAGATGTGCGCCATCCTCCCTGACTCCGAGAGTGGTCCAAATGTGCTTTACAGAGGCCCTTGTGCCAGCCAAACTTTGCTGTCCTAACTGTGCCAGCCTAACTCCAGGTTAGGGTTGTGCCCTCAGTGTACTCAATATCAGATTTAGATTTGGTGGGGCCCTAAGCTATATAAAGCTTGGAAGTCCCTTGTTAAAAATTATACCAAAATTTACTGCATAAGCCATTTTAAAAACTAGAATAAATAAATTTATATAGATCTAGATACGCACACAAACACTGGCTTTAAAATGACTATATATGGCCCTTCTGTTGCCAAAAGAGCTGGTTCATGGGGGAATTAATACCAAACAGTCCTTTGGAACATGGGACCTTAGGCTGGATAACAGAAAGTGTTCAACAAAAATCCTTTTAACCTCAAGGAAGAGACTGAGGGAAATATATTATTATTATTATTATTAATAATAATAATAATAATAATAATAATAATAATAATACCACCAGTATTTATATGCCGCCTTTCTTGGTCATTGGATTGCTCCTTTGACTTTAATTCAAGGTGGTTTACATAGGCAGGCTTTTTTTCTAAACCCTGAGGTGTTTTTACAAATCACAAAGAGGTTCTAATCTTTCAAGAACTGCTACATTCAGATGGAACTTTCATCATCCAGTCTTCCTTGCTGGCCGCACGATTGCCTTTGTGCTGGCTGATAAATGCCTTCTTTGCTGTCACCAAAGAAACAGCTGGCCCAGCACAACTCCTCTCTCACGGGCAGCTGGAGACAGCTCAGCTCAGAGCTTATCAGTCGCGTTTTCAAGGTCTGCTGCTCACGGAAGCTTCCGGTGTTTACAAACTGGCAGCCTTCAGATCTTATATTCAGGCATAACGGCGACTTTACCCTCTCAACCAGACCTCCTGCACACATCTGTGTGTGCTTAGAAGCTGGTTGGCACGAGGGGGACTCCAGCCTCTCCTAAGTAGTGTTAGATTTGGCACTGGCCGGCTGGCCTTGCCAATCCAGCACTGCTTAGGATTGCGCTCTAAAACACAAGTGAGGGTGCAATCCTAACCTGAAGTTAGGCCAGCAAAGTTTGGCTGGTACAATAGACACTGTAAAGTATGTTTGGACCACTTGCGGAGTCAGAGAGGCCAGCCCAAAGATGTGTGCCATCCTCCCTGACTCCCAAGAGTGGTCCAAACATGCTTTACAATGCCCCTTGTGTTGGGGGGAGGGGCAAAGGCAGCAATGCACATGGGAGGATCATGCTGCTGCTGGGGGTGAAAAGGTTAACATACCCCATATAATTCCAGCCCCCCGGGGGGGACTGGGTAGACTGCAGACCCCTGTGCAGGGCTCCCCATGCCTCTAAACCGCAAAAAAATAGTTTAAAATGGCCACTTCCAGTTTTCATTTTGAAACTAGAAGTGGCCAAGTTTTTTAAAACTATATTTAGCTTTTGGGGGGCATGGGGAGCCCTGCAGAGAGGTCTGCAGGCTCCCTGGACATCCCAGGAGGCTGGCACTGTGTGGGATAAGTTTTTAAAAAAACATTTTACCCCTGACAGCAGTGCAATCATCCTGATTGCACTGTTGCCTTTGCCTTACCCCTGCTCCTTAAAGGGCCAGATACAGGGGTTCCCTGGTTGGGGTGTCATAAAACCACAGTTTGGCAACCCTTGCCCTAAGCTGTAACTTATTTTGTTTATGCCTCAATCTGCCCCTGTGTGTACTCTATATATTGTACACATTATGCAGAATATCAGAGGAATTACTTAATTTGGATAATTCCATTGAATTTATGAATCACCAGTCAGAGCAAGTACTGTTACTCTTCCTAAAATCCTGCACATGTTTTTGGAAAAGAGAGTGGTGTGTGAAACAGCACTATAGGAGATAAATGCAGCAGTGAGCATCTGCTCTCATAATATAACAAATAAAATAATCCCAGGTTATCAAAATTAAAATAATGTTCATAACATCATATCATCAGCTTTTATTATTATATTATTATAGTTGCCATGTTTGCCTCTGGGTCAGTTAGTTTACATACAGAACAATCACCTTTTAAAGAAAACCAGCCTTTAACTGGTCTTGTCATAGGAAAAAGAAATCCAAGTAATGCAGCAATAGCGACACAGAGGGAGCTCCTGCTTCATATTTGAAAACCCTTTCCAAAGCGAAAATTTCTGGCCAGCTGCAAAGGATGCTTAACAGCACACATGTGTACACGCAAGAATCATTTTGGTTGCTTTAACACAACAGAACACAATACAACATGTATACAATAGTGTATACAATAATAAACAAACCCATCCAGTGAGCTACCTGGTTATAAACCTAAATTTCCCACAGGACTAGAAGTATGTAAAATTCTAAGTCTGAAATCAAGCATAACATTCTTACTGCTTTCTGTAACATTGCCACGCTTCCATCCTTAACAGGGCAGGATGAAACCATATGAGGACCGTCACCCCACTCCTCAGGAGACGGCACCACTGCAGCTACCACCCTTCCCTCAGCTGGAGTGCATTGTTCCGCTGATGCTGATCTAAGGAAGCCTCCTGAGTCCCAGGCGGCAATGGCGGCAGGGAAGGAAACCCAGGAGCATCCTGTCGTCTATCTGAGACACCTGCTCCCAACTTCCAACCAGCCTCATTCCTGGGCCCAAGATGGACGCCAACCTTCCAACTGTCCAAGAATCAGCCCCCCCCCCAAAAGACATCCTCCTTCTGTGGGAAACAGCCTAGGGGGACGACCCCGAGCAACATCTACTTGACCAGAAGCCCTGAGGGGAAAGAGGGGCAAAGCCTTCACCAAGGCCAGGCCCGACAAAGGGTGGAGGAACATCTCCCAATCCCCTTCCTAAGTCCCACCTGTGAAGACATACCTGTTTTTCCTCTGTAGCAGCCACCAAGGCTTTTGTTACTCATGGAGCAAGCGCTGTCTTTTATAGCCTGCCCCTAAAGAATTGAAGTGACTAAACGCTTTTCTTTCCTCTTCCTTCGTTGTCACTGTGTCTTTTTGCTGCACCTCATGTCTACTGAACAGAACCCCTTCAACATCCCTCTTTCCCTCCTCCCGGGGTAGGGGTGTGCGGGTGCATCCAGGGCTGGCGTGACAGGGACCCTGAGCAGAAACACATTTTGGAACAATCTCTGTAACACTTTACACATAGGACAGTGGGGTGTGTGTGTGTGTGTGTGTGTGTGTGTGTACTTTGACACTGCATTGTCAAGATCTGAAAACCATGTGTTATTTATTATTATTATTTTTTATTATTATTATTATTATTATTATTATTATTAAATTGATTTGTACCCGCCTTTCTGCCCAAAGGCACCCAAGGCGGCTTCCAACAATTAAAATGCAAAAAAATTGTGTGTGTTAAAAATAATAAACAATATTTAAAACAATATTTAAAACAATTAAAAGTATAAGACAGCCAACCCCGTTGATCATAAAAGAGGATGTAAAAACCAGCCAGTTTTTTACAGGGCAATACTATAGATTTGCATAAATACCCTCAAACATGATTTACAATTTCCTCCCCATGCAAATAGGCTTGACTTCCAGGCCCAGGTAAAGTGTCCCTTCTCACCATCCCATACTTGGGCTCTGCTTGACAACAACATAGACACTTTCACATTCAAATGTAGAATTAGGGTTCTAAGGCTTGGGAGAATCAGGTTGGAAAAGATAATGCATTTGCGTGCATCCTTCAAAAGGGTGTACTTTGCTTACATGTTTCTGAATACAAAAAATAAAGTGAATTTAGGATTATTTCACAAATATAATTTTACCTTTTAGGGGTAGGGATATTGGGGGGGTAGAACTATATACATTATTGTATGAAGATTTTGTAGGTGTGTATTTTGTTGCATGTACAGGTCCAGCTTGTTTATCTCCGGATTTTGGACCTGTGGTTTTGACTAGCCATGAATTCCGAACTCACAGCTGAACCCACTGAAGGCCTCCCAGACTCACTGAAGGCCTCTCAGAGTCATTCTGCAGCCTGCAGAGGCCATGTACAACCTTGTGTGGCCTTTGCAAACTTCAGAAAGCCACCTGGAGCATTTTAAAGACATCTTTCGGTTTTTGCCAAAAACTGGAAGTTGCCTTTAAAATGCTTCAGGCAGGATTCTGCAGGCCTCAGAACAACTCCAGATACAACTGGAATGAGGTTCCAGTAGTATTTGAATCCCCTGTGAGTCCACACACCCCTAGATATCATTATTTGTGGGTTTAGATATCCACCGGGGGGGGGGGCCTGGAATAGATCCTTTGTGGATACCGACACACTAAACTGTACACATGTTGGGAAACCACTGCCAAAGTTTTTCCACAAACACACACACACGGACATTGGGAAACCACTGCCAAAGTTTTTCCACACACACACACACACACGTGTGTGTGTGTGTGTGTGTGTGTGTGTGTGTGTGTGTGTGTGTGTGCTTAGATTATACCAGAAGGAATAGTGACTAGATCTACAGCCATCTAGATCTAGATCTTGGAGAAATGAGCAAAGAGATTTTCCAAGGCAAAGGAGAGGTACACTTAAACTAAACAAGAAACATTCCCACTTATTTGGGTTTGTGTCTTATGGAAGTAGTTTTGTTAGCTGTTGCATTCTTTATTACTACATAGTTTATTGATTAATTTTAAACAGATAATGCATTTGCATTCAATCAAAACTTCAGAAGGGTAATTTTCATACTGATATATTGTTGCGCTTTAGGAAGAGACTCTGCCATGTTCCCAGTGCCATACTAACTTATTCAAAGTGAACAATGACTGGCACACATCCAAACTCAAACATGTTCCTAGAATAGACATGTTGTCAGTATGAAACCTTTCAAAAATACCACATCCCTCAGGGAGTGGTGACCCCACTCTCCCATAGCTAATGGCTGACTTCTCATGTGGAGAGGGGGAAAGAATGCTTAGAGCTGACTTGATTGGATTTAGTTACTCTTCAAAAGTCATCCACAATCTTCCTTGAAGTGAGATGCTTGCTCATAAATCTTCATGAGTGTTTGTCTTGTCAATAGTGAACTTCCTGTCTGAGCATCTGTCTTCAGCCATTCTGGAAAACTTTGGTGTATCTTTCTCCTGCTTATTCTTCATTCTTATTTAATTGAATTCTAGGAGCCTATTGATTGTGCTTCTCTTTACTCTAAGCTTATCATCCATTGTGAACACTGGATAGAAATATCTGGGGAGAAATTTTTCGTCTTCTGTTTTCCCTCTGAACAAGGTAGACAATTCTAAAAGAAGTCATTAAGATTCCATTCCATGGCATCCCCAGCAGGACTTTGATCTAGCTTGTACATTGGATGTAAACATAAGGCTACACTGAAGGCAAACCAGGCAGAGGCAGATTGTCTGTTTGGTAACACATGGCCCTTGCCTGGGGTGTCATTTGTATATGGGCACCTAAGCTGCCTCCCAGGGTCCCTCTCCCTCCCTCCCCTGGGTCAGGTTGACTACAAAATAGAGTGATTATGGATGCTGGGGGTTTGTTGTGCAGTAGCATAGAAGGTGGGGCAGTGGGTTGACGTCACAGCATTGTCCCACTCCAGGCACTGTTAGAGCCCAATGTGGCTCTGAAACCAGGGCCTCTGAGACGAATTTTATCGGGGCAGTGGTGGTTTACAGAGTTTTTATCCACTATATTTTTATGCCAGGAGCTGTAGCCTATAAGTAAAAAAAGGGGGGGTTCTGGAAAATGAGAGAGGGGTGAAATGCTCTGTAGATTTTCTGCATTTAAGACTTACACAAATGTGAATGCTAGTCTTCACACAATACAATATATGCAAACATTTTCTGAAATCCCAGGACATTTCTGCCTTCCCTCCTTTGGCTGCTGGGCCCCCTCTGCTCCTGTGCCCAGGCATGGTGTACTGTCTGCACCTCTTCCCAAGGGCCCTGAGACAAACCCTATCCTCCATTTCCCAGGTTGATCTCAGAGATTACCCTGGTGTCACCAATAGCAGGGCTACTGCTTAGCACCCACCCAATGCTTTCTCCGCTTTATGTGAACGCTTGCCTTTCAATCATGTGGGGGAAATGAAAGCATTCTACTTAGATGAAAAGTTACACTGAAAGCAAAACCTATCCCTCATTCCTAGGAGTCACATTGCGAGTCGGAGAAGTAGCTGACATCTTCACTGTGGCACCATCAGTGCCAGTGGTAGTGCCCGATACGGAAGTGCTCCCAGGCGGCACGGCGGAGAGGCACTGCCACCACCCACTGCTCCCTCAGCCATGCTGCCCCTATTCCCCACCCCCTCCAAATGCAATGGTTGTGCCCAGAGGTGTTCTGAGGGCCGGAGAAGCAGTGTATGGACTCTCCAGCCCTGGAACACTTTCTAAGGCCTCCAGAAGGCCTTAGAAAGGTATGTCCAGTTTTTTTTAAGTACTTTTCTAAGGTGTCCTCCAGAACACTGGAGGTGTTTGGAGGGCCAATGAGGCTGTGCACCATCTCTCTGGCCCTCAAAACACTTCGGGATGTGACAGGAAGATGTTTCTGGCCATGTCCAGAGGTCAGGGGTGGCATTTGGAGAGACAGGGTGGCAGAATCTCCAGACTGCCACTGCACCTTTCAACATGGCGTTCATTTATGTTTAGCAGCGGGAGAACAATCTACTTTTCACTTCAACATGGCATCTTTTCTAGTGGCTGCTGGTGTCTCTTCAGTATTTTTGTTTAGATTGTAAGCTATTTGGGGACAGGGATTTACTTATTGATTTATTTTGCTGTTTAAATCACTTTTAAACTACTGCTGTTGAAAATTGGTGTAGAAGTATTATTAAATAATATTAAATATTATTAATAATATCAATTTTAAGACAAAGCAATAAAGCTAATTGGAGTCAGCAGATAAAAGTCTGTTGAAATCAATAAGTTTCGGAGTGCCTGCAAAATACTGCAGGCCTGGTTGCCTCAGAGAGGTCAATATCTGTCTGTCTTCATCAGTATCTCTTATTTATACGCTCTTTCTCTGCAAAGAAGAGGCAATGTTTACTCGAACGGTGATAAACATGCAATGCAGATGAGACAACCTAACAAGCTGCTAATTCATTATTTCTGGGATGTGGAGAATCTTTGAGCACGAATGTTTATTCTACTGCTTAAAAGGAACATTTTGGACATGTTGGTTATATTAGTAGAGTTAATTGGTGGCTATGACCCAGAGTCCCTTCAGTCTAATTACAGCAACCTCTGATTTTTGTGAAAAAGCCGCATGCACACGAGGCACAGCTGGAAGGAAAGCATTTTACAAGCAGATGACTTGCCCACTTTAACAGAGGATTAAAAACCTGTTATTTAAAATATCATTATGATGAACAGAAGGCTTCGTCTCGTGTAAACTGCTGGGATGAGCTGCTTACTCTCTCCTCTCTCAAGGGTATTTAGAGATAATGAAAACATGTAAATCTTAATCTTCAAAAGGAGATGTGAGGGAAGAGCTAGCTCATTATAGGGGATAATGACTTGCCGACTGAGTCTACTATCAGTTGTCCTCCTGAGGTTACTCGCAAGTTACTCTGAGTGTAAAAGTTTTAGAACTATTATTTTCAACTAGTTTATGTATCGCTAGTTTTCCCACTAATTAAGTCATCCCTAGAAATATTTTCCCAAGCCTATTTGCTTCTGGCATAAGACATTCATCCAGTAAATAAATGAATAAATGAAGGCACCAATAAATTCATCAATAAGTGCACTTCAGCACTGTTCTGGAGGGGTAAATGTATGTATCAGACCCACCTTTTTTGTGCTTTATGCATAAGGGTTGTTGGAAAATTGGATTTTCAGCAAACCAATCCTCCCTCACAACTTGTAAACAGTGACATGAAAACTGAAGGCCATTTTTAAGTAAAGCAATTGTATATACAGAAGGAGAGAAAAAAATCCTGCCAGGCTACCAACTGTCCAACCATTGCATGCAAAATGCTTTGGCTTCTGGCCTCAAACCACTTGCATTCAAGCTGAGCACTGTTGCCTTTTATGGTATAACATTCCATACATGGTCAATGAAGCCAAGAACCTACTTGCGATATTGCCAGTGGATATAGCATCCTGACTAGCACTTCCATCCATGAGACACCAAAGCTCCTTCTGGGAGCAAGAGAAATATTTGGCTTGCACAAAGGCACCTCTTGCACAAGCAAAACACTCATTTTGCTCATGGAGGACGTGGTGGAAACGCTACTCAGGATACTACTCATTATCGAAAAGATGCCAAATGTATTTTGGGACGCGTTCATGCAATATCATGAATATCATGCAGCTTGACCTCAGATAAGTTCTTGTAGATGCCAACTGATCATCTACATGTAATGAGGGAAATAGTACCATAGTAGCAAACACACACAGAGTAGTGTTTGTAGGTGGTGGATTAATGATAAACAACTTTAGAAGTAATTTGCATAACTATTTTGGATCATCATTTTTTATAGTCATAATTAAATATTTTTAAAAAGAACAACAGAATAATGGAGAAAACATTGGATTCATACAGTAAATCACTATTAAATACAGATCAGTATGTTAGCTTGTGAATGACAGCACAATCCAACCCTTGCCCCTGCGTCGACGCTACGTCATAGCGTCGACGCAAGGGGTGGAGCCCTGGCACGGGGGCGCCGAGCTACACCCCCACGTTGGCACTCCAGCTTTGAAGCCGACGCTACTCATAGCGTCTGCTTCAGAGCCCCAGCGGAGAGCCTCCCTTGCACCGACCAAAGCTGGTCAGCGCAAGGGAGGCTCTGTTCCATATCGGGACGGGGATTGGTGGGAGGGAGGGAGGCTGGGGGTGGGACATGGGTGGGCTTGGAAGGTGGCCATATGGCCACATCCTAAGCCTGGCAGCGAGGACATGAGGTCCTGATTCGGGCCACGCAGTCTTCTCTGACCTGCGCCCACTCTTTAGCGGGCGCAGATCCAAGAAGCACATAGGGGAGGCTAGAGCCTCCCCTATGGTAATGGTAAGGGAGCAAATGCTCTCTTGCCGTGGGGGGCAGGGGCTCCCGCCTCTCCTGTGCAGCGTTGGATATGGCGCTGCCAAGTCGGCCTCGCCATTCCGGCGCTGCATAGGATTGTGCCATGAATCTGATTCATCTTAAAATCCGCACATGAGATTTCTCAACTCTGTTGTTTCTGCATGGCTCTGATGAAGCTTAATTCTGTATCTTTAGGCATATTAAAGATACACATTTTCATAATTCTTTGTCCATAGCAAGTAAGACTTGCCTTGGAGCTTCGACTTGCATTCTTGCCTAAAGTTATTTGTGTTAAACCACCTTTATGCACAGACATTTTTATTGGTCTTTAGTTGACTTTGTATGCGCACGCACATGTGTGCATGCATTAGTAAATACATCTTGTTTCACTATCCACAAAATGCAAAACTCGTAAAATTATCTTCCTGTGTTTTGAAAACTGGTAACTTTCATCACAAAGCAAACAACTGAGGTTAATGATCCTTGGCCTAAAGCTAATTTATCTTGTCTTCAATGACTTATACTTAGTCTAGAAGTTATCTACTTGACATGACTGACAGCATCTCTTGTTGGAAACGGACTCTCAAGTGATGGAATACCTGGGCAATAAAGGAGAAATTCAAATTTTGCTTAAAGGAGAGGGGATGTAAACCACACATGGACAGTTTGCTGTCAAAGATCAAAGTGGGAGTTCAATTACTCTTTGCTTTGTTCTACTATAGCCAATTGTCTAGGTTAGAAAGAAAAGTGCATAACAAGATATTGAAACAACTATATGGTAGTTTTGTAAAGCTACCATAAGAACACAAAAAACTAGTTGTAAAATCCAAGTTGTCATTATCTACATTTGGAGAATGACACATATAACAAATGTTCTCTACTTATGAAAGTGAGGAAGGGTTTATACCAACTCTCATCACTTTCCCAGAATGCAATCTCAACACCCACGTAGCACCGACTCAGTGTCGTTGCATCGCCGCTACGACACTAGCCCCTACGAGAGAGTGCCAAGATGCACACCTGTGTTGGCGCTTGAGCTCTTGGGCCAATGGAGAGCCTCCCTTGCACCAGCTGAACTGATTCGGGCCACCCAACCTCCTCGATTCTGCACCTGCTAAATAGCAGGCACAGATCTGAGGAACTCTATAGGGAGGCCGGAGCCTCCACTGGGGCAAGGGGACAAACATGTCCTTGCCCCAGGGAGGCTCCCCAAACACCTAAGGTGCGCTGGATTTGGCTGGATTTGCGAGGCCCACCGCTGGATTTGCGAGGCCCACCGACCTCACAGTCCAGTGCAATTTAGGATTGCGCTCCCAGTGCAATCAATGGATGACAACCCAAGGGCTTGCTCTAAGAAGAAGACCCAATCCTTGTACGTGCATTCAAATCCAGTGATTCCACCACCAGAGGAGGAATGATGCTGACATCTAACCTACATCCCAAGATCTTGCATCCCCATTGACACTCTGCTTAGGCAAACAGGGTATCCAGAACTTTTGGAGTGAACCTTTACGATCTCTCCAGCTAGTAGGAAATGGGGGCTAGAAATAGTACCAGGAACACAACAGTAATTCACATAAATCAAGCCTTGATTGCCCTAGTATCAGCTGCTGGTCCAAGACTAGATTCCCTACCTGTCTCTGTGCTTTTGTTTGAGTAACAAGATGGTCACAATTGGCTTTTACAGATTCTATAAGTCTAACAGCACAATCCTATCCCCTGCCATACTTCAGCACACAGCCATACCAATGGAACATGTGCTGCATGCTGAACTGCCCATGATGGCCTGCCCACAGTCCATTCCCACCACCACCTTATCTGGACCAGTGTAGCATCTGGGTGAATCTGGCATGTGTGTGGTGCCATTTCCATCAATGGCTCCATCATGTACGATAGCAATGCAGCTTCCGTACTGTTACAATGGGTCTTATGGCAGTGGATCATACGATCAGTTGCCCTTGTTAGAATTGGGCCATGCTTTTATTTCTATATACACTGGCAAGTCCCTAGTTTAGAGTTGGTTTTTAGGTCATCTGGGGTACTTTGACTTATGTGATCTATGACCTTCACCTAAAATAACTGTAAGTCCTTATGGTTTAGCATTTATGGTTTCTCTTACCATGCCTCCTCATTTATAACTCCTGCCAGACATATCCTGCCTAGCATCAAGTCAAAAAGAAATCATCTTGGGCCCTGGAGAAACTGCAGTTGGAAACAATTGGTTTGATCCAAAGGACCAAGAGCCAAAGAAAAATAGCCACTTGCACTGTTCCAGAAATGCTTGCACAACAGTGCGTGCAGTGATATATTATAGAGTTTCTCGTGCTTTCACTTGCACAAGAAATTAGGCAAATTCTTGTGCAAGTAGGAGAGCATCTTTGACTTTCTTTTAGTTGCTCTTTGCACACAATACTCCACGGAGGGGTGTAAAACAGCCCAGCTGAGAAGGAGACATGGACCCCTGTAGTAACTGAACAAAGAAAGTAAATATACAGCTTCATATCTGAATGTAAGCATAATGTAATATGCCCTTCAATGTCGCATCAAGTTAGATGCCTTTAAAATACTCAGATCTGTAGGTTCTGTTCCTACAGTGTGTAAACATCCTTCCATTTCCCCTGTTTTCAAGAAACTATCCTGCTCTCAGTAAAGCCACAATGATCTTCTCACTGTGCAGTCACAAAGTCTTTGTCCTGTCCTCAACCTTTACAGAATTGGCCACTCCTTTCTAATGTGACTCCCTTTGTGCCGTAGGTATCCATGTTTCTGCCTTCAGATGGATCTCTTCCTGTCCATCTGATCACATTTTCAAGATGTCCTCAGGGTGAGACTCTTCTACTTTCCTGCCACTGCCAGGGTCCCTGAGGGATCCATTCTTGGCCAAATATAATACTCCGCCTACACACTGTCCTTGGGTTATCTCTTCAAACACTATTGCTTTCAGTATGAAATAAATCCACTTGCCGCCTCACCTGTGGCGAGCGGCCCCTCCCCTGTGACTGAGCACACCTGCACACTCTGAAGAAATCCTGCCTACCGCTCCTTTTCTTTAAACTGAACTCGGCAAAGAGTCCCAGCTGTGCTTTGCTGTCACCTTCTGAAAGCCCCAACTGGCAGCTAAAGAAATCCTGACCCCTTAGATCCTTTCCTTTCCCTTCCTTTTTCCCTTCCTTTTGCAGAATGCAGGCGCCACAGTGCTCTTCACAAAAGAAAGTTCAAATTCAAAAATAAAAACTCTTCCACGGAAAGTGAAAGGAGGAAAGGAGATGCCCATTTCTTCCTGTGTGTGGAATTGTACAGAAAGTGCTGTGCAATTTCTGAAAGCTCCAGCAAGCCAGAGTTTTCTGTACTAGGATTCAAATTCCATAAAATTCAGTATGCCACACTTCGGAGGAAACACGCATAAGATTGTGTGCTGTGATTATAGCGCCTTGTGATAAGAAAGACATAATAGCATACAAAGATGTGCTTCGTTGATATAAACTATTCTGTTCTTCCTCAGTTTGATGTATATTTGCAAACAAACTTGGCATTTACTATTTTTCCTAAGTCAGCTGCGAGGGAACCCTTGATCTTTGCAGTTCATTCCTTAGGAAATGAAATCTGCTATGTAGCCATGGTGAGTGTTACTCCATGTGTGACATTTTGCCTTGACGTTTTGCTATACTACAAAATGAAGCTGAGATGAATAATTTTGACAAATGTTCAAGCACCCAGAGAGTATTCCTGACCAAAGAAAAATAGTAGTTGTAACACACACACACACACACACACACACGCACGCACGCACGCACACTCACTCACACACACACACACACACACACACACACACAAACCCCTCTTTGTCCAGGAGAGACAAATGACCTTAGAAACTTTAGATTTTCATATCAGAAGTAACTTGAGCAACTAGCAGCCATGTGCAATTCAGCTAATGTAGACAAGCAGATAAAATTACATATTAGTATAAGCAGTACATCAACACTCTGTGACTGGACTCTGTGGGATTCTGAAATGACCCTGTGGGAATTGCTGGACATAATTCAAGCCTTAAACCATGATGGCTACAGGAAATGCATAGAATACATGTGGAATTATATGGTATAATACAAGGGGTGCAAAGTGCTATGCAGCGTAAGTCCAAGCATATTTAATCAGAAGTATTAATCATGCCCTGGTATCCACTGGAGTTCCATTCCAGACGCCTTGGTGGATACCTGAAACCGTGGATACTGGGGAAGCCTTTTTAAAGATAAGGGAATATCAGTGGTTTTGCTGCAACAAGGAAAAAAATTGCTTAATGTTCCCCAACCTTTTTAATAGCTGTCCCAGTATCAATGGTGTCCATTCTGAATCAGTGGATACCACCGCATACCAGTTAGTCCCTCTATGTTCAGTGGGGTTTACTCCAAGGGAAATGTGCATAGGGTTACAGCCTAAATCGTGGTTCATCAGATTGGCTGTGATGCATTTAATTGGGAAAGGGTTATCAATCTTGTTTCATATAGTAGGCCAAATGGCATTCATGGTGCCTGCTGTGGGCTGGAAGTGACATCAGTAAGCAGGAAGAGATGTCATTAAGCAGATGATGGCCAGAAATAAGCACTGTATTCTCGTTAGCTGCAAATGACAGAAGAGAAAATGTGCACATTTTGATAATATTTTCAAAATATGGGAGGGATCAATTATCACGCTGGGAGAGCCCAATGGTCACACGGGCAACTCTTTCAGCAGTGCCGCTTCTGCCACAGTGTCACTTCACAGCTCAGCTGCTGAGAAGAGGTCTGCAAAGTGATGCCTTGGCAGGAGCAGTGCTGCTGAAAAGGCAATCCACGTGGTAGTTGGGCTCTCCCAGCACCTTGGCAGTGGCTCATTCTCTCACCCCTTTTGGTCTGCCTCTTCTCCTGTACGGTTTCTCCTTCTGTTCATCCCTTCTTTCAAGAACAACACTCATACAGATCTTTCTTTCTGGATTTAGCCTTCTTTCTTAGCCACCCGTCTGTCTTCTGCTGGCTGATGCTTCCCTGCTCCCACCAGAGACGCAGCTGACTTCAGCACACTCCTCCTCCCACAAGGCAGCTGGAACTCAGCTTTTAATCAGCCGCAGTTTGCAAGGTCTGCCGCTCACAGAGACTTCCGGCAGTCCCAAGCTCACGACCTTCAGATCTTCAGCTGTTATCTTCGGGCAAACGGAGGCATTAACCCTCTTGGCTAAATCTTCTGCCCAAGATGGTACCCACTCTGATGTAAACAAGGTCAAGGGTGAGTCAGGACTGTTCCATTGAAGCTGGGCCAGCTTGAAGAGTCTGGATGGGTCACCCGTTTTCTAGAATGTGCTAAAGGCCAACACAAGGCTTTGCCTGTCAGCCTGTACCGTCCAGCTGCCTTGAGCCTTTGGGGCTGGTGAAGATAGGCTCGCTCAGCTGAGCATTGCCTGGAATCAAATGATACATACATCCTTCTACATCTGGGAGAGTCAGCTGGTTAGTACTGTTTCTCCTACTCAGCTCCCCTCATGGCCTTGGGTTTTGGTTAATGCTGTGATGCAGTTTTTGGTCATGTTAAAAGTTAATAAAGTTTAATTCAAGCTTGTGTCTGGCGTATTTATTTGCGATGCAAGGGTAACAATTTTTTTAAAACAAACATCCGAACATTGCAACACTACAATGAACAAAAAACTCTGATCTCCTTTAGTAAAATATTCAAGGATCAGAGAGCTGTTCTTTTCCAGCACGGAGGTCTTCACAGAGGATAAGACTGCTTTAAAAACAGGCTAGTGTGATTCAAACTGCAATCTGTTGTAATAAAATTGTTAAATGCAGAGCTACAATTACTTCCATTATAATAAAACAATGCAGATGGTGGTAATTGACTACATATGAGCCATCTTGCCTCAATGAGTTATTTGATTCCAGTGAGCTAGACTAAGATATGTATAATCAGTTGAATGTGGATAGACAGCAGGTTGCAGCCTGTAGAATGTCTTGATTTGAAAGTTAGACTGCAATAAGAGTTCTGTAAGTACCTGTTTACTATTCTTGTTTTTGTAGAATGCCTTATAGACCAGATCATTACTCTTGGTTTTAGGGCAGAAAGAAGTAATAAGATATGGGATCCACCTTTATTGGCACTGAGCTAAGGATGAAGAAGAAGCAGGGCTTGTCCCTTTCTTAAAGGCACCACAGATGTGTATATCTGGTTAGATTCTTAGAAGAAAACATTTAATTGTAAAAACAGTTGATTTTCTATGCAAACAAAACTTCTGCACAACTGCAGGTAAAACAAATGTCTTATAAGTGATGTTTCTTGATTGCTTTAGAAGATTTTGCTGCATATGTTTCTAAAAGTTTCTATACTGGGGCTTGGTTTTTATTGCAGGTTTATCCAGTGGGGAACGCTTACTCATAGCTTCTTGTAAAGTGTTGGTCAGGAGGGTCTGCTCCATCTTTTCTCACATATTCTCCAAGGACAGTACGCAAGAAGAGTGGTCGGCATCCAGGTGGAGTGACAGAGTACACAGCAGGACAGGGAGGTGTTAGGGAGGTGCATTCCCCCCCTCCCCCGCCGCTGCCAACATGCCATCTCTACAAACGTGCTGCTCAATGCATCCATTTCATTTTGCCCTGTGAGTACACTGAGAATATGCCCACAATTTCTTTCTTAGGGAAAACCTTCCTTTCTGAGGGAAGGTGATCGAGCGGGTGGTGGCAACCCAGTTCCAAGAGTTCCTAGAGGAAATGAGTATGTTGACCCCTTTCAATCTGGCTTCAGGCCAGGTTTGGGGACAGAAACGGACTTGGTTGCCCTCATCAATGATATTCGCTGTGAATTAGATAGGGGAAGTGCATCCCTGCTTGTCCTGCTAGACTTCTCAGAAGTCCTCGATACCATTGACCATGATATTCTTCTGAATTGGCTGGTCAAGTTGGGACTAAAGAGGACAGCTCCAGAATTGTTCCACCAAGCTGACAGGTCTCAAATGGAGATGCTGGGGGATACCTGCTCAGCACTCTGGTTTTTACAATGTAGAATGCCTCAGGGTTCTATTCTATCCCTCATGTTCTTCCATATATACATGATCTGCTGGGTGAGATCATCCGGAGTTGGATATCACCAATATGCTGATGACAACCCAACTTTATCTCTCTTTGCCATCTCGAGCTGAAGGGTCTGTGGAAGTCCTGGGGTGCTGCCTGGAGGCGGTAGGGATATGGATGAAAACTGGCTGAGGCTGAATCCAGAAAAGACCGAAGTCCTCCTGATCAGGAAATCCTCAATGTAGGTACTGAGTCAGCTACCCACACTGTATAGGGTGGCATTCCCCCTGCAAGAACAGGTGCACAGTCTGGGAATGCTCCTGGATTCTCAGCTCTCTCTGGAGAATCAGGTAGCAGTGGTGGCTAGGAGTGCATTTGCCCAACTTTGCCTAGTGAGCTGACTACAACCATACCTGAGCCATTCGGTCCTGGCCATGGTAGTCCATGCACCTGTGGCTTCAAGACTGGACTACTGTAACTCGCTGTATGTGGGGCTACACACAAGGACAATTTGGAAGATGCAATTAGTACAAAATGCAGTGGGCCGGGTGGTAACAGGGGCTAGATGGTTTGACGCGGTTGCACCACTGCTTCAGCAGCTACACTGGCTGCCTATTCGTTTCCGGTATCAATACAAATTGATGGTAGGTTAGGATTGGGTTGCAAGTCAAAGATGAATAAACATCACTGATACTGTACCTCTGGCAGCTAAGACCATATTAGGATCCTATTGTACTTACGTAACATTCAGAAAGACTAACATTAAATCCAAAAATGGACTGCACATTAGGTAGGATCTTAGAAGGATTATCAAGGAATTCAGAAGTCTTATTAGCTAAAAGTAAAATCATTTTAAACTTTAAAACTGGTAAAACATAATGTAAAACATCTCTTTATTCTTAATCACATAGCCCAGATGCTCTTAGTTAATGTATATTTATGACATTCCCAAACTGAAAGTAGCTCTTTTAATGTAATGGCTACTTTGGCTTTGAATTGACTAATCTTGTGTGAGTAGATTTCTCCACCACTGGCTAAAAAAGTCAGAATGTGTATTGCATGCAGAGTGCACAGTTAAATGACCTTCTGAAAAAGAATTGTGTTAATATGCTCATATTCAATGCTCTGCAGAATGCCTGGCACTTCAGAGCTATTGAATTACGTCTTTGTTAAAGTAGCAAAGAAATGGTGAGCTCCCAGACAGAGATACCTTGGCCACAATTAACCAGATTCTGATAACATCTCATTTAGACAACTATAAAGTGTTGTACTCGGGGCTGTCTTTGAAGAGAACTTGGAAACGTCAGTTGGTACACTACAGCAGCTCGGTTACTGTCTGGCATTGGAATTGTGGAGCATACCTTGCCAGACCTACATTGGCTGCCAGATCAATTCTGAGTGCAGTTTTCACATTTTAAGGACCTCCATGACCTGATCCTGCCTGGGAAGGTGGCAAGGAAGTGGTTATGAGACTAAGGGCACATTACAAAAGCACCATTGGGCAGATGCACACTGGCTGAGTTTGGCCAGCACAGGGGCTTGGGGAGGGCAGGGGAAAGGTGGGAGGAGGCAGACCAGGGCAGAGTGAGGGTGGGGAACAGGAAGACCCATGAGTGAGCTGGCCAGGGGTGGGCATGGAGCCAGTCTGGCCATTAGTTTGGATCCTATCCCCCCGCCCCAGGGCAGGCAGGCCTAATCCGGCTACTTAGATTTGTGCCAGCTAGCTGGGGCTTACCCTAGGGTAAGGTAGAAAATATCCTCTGACCCCAATGTGCTCCAGCCACTGCCTAACCTGAGTAGGATGCAGTGCAGGCCAGCGGGCCGGCCTGTTCCAACAGAGGTTAGGATTAGATTGTATTGTGGAATGTTTTGGGACACTTCCAATGTTGCAAAATGGTTGCTGACAGAGTGTGGAGCAATCCATCAGCGGCCATTTTGGTTGCGCTGCCACAAGAGGCAGCCGTGCTCCGTATTGGCAAATGCTGAAGCAGGTCAGGCCACTTAAGCATTTGAGGGTGGGCAGGGGGCAAAACAGGGCAGGAAGAGAAACCTGGGGCAAGGACAGACATGTCATGTAGCGGGTACGTGGGGGTACGCGCGTACCCATCCAAGGATTAGGGCTGGCCCCGCCCATTCCCCTGCCCACTCGTCGACTTCGTCGGCGCTCCGCCCCGCCCCCTGCAACGTTTGAATTGCCTGCACGTTTGAGTTGCCTGCGCATTCTCAGAGCCAACCAGCCAGGCAGGCAGGCAGGCAGCAGAGCGAAGGAGACCGACGGCGGCAGCAGCATGAGCAGGTAGGCTGCCTGGGGCTTCCTCCCAAGGAGGCGTAGTGGTTCCTGAGGGGGGAATCGGTAGCCTGCGCGGCGGTCTTGGGGAAGGTCCGGGACTCCTGGGCCTTCTCCTGGGCCGCTGCGTGGCCTACCAAGGAGCCGCGGCGGTTCCTGGGGGCGGTTCCTGGGTTCCGGTTATGACCTCACTTCCAGTGGGCAGGCCACGACACAAGTGCCAATCAAAAGTGAGTACCTGTTGCTAAATCATTTAGATGCCATTACTGGGCAAGGAGGTTGCAGGGGAGTGGTGGATCCAGTGGCGATGTTGCTTAACTGTTCCTATGTGGGCTGCCTTCCCACCCCTTTTTTCTCCTTGGACTCATGCCAGCTAAAGAGCTGACACAGGTCCAAGGAGAACCATCGTGGAGTGAGATGCTTATGGAAACGTACCGGGATTTAAATCCCCTTTCCCCTTCAAAGCCTGCCGATCCAGCCCCCTCTGCTGGAGATAGCACATGTCTTTCTGGTGCAACTGCATCTGCCGGGGCTGGAGGAGTATAAGATTGGGCTCAAAGAAAACAGGAAGAACACCTTAGTTCTAACCACCAGGAAGGTCTGTAATTAAAGGCAAAGGCATTTATATTGTCTGTATTCAGAAGAGCAGAAGTTTGCATTATTCAAGTGCGTAAAAAGGATGATGGCATTCATGCACTCTGCAGCAGACATGTTATCTTGGTGAAAGAGATCTGTAGTTTTCTTCCATCGCAAACCTGCCATTTGATGTTTGAGTGGTGCTTCATTTGACTGAAATATATAATTGATGGCTTTTTGCAGTCAATTTTTTTTTTCAAATGAGTAATATAAGTGAGTTGTTTTGCCTCCTTAGTGTTTGCAATAGGAATATCCCATGAAATCCAATATGGATTACAGCATCTATCCTGTCCCTGAAATTCATGGGCTGAAAAACTGCCAAATCTAACTTTGAAAATGAGCTGTGCCAGGAGATTGGGAATCTTTGTAGCAGTCCTTCAGTGATACAGTTTTTCCCCAATGATAATAAGTCTTTTATAATGAGGTTTCTTTTCAGCTGCCCTGCTGTCATTCTTGGACTACAGACCTTCCCTTCGGAAAGGGCCAAAACACTCCATCTAGTATCTTGTTACATTGACAGTAGTAAATGGCTGGATGTTCACTGAGAACAAGCTGCACACGGAAAGTCATCCAATGGACTGAACAAGAGGAGGAAGCAAATGTAGTTCTGTAAGAAAACAACAGAACCGTGCTTTCTTTTTTGGTCATGTTACACTACAGCTAAGGGTCAACAGCTAGTTCCTGCACACTACATCTAGATCCTGCAGCGGCTGGTGCCTGTTGCTTTGCATGTATCTGCTCTGTGCGCATATGAAAAGGGTGGTGCGTGTGTGGCTGGCGTTCTTGCTTTAACAGCAGAAGGGGCACATGGGAGAGAAGGTTACTGAACCCTCCCCCTTCGTGTTTTACTTGCCATCAGTCTCTTACTCCAGTCCATTTTCTTAGATTCCAGTTCACTCCTGGTATTGGGATAGGCAACAGAGAACAACCAGCTGCAGGGAGAAAAGGTATGAGAGGGATTCAACACCCCCATCTCATGTGCTCCTCTTAGAGCGCAATCCTAACTTGCACTGGAACAGCAAGGCCAGCAGGCCTGCCCTGTATCCAGCACAAGTTGGAGCCTCCCCGGGGCAAGGGCATGTCTGCACTCTTGCCCCAGGGTAGGTTCCAGTCTTCCCTATGTGCTCCTCGATCTCTGTCTGCTATTTAGCAGGCGCAGAGCTGAGGACACCGCATGGCCCGAAACAGGGCCGCGCTGCCTGGGGATGGAGGCTTGGATCCCAACTCCACTCCACTCCCTGGGCCAGCACACTCCTGGCACACCCACCCAGTTCCTCCCTTCCCCTGCCCAGAACCGCTTGTGCACCATCCGAGTTTGGCTGGTGTATGAGTGGTGCTGCACAACCGTAAGCCTGTGCCCTTGGACCAACACTGCTGCTAGGGTGCCGGTCCACGTTCTTGCATCAGCACTGGTGCCGTTGGGTCAATGCAAGTGGCTAGCATCGGCCCAATAGCGCGCTCAGGACCTTGTTCATATATCGTGTTGGCAAACGGCACTTCCAGGTATGAACCTAGATCCCCTGACTGATGTCTGCTATGGCTTCCCAGGGATGATTGCACCCAGGCAGCAACTGATGGACCACGGGTGGACCACGCTTCCCTTCCCTTGGTGGCAGGTGTGGCGATGGACACAGATTTCATTGGGCCAACAGCACCAACAATAATACTCGTGCTCACTGCTGCTTCTGCCATTTACTATCACACACAGCACCCCCATGTCGTGCGATATGGGGCATTGTGGGGAGAGGGAAAAATGGTGGGCAGCAGACAGTGGCTGCCAGCTCAAGTGCTGCCAGTGGTATAGCTAAGCTGGGGGGGGACTGCATTGCCCATGTGACAGAGTGGCAATTGTCAAACTTCTCCACTGCAGGTGAGGGTGACAGTGACAGTACTTCCCAGAGGTGCGCAGCAAACACTTCAAAATTGCCCATCCCACTTACCCTTGTTGTTATACAGCTCCACATGGAGCCATTTCTGGGGTCGGGGCAGCAAATGCACAGAAGAGGGGTTGACAGCGCAAGTGTGGTAATTATTCCGGGAGCGTCATCATGTCACCCAGGCCTGGGTACCTGCCCCCCCCCAACTTTACTACAATATGCCGCTGTTTCTGTTAACCCAAAGAAACCCAGGTTCTCGGCCACAGCTGCTGCCAAAGTACAGGGAAGGCCTCACCCAAATAGGAGGACACCTTGCCAGGGAAACTTCAGACCTGTTGCTGGTCTCAGTTCATGCCCCCAGTTCTGCTTTATATATGAATAGGGCAGCCAAGTGAAGGTTGAATCAATTATATCTAGTTTAGCCCATGAACTCATGTAAGGACTAGGAACAATCTGTCCACCCAAGGTGAGATGTGAGAGAACCAAGAAACAAATATTTTCAAAGGCACCTATTCTGCAGTTTTTGGGCTTGCGAAGATCATGAATGGTAATACATCACACTAAAATTGAACCTTGCACAGTATGTTCACCACCACATTATTATTGTTATTACGTTCCCTCTCCAAACTCCAAGTAACAGAAAATGTGAAAAGAAAAACTGGATCTCAATCCATCCAAAGGGAACCCTTATTTCCTGGTTGTGGGTAGTGTCTCATCTGGAAACATCCTAATTTGTCATCAGGAATACTGATGAACAGCTTATTTCTCAGACATATTGTCCAGACCCATATTAGGAAAATGTCCTAGTTTGCTGAAATTAAACAAAGACAGATACTTGTTTAGAGTCCTTGTAGCTGTAGCCAATAAATATATGTCGTCACTATGGTTGCGAAAACAAATACCCGCTATTGGAATGTGGTTAACAAGCATAAAAGCATAACAAGCATTAAGTTACATGGAAAGACTTACTGTCTGCATTATCTTAACAACTGAGCTCTTGGATAAAGGATGGAACAAGTAGAATGAATTGATTAAAAAGAAATCACTGATACATAGTTGTAACAATTGGCTACGTGGTCAATGTGCTGGAGCCAATATGCACAACTGGATTGCTTCAGTCCCACCATATGCCTGAAGGAGCAAACTCCTTTCCCAATACTGGGGCCAAGTCATAAGGCAAAGTCTGAAGGTCACAGGGGATATCAGTGGATCCAAGCCCAAGTTCTGGTTGTTTGTTGGGTATTTTAAATATCCCCAATAAACTGATTGATCAATGGATCAATCTTTTTTTAAGTGTATTTACTCCATGTAGGCTGCAATCCTATATACACTTCCCTGGGAGGCAGCCCCACTGAACACAATGGTACTTACTTCTGAATAGACATGCCTAGGATTGTGCTGTCAGTGGGGTTGCTTCCTCAGAAATGTGCTTTTGATGGCAACCTGAGGCTGCAATCCTATTCACACTATCCCAGGAAGAAGCTATATTGAATGCAATCACTTACTTCTAAGTAAACATGATTTTTTTTAGCATTTTGGTGTAGCTCATTTGAAGGATTTCTGTTTGATCCGTTGCTTGCCAAAACTATTTTGAAACATTAAAATGTTCAAAACAGCTATTTTTGTTGCATAATACATTGGACGGAAACAACTCATGGCATGTAGAATATTGCATATTGTGAAACAATTTTGGATCAAATGTTGAAAACTCTGCTAAAGAAAGACATTTCAGCTACTTCGAATGTGCTCTGTTAACTCAAGTGAAATAACATTCTGTGCTCATGGCTCATAGTAGAAGCAAAGTAATATGCTAAATCAGTGGTATTTAAACTTTTTAGACTGGGACCCACTTTTTAGAATGGCACTCAGGTCGGGGCCCACCGGAAGTGATGTCATTAACCTGGAAGTGATGTTGTGGTAGGAAGTGACATCATCAATCAGGAAGTGCTGTCAATGTAACATAATGACACTCTTGAAATGCAAATTGGCATTCTTGGATTGCAGCAATTGTACAACCATGAAACATTCCTGACAGAAAGCAAGATTAGAACAAAATACGATGTGAAAACACTGAACTAAATTTTTTTTAAAAAAATCCTCGTTTGAAAATGTAAACTGTTAATGCTCACAAAAGGAATATAACAAGATTAAAGTCTGAAGTTTGCAAAATGGATGCTCCCAGCTTTCCGCAACCCACCTGACATCAGGTGGGCACCCACCAAGAGGGTCCCAACCCACAGTTTGAATAACACTGAGCTCAATCATCTGTATACTGGTTGGCCCTTGTTATCTGGAGTAGTTCCATTCCCAGAACTCCCACTGAAATCTGTGCGTACTCAAACCCACAGATTTGGGCCAGCCTCCAAATTCCATTAAGCTAGCAAAGTTTAGCCAGCACAAGGGCCACCATAAAGTGCGTTTGGACGACTCTCAGAGTCAGGGAAGATGGCGCAGGTCTGTGTGCTGGCCTCTCTGATTCCAAGAGGGTCCAAACATACTTTACAGGATCCCTTGTGCCGGCCAAACTTTGCTAACTCCAGGTTAGGATTGTGCTCTCAGTGCAATATACAGGGCAGGGTAGTAATAATACTTACCTCTAGGGCGCAGCTCTGAGTAGCCCCATCCGGGCCTCTGAGTGCTACCTGAGGGAAGGGGAATATTTTCCCCTTTCCCTGGATAGTGTGACAGCACTTCCAAGCCCTGGGCTGGATATGGGGCAGGTGTGTCGACTTGCCAACTCCAGCCCAGGGTTTGGATTGTACTCATAATCATGTAGGTTAATCACAACTGCTTTGCCTTCATTGCTTTTCAAGTAATCAGTTTGCCATGAAAGTTCTTTTTATTTATTAGATGAGAACATTGCAAAAATTGGTCTCTCTGATTGCCCTTCATGTGTTTTTTTCTTAAATGTTTTCTTAGATACATGTTTCCCTCGCAAACAGTGCATTTCTTGTTTTAAGAAAGAGAGAACCTGGGTAATGTAACTTATCTCCTTTCAAACCTAAAAATAAAGATTAGGTCAAGGTTAAAACACTGAAAACATTGTAAAAGCCACAAGTTCCCTGTGGAAAGCATTGATCAGGGTGTCAAACATATGGTGGACCAGATAGCATCCATGGTGCCTGCTGAGGGCCAAAAATGACATCATTAAGCAGGAAGTGACGTCGTTAAGCTGAGGATGGCCAGAAATAAGCACTTCATTCTCATATAGACGCTTATTAGCTGCAATGATAGAAGAGAAAATGTGCAAATCTTCATAATTTCAAGATATGAGAGAGCCCAGTTAGCGCTATGGGAAAGCCCAATTATAATGGGAGCCACATCTATTGCTTCTAGGAGCTGCATCCAGCCCACAGGCCTTATGTTTGATACCCCTTGCATAATCTTCCATGTTAAGCTAATAACTAGATGTGTTTGAAAATGGCGTTATTTGTCCTAATCAGAAATAAGCCAGTTGTGTTCAGTAAGACTTAGGGCTCAATTCTATCCAACTTTTTAGCACCAATGCATCCATGCCAACAGGTGCTGCATTCTATGGTGGTGCAGCAGTCATTGAGGCAGCGGCGTCATGCTACCGGTACGCTGGGCGGGAGGAACAGGTGAGCAGCCCCCCGCCCGTTGAGTACCACTCCGTTTCGCCGTCTTCCCCGCCCCCGCGGGGAAGACGGCAGGGAAGACAGGGGTGGGTGGGGAAGATGGCAAAACGGAGTGGTACGCAACGGGCGGGCTGCCACTCACCCGTTCCTCCCGCCCAGCGTACCGGTGGCGTGACGCCGCTGCATTGAGGACTTCTTAAGGTAAGGGAATATTTGTTTCCTTGCCTTGGGGCTGCATTTGTTTGTAATTGGTTGGGTAACTTGGGGTAATTTGTTAGTATGGCCACTGGGAGTGTGAGCCCTCACCCCCCCCCCCCAGCATCATGATGTGCCTTGTCAATTGTCAAAAGACTGATGGTGTGCCTTGACAATTTTAGCAACTTGTCAGTGTGCCAAGAGATGAAAAAGGTTGAAAATCACTGCTCTAGGGTATGCCTGAAGTGCATATATCTACCCCATTGAATTGTAAGGATTTTCCTAAAATTATCGTTCCACTGCCTCTATCAGTACTATTTACCAGTACTTATTAATATTGTCAGTCAGTACTGTTTAATTCTCATCGCTCCTCAGCCAATGACCTTGCATGCAGCAAACATCTGTCCTTAATATGTTCAGAGGAAAATTTGAGTCATGTTTTTTGTTCATTGGGCTTTTTACAAAGACAGTAGTCAAACACTGAGTATGAGTGGAATAATCAAGATTTCTATCATAGCAAATTAGATACAGTCATCCATTTGCATTTGGTTTATGAAGTTTTGTTTAGTAAAAAAAAAAAAAACAGCTGCTTGTATCCAAGATTTAGAGTGCAATCCTAACCTGGAGTTAGGCCAGCATAGTTAGGCCAGCACAACCGACACCGTAAAGTATGTTTGGACCACTTGGAGTCAGAGATGCCAGCACACAGATGTACGCCATTCCCCCTGACTCTGAGAGTCGTCCAAATGCACTTTACTGTGTCCCTTGTGTCAGCCAAACCTTGCTGGCTTAATTGTGCCGGCCTAGCTCCGGGTTAGGATTGTGCCCTTAAGCTATTTTCTCTCAAGAATATTTCCCAAAATTAAAATGTTCGCATACACTTTCTGACATCATTGTAAGTGTATACAGATACTGCACATTTTAGCTCACCTTTCTACCACATTCATTATTTAAAGCCGAATACAATGGAACAAACCCGTTGAAATATCTTTATTCTATCAAAAGCTATAACCAAAAAACCAGTAAGAACATAGACTCGTTCCATGCAATAGAAACTCAGAAAAGGCAGGTGCCGTTTACTGCGACAGGCACCAGTCACTCTTACTTACCAGCCAATGGCAAAACTGTAACACCAAAGAGCCTCTTTATAGGTGAAGGTCTAATGCAACAAGAAGGCATTTGCAGATCCATGACTGTTGAAGGACCGAAAATTGACCTCAGTTATAACTGTTATGAAGTCATGCTCATAAGCCTTTGAGCAGCATCCTCTTGATCGCCGTGTTATCCCGCCAGTTTGTTATCCCGCCAGGACAGAAACTTCTAAATCAGTGGTTCTGTTCTCAAAGTCCTACTCGGACAGTCCTACTAAGTCTTTGCGGAGGTGGGGACAGGGCAGGGAGGGGAGGGGCACCAAGAAGTAAGTTCCAATTGGAGATAAGGGCTTTTTACAGAAGCGGGAGGGCGCACAGAGAGGGCTGGAAACTCCCTGCACTCTGCAGAAGGCCAGGCTTATCCAAGATAAGTAAAAAGCCTCTTGATATCTGCCGTGCTGTGATCACTGCAGAGTGATCTGCACTCTTCCCCTTTCAGGGGAAATGCCCTGCTTCCAGTTCTTCCAGTTCTCCAGGTCGCTACCTACCTATCAGTTTACCTCATTGAGGGCACAATCCTATCCAACTTCCCAGCACTGAACAGGGGAATGTAGCTCCAAGGTAAGGGAACAAGCATTCCCTTACCTTGAGGAGACATCTACTCCACTGCAGGATGCAACACATGCCCCATTGACACAGCTATGTCACTGTTGGAAAGTTGGTTGGGATTGCACCCTAAGGAAATGTCTTATGCCAACCACTATGACACGGACTTGCCGTCTTGGGAGGACCTTGAGGGTGTGTGTGTAGGGGGCTGCCCCATGCTTTCCCCCTCCCAAAGCTCCCCTAAATGCCGAGTAATACTTGTAAGAAAAAAAATAGGAGGTAGAGCAAAGGACCGCTTGCAGAAGGTGCTTCAGTTCACTTTCCTGGTCAAATAATTGATCATCCTCACATCTAGTGTGTCAGAGCATCCTGTTAATATTCTGCTGATAACAGCAGAAAGTGCTATAAATGAGGAAGGGACTGGGCAGGGGACAGCGAAGAAATAATTTACTAGTATGCTTGTATATTGGTTTTAACTGTGGGTGAGCAACCTGTATAAAGATTTTGAGCCACCCTTTAATGTTACGCCAAGTCTTCAGTAGAACTCAAGGTGGTGAAGAGGATGCTGTGACAGCACCTGGCCTCGATGTCAGCCCAATCCTAGCCAGGGCTGGAATAGGCAGGCTGACTGGCCTGCGCCATATCCAACCCCAGTTATGAGGTTACTGTGTCACAACACAGAATAAGGCAACTTATGCCCCCATACCCCAAGTAAAGCCCCAACCACCTCTGTGGGGCTACTCATGCCTGCGAAATTGCTGGCACAGATCCAAGTGGCCAATATAGGGCCAAGCAGGCTGGGGCTGGGGGTTAGGATCTGGCCTAAGTGTGGTGAAGAAGGCCAACTCCATGCTTGGATTAATTTAAAAAAGGGTTGAGAATAAAACGGCCAGTATTATGCCACTGTACAAATCGATGGTAAGGCCACATCTGGAATACTGCATACAGTTCTGGTTGCCATATCTCAAAAAAGGATATAGTGGAACTAGAGAAGGTGCAGAAGAGAGGAACCAAAATGATTACTGGGCTGGGGCGCCTCCAGTTATCCAGTATGGGGAAAGACTGCTATGTTTGGGACTCATCAGGCTACAAAAAATTGAGACGTACAAAATTATGCATGGGATGGATAGAGTGAATAGAGGGATGTTCTTTTCCCTCTCTCATAACACCAGAATGAGACATCCACTAAAACTGAGTGTTGGAAGAGTTAGAACAGATAAAAGAAAATACTTTTTTATCCAGTGGATAATTAACCTTTGGAACTCCTTGCTACAGGATACGGTGATGGCATCTAGTCTACGTGCCTTTAAAAGGGGACTTGACAGATTTCTGGAGGAAAAGTCAATCAAAGGCCATAGACCATGATAGATACAGTATGTGCAACCTCCTGGTTTTAAATGTAGGCTACCTCAGAATGCCGGTGCAGGCTACCTTGGAGTGCCGGGTGCAGGGGAATGGCAACAAGTTGCAAGTATCTGTTTGTCTTTTGTGCTCCCTGAGGAATCTAGTGGGCCACTGTGGGATACAGGAAGCTGGTGTTAGATGGGCCTTCCGCCTGATCCAGCAGGTCTCTTCTTATATTCTGATGTTCCTCGGGCCCTTGGCCTGATCCAGCAGGACTCTTAGTTCCAATCTTTGGACCACAGCAGTCTGGCTCCTGCCTTCAGTGATGAGGATAAATTGGGGGAGATTTTGTTCTAGGTGACTGGTTTATTCTGTGAAGACAGAATAAATCTATATATGTTAACAGCCAATCTAATTTTAGCATCTCGGTTGCTGAATATTGGAAATCTCCAAATCTCTATTCTTGCAATAAATGGATCCAAAATTTTTGGAATAATATGAATAAATTCACCATGCTAAACTTCCTCTTTTTTTTTTTGTCTGTATAAGCACCCTAACTTTCCCTATGCATGTCTATCTGTGGTCAAATGTATAAACAGTTTGACTATTAGTGTATAATACTAATATTAGTGTATAAATAATGTGATTATTAGTATGGACAGTAGCAGGTTCTGAGAACACTATGGCTCTTTTGTCCAGCTGCTGTGATCATAGAAATAGCTGCCAGTCTTGGAGTTATAGCATCTAATCATACTCCACTCCCTACTGACAGTGGTTTTAAGTACCTAGTACCTGATGGTCTTTAAAAAACAGTGTTTAATATTGTGGTTCTGACTTTGCATAATCATGGACTCGATCCATTCCTTTAGAACTTTCCTTATTCTTTGGGTCCAATCAGCATCCCGGAATGCTGTCTCCCCCCCCCCCCCCGTGATTAACCCAGGGCATTCTCAATACTGGCCTGGATCAAGGAATGGAGTAGTTAAATGTAACAGCTGCCACATCAATGACTTCAATGTACCATTTTTTCCTTCTGCCTGTGATCTAACCTATGTCAGTTGACTAATGCAGGTTTATATTCCTTCCTGTCATGATACAATGCATGGCTCATAAAAGATTGAGGCAAAGGCAAATTACAAAGGCAAATTAGAGTTTGTGTTTCATGTGGCAGGACTCAAATGAAAGCATTGCCAATAACTCTTTTAGGGCGCAATCCTAACCTGGAGTTAGACCGGCACAGTTAAGCCAGCAAAGTTTGACTGGCACAAGGGACACAATAAAGTATGTTTGGACCACTCAGGGTCAGAGAGGCCAGCATACAGCATACAGCATACAGCATACATCCCCCCTGACTCTGAGAGTGGTCCAAACGCGCTTTACGGTCCCCCTTGTGCCAGCCAACGTTTGCTGGCCTAACTGTGCTGGCCTAACACCAGGTTAGAATTGTGCTCTTGGAATCAGAATCATCAGAATCCCAATGGGTTGCATGCAGGTCAGTTTTACCTTCCATTTCGCATTAGCTACCATTTTCAGTGTGGTAAACAGAGGCTCGAGAAAAAGGAAAAAATGATAGAAGCCCAGATGGAAGAAACTTGCACACTTGTTTTGCTCCCACACTCCCAAGACTTTTCTTTATTCAGAGTCAGGATAGTGTTGTTTTTTTTACTTGCCAGCTATAATTTCCATAGCTCTCTTCAGTGAGAGCCAGGAAACTGCAAGTGTGTGGGAGAATTTGGATTAGAAGTGTGTGTGGGGGAGTCGTCGTTCCCCCATCTTTTCTTTTTGATCTTCCTTTTCTCCCCAGGCCCTTTGTCCAATGTACTTTGTGAACAGCCAGGGAATGGTTCCTATTTACACAGCATGATATTGTTCCTCTGTCTGAACCATTGGAAGAGAGCACAGATTATAAACATAGTATCTAATCTCTCGCATTCAGTATCCAAACGTTTTGCACACATGCACACAGACAGTCATATATTTTCCCTGCTCTCAATAGTTCTAAAAAGAAACAATAGCACCGGATTCTAGGACAGCGTTTCTCTCACTGTGGGTTGGGCAGTGGGGGTCCTGACATTATGAAGGGAGGACAAGTGCCCCAGGCGCTGCACTGCTGGAGTGGGAGGAAGGCGACAACGAGGAGGCTCACATCTCACATAGTCTAGCCGGACAAGCGGTGTTTGCCCCAGCGGCTTCCCTTGCCCCTGTACTGCTCCAAAATGGAGCCTGGCACGACGTGAGGGTGTGGCACAGCAGCGTAAGGGGTGGTGAGCTGGCAAAAAGGGCAAGCTCCTTCTTCTTTGCCCCGAGGCAACCCCTTGGTTGGGTCCACAACTGGGGTTGAGACCCACTAGGTCAACATGGAAGCTCAACTCGGAAGGGTTTAAAGAGCAGCACCTGCCAAAATTCCCTCTTCTATATAATGGTTAAAGGTATAGGCACTCTGTCCTCAATTATATCTGGTCATCCAGGAAGAAAAAAAGTATTTGCTAGAGTGAGATGGGGAATCCTATCTGCATCCCACATTTTGTACCTTGAGGGAGAAAGACTACGGACTTTTAGGGTGCAGTCCTAACCACCTTTCCAGCCCCGGGGTAAGGGCAATGCAGCTCTGAGGTAAGGGAGCAAACCTTGCCTTGAGGAGGCCTCTGTGACTGCCTCCCCCAACTGCAAGATGCAGCACATGCCCCATTGGCACAGCTATGGCAGTGCTGGAAATTTGATTATGATCATACCCTTAATCAATAATTATTCCACATGTTCATTACCAATCTCAGGCATTCAGTTCTTATTCACCTTTGACAGTAACTCTGGAATAAGGTATAAAAAAAAGAAGTGACTTTTGTAGACTATGTATCATGAGCAACCACTGAGTTTTTATAGGAGTGAATTTTTAGAGATGTTTCCTGAAAACCCGCAACTTGTATTGGATGAAGGGGGAAAGGAAGATGCAAATGTCCACTGAAATTAATGAGAGATGTGGAAGAGCAAAACAAAACTCCCATTCATTTATTCAAACATAGGCAGGAGACATTTTTACTGAATTGTGGCCAACGTCTATACTGCAGTAGCATTCAGTGCATGGCCTGCGGGAAAGCAGACTGAGCACCACACAATAAATAAGTCTGCATAAGCGTCTTTAGTGGGGAGAATTGAAACGCTCAGAATAATCACTGGCTGCAATGAACTTTCAGTCCTGTCCTTAACAAAAGGTGCACTAGCGCAGAGTTGCCTGTTCCAGCTTCACATTAAATAGAAAAGTAAGCCTGCATGTGGCTAAGACAAAATTAGCCTTCTTGTTTGGCCTGTAGCATTCTTGTTTTCCCTTGTAGCACAAATTTGGTTATGATCTCACACAGGTTAATAATATTCTAAAGAGAGATATCCCACTCCAGTATTAAGTTAAAATTTGGACTCATTAACAATGAGGGGAAGACATTAGCACATTTGGAAATTGCTCTATTACCTCGGCAAATATGGACTTAATCATGCTGCAGCACATGCAAATGGAAATAAAGTATTTTGCAAAATGAGTATCAAGTATAAATTCAGTAATGTAAGATTAATTCAAGGCAGACAGGAGGTGGAGATTGGTTAATGCATCTGGCGTATGTAAAGAGGAATAGCTAAGCTCTGTAGAAGGTGAAGATCTCAGCTTTCCTGTATGTTTTGCTTTCGGTAGATTTTGAGCCCCTGTCTAATTGCCTGACACTTATTTAGAAAATAAACATTGCAATATGTGCTACGCATGAGGCCTGATTGGATTCAGCCGTAGAAGCAGAAACTCAAGACCCAGACTGTGTGCAGATGCTTGTTTGAGTAGGATGATGGGAGTGACTTTCTCCTTACCACTGTTGTTGCAGTTCACCCTAATCCAGCCCTGGTGGCTTGATAACAAGACAAATATAGAGGAGAAAAGCCTCACAATGGAGTGAACAGATCAGACAGATTTGAGGGGGCTAAATCCTTTCCTATCCGAATGCCCCCCATCCTGGTTCATGGGTGTACTTTTACATTGTTGGGAGGTGCTATATTCTGTGTTTTCATAACTTGCATTTATACTTGCTTAGGCCTATAATAAACCACTCTCCGAAATGGCTATTTAAGCCCAAAGCGGCCATTTGCTAACCTGACCATTTTAGGATTAAACTGCTGCATCATGGAGGTGAGTTTCGGCAGGAGAACAATGAAGAGGTAAAAGGTTACATCCTGGGTGCCATGGTCCAGATCCACCTCACAGCCCTGTACAATTGTTCTGCAATGCCCTGTACATTACTGCCTGACAACACATTTTGTGTTGTCATTTGTCTCCGCAGGTTCAGTTCTTGGGGAGCTGCGGTTAATTCCAGCTCCTCCGTGGATGTGCTTGTTGAATGCATGAGTTTGCAAAGTGTTCATTACACTCATACATTATATTTTTATACAAGCACATAGAACGTGATATGACTACATCTTAAAAATGTAATGTATGAATCACTCTTGAATAGTTTAGATCTGTGGTTCCCAAACATTTTAGCATTGGGACCCACCTAAACACAAGTTTCATTTTACCAGCCCCTGGAGCCTCTGTGACTATAATGGTGATTGGGAAGCAGTGTTCCTCCCAAGTAGCAGGTTGTTTAACCCTGGATGCACATACATAGGCTAATCTGCCTTGTCAGTTTCAGGACCCACCAAAACTTGGGTCGTGACCCACAGTTTGGGAACTGCTGGTTTAGATGTATCCTTCAGCCTGAAGCATCTACACTTGATATCGCTCTCACTGTGCCATCTAATTAATAAGAATGAAACAATATAAAATGATAGAAATAAATTAATCGGCAAGTCTGCAAAGCTTTTTCAGAAATTTGAGTTCTGTGAAAGGGTACAAGTCACCATTTTAGAAAATGCTCCTGAAAAGTCCAGACCAGCAGGAGTGTGACTGTGGAAACATTCCAGTGACAGCAATAGACATTGATGGTTGGGCTGTGCATTTGTATTGACTACAATGCAATCTCCAGTTCATTAAAAATGTCTCTACTGGACCAGCAGCATTAAAAGTGCAAGTGTCATTATACTTATAGAGTACATATTATTAATCAGGCCGAGTGGGACGTTTTGAGACTGGGCATAAAGAACCCACTTGACTGTTTCTAGTCAAAGATAATTAACCTTTGGGAATGCTTTCATTCTTTTGTCATTGTGACTGCCGCTGTGAGCTGTTCATTTGAGAACTGGTCTCCAGTTCAGGACAAAGCCTGCGATGGGAGACGAATAACCAAGCAAACATTCATAAAGTGCATTCACTGGCAGAATGGCCTTTAGAAAATTGGACCCCAAGCGTCTAATTAAAGCAACCTCCGAAAGCTCCTTTCCTGAGAATACCAGGAATTTCATGGAAGAGCTCCAATCTGGTTATAAAATCATTCAGAAATTGCTAGACACTTATCATGCATCATTAGCAACTCCCCCACAGCTTCATTTTGAGGAAACAGAACTGCAAAGTTTTCTATTCTTTCCTTTGATCAGTTTTACTTTACTTATGGCCAAATGCGATACTTTTCAGCAGGCTTGTCGAACATATGAAAAGGGAAAAAGGCCATAACTCTCAAACCCCAGCCTCTAATTCAAGGAGACTGGAAAGAGCTGTCAACATGAGGGACAGTGGGGGACAAAGGATATTGAAATGAGGGACACACACAGTGGTGGGGTGATCCTATCAGGAGAGATGACGACTAGTTGCTCCATTCGGAGATGTGGTTCTATTGCATCCCGGCTAGATTGCCTCCCCTATGAAAGGGGGTGCCCTTGAAAAGAAAAGGGGTGCCCTTGGAAACAAACAATTGGTTCAGAATGCGGAAGCCAAATTGCTGATGGGAGGCCAAGTGGTGAAAGCATATTACTCCTGCCCTGCAGAAACTACACTGCTTTCCCATCTGATTCTGGATCCAATTCACGGAGTTAGACCTGTCATTGCAAGCCGCTCAAGCCTCTGTGGCTATAAATGGTGATTGGGCAGCAGTGCTTCCCCAAGTAGCAAGTTGTTCAATCCCTGATGCACATAGCCTAAGGTTCACAAACTATTAAAAATTGCAACCCACTTGTGGGCCATGGACCAACAGTTTGAGAACCGCTGAGTTAGACATTTCAGGCATGCCCCGCTAGGGTTCTATTCCAGACATCCCTGTGGATACTTGAAACCGTAGATACTGGGGATGCCTTTTTAAAGATAGGCGAACATCAGTGGTTTTGCTGCAACAAAGTAAAAAAAAAAAGAGATTTGCTTAATGTTCCCCTATCTTTTTAACAGGCATCCCAGCATCCATGGTATCTGTGGATAACTGAAACTTTGGATACCAAATCAGTGGATACCAGGGCACGCCTATACTTATAAGCCCTGTACCAGCAGTTCTCAAGCTGTGATTCTGGGACCTACCAGTGGGTCGTGACCCAAGTTTTGGTGGTTCGTGAAACTGACAAGGCAGATTAGGTGATGTGCATCACCATTATAGCCACATCATCATTAAAGCCACAGCCCTTTGGCTTTTATAAATCAGACAGCAAGCTCTATGGCCTCTAAAAGGTTTGAGAATCACTGCTCTTTACTGCTTAGGCCCTTAATACCCTACATACTACTTTATGCCGTATTAGTTCAAATGACTGTTAAGATCTTTGGCAGATGTTCTGCTCCATGTGCCATCACTGAATGAGGGTCAAACGGCATGCATGAGGACTGAACCTTCTCCCTGATTGCTCTTCCGCCTGGTTGTGCCACTTCCTGCCTCAGGAAGTTTGAAAAGTGTCCTCCATCTTTGTTTTTAAAGAGGTATTTAAGACCCACCTGTTCCACCAAGTTGTTGGCTTGTGAACCATTGCTGAAGCATTTTATTTGTTATCTGTTTTACATTACTATTTTAAATCCAATTTTATCACACTTTTGTTTCTTATGTTTTTTGACTTTATTAGCCACCTTGGGACTATTTGTGAAAGACAGGATAAAAATAAAGGAATAAGCAAAATCCATGGGCCCTAGTTATTGCTGGTGGTGTTCTTAATCTATCCTACATGTTGCAACTGAATGGGAAAAGTAGCTCAGCAAACCGTCTCTGCTATGTGTCTCACTTCTGTCAGGGTACAGTTGACTGGGACACAGGAGGCAGCCTTCTTTATCACAGTGCAAGGGCTGTGGAATTCCTCGAAGGAGATCAAATTGGCTCTCTACCTTGCAGCCTTTGGATGCCAGACCAAGATGCTTTTATCTTGGCAGGCAGAATTTTCATGTCGAACCCTCTGCCCCCCATTCTGTGCTATGTTACGGAGTGTGCAATCCTAACCTGGAGTTAGGCTGGCACAGTTAGGCCAGCAACGTTTGGCCGGCACAAGGGCCACAGTAAAGTGCATTTGGACTTCTCTCGGAGTCAGGGAGGATGGCACACGTCTGTGTGCTGGCCCTCTGACTCAGAGAGTGATCCAAACACGTTACTGTGTCCCTTGGGCCAGTCAAACTTTGCTGGCCTAACTGTGCCAGCCTCTCCAGGTTAGGATTACGCTCTGAATTTTGTTTTGTTGATATATGTTATATGATGCCTTCTAATCTCTGCATTGCTAGCCACTTGGAGTGCCTCACTTAAAAGGAGGCTCCCTCCAGTCCTCACTGTTTATTGTAGTGGGGCTAGCACCACTGAGAGGTTGATAAGGACTCTAGGCAAAGCCCTGCTGCCTTCAAGTCCTGCTGGTATCCACTACGGTGACTCCACTTCCTGCTGGTGTTTTGCTTACCCCTATTGTCACCAGTACTGAAGTTTCAGGGTTGGTCAGGCCTGGTGAGTCTTCTGAAGGGTGTGAGCTCTCATCCAATGCCTGGCCTGGCCAATCCTTAAGACCACCACTGAATGTGGTGTGTCCCAGTAGCGTAGCTATAGGGGGCAGCATGCTAAGTTTTGTAACCAACTCAATGCACTGTGTAACCAGCCCCCTCCCACGTGATCAGGGCCATTCTGGGCAGCTATGGCGTTGCTCAGAATAGCTCTGATAGCAAACAGAAGGACTGGTTACACCACATGTTGTGGTAACTTCAATACTTACCATGCTGTCCCCTCTGTAGCTGCACCACTGGTGAGTCCTGAGGAAATGCTCCGTGTGATGTAAAAGAATGATTTGAGCTATGCTGCATGTTATGGCAGCAAAATATGGGAGACGCCATGTAGAGGAACCTGCCAAGTAAGCTCTCCATGAAAAAAAATGAGTCCTTGAAAGAGGTCTATGGAGCATATATCTCTTTAACCTTATTAATCTTATGATCCACGGGGTTTGTTGCTTGCTGTTTTTAAATTTTTAATTGTATTTTAACATTGTTTTTAATTGTTTTTTAATGTAAACTTTGTTTTTATTGCTTTTTTATTGTAATGCCGCCTTGAGTGCCTTTGGGCAAAAAGGCGGGATATAAATTCAATAAAATAAATAAATAAATAAATAAATAAATAAATAAATAAATAAATAAA
>JAJKFI010000003.1:18643172-18658562 GCA_029204185.1 Lerista edwardsae
AAATAAATAAATAAATAAATAAATAAATAAATAAATAAATAAATAAATAAAATTTCCTAAATTTAATTAGTCTTGACTAAGGAAGTTAACCATGACTAAGTTCCACGTATTTTAATATAGGGGTGCAGCAATGTGAATACATCCTGCCACAACTTGTCTCATCTCCTTTCATGTGTTCAACATCTGACAGTGATTTAAATACGGAGAAATAACTATTCAGCCTTCAACTCCCCAAAGATGGTAAAACAGGAAAACATCCATTTTCACCATGATGCAGTTCAGGAAATGGACACGATGGGAACACAAAGGAGGTAACTCTCTCTCTCTCTCATGAGCTAGTCAGCATTCTTGAATGGTAAATATTTTAGTAATTTTCAGAATGACTCAGCTTCACGCTGGCAATCTGGATGTGGGAAATTGTCTTTTATCTCACTAATTTCCGGAATTCAGTTCCCTCTCAAACCACAACTTTAATCAGAAATGACTAAGCCCAGCCTCCTACTTGTGATGTATGAGCACTGTCTGATGACACGGAGAAGGATGGAGTGATAGTTCACCGGTACTTGGCTTTGATACTCAGATTTTAGGTGTAGAGGGATCAGGAGCCACATTTCACAAAGTGCTGGAATTTGCTTGAATGTTCACACCCAATCACACACCAGCAAATTATCAATGACAGACACCACTGTGTAATTGCAGTGCTGGACCTGAGGGAGGAGCAAAGAGGGTAAATGCCCCAGGCACTGGCCTGGGAGATGGTGGCGTGATGCCCACCCTCCCCACCTGCGTGCCGTCAGGAGTGCTGTGAAGCTCAGCAGCTTCACTGCATTCCAGGCAGTGCCCCTGGCTCTTCCGATGATTGGAGGAAGCTCTAACCAAGGAGGAGAACATCAGAGAAGCTGGGAGGGGCTGAAACTGGGTTTGGACATTATCTCTAGTGCACCAATTAGAAAAGGGAAAAAGCCGGCTCTATGCTCTGTGCTCTTGCCTCGCCCTTTCTGTCCGCTCAGTGGCCCATGCTGCTGCCGCTTCTCCAAGCTGAAATGGGCCGTGAGCTACTGGTAACCACCCTGTGAGCTACCAGTAGCTCACAAGCCCCATGACGCCTGCCCCTGCTCTGCATTGACAAGAAGACTCATGGTTTTCAGGCAGGGGTCTTTCCCACCTCTACCTAGAGATGCAAGGAAATGCCTAGACTAATGTCTTTTAGATACATGTGCTTTACCATTGAACACACTGCCCCTCCCATAAATTTGATGTCCAGGTTCATCATCGGATTGGCTATCATGAAGGAAACTCCTGGTTACTCATAACTTTCGTTGAACCACCATTTATTTTGAACTAGGTGCCAAATTAGGTCATTTCTATTTCCCATACTTTCGCTAGTTGCAAAAGGTCAATGCAGAGAATTGAAAGGAATGAAGCCATTTCAGATTTTCCTGCTGTTATCTACACAATCCTGAACATTAATGCCGAGGCTATTTCTTTTAGATAAATGACTGAATACATCTCGGACATGTTCGAGCCGACAGAGAGATGTGATTAAAGAGAGTGCATTGCTTCATTTTGTACAGCCAAGTATTTTTGACCTGATGTGCAATGCTTTTGGATTTTGGTCATCTTTCGCAAACTGCTGAATAGTTGAAGAAACTGTTTGAAGTAAACGCTGAAGGAATCCTCTGGAGTTCTGTGCTCCCATTTGTTACTTAGCAAAGAACACTGTTTCTGCCATGAATATTTACAATAGTACAACATAGGGCAAAATGCTATACTTTGCACCGACTTTTCCAGCTTACAACAAAAGTTGCATCTGCTTGTTTATCCTGTTGGAAACCAAGTATAGCAAGTATTCTGTGCCTATTGGTAAAGTATTGTCTTTGGGGAATTAATTCATGATATATAATTGTTTTCCTACATGCTTTAAAGATTTGTGAACCTTGGCCAGTTGAATGAAATCCATTTGTAGATAATACATACCATGATAAGAATCACTGCATGGACAGAACATGATGTGAATGGTGCAGCTGACTTTAATAATAGCATTTCAGTGCTTCCAAATTATGTTAATAGGTTATTCTATATGCATGCTGCTTTACAGTCAGTGCTGAACTGACATATAGTAAGATATGAATATTGCTTCAGGAAGCCAACTTTATTTAGTTTGGGAAGTGGAGTATGGCCTGTTTTGGATTGGGTAGTTCTCCCATTTAAGAAAGCAGGTTTGCAGTTTGGAGATGCTCCTGGACTGGTTGTTTAGGAATGTGCGTTTGTCCTGCTTCAGCTGCTCCTCCAACTACGCCTGTTCTTAGTGAAGTCAGATCTGGCATGGCAGCAAATACCTTAGCTGCATCTTGATTTGAGATCTGCACAATGTAGGGCTGCCTTTGACAAGTGTGTGGAAAAGGCAGCTGGTCCAGAACATAGTTGCCAGTCTGCTAACTATTGGAATATAACTGGTTTCACTGGTTTCAACTGGTTTCCAGTTTTCACTGGTTTCCAGTCTCTTTCGGGTTTCAAGGCACTGTCTTGATGTTTAAAGGGCTGAAAGATGTGGGTCATGGGTACCCGAAGGACTGCCTTTCTCCAGACAGGCAGTCCTTTCTTCTGCTGGAGAGACTTGCGCCACCAAAATCTGATGTATTTTTGGTTAGGATGTGAAAGAGGAACTTCTCCATGGCTGCGTCCAGTTGTGAAACATGCTTAGGATTGTTGCTGCACCTCTCTTTTCCCACAGCTAATGGGTCTAGTCTGTACATCAATATATCCAGTAGACCTTGAGCTGCATCTTTCTGGAATGCAATCAGGAAAAAAACAACACCTACAGAAGAAACTGAAGGCACAATCCTAACCTGGAGTTAGGCTGGCACAGTTAGGCCAGCAAACTATGGCAGGCACAAGGGCCACCAAAAAGCACGTTTGGACCACTCTCGGAGTCAGGGAAGATGGAGCACACCTGTATGCTGGCCACTATGACTCCAAAAGTCGTCCAAACATACTTTACGGTGTCCCTTGTGCCAGGCAAACTTTGCTGGCCTAACTATGCTGGCCTAATTCCAGGTTAGGATTGTGCCCTTAGTTTCCTTGGTTGTTTCTTGGGGAATTAAGCAACACTAACTGTAGCTTCTGAATAGAGCTCAGGGGCAATCAAAGCAGGTAATTTTCTGTGGGACTTATCTCCAGGTTCCAAAGGCATGACAGTGGCTCACTCACATTGTATTGAAGGAAAGGCTTGCTGCATTCTTACTAACTGGAACTAAAAAAGTTCCTAGCCATCATCCCACAGGTGCAGGTTCTGGTATAGTGACAGAGGGAGACATAACTGCAAATTAGGGTAAGCAGTCAGACTGTAAAGCCAATAACCAATCTGCTAGAGGAGAAGCCTTTCTCGACCTTATCTTGTGGTAAGTAGAGAGTTTCTCTTTTGTTACCTTCCCCTTTGTCAGACTGCTGGCAAGTCTGCATATGGCCCATTTCCGATTGTAATTGCGGTACCATGATTTCCAATGCAAACGGAAGAAAAATGGTTTCCGGTTAAAAGACTTGGAAGAATTCAGAAAAAAATGGCAATATTTTCCTTCTTGGCAATGCAAGGGAAAGCTTCGGCAGGAAACAATCTGTCAATCCTTATTTTTAGATTGTGCAAAATACCTTTGATATATCAAGTGCTGTCAGCTCCTGTGAAGCCTACTTCTTGCTAAGATTTCATTTGACTTGCAGAAAGAAGGAAAACATATGAGGCAACAGAAAGCCAGTCAGCCAACAACATTAGTGGACTAAAGTGATCATCCTGCCAGGTGTTGGCACCTGTTTCTGGAGGTGCTGGGACAAAGACCTTAATAGGGCCTCTCATGACAGGTTGGGCCCCAGGCCTTCCACTCTGTTTACCATTGATGGACAGTGGTAGTGCCTCCTGCCCTCCCATCAGGAAAGGGGAATATTATTTAGTTGTACTATGAGAGTGTAATGGGAGTGCTGGTGTGTGACAGCTAACTCAGACCACCGTTGCCACCAGTCCGAAGGCAATTCAGGGCTCAGCATTGCGAGTGGGCCATCTGATGGTCATGGCAGTAGTGGTCCTATCATTTTATGGGAGGGGACAAAAGCCCTGGGTGCAGCTCTGCTGGGGCAGGAAGACGTTGTCGATATGGCTGCTTGCCTCTTGGAGAGGCGAGCGGTTTGGACCCTCCCCTGCCAATGTGCGGGTTCGGAATGGAGCCTGGTGTGGGGGCAGGGTGGAGCGGTGTACAGGGATGGAGAAACAGCAGGGGATGGACCTTCTTCTCTTCTGTCCCTGGGAGTCCCCTTGGCTGGGTCCCCAACTGGGTCATGGGCTCCCAGGAAGTGGCCAACCTCTGACTCCAGCTTTCACAATCAATTAACTCAAATCTATGCTTGGTCACTCCGAAGTAAGCCCCAATGAATTCAGTGGACCCACTAGCATAAGGGTGCAAATGTCACAGAGTGCCGCAGGGGGCAGTGGCGCATCTCCATCCCCTCCCCTCGCAGTGCCCTCCTCTTGGGGCCAATTGGCCGGGTAACTGAATAAAGTTGGCAGCTGGCTTCATTTGGGTTTAAAAACAAACACCAAGGTTGGGCATTTGGAGTGGCTCCAGCCACCCAACCCCTTTTGAACTTAACATGAAGCCAGCTAGCCACTGGGGCCGGACGTTGGAAGTAATTGCAGTGACATGACGACATCATTGCAATTGGGTGGGGAGCAGCAGCTGGCTGGATGTGCCCTAGCAGTAGTGCCCTTCAGGACTGCCACTGAATGGGCCTTACTTCCAGGTAATATGCATAGCATCACAGCCTAAAGGTAACCTAAGTCAGAGATCTCCAAAGCGCATCCGTAAAGCCCTCCGCAGTGTGGACGGCACTTTATATCCAGTGTGCCGCACCTGCTCCTGGCACCTGCTCTGTACCACTCTGCTCTGTAGTCACATCTGCCTGGAACTCTGGGTGCAATGCCTGCTGGGGTGATGGGCAAAGGATGTGACTGCCTAGAGCATTGCCCAGTGCAGATCGGGTGCCTGGAGCAGTTCACGCCCCGGAGGGCTTTCTTCAGACACTGGATCCAGCCCCAGCAGCCCATAGTTTGGAGATCCCTGATCTGAATTGTTAGTGTCTTGTGTCCTGGGCAGGCTTCAGAGAAGTTGTCTAAAGAGGAATAGGCCAGTGAAGGGAAACAAAACATTACAGAAGGTTCATTGGTGTAGCTCTGAAGATGTGACAGTAAGAAGCCCTCTCTATAAATAAACATGCCTGTAGTAGGAGAACAGAGCTGCCAAGAATGCTGAGTTGTTCTTATTTATGTCTAATATGATGATGATTCCCAGCAGGAAAATGGGCGACCTGAACTACCGGACTGAAAAGCCCTTGCAGGCAGCACTTCTGCACAGGAACAATTGGCCTAACAGTGACCGTGTGCCATGATAAAGGAAGCATACAGGTTTAGAGAGCAAAAGTGTGACATTTTTTAAAGCATTATATTGCCACATGCCAAGGGACTGCTGGTGCGTTTGTGCGTGCGAGCTTGTGTGTGTGTGTGTGTGTGTGTGTGTGTGTGTGTGTGTGTGTGTGCGCGCATGCGCGTGCGTGCGTGCGTGCATGTGTGTGCATGTGTGCGTGTATGTGAAGCTTCTTCCAGCCCTTAGCTCAGCTGATATGATGTAATGGAATGTTTGCAAACACTCTTACCCTAATAGAACAAAAGGAAAAAATATTTGTGAAATGTCCAGCTTTTGTGATGGAAACATCCTGTCCAACATGTTACAGAGGAAAATAGGAACAGACACGAATCACTCCTAGGAACATACCACAGATCACTCTGAGCCCACCGCTACACACTGCTAGAAGGTTCCACACCATCTTCTGCGTTCTATTCAGTTCCTCTGCTGTAGCCTGCTCTGTGCATTGGAAAACAAAGAGAGCATGTTTGTTGCTTCTGGGTTCTATTCACTGTATGTTATGCATATGTTAGAAACACAGAATTGTCCTCCAAAATGTTATCAGCAGTTCAAAACATACTTCAGCGGTTGCCATGGCTGGCCCAACCATAACGCAACTTGCTGATGCTCGCATCAGGGCAAATGGTGGGAGGAGTGGTGGATTCAGGATGCCCTTCACCCCAACTCTGCCACCATCTTCCTCCAGCCTACTAAGCAGTAGCATAGCTGGGGAGGCACAGTAGGTACTGCTGGCACTGCAACACGCCATGTAAGCCATCCCTTCCATGCGCCATAACAGCCATTCCAGGCAGCAACAGCAACATGCAGTTGTTGAGCATTACTATCGCTGACTTTGACAGTGAGTAGGAGGGGCTGCTTACACAACGCTATGTGGCACCTGCAGTACTTACCGCTGCCCCCGGCTACATTACTGCCACTAAGGACACAAGTCATATTGATCCTCTCCCTGCTCACTAAACACAAGTGGGAATTGGATCATTTCCTTCCCTCCCTGCAATTTGTCCTTGCATTAAGTTTAAAGGGAATATGCAAGGAAAGAGCACTTTGCTATCCCTCTGATCAAAAACAGGAAGTAGTTTTCAATTGTGTTTTTTACTATTTAGGAGGCTTGGGAGCCCTACAGAGGCATCTGTGAGGCTCCCACACACCCCTGGAGGCCGGCGCTCTCTTAGGTAAGTAGAAAAAAAACCTGGCAGCAGCATAATCATGGGGGTTGTGTCACTGCCTTCCCCCTCCCTGCCTGTTCCGCCAAATTCCCTGCTGGGCCTCCCCAAGGGCCCCAATGTCCACACTAGGCTAACTTGTTTCCCCTCCACAGCAGCCTCAGAGATAGGCAGTTCAAAAGAAATAGGCAAGAGGGAGGGGGTTCATCTCTCTTGAGATGGGCCTCCTCTCTTCCAGCAGCTTTGCTTGGGATCACTGGCTGGCCAGCCTCCTCCAGACTGCCCTCATCACCGGCTTAGCTCCAAACTACCCTAAGTTTAGCACCAACAAACCCCACCACCAAACAAGAGGCAGTCAGCTTGCCTAAGCCACAACTGCCTTCTCCACTTGGTGGCTCCAGGGGCATGGCAGCCATACAACAGTTCCCAATTATCTCCCACAGTTACTCCCCACAATTACCTTACCTTATCCAGTCCAGCAATCAGTCTGTCCATCCTTCAGGCAGGCAGGCAGTCCAGCCAGCACTCCATCAGTCAGTCCCAATCTGTCCATCCAGCACCTACCAGGTGCTTCTGTCCAGCACCTACCAAGGTGTCTTACTCCAGCTCCTGCCTCCCCCTTTATACTGAGGCCAGCCAATTGGTGTCTGTTGCTAGGCAGGCCCTAGCATCAGCCACGCCCATCTGCACCTGTGCTAACCTCTCTTGATTGCCAGGGGCCTCATCAGCCCACAGCTGTGCTCCTGAGGCTTGCAGAGACCTTAGGGGTTAACCCTGTAGTCCCTGGCTAATCAGGGAAAAGGGGCCATTGCTGATACCACTCCCTATCTCCTTGGGGTATCTCCTGCCTTTTCCAATACACCGCCCCTTAAAGGGGCAGGGACAAGTGTTTCTCTGGCTGGTGTGCTGCGACCCACACTTTGGGAAACACTGCCCTAAACTATATGCCTGAATCCAACCCTGCAAAGATCCAGGCTTAGTATCTGACTTCCTCAGGTGTCCTACTCCTATAGGATTCTGTAATCCTCATCCCTCTCACCCTTCAGAAGCTGTAATACTACAGATTATCGCCTGCCAGCGGTAGGCCATTTTCAACTGGCAGCTCCCTTGAACAACTGGACCATTGGCCATGGCTCCCCATTAAGGCTACAATCTTATATACTGTACAGGGTGGTGGGGTTTTTTTGCAAGGATTCCTGGACTCCCTTAGCTGCTTTCCATGGCTCTCTGGGAAATCATGGCTCACAGTTTGGGAACCAATGCCTTTCCAATGAGGAACAATTGATCACTGAATTCGATTTGCATCAACAAAATGATTCTGTGGCTGCCGGACATAGTTAAGAATAGTGTTATTCCTTTCAATGAATCCAGAATGCCATTAAGATTTCAAGGTTTAGAAGGATCTTTCCTTTGTACAGTTAATGTTGATGTTAAGCCTGATGTTGTGAATATTGCAAATTTTAGAATTTCAAACTTTCCATCTTGACTACATGATTTCACACTTCAGTCAAAGGGCTAATTATTCTTAGGAACTGACATGAAACTTGAACGGTAGGAAGCCATAAGAAGTAATTTTCTAACTGCTGCCCCATTCACATTCTGTTGCTACAACAACTAGAAAACACAACTACCAAGCTCCAAAGTGAAGTCATTAATATCATCGTTCAATTATAGGCTGCAGTGTAAAACATTGCAGTGAACTATGGGGTGGGGGGGGTGGGGTGGGGTGGAGAACAAGATATAATAAGGTTAGATTACATTTCCTGCAATAAACAGTAAAGTTAGCTTGATGAATTATGGAATATCTGATGCGTCCATCTTGTTGGCTGAAGAGCACTTAGATTAATATCATTTTTGACATACAATTGATATTGCTAGAGCTTCCCTTTGACACCTTGCCAGTATTCATTGCTCTCGTACGAATTGGTGTCTTGCTGACTGATAACGTTGGGCTTGAAAAAGGGCCTTGAGACTAGAAATTGACACGCTCTCCTTGGCTAGACTTGGAAACATCACAGAATCTATGAACTGTCTCAGCAAGAATTCTGAAAAAGTTCATCTGCTCTCTGAGAGTTCTCTCACAGCCAAATCCTAGCCTGCACTGGAACACACAGGTCAGCTGGCCTGCACTGCATCCAGTGCAAGGTTGGAGGTGGCTTGAGCACAACTTGGAGTAAGGGGACATATTTCCTATTTACCCCAAGTAATGCCCCAACCACCACAATGGGGCTGCTCGGATCAGCACCAGCTAAATTGCCTGGTTTAATGCTGGGCTGCTCAGGAGGGAGGTTAGGATCTGGCCTAGGAGTTGGAGGCTAGTCCCCCCCCTCTCCTGGGCCTGATCCACCCACTGGCCTGCCCTCCCACCACCCTTTCCAACTCCCTGCACTGACTGCCCTCAGCCAGCACTTCCTTACCTTTCTGTTGCAGCACACAGGCCAAATCCAGCCTCTGTGGGCGCAATCTTAACCTGGAGTTAGGCTGGCACAGTCAGGCCAGCAAAGCTTGGCAGGTAAAAGGGACACCATAAAGCGTGTTTGGACCACTCTCGGAGTCAGGGAGGATGGCGCACATCTGTGTGCTGGCCACTGACTCTGAGAGTAGTCCAAACATACTTTACAGTGTCCTTTGTGCCAGCCAAAATGTGCTGGCCTAACTGTGCTGGCCTAACTCCAGGTTAGGATTGCAAACCTGTGAGCCAGCACACTGACTTGCGCTGGCTCAAACTTTGGACACTCAGGATTGTGCTCTCATAGATTCTACTATTGGCGCAATATGCTGGTGGTGCTATGCATGCTATTATTTTGCCTCCTGGAAATTATAGTTTTGTTTCACATGCTCTGCAGAGGGCCCATAAAACTAGACCTTCCTTACTTTTCTGTTTTAGCACAGAGGCCAGATCCAGCCTCTGCGAACCAGCACAAGTCTATGTGCTGGCTCAGACTCCTCTTGAGGAATTGCAAACATGCCTCACCACACGTTTGTGACAATCCTAGGCCAGTGCACTCCCAGGGCAATCTTCTTCAGGGCATTATTTCACACAATGCCGCATGCATTGCCTGCTTAAAAAATGCCAGGAACCATTTGCCAAGGTAATGCAAATGCCAGGAACCATTTGCCAAGGTAATGCAAATGTTATATTAAGCTGAATTTTGCAAAAAATAAAAATGAAAAATGCCTCTGTGTTTGTTTCTCCACTGCAGGATGCAGTGCATTCTCTGTTGGCACAGCTGCATTGGTGCTGGAAAGTTGGATAGGATTGGGCCCTAAGTCTTATTTAACATTTAAAATTGGGAGTTGGTGGTGTTTTTTTTTACTGAAAGCTGAACATGTAGGATACTTCAGGTAGATGAGCTACAAGGTAAAGGTTTCCCCACGACCGAATGGTCTAGTCGTGACCGACTGTAGGGGGCGGTGCTCATCTCTGTTTCTAAGCCTATAGATTTGGTGTTTGTCCTAGGACAGTGATGACGAACCTTTTGGGCTCAGTGTGTCAAAACTTTGGAAAATTCTTAACTTGAGTCTGCTGGTGTGTCAACCCCTGCTCCCAAACAAAAGATAAAATTCTTTACAGTCATTTATTTAAAGAAGAAATACAGTCCAATCATGTTTTCAATCCGCCCTTCCTTTATGTATTACATAAAGAAACTCCGAATAATTACAAAAACAAAAAATGAGTTAAATAAATTCAGTTTTTTCAGGTGTTGGTGAATGCTGGTGTGTCACCCCAAACGTTGTGGTGTGTCACCTTTGACACGCGTATCATAGGTTCGCCATCACTGTCCTAGGACAAGCTTCCGTGGTCATGTGGCCAACATGACTATACACTGTAGCGCACGGAACACCGTTGCCTTTCCACCGAAGTGGTACCTATTTATCTACTTGCATTTTTACGTGCTTTCGAACTGCTAGGTTGGCAGGAGCTGGGACAAGCAACAGGAGCTCACTCCATCGCATGTTCTCGAACTCTCAGCCTTATGGTCAGAAAGCCCAGCAGCTGCAGTTGCGCCACCACGTCCCTCAGATGAGCTCTCTCTTAATAAAAATAAAATCTGTGGAACGCTCCAAAGCTGTTCTATTAACATTCAAAGAACCAAGTCTCTGATTATTACCAAAAAATAAAGCCTTCATGGGGTGCCTATGCTCTGAGCTCAGTTGGGTTTCAGATGAGAGTTTGTGTAGAAAATATTTTCATTTGTAGTCATAAAGTTAAAAATGGCTCAGTTAATTGAATTCAGTTTTCAGAAAGGATCTTCATAGCTTGAGCTGAAGCAAATAAACGTAAAGGCCAGTGATTTATGGCATCAGTAGTTCTTTACTTTGGAAGCAGTAAGTTGTTCTCTCTCTCTTTCTCTTTTAAAAGGACTCCAAGATTTTTCCGTCAACAAAGTATGCCGCTTTCCAATTAAAAACAAGCTGTGTGAAAAAAGACTTATATATCAGGCAGAGACGACAGGACTGGACACAAGTTTGAGAGATCAAATGAAGCACTCGGATTACAAATGTGTTTGGCTAAGCCAGGTCAAAGCACTGGTGTTTCTGGACTTTCACCTTATATATCTCAGAGTGTGTGATAAATTAGGTGCTAATTAAGGTCAATATTACCCAAACTATGCGGAAATCATGCGTAGTTTACCAGCCTCTAATCAGTTCAGTGGAGGATGTGCCAAAGTCATAATGTGCAATAAATGTTTGGGCTCCAAAAACCCATTTAGAAGAGCATCAAGTCTGAATCTGATTTTTATGAGTGACCAATCCCCCCCCCCCAACCAAAGGATGGACTCAATTACTTTTGTACTGCTTTAAGAATGTTTCTTGCTTCTACAAAATTGTAAAAAGAAAGTGAGACAGAAACGCCTGTGCTCACATGAGCTCCATAAGTACCGATTAAAGCAATGGTTCCCACACCTTATTCCAACTGGCTGCTTCTTTGATCTACTGGGTTGTTAGCCGTGGTTCCCCATTAGGACTTCAATCCTATACATCGTATAGGGTGGCAGATTTGGGGGTGGTGGTATTCCATAGCTCTCCTGGCTGGTTTCGCGATTCCCTGGGGCAGGGCCGGCTCTAGCAGTGGCGGGGCCCAATGTGGGGCATTCCTGCAGAGTCCCCAACCCTCCCTGCGGGGTCCCCCGCTCACCAAGAAGAGCTCTGTTCGTGCCATGTGCAAAGCATGGCATGTGGAAGTAGTTGGTGGTGATATCATAACATCACCACCAACTGCTTCCAGGTGGCCCATTTTGGGCTGTTCCTAGGCAGAGGCAGGTGGGAGAGACCAAGGTCAAGCTGATCTGCTCGCCCCACTAACTTACAGCCCATTGAGATCCCAGCTGCAGCCAGAGGCAATATGCACCAATAGATATATAGGCACACACAGTCTTAGTCCCAGGTCTCCCCAATCTACACTTAAACCTAACTGGGGAATTTATAACTAGACAGGCCAAAATGCAGAGTATGGGTGTTTGGGGATTGTTCACTACATACTGGAGCGAACGACCTCAAAATGTTGAACAACCTCAGTCTCAACAACCTCCAATTAGGCTACCAGTAATCATGAGACAAAAGTTTTCCAAAAGAAGGTAGATTTTATTAAGAAGCATAGAGAAATAAGGGAAAAATAAATGTTTTCTTGTACGATCAATTGCACAGAGATTTAAGTGATTGTGGGAGAAACAGTATTTGTAAATAGATGCCATTTGGACAGGAACAGATGAAGGAGAAAAAGAGAGTTGGATTGCTAGCTGGGCTAGGTTTCCTCCACCAGAGATGACCCAATGGAAAAGAAGGAGAGAATTAGCAGGAGGTTTAAAACAAGCAGTGAGGAATGCAGGATTTCAGAAGGAAAAAAATAGTTACCCCTGCTAACTGGGCAAGAGGCACTTTTCAAGTGGTGCTCCTCTTATATTTAGCAGGGGGAGAGTAATTGTCCCTCTTCACCCCTGCACAGTCTTTTAGTGGCTGTTGCTGGTGGTCTGACTTTTTTTTTTTTTTAGATTGTGAGTCCTTTGGGACAGGGAGCCATTTAATTTTATTATTATTACTATTTGCCTGTAAACTGCTTTGTGAACTTCATGTTGAAAAGCAGTATATAAGTACCTGTTGATTGATTGATTGATTGATTGATTGATTGATTGATTGATTGATTGATTGATTGATTGATTGATTGATTGATTGATTGATTGTGTGAGGGTTAGAGGGAGAGATGAGAAGAGATATTACCGATCCTTAGTCTGCTGGGTGGACTGGGGCATCATGTCCTTTTGCAAAGTGAAAATGGGCTGCATGACTTTGGATCCCAGGGAAAAAGAAAAAAAAACTCAGCCAAAATAGATGCCTCTTGGTGGGCATAGACAGTAGCTCCTCTAAAGGTGAGGATGGCTACCAAGGCAAGAGGATTTCCATGCAGGAAAAACCCACCAAGAACAGATGGAATGGAAGCCTCAATTTGAGTCAGACACTACCAAAATGGAGAGCATGGACACCTTTGGTGGGGAAGAAAATATGACAGCTGCCATGCCAACTGGGGGCCTGCACAGTCGTTCAGCAGCTTCAGCATTTAATGATGCAGTCCTATGCCCAAGTAACACCATCATCACTGCAACACCAGTGCAACATTCAAGCAGTGTCCATCATATTCTATGCCCATCCAGCACAAAGTAGAAGAACAAGAGCCCAAACAAGTCCAAGGTGGTGTAGTCCTCCAAGTAATGAGGGAGGGGGTAAAACTAGGTGGGGAAGGGTGGGGGAGGCTGTGGGATGGAGTGCACTGGGTCATAAACTCCTTTTTTGCAGCCTCCTTACTTACTGCATCAGCTCTGATGGCAGAATCACATTCCATCAATGTTTTGGGTGTGCCTGTCTTCTGGAGGAGGTTAGGATGTGCATTCATTGGCCAACCAACCTAAAGTCCACTCATTTCTTCACCCCATTTTCAGATATATGCCAGCTGTGGTTGCTGTGGCAGGTAGAGTTGTTGATGTGACATTGAGCTGGCATCCGTGGGACACAGAACATAGGTTATTATGGCAGATCTCATAGCCTCCAGCATAGCTATGTTTATCCATATGTTTATATGATTTATGTTTGTCCAGATATGCTTTATGTTTTAGATAAGTTTTGCTCTGAATTGCATATATGAGGTATAGCCTATACCATATAGGACTGGGTTGTAAATGTTAAAAACTGATCTAAAGTATCATATCATTCCAACATTATTTACACAGGAGTAAATACTGTTAACACACATGTGGCAAACTGTTTCTTTTCCTGATTTCTTTCATTGGATCCAGGCCCCAGGATGTTTGGTCACATGTAATAGTGTCCCAGTTTGTGGCATAATTTTATAATTTACTTTTAATGTTTTCTTTGTTATCTAAGTATTCCATGTAGACTTAACAAACTGTCCATTCCAGGCTCGATTTCCTTTTAGAGGTTAACTTTCCCAAGATGCAGAATACAGAGGAATTACAGCTCTAACTGTATCCAATTCTTGTCCCTAGATGCACGTACACAATTTGTCGGACATTACTCACAGATTTTTTCAATCCAAGATCTATTAAACTTGTTTTCTTCAGAATTAACAAATTTTAAGATAGTTATGGGACTTGGGAAAGATTACATAAATCCCTGACAATTTTCAAAAATAGCATTTTTTTTCTAATCAGTGATTCATAGCCTTTTTGCTCACCACATGAAGAGCTGTCTGAAATAGTTTCATTGACCCTAAAAAAGTCATGTAAATCCTTAAATGTGTCTCCCAACCTATGATTATGATTAATATAATGAAAAATTACTAGAAATTGCCGATCTGACTGATAACAATGAAGCATAAAATAAAGGTTGGAAAAGGGCCTTGATGAAAGGGTAGTTCTGAGTGGGTTGTTGAAAATGAATTACATACTGGAGGCTTTTCTGTGTGAATCACTGTTTTGGGTGTGCTGACCCTGAGGGCAGGTTATTCTGTTCTGCCTCTGCATCAGGAATGATAGAACGACCCAGTGGCAGGCCTAGCAGGGAATCCAGGGGTCACAGGGGCTGGAGCGGCTGTGGAGCTGCTACCAGTGGAGGCATTCGGCCGGCCTGCCCACCCCTGTGCTGAAATGGAGCGTGGCATCAAAGGGGACAGGGAGCCAATGCAGAGGGTGGTGAGCAGTAGTGTCAGCCTACCGGCACGCTGGGCATGTCTTCCGGGTGAGCGGCAGCGCGATCGCTGCATTCTGTTCAGTGGTGTCATCCAAATGATTTAAGAACAGGTACTCACTTTTGATTGGCACGTGTCGGGACCCGCCCACCGGAAGTGACGTCATGAGCCAGAAGTGATGTCGTGGCAGGAAGTGACATGAAAAAAAGCCCTTTTTGAGGCCTCAGATGATTTTAAACTGACCCAACAGTTGCAACAGTATTCCACAGCACCCCCAGAACATGTGAAGGAGGCCTGGCATCATGTTAAAACCCCAGAGCAACTCATTTTTCAGTGGCAAGGAAAGGAAATATATTATCTTATATTTAGCAGGGGGAGAGTAATTGTCCCTCTTCACCCCTGCGCAGTCTTTTTAGTGGCTGTTGCTGGTGGTTTGCCTTTTTTTTTTTTTAGATTGTGAGCCCTTTGGGACAGGGAGCCATTTAATTTTATTATTATTACTATTTGCCTGTAAACCGCTTTGTGAACTTCGTGTTGAAAAGCGGTATATAAGTACCTATTGATTGATTGATTGATTGATTGATTGATTGATTGATTGATTGATTGATTGATTGATTGA
>JAJKFI010000003.1:18658572-18681341 GCA_029204185.1 Lerista edwardsae
TGATTGATTGATTGATTGATTGATTGATTGATTGATTGATTGATTGAAAGGCTCCGCTCACTGCCTGCCTGCCTGGCTGGCTCTGAGAACATGCAGGCAACTCAAACATGCAGGAAATTCAAACGCTGCAGAGGGCAGAGTCGACGAGTGGGCGGGCGAATGGGCGGGGCCAGCTGTAATCCTAGAAACCGGTACTCGCGTACCCCCGCGTACCCCCTGCATGACATCACTGGTTCTGTTGCGTAACGGCAAAAGCCCGCCCGCTGCAGCAGGCGGGCTTTCGCCGTTACACAACAGAACGCAGCGATCGCACTGCCGCTCACCCGGAAGACACGCCCAGCGTACCGGTAGGCTGACACTACTGGTGGTGAGTATCAACCAGGCCTGGGGCAGAGCCTCAGCTGGGTCCACCACTGGAATGACCCACTCATATCTAGTGCAGAGATGCAACAGAGTTACTGTCTTCCAGCTGCTCAGAAGAAGTTGATTGAAAGATGGGCAAAACTGAAGTAAGGAATCATACTTATCGAGCCGTTGCTTCGGCGACTACACTGGCTGCCGGTTCTGTTCCGGGCCCAGTTCAAAGTGCTAGTTTTGACTTTTAAAGCCCTTTACGGCTCGGGTCCGGGGTATTTGAGGGACCGCCTTCTTCCATATAATCCAACCCGTACTCTTAGATCATCTGGGGGGGCCCTTTTGACTGTGCCGCCACCAGGAGAAGTGAGAGGGGTGGCGGCCAGGAAGAGGGCCTTTTCGGTGGTGGCCCCCCAACTCTGGAACACCCTCCCCTTAGAATTGAGAACTGCTCCCTCTTTGTTTACATTTCGGCGGGGGCTGAAGACCTTTTTATTCCAAAAAGCTTTTAACTGTTGACAGGCTGGCTGGTTATTATGATCCACGGGGCTTGTTGTTTTTTTTTAAATTGTTTTTAAATTTGTTTTAATTGTGTTCTTAATTTGTGATTGTATTGCTGTTTAATACTGTTTTTAATTGTTTTTAATGTGAATTGTTATATTGTTTTAGATATATATATATTGTAATGCCGCCTTGGGTGCCTTCGGGCACAATAAGGCGGGGTAAAAACCTAATAATAAATAAATAAAATAAATACTGAGACACTGTGGGCAATGTCCTTGACATACTAGCCGTTCTATTGTGGCACATTTACAATGCAATGCTATGCTTGTTTTATCGAGATGTAGGAAGCCTAAGCTGTGCAGTTTAGGAGGTGACTGGAGGTCACCTCAGGGTAAGAGGATATTTTTCCCCTTACCCCAGGTAAAGACCTTGTCAACCCTTGGGGCTTCCCAAATTCACACCAGCTATATAGCTGTGCAAATCTAGGAAGCCCGTGCACAGCTGCACAGCCTGGAAATGGAGGTTAGGATATGACAGAGGAGGGCCAACCACATGCTCTCCCACCCACACTCCCAGGCCTGATCATCCCCTCCCCTGCCCCCAACATCCTCCCCTTTATCCATTCCACCTTTCTACCACCCCCCTGCCCCCTGGCATGAATGTTCCTGTGCTAGCCAGCACAGGGAACAGATCCAGTGCTGCTGAGCAAGCATGAGCCTCTTCACCAGCCGAAGTTCCAGTTCCAGGATTACGTTGTAAATTCTATTGCAGGGTTGTCAAACTTGCAAGATGAATAGCAGTCATGGTGCCTGCTGAGGGCTGGAAGTCAGTAAGCAAGAACTGACATCATTAAGCAGGTGAAGGCCAGAAATAAGCTCCCGGTTCTCACCTAGGAACTCCTTAGCTGTTCTAACTCTTCCAACACTCAATGTAAGAGGGTGTCCCTTGGTTCTGGTGATGGATGCAGGATGCAGTGGATGCTGTGCCGGAGACCCTGTGCCAGGCACACTGGTCTGGGGTTGGATTCGGCCATCATCTGACTCCACCTCTGAACCTCAGTATGGGTCAGATCTTAATATTTGTACAAGGAACAAACATTTGAAAAATACCATTTCATGATTTATTTTTGAGTTCTATTGGTGATTCTGTTCTAAGATATCAACTCTGTCCATCTCACAGCAATCATTGTCATAACTCACCCTGATTCAGTGGAAGCAAGATGAGATCTATTGTCTTATTTCCTTCATAACCAGACAACATCGTCATAGAAGAAAAGTCATTTTGCTTTCATCTCAGATTCTCTCGTTTCATCCCCTTTTGCTTGTAAAAAAACCATTAGGCAGTCTCCTGGCAGGGTAACTCTTGCTAAGATTTTCAGTAGTTCAATGTCATTTTGCAGCATATGATAAACATATTTTTTTTAGTAGATTAGAGTTGGTTCTGGCAGGAAAGAAATGCTTTGTCCTAAGTCAATACTGCTTAAATTAAAACACATTAGAAAGAAGCTGCATGATCATGACATTTGTTTAGAGGCTGATTTGAAATGCATGTACTTCTGGTTTTGGCTCTTGTTAGTTTTTAAAGCACATTTAGGATATTTTGATTGTATTAACTCATTGTATGCTTTTGCATTGGTGGCCTTAGGATCATTGTTCCCTAAGTTGCGCAGCTCAAACCCCAATTGAGCCTGGAAATCCAATTTCATATCATCACCGTGCATCCAGAAATGCCACCCAGCTGCTGTGCAACAATCAAATGGGTCCTTGCATTGGTGGAGACCCCTTAGCAGGAATACTGCCTATGATAGTGTTCCTTGCAATTCCATATTTCGATCCCATGCCTGTAGGAATGTTCTGAGAAGTCCCTGATTTTTCCCTATTTTTCCTTCATTTCCTCCCTAGTTTTGGATCTTCCAAGTCCCCAACTGCTTCTATGAGCCTTCAGCCCCCTAAACCACATGAATCCTAACGTGGAGCACAGCACAGTTAGGCCAGCAAAGTCTGGCCAGCACAAGGAACACCATAAAGTATATTTGGACCACTTGGAGGCAGAGAGGACAATACACAGATATGCACCATTCTCCCTGACTCTGAGAGTGGTCCAAACGCGCTTTACAGTGGCACTTGTGCTGGCCAAACTGTGCCGGCCGAACTCCATGTTAGGACTGCGCTCTCAGAGACATCCTGCTGTAAGAGTCTCATTGAATTCAAAGTATTATAGAACAGCCACTTATCATGACAAGCCAGGTCAGAGTGTGAATTCACTGTCTTTTTGTCTAGCTTCCCCGAGAACCATAGATTTAGCCGCTCTTCTTGCTAGGATTGTTATGTGCTATCCAAATGAGCTCATCAGCCCAACTCACCAAGGAGCAGGTAGAGGTGTCCAGGTGGTCGCAAATCATCCCATCAGATTAACCTGTGACATCATGGCCATGCACAGGGATGCTTGGGTGTGTTGCCTGGACACCTACCATTTAAAAAAAATCAAATTCCATGCCCTTTCACTGGTTAAGTGCAGGGACCTTCTCCCAAGACTCCCCTCCCCTGAACAACATGGATAAGAAAGTGTAGGGGGAAAGTTCTTGTTAGCTGCTTCAGAGGTGTGCTTGCATTTTGCCACCCTTGGTTAAAATCCCATCTTTGCTCCATTCTGCCTTTGTTTTTGATCTGTGCCTTGTTTTGTTCCTTTGAAACCTTCCATCTTTTGTACTGGTCCTTCAGCATTTGAATAAAACTCCTTGCATTTTCTGTACTCTTTCAGCTGCATGACCTAAAGATCAGTAGGAATAGGGGGTCAAGCCAAAACTGTGTCAGTTTTGACAGTGACCCTTCACATTTAAGGGTCTCCTTGGTTTTCCTGGCGAGGAGTTTTTCCATGGCTGCCTCATCTTAGCCTGGATGATGGGAGCAGAATACTACCAATGTCCCATTAAATTGCCCGGTAAGAGGAAATGGAGGACTAGGGTGAAAGGGCAGTCATCAACGGCTAGGTGATGTACCCATCTTATCTGTCCATGGTTCCCTTCATCTACCGCATGTCTTCCCAGGCCTTAAGGAATACAGCAAGAGAACTTGCAAGGAGGTATGTCTATTCCTAATGTCACGGAATACTATTAACTGCAATGTGTTAGTAGATGAAAGAACCAAGTAAACAATAGATGTTGGAATAGTGCAGACATTCCACTGGGAACATGGATGTGGCTAAAGAAATCAGATTGGCTCATACCAAAGGAAAAGGAAACATGCAACGCTATAGTTAACTGTTTGGATAAATACAGAGATTACCCACTACACAATCACTATGAACCTTAGTATTAGACCTCAAAGCATTTTTAATGGCAAAGGAATAAAGCAACACTGGGGAAAAATGTAATCTGAAAAGATGCATTAATTTTTTTTCCAGGAATGGCTATTTGATTAGCTATAACAGTGGTTTCCAAACTGTGTGTCAGGACCCACCAGTGAGTCACAAGCCAATTTCAGGTGGATTGTGAAGCACCTAGAGCAGGCATGTTGAAAATATGGGAAGATGGGATGCTGGAAAGGGGGAGGGCTGTGTGGTGGTTTTGCTTGCGTCAAGATTGTAAATAGGCTTTTTTCTCTTTCTGATTCATTTTGCTATTGGAAATGGCTGAGAAATAGCCCAACTTATTGCTGCATTCTTAGGAAAGCAGTAGGTTCCGGCATACCAATGACGACATTTTCAGCCATGACATCACTTCCGGTTGGCCCTGGTGCTAAAGTGTTTGAGAACCACTGAGCTATAATGTACAACATTACATATTGTTTTAGCTAGAATAATAGTTCAGGCTTTAGACCTGGGGCAATGTAGTGGCTACCAGCACAATCCTAGGTACGACTACTCAGAAGGTATGACTTCTGAGGTATGACTCAGCGTCCTAGGTATGACTATGCAATACCCATTGATTTTAATGGAGTGTGAGGTTGTTTGGATTTGTGATTGGATCAAAGCCCCCCCCCTACATCCATCCTCTATTCAGGGAGTGTTTGCACTGCTATAAACATGTGCAAGGGTGGGCAAAGGCAAATATCACTTGATTCCCAGGATTGCATCACTGCCTGGAGCAACAGCGGCTGTGATTGCCTTACCTGTAGTAATTCTGGGCTCTGGAGAGTGCGTGGAGAAAAGAAGCCTCCACAGGGCTCCCCAAATGCTGTAACGAAGAAAAACCACAATCGCGATCCACTTCCAGTTTGCAAACATGAAACTGGAAATGGGTCACGATCGCGTCTTTTCTTCATTACAATGTTTGGGGAGCCCTGTGGAGCAGAGGCTTTCAGGCTGGGCTGTTGTGAAATCCCAGTTTTAAAACCTCTGCTCTAGTCACTAACCAGGCCAGAGCACAAGATATTGCTGTACATGAAATTGCCTGCACACTAAGATCATCAGGAGAGGCCTTTTTTCTGCATTGCCCACCCTGTCAGGTGTAAAACAGAGGACTGCAATCAGACCTCATCATTGGAGACATTCTTAAAGGGATCATCAGAAGGTGTGTGAGAGGCCTGAAGAACAACATTGCTGGGAGAAAACACAAAGTATTTAAGGGAAAGAAAACAATATGTACAAGCACTTTCAAGGGACTGATATGCAGGAGAACCGTGTAATAGTGTTGGTGTTATAGACCCTATCCAAGAAGTGTTGGTGACCCTAGTGTAGCCATCTTCCTGATGTGAAAGAATTGTGACAGTGGTGTTTGTTGTGATTGTCATTTTCCAGCATCTTGGGTTGGCATTTCACAGTGGTTCATAGCAGTTCCACAAGCCCAATGCTTGCTGGTTTAATATCATTTGGCTGCTCCGAATGCCTTCCATTGCAACTACAACTGCTGGAGCGATTCTTGCTATCAAACATATGGGACTTCTTAACTTTTTGCCCAATACATGATATACCATTAGTGGCAACAAGGATGAAATCAAGCACATAATATGTGTTCCATTATCCATATCACCATTCTACAAAGAGTTTGGCAGACAAGTTACTGAGTTTAGGATGTAACATTCCTATGGTGTCTCAGGTATTTAACTGATAACTCTGTGCTATGTTTTGTTTCTGTTCATACCAATTTTAACAGGACTAAGGGCGCAATCCTAAGCAACTTTCCAAGACTGACATAGCTGTGCGAATGGAGCATGTACTGAATTCTAAGTGGAGTAGTAGTCACGGAGGCCTCCTCAAGATAACAGAATGTTTGTTTCCTCATCTCGGAGCCCTTACCTCAGTGCTAGAAAGTTGGTTAGGATTGAGCCCTAAGAATCTAGCCCAAAATGCAGCGAGGAAACCAGTTTAGGGAATGAAGAATGATTTGAATGATTCTAGTTACAGTGTAGTGTTCATTTTCTCAGGGTGCAATCCTAACCTAGAGTTAGGCCGCATGGGTAGGTCAGCAAAGTTTGGCCAGCACAAGGGACACCCTTGTTTGGACCACTCTCGAAGTCAGTGAGGTCAGCACACAGATGTGTGCCATCCTCCCTGACTCTGAGAGTAATCCAAAACACGCTTTACAGTGGCCCTTATGCCAGCCAAACTTTTCTGGCCTAACTGTGCCAGCCTAACTCCAGGTTAGGATTGCGCCCTAAATACATAATAAATAAATGTCCCAGCCAGGACTGGCATCAGAGGTTAATCAAGTTGGGCATTGAATGAGGAAAGTTTCCCATCAGAAAGTCGTCCTCTCAGTACCAGTAGCAATACTCATCAGGAGGCAGGTAGGGGACACCATGGGGGGCAGTGTAGGACCTTATTCCAAGGCTCCCACTTATCAACCTTGGAACTCATAACTTTTCAAATAGCATTAATGTGTAGCTGCTACTGAATCACCCTATCATCTATACATAAAAAGACAATAATCCTACTACAAATAATGTATTAAGGTAAATGTCAAACATCACTTCGAGGTATGCATTAAGCAGCGTGCATGAACTGAACACAGCTGCATTATGTAAAAGAGATCAATACCTTTCCTGATATTTTTCAGTGTCAGCCTTAATCAGATACTTTATTTGTACAAGATCTCAATCACTGAGCAGAGCATATTGAATTGATCAGTGCTCCAGCACACAATGCACATATTTACTTGATTAATTCCAGATGATTGGTTGCCCAGTGTTGTGTTTCATTTTTGTTTTCTTTTTTTGGAGAGGCTTCAGTGTGTGACAATCATTTCCTACATCACCTTGTTCTTCCCCACTATGAAAGAAAATGAGCTGTACTCACAAGTGATGAATTTGCAGCGTACAGGAAAATATGCGTATGAACCTTTATTCTCATCTGCTAAACTTCCTTGTGATCTTCTTCCAAAGCTTCAGCCTTCATACACTCATAGTGTCCATTACAATGTAATTATGTCATTGATTGGATTACTTGTCTTTATGTAATTACTGGAAGCAGTTGTGTAATGCCGTGTATACATTTGCATTTTCAACCAATCTGGAATGCAAACCAATCTGGAATGCAACACATTCACAGCGCAATCCTATGCATGTCCACTCAGAATTGTCCCATTAAATTCAATTACTCCCAGGAGATTGTGCATAGGATTGCAGTCTCAGTTCTGCCTCCTTTATATTCAGCTATTTTCAGTTATTTCCCCCACAGTTACTAGAGGCAGCAAATTCTTCCTGTTTTTTTTTTAAATACTTTTTTAAACTACAAAGTACCTAGCGTGTTTATTGGAATTTTTGGAATTAGGCCACAATTAAGAACTGTAAGGGTGTAACATTGAGAAGATCTTAGGATTTTATTACCGAACTACTTTTATTGATTCCAATACATAATACATACAGTTACTGTCACTGGAGAATTAAAAAACAACCCAACCCAGATGTTTCTGACTAAGTCTGGAAGCGTACTTTTATTTAGAAGTCAGGACCTCTAATATTAGATGAATGAAGACAAGTTAAAGATACTCAGTAGAAGGAACTGCCAAAAATGGCAGCTTTTGTTGATCTTTCCCTCTTCTCCTGTTAAAATGAGCCCTCTTCAGCTGTTATGAAATGTGGAGACTCTCCATGATATCCTAACATCTGGGAGTGCTCCGGGAGGCCCTACTCCTGCATGTCATGTGCACATCTACCACGATCCATCTTTGCGCATTGCATTGTTCACTTCCGGCAAAATGCTTTCAGCATGGTGGGCACAGGGCAGGGCTATGGGGGGGCAGGACCTGCCCGCATGTTCCTATACCTTATGTGGCCGAGGAGACTTTCCATGGTTTTATCAAGAAGGTTCTGCAGGATTGGATACCCAGCCAGTTGTGTATTTGACCCATTTGCTGCCCTGGGGCCAGGAACGCAGACTGCCATCCCCTCCATCTGGATGCTCTGTAGCCTTGCGCAATAGCATCTAGGGCTCCGAAAATGTTCTGAAACCTTCCACGGCCTTTTGAACATTACGTCCAATTTTGCACACTGCCTGCCAGGCAGCTGGGCAGTATGTGCCATCCCCAGGGACTCCACAGGCACACCACCCAGGGAAACGTGCCCCACCAACAAATGGTAGGAATGCCACTGTATCCAACCTCCTGCTGCAATCACATTGGGTGCTTTTCTGTGCTCTCCAGTAGCATTCAGTCATGTGCCATGGTGGCCGTGAAATACATTGAATGATGTTGCAATTTAGGGTAGGCGATCTTCTGTATTGGAGGAAAGGAGAAGACTTTGATGTGGCATTCCCAAGCTAGGCCCCATGTGTAGTTTGAACCTTAGTGGTTCTTTCCTCATTATTACAGCACTTGTTTTGTGATTCAGTGTTTAGCATGACCAACGATTTCCAGAACTGCGCTGTGGTGAGAACTATCTCATATTAGACCATAAATATAATTTGTCTGGGTCCAGAGAAGGACCCAGACAAGATGAGGCCACTGCACCTATTGGAAGTCTGAGGGGAAAAAACCTGAGGGTTTGGCTGGTGTTTGTCCATTTCTTTACAACCCTTTGTTTAAGCTCCTTATTATGCTTCCAGATACTTCAATCAGGGCTGGCCCACCCTCAAACTGCAGATTGGTGGGGAGCACCCATCTCTGCCTGCCAATTTGCCTCAACTGCTCCTCCTGTATTAGAAGAGGAAGAGGACAACAGAGAGGAAGAGGAAATGAGGGGAAGAGAGTGCTGAGCTAGAACATTGAAGCAAAGTCTGCCACATCATGGGATAGGGGAATGCAGTATTTTACCACACTGTGAAGGCTATGTCTAGGGCTGAGGATTTGGTGAATCACAGAATACTGTATATTCAGTGGCGGCATTCAGCCGGTACGCTGGACGGGACTTACCTTTGACCGGCAGTCCGCCTGTTGCGTAACGGCACGTTCCGCCGCTTTCCCACCCACCAGGGTACTGGCTGAATGCCGCCGCTGTGTATATTTGTAAACACACACACACACACACACACACTGAAAAATGGTGGTTTAGATTAGCTAGTCCATGTAAGCCGCTTTGGGCATTTGCTTCAGTATGGGAAAGGTGGGGTACAAATTCTTCAAGATAAACAAATAAATATTTGGCATGCCACCTCACATCAGGAGGTCTTGGGCCAGCCCTGGCCTAGTGTGTATTTACAAAGAGAGCTATGGGAGTGACATATACATGAGTGACAAATACCCTTTAGTGACCCCAAGGGGGACTTACAACAAAATGCGGCATCTTTCCAAACCTAGTACCCATCTCCAGGTATGAAGGTTTTGAGCAGACCAATCCTTTATCCCTCCCCTGGTTTTTTTCTTCTTCTTACTTCCTCAGTACTTTGTAGCGCCTAAGAACCTCTGAGCATACTCAGCTCACATCAGGATGATTGTTGTTTCCTTCTTCTTCTAATTTATGTGTGTTTGCACCCCTACAGACTCCCCCAGATATGCAGAAACCGCTATCTTCTGTGTGGCCTGTTTCACGTACAAACTGATAGGCAGTGGCGTCTCTACAGGGAGTTTTGCAAGAAGCCTTACCTTGCAGTGGAAATCACTCCTCTCCTGCACTGTTTTAGCCAATCCTCACAGAGAAAAGTAACATCTTGGCGTTGCTTACTGGCTACAGCAGCAAGGGAGAGGAGGGATTTACATGACAGGGTAAGGCTCCTTGCAAAACTTAGAGCTCTGCCCTCCCTATAGAGACGCCACTGCTGATAGGCATTCAACCATCTGAGTTGCCATCAGTATAAAACTCGCAGGTGGGTCCTGACTAGGCTTACCATTTTGGGTCAAATGGCCAGGTCCTGCCTGGATCACTGGATCCCCTTCCCATTTGGATCATTGGCTGGCCCAGATTACAAGCTTTCACTTTGTATCTTTTAAGATTTCTAGTGGTTGGGGAAGTTGAGATATGATCTCAAGTGGCAGCAAGATTCTGAAGTTCAGGCATGAGCAGTGATGTCATGCAGGGGGTACGCGGGGGTACGCGAGTACCGGTTTCTAGGATTACAGCTGGCCCCGCCCATTCGCCCGCCCACTCGTCAACTCCGCCCTCTGCAACGTTTGAATTTCCTGCATGTTTGAGTTGCCTGCATGTTCTCAGAGCCAGGCAGGCAGCGAGCGGAGCCTTTCCTTTCCTTGCCACTGAAAAATGAGTTGCTCTGGGGTTTTAACATGATGCCAGACCTCCTTAACATGTTCTGGGGGTGCTGTGGAATACTGTTGGAACTGTTGGGTCAGTTTAAAATCATCTGAGGCCTCAAAAAGGGCTTTTTTCATGTCACTTCCTGCCATGACATCACTTCTGGCTTATGACGTCACTTCCGGTGGGCGGGTCCCGACACGTGCCAATCAAAAGTGAGTACCTGTTCTTAAATCATTTAGATGACACCACTGGGCATGAGCCCCTAGTTTGCCGTTCTTCCCTGCACTCCCTCTAAACCAAGCAGACCCAAGGAATGTTCCCCTTTAAAAGTGACCTTTCTCCACTCCAAAAATGTTTTCTTGTCTTTAAATGCTATAATATGTGGAAAGCTGGCTTGATCCATGAGGTAAAAAAAAAAAACCAAGCACCAAAATCTGCTAAGACTTCTATTAGGAACAACTTTGCAATTTCTCCACAACTCTTGGTCCCTTCAGACTTTAAGCAAAGTGAAAAGGGAATTGAGAGTTGGGATGCTGTTATCATCCCAAAGCCTGCAGTTTATAGGAACTTTACAGCCCAATCCTATGCATGTCTCCTCAGAAGTAAGTCCCATTATTGTCAATGGGGCTTTCTCCCAGGTAGGTACATAAGATTGCAGCCTTAGGGCCCAATCCTACCCAGTTTTCCAGCACTGATGCACAGAGGCGGATCTAAGGGCGGGGCAAATCTGTAAGTTTTGCAAGAAGCCTTACCCTGTCATGTAAATCCCGCCTCTCTCTTGCTGCTGTAGCCAGTAAGCAATGCCAAGATGTTGCTGTTCCCTGTGAGGATTGGCTAGAACAGTGCAGGAGAGGAGTGTTTTCCACCGCAAGGTAAGGCTTCTTGCAAAACTTACAGATTTGCCCCCCCTTAGATCTGCTTCTGCTGATGCAGCCACTATGCAGCCCAGAGATAAGAAAACTAATGTTCCCTTACCTTGAGGAGGCTTCTGTGACTTCCCCTCCCCACTGCAGGATGCAGCACATGCCCCATTGGCACAGCTACCTCAGCACTGGAAAGTTGGATGGGCCCTTAATCTACTCCTGAAGTCTGTTTAAGATTGCTATAAATTGCAGAGTTTGGGGTTATAACATCCAGCTCAGCTCTCTTCCCCTCCACCCCACTCTCAATTTGCACTCTCAATTTGTTATCAACCTGATAACATTTTTGGAGAACTCAATTCCAATGCGCATTTTTGTTTATTTGAGGGTAAATAGGAGGGGCATTTTAAAAAAAATATTAGCAATCTAACAGAAAAGAAAGTGGTTAAAGGAGGGAAGAAAGACACACCAGATGAGTCAAAATCTTGCCAGGGATCTTATTCATATACCACTCTTACTTCAAGGAGCTCAGGGTATTGTAAATACGGATGTCTCATTTTTATCTCCTCTGCATTCTTGTGAGGTAGGGTAGGATGATGTAGTGCTAAAATTGGCTCACGGTGACATATGACTCCATGGGAAATGTGCAAGATTTTACTATTATGATAGTCTCTCCGACTCCACCAGAAAGTAGAGAATAGCAAAATGCAAACTTGATTAGCCTTGTAATAGTACAGTAATAATAGTGCAATAACTCACATAAACTACAGGCAAATATATTTCACAACGTTTCCGGGTTCAAGTCCCACTGATCAAGCTATACTGGCAACAGGGCCTTAGCTGAGATTACTGTGATATGCTTTTAATCTCAGTGACTACAAACCTGAAGGTCAGTTGAAGCACAGTTGGACCTCAAAGGTATGTGAGGCAGAAACTGTGGCCACCAGACCCCAAACTCCAGACACACCCCTAATGGCCCTTCACAGTGATGTCAGCCACAGAACTGGCATACCTCTGAGGAGTTCCATAGGGGACTAGACCATGTGGTAGCTGGGATGTTCAGGTAAATTCTACCCCTCTCCTTTTGCCTCAACAGCACAGCAGTTGACAGCCGCTGAATATGGTGCTGGGTAAACCCAAGGGCCAGATAAAGAGCTTCTGCGAGCCTCTTCTAGCCCACTGAGACACCCCTGTTCTAGAACCTTTTTACCATGCAGAGCTATACCATGTGCACCAGGGATGGCAGACCAGCTATAACGAGGCTGGAGCCTGTGAGAACATCATCAGGCATGGCCAGCTAAGGCTGTTCTTGTTGTAAAAAACTAGTCACAGTAATAAGAAATTACACAGGCCAACAACATATTGCTGTCATTAAAGTCAGACCAATTCCTGGGTATATTTGGGGTGCTCATTTAAAAAATACAGCATAGTTTAACCTATCATGTCTTGTTTAGGAGGTACAGTATAGCCTCATTAGTGAATGGTTCGACAGGCATCTGCTGGAGATGAGTCTAGGAGGATCTTCTGCTACATGTCATTGGACCAGGGGCGTTTCTACAGGGATGGCAAAGCTCTAAGTGTTGCAAGAAGCCTTACCCTGTCATGTAAATCCCTCCTCTCCCTTGCTGCTGTAGCCAGTAAGCAACGCCAAGATGTTGCTGTTCCCTGTAAATGGTTCAGGAGAGGAGTGATTTCCACTGCAAGGTAAAGCTTCTTGCAAAACTTAGAGCTTTGCCATCCCTGTAGAAACGCCATTGCATTGGACTAGACGACCTTGTGGGTTCAGGTCCAACTCAATGGTTCTATGCAGCTTCCTCATGAGTGCTTGAACCATTCACTAATGAGGCTATGCCATATCTCCGAAACTAGGCATGATAGGGCAAAACTGATGCCATTTTGGGAGTCAGCTCCTCCAATTCATATAATTTGAATTTGAATGTCAAAATTCATACAATTTGGAAAATATTTTTCTGACCCTTGATTTTGAAGGCCTGCCTTATCCTTAAAAATAGTGGGTAAAGTCTTCTAGAGATGGAAGAAGGAAAATGTTTGGCGATAACTGTACAGGATTTTTATTACTGTTGCTGTTTTTCCTTTCCGCTCTTTTCTTTTGCCTGTCAGCTTGTGGCCACACCTCTTGCCTTCTTGTTATCCTAACTGATTCTGAACATAAATATTTGGCAGCTTCTCCCACTTGGTCCAGGGTCTTATTCCCTGTCAGCATTCCCTTTTCATTTCTCTTCCCGCAGATTTCATCGCTGGCATCCATTTGGTATTTTAGCCCCATGCTTAGGACAACTGAACAGGGCTCTTGGGGGCTTTCAGAGTCATTTCGTTTCTAGCCACTGACTTACCTTATGACCTTTCGGAAATCAATCCATCACCTCACATCTGTCATGCCCCAAATGCTAAAGAACTGAAATCACTTAAGCACACCACTATACATTTCTACTCAGAAGTAACCCCATTGAGCTCAATGGGACTTACTTCCAGGTAGGTGTGTTTCGAATTGCAGCTTTTGTATATTATCTCTTTTTGTCATAATAACTGAATTTGCTTTCCAGGTTTACAAATCAGTGAAGAATATCAACATACTGCGGATCACAGCAGGGGATGGCGCATTCACAGAGTATTGTGGTGAGTACATATTTCATATGATAATTCCCCTCAAATTCCATCCATCTTTAATTTAACACATCCTTGGTCTGTGTCATACAGAATTATTGAACCTCAGATCCTCAGACAAAAAAAGAGGCAAAAGTGGGGAGTTGTCAGCATACCGTCATGGCAGATGGTGCCTACATTTCTTCAAAGGCCCACAATGCACCTCTTTTTTCCACAGTGCTCAACAGCTAAGCTGCCAGGCCAGTCGTCAATATTGGGGGAGAGGGCAGACTGTGCAGTATGATGGAATGCTTTGCTACAAGGAATGCTCTCTGGAGTCCAACAGTTTGAGGCTCTGGGAGAGTGCAATCCTAAACTGGAGTTAGGCTGGCATAAGTTAAGCCAGCAAAGTTTGGTCAGCACAAGGGCTACCATAAAGCGTGTTTGGACTACTCTCGGTGTCAGGGAGGATGGTGCATGTCTGTGTGCTGGCCTCTCTGACTTCGAGAGTGGTCCAAACATACTTATTGGTGGCCCTTGTGCTGGCCAGACTTTGCTGGCTTAGTTTATGCCAGCCTAACTCAGTTTAGGATTGCTCTCTGAGACTAAGATTTAACCAAGGACTTAGTACAAGATGAAATATTTGAACATTTCTATTAGGTAGGGGGCAATAAACTGAGCAGCCCTATTCCTTCTGGGCAGTTTTCATCCATTCAGTAGTGAAGTTACAGGAGAGGCGGCACAGTATGTATTGCAGGCACAGCAATGCGCTGTGTAAGTGGCCTGTCCCACTTGCCATCAGAGCCACTATGGGCAGCGACAGCAATGCACAGCTAGTTGCCATCGCTGCCCAGAATGGTTCTGACAGCGACTGGGAGGGGCTGCTGTCAAGGTGCATTGCAGCGCCTGCAATACTTACCATGCCACCTGTAGCTCTGCTACTTCATCCACTATCTTACAATTATTAGTCAACCAGATAGCAATGTCTGATATCAATCAAGTGGATGATTCATTGTGGACTTGATTCATTCAATCCAGTGGCTATCTTCATTGGATCTAGCATCAAAGAATGAAGCTTTCTTACATTTTTTTCTAAAAAAACAACTCCTCATAGGTAGCTCAAGACTATCCATGAGTCTTTGACACTTTGTGGTGTGAAAGGTCCATTATCAGAATTTACTGCTATCCTTTTTTTTTTTTAAGTAAAGGTTGGAACAGGGGTTGGTGGGTATTTGGTCAGGGTAACAGTAAGTGGTGATGGTGATGGTGTTAACCCTATCCCTGTATGCCATTTTCCAAATCTAAATTCCACCTGACAGCCCGAAGCTATCCATGGTTTGGAACTGTAAAAACAAATCCATCACAACTGTCCTGAAACTTTTTTTCTGCTGACAATCAAAATACGAAATGTTGACATGTCTGCTTCTGTTAGGGTGAGCACTATGGTCATTTTGGTTCCTTAAATTGTTGCTTCAGTTCATTTACTTTTAATAAAGACCATCCAAGCCAATGGCATTTATATTTGTGATTTAAAAGATCCAGTTTCCAAAGATCTGCAACCATCAGATACAGTATGATTTCTCCTGTGGAAATTATTCCTAAAGCAATGCCACCAAAGTGATATTTATTGCTGTTTCATGGTCTTTAGGGAATATGGCTGCTAAGTTTTCTCCACCAGAGAATTGGAGGATGTGCCTTCTCTGTTATAAAAGTCACTCTAGTCAGAGTTCACTTAATAAATAAGACCGGTTTTGTTGAATGCTCGAAAGAACTATGGGCATATCTACCACGCCAATAGTTATTGTCTATGGGTTTTGTTTTCCACCTTTAAAGTCCTTCCTCTTGGTTCCTACCTTCTGATAACTGCCACTGCTCAAGATGCGGGGCACAATCCTAACCTGGCGATAGGCTGGCACAGTTAGGCCAACAAAGTTTGGCCACTGTAAAGCACATTTGGACTACTCTAGGAGTCAGTGAGGATGGCGCACGTCTGTGTGCTGACCTTTCTGACTCCGGGAGTGGTCCAAACATACTTTACAGTATCACTTGTGCTGGCCAAACTTTTCAGGCCTAACTGTGCCAGCCTAAGGATTGTGCTCATGGTCAATTAACATCAACCAGCACCAAAAGTTTCTGGAACACCCCAGGAATATTCTAATAAAATTTTTTATTCCTACAGTACAATGACATCTTACAAATTCGTGTGTTAAATTTATTCTTGAGTGATGCAGTAGAAAAAAGACATTAAAATATGTATCTGCTATTAAAGTCAGTATTAATTTTGACATCATTCAGAAAAAAGATTGGATCCAGAGATATGGTACTGAATGGGAACCAATATGTTGGTTGTCACGAGAGAAATCTAATTTGGATTTTATATAATAGCAAAGATTACAGTGATGAGAATCCCTTGAACTTCTGAATCCCTGGTAATATGCGCAATTCACCCACTCCCATCTATATGGTCCAAAATCCATTTTCAATTGCTTGTCTAACTGTGGATGAGATATGAGATGTAAGGGGATGTGTGGATGACGTGTCAAACCTTTTGCTATTTACATTTTTTGCAGAGATTTCAGAAGGCGATTCTTATGCCTATAACTTCACCCTCTCAGCAAAATGCTTAAGGTATGCGTTATCTAATAATCATCCCATATATTGTTTATAAAGTGTTGGAAAGCAGGCTAGCAAGAGTACAAATCTTCATGCAGACTTGAGGATCAGTTTATATGCATAAACATACCATCCTTCTCCAAACAGATCAGGGAGGTTTATAATTTTAAAATGACAACAAATATAAAATAACACGAAGATCAACAAAACGATAAAAAACATAAGAACAGCAACTGAAAGCGCAATCGTAACCTGGAGTTAGGCCGGCATAAGCTAAGCCAGCAAAGTTTGGCTAGAACAAGGGTAAAGCATGTTTGCTCCACTCTTGGATTCAGGGACGATGGCGCATGTCTGTGTGCTGGCCTCTCCCTGATGCCAAGAGTGGTCCAAACATACTTTACAGTGTCCCTTGTGCTGGCCAAACTTCGCTGGCTTAGTTTATGCCGGCCTAACTCAGTTTAGGATTGCACCCTGAGCCTCAGAAAACCAGCATGTTACAAAGAAACCTAATGGGTTGAATTTGAGTACATACTGGTACATTAGACCAGTGTTGCCAGGCTCCGGCCTTGGGCAAGATCCAGCGTCCACCCTGTCCTTCCCCCGCGGCTTCTGCTGTTCTGCTGGAGACAATCGCACAGACCCTGACTACAACCCCCAGGGGTCTTTGTGGCAAGCTGCTTCTGCGTGGAACTCTGCACGTGAGGCATGCCGGGGTGGCAGACTCCAGAAGGGACAGAGCCTGGAAGACCCTTGGGGGCTGTAGTCAGAGTCTTTGCGACCGTCCCGGGTGAAACAGCAGAAGCTGGTCATGCCCAGAACACTTTTTGATAGTGCAGCTGACTCCAGTTTGGAGATGGCTCCACAAGACTGTTTAAAACAGATGAGTTACTCTTAATGCTCTCATTAGCTTTTTGTTTATGTAGGGCACAATGCACAATTAAATAAAAGTATTTGAATTTAAATGAACTCCTATTCATTTAGATTTGCTACAGTAACTACTTAGCGACCCTCTGTGAGCTGGATGTTCCTTCTTTCCCCACCCTTTTTCAATTGGCCACATCATCGTAGTCAGTATATTAACAACACTGAATAAGTCCAAGCTTAGGACAATTTGGACAGGCACAAAGAGCTTGACTGCTCCCTTCCCCATTCTCCAGTTCAGCCACAATATCAATCATGTTTGGTCTCCCAGACTCCCTTCTCCTTTCATTGGTTTGAAGGCTCTTTGGCAGTGGCTTGTTGTCTTAGATTCGTGTTTGTTTGTTTTTAAGCTTTTTAACTTGCACCCTTTTCATGTTCTGTCCACAAGCACAATCCCCTTCTCAAAGTTGTCTTCTGCATTCTTCGAGAGCTGATTACAAAACTATTGTGATCTAAGTGGAGAAAACAACCACTCCAAATATCTTAGTGAAGGAATGAAATCTGATGGAAGTGTAACACTGATAAACTTGGACACACAGGCCCAATTTGTAAGTTACCAGAGCGGCATGAGAATGGCTTCCCATGGGCCAGTCTTACACAGGAATATCTACAGAGAGGAACCATGTGGGTTGATTAAGTTATGTTTTCCTTCCCACGCCAGCATCGACCCTTCCCACATGTGGAAGGAATTACGTTGTTCAGATGATTCATATTCCTATTTGCAGGCAAGGCTGGAGTGATGTGAGTCTGGACCACAGGCATGTAGCCTCTCTGATAACGTGGAAATTGAGCTGAAAGCACTCCTCAAGGAAGGGGGACAGAGGGTTCAGGGAGCAAGCAGGTAGAAGTGTAAGAAGAATCCTAGAACCCAGATAAAGAACCCAGCCTTGGCACTGTCAGTTTGGTGGTAATAGCATCTGCAGGTTGACAAGGGATGAATCATATGTTTCTAGAGGAGAGCAACTTTGGACTGTCATGGTCTAAGCCAGCATTTCTTAACACTTGTCCCCTGCCATACCATTTCGCTTGGTCCACCTATTGGAAGTACCACCAGAAGTAACTGGCAATGACATCATCACTAATTACTTCTGGATTGGGAGGCCAGACGCAATGCGACCAACACCAGAAAAAGGCTGAGTGCAGGTGGGAGGGGTTTTTAGAGCACGCAAAAAGCTGCAACTGGAACTCCGCCCACCGAGCCAAGCTTCCTATGCTGCTTGTCACGTTGCATTGCTGGTCTCACTGCCAAGCGGTGGGGGTCTGGGGGTACGAGAACCACCAGTGGTACGAGTACCACTGGTCGAGAAACATTGATCTAAGCTGATGAACTATTGAGCTTTCAGATGAAATACAAATCCTTGAAATGAAGTTTACGTACCATCTCTTAAGCTTTTCTGATGAAAAATGCAAAAAGTCTTATAAGTAAATCTGCATATACAGATGTATGTCCTTTCACTGCTTTATGCCTGGGTTCATTTGTTTCCCTCTCCCAGCTCTGAGAGAAAAAAATAAATGGACACAAGCTCCCCAAATCCCCTGCAGTGTCACAGCCTGTGGTGGTTGGGGAAGTGCCACACTGTCTGGGACAACTTATTGGCCTCAGAAGCCCGTCTGGGCCAGAGGGACTTGGTTCTCACAAGTGGGCCTGCTATGGTCAGAGACCCTGTGGGAGCTCATGAGGCAAGCAGATACACACAAAAAATGCAATCAGTGTGAGAAAGGTCAGTTAGCGGTTCTGAAAAAACCCATCTGTTCTAGCAAAGTGCATGAACTTGGAATGATCAGCTCACTTTGAAGGATATTCTTAGAAACACTTATAGCAAAGTATATAGAGATTTCAATTTAATAGCACTGACTTTTAAAATCATGTTCATCTTGACGAATGGTTAGTCTTATCCTGGTAGACTGTGAGATGAGATGATAATAGTCTGACAGAGGCTCAACATACATCTGTACAGGTCTTGGAACGATTAGGGACCACTTTACATATTACAACTAATTAAAACACATCCAAGTGTGCTGCTTATGGAGATGGTGGTCACTTATGTAGGCCACATGGAGGGCCACTGAAGGGGTCTTATGGAGGCCCAGGGCTCCCAGGAGCACACTTTGAGAAACTCTGGTCTTTTTTATTTGCACTGATTTCATTAATGAGGCATAATTTTTATCCAAACTTTGTTTCATGTCTTTACATGGCAACTCATTTACTTTAAAATGACAGCAAGTGCAGGGTGGTTTTCTAACGTTTCACAGATAATTTGCTGCAGGACAATCCATTCTGCCTGTTAGCGCAGGATTCTTAGCATTCTTTTCCAGGAAGTTTAATTGACTCAGAAGGAAGCCCAAGGATTTCTCTTTTATTCATCCCCAACCCCCATTTAGACATATTCAGAAGTAACCAGAGGGAGTAGCAGAATGGTAAATATGGCAAGCACTGCAATGTGCCTTGAAAGCAGCACTTCCCCCTTGCCATCCGAGCCATTCGGGGAGCATTGGCAACACCTGCATATTGCTGTCACTGTCCTGAATAGCGTCAATGGCCACTTACATGGCTCATTGTGGCACCTGCTGTACTTACTGCCCTGCCCCCCTCTGGCTATGCTACTGTGTGTACTAAATAATTATTTGGCCATAATTGTTAAGCAAGTTAATAATCTATTAGTGCACTGGTATTCAAACTTTTTTGGCTGGGACCCACTTTTTAGAACGGCACTCGTGTTGGGACCCACCGGAAATGATGTCATTAACCTGGAAGAGATGTGGCAGGAAGTGACATCATCAAGCAGGAAGTGCTGTCACAAAATGACACTCCTGAAATGCAAATTAGGATTCCTGGACTGCAGCAATTGTACAACCATGAAACATCCCTGACAGAAAGCAAGATGAGGACAACATATAATGAAAAAGCACTGAACTAAAAACAAAATTTAAAAAAACCCTCTCTTGAAAATTCAAACTGTTAATGCTCATAAAAGGAATATAACAAGAGTAAGGTCTGCAATTTGCAAGATAGCTGCTCCCAGCTTTCTGCAACCCACCTGACATCAGGTCATGTCCCACCAAGTGGGTCCCGACCCACAGTTTGAATAACACTGTATTAATGGTTTCTGAAGCTAACTTGGGCCAAAATACAAGTTACATTAATTACACCCATGGCCCTTGATATGTACTTGATTTTTATGCTCTAAATAGCTACATTGAGGTGGTGATCTGGATTAGAATCTTAGCATGGGATGGGGGGGGGTTAGCCCCTTTGCATCCACAATGGTCCTGATCCAGATCCCCCCCTGGTTGCTATTCGCCTAGGTCCGAATAGCAACCACCTTCCCACCTAGGGAAAATAGCAATCCCAAGTGGGAAGCAATCCTTATATTAGGAACAAGGGAAGCTGCTTGATACTGAGTAAAACCATTGATAGCTCATCTAGCTCACTTTTGTGAACACAGATGGAAAGCAGTTTCTCTAGGATCTCAGGTGGGGGTCCTTCCCAGCCCTATCTGAAATGCACTTAGGACCTTCTGCAGGTAAAGCATGTGCCCTGCCACTGAGGTGTGGTCTTTACTCATGTCCAGATAAAGTCCAGAGGACCATGGCAGGGTCAAAGGATTAAAGCCTCCTCCCTCTTCCATGCCATGATCCTGATCCATTCTGACACCCGCTCCCCATGCCAGCTATTTAGAGAATAAAACTCAAGCCCAGCTGCACTAAGCTGATAAAATGCTGTAGGAGTCTAGGAAAAGTACACACTTCCTAAAGCTTTTCTCCAATGTATCTAGAAGCAACATCTGGAGATGTCTAAGGTACAGGAGTACAGTGACAACTATTAAAGAGAAAATACAGTATTAAAGAAGCTATTGTACCATCAGTATGAAAGACAATTAAAAGCTGATCCCAAACAGGTTTATTTGGATGTCTGGTTGATTGATTATCGTTTACCTCCAATGATATGCTCTTCAGCTGCCACCCCATGCACACTTACATTGGAGTAAATCCCAATCAACGTAGCAGGATTTACTTCTGTATAAACATGTATAAGATTGTACCAATTACCAATTGGTATATTGGTAAACTATACCAATCTTGGTATAGTTCCCAAATTTGAATTACCAATGCTTATACTTTGCATGTAGTTATTCTCTGGATACAATCTTCCTGAAAGATCTAAAGTTAAGAAATATTATTTCAGGACAAAAATGGGATTCAGTAAAACTAATTATTCATATCCTTCATCCACTGCACTCTGCAGTGAAAATGCAGTCACAGAGGTCTCCTCAAGGTAAAAGAACATTTGCTTGCTTATTTTGGGGCTGCATTGATGCAGCATTGGCATTGGAAAGTTGGATAGGATTAGACCCTGAGGATGCAATCCTAACCTGGAGATAGGCCAGCACAGGCAGGCCAGCAAAGCATGGCTGGCACAAGAGACATCATAAAGTATGTTTGGACCACTCTTGGAGTCGGAGAGGCCAGCACACAGACATGCACCATCCTCCCTGACTCTGAGAGTGGTCAAAGTGCACTTTACAGTGGCCCTTGTGCCAGCCAAACTTCACTGGCCTAACTGTGCCGGCCTAACTCCAGGTTCGGATTGCACCCTAATTCAGCTCATTTCATGCTGCTGAGGAGAAATAGTAGCAGAGACCTGCTCCCATGGTGTTGATTCGAATTCGCTCCGTTTTCTGTGTACATAAACAAGAAATGCTATGGTAAGAAGATTTGCTGAAGATTTGGCTACGAAGATGTGTTTGACAGGGAACAACAATGCTATCTTCTCTGAGGATTCTAAGAAATGTAAAATATTTTTATCATTTAAAAAAAGTTTGGCATCAGTTATTCCCGAGGGCTATTTTTTTCTTGAATTGTTAATAAAATACCAAAATCTGGCCAAAGGAACATCGTATGTTTGAGTGTTGATGATAGAATTCTAGGCATGAGTTGCCAAAACCAGGTAAAGTCTTATAGAACTGGCTGGCGTCGAGCATTACCGTTGGAGAAAGGAATTGACACCACAAATGTTTCCAGCGTATTGTATTGTTCCCGTCTTATGTAAATGTTCCAAATCTAAAACAGAAAGTTTATGTAAAAGATGCCAAATCAGTCTCTCCGTACATATTCTATTCCCAGTGATTTGGAGAATATGTTTTTCTGCTTAATGACACTGAAAATTAGTTGAAGGAAAAAGAGCCAAATATGCAGCGTGCCCTTAATGTTTGTGATGTTGTTTGTTTACAATTACTTATTTCTGTCATAGGATATAAACATTTTTTTTGAACTATGACAACAGAAAAATTCCATTACCAAAACACACACACACACACACACACACACACACACACACACACACACACAC
>JAJKFI010000003.1:18681351-18697561 GCA_029204185.1 Lerista edwardsae
CACACACACACACACACACACACACACACACACACACACACACACACCCCACTAGATTCAGGGCTGGGCAGAATGCTTGACAATGGAATGAAAAATTTTTTAATGGAGCTCTCTTTGTGAATGGTGATCTTCCAGTATTCTCATTCATTCCAATGGCTCATGCACGTGATAACTTCACAGTACCATCAACAGATTTGCATATATATATATGTAACCAATGGAGATATTAATCCAGAATTTTTAGAGAAAAGTCTGACATAAGTTTTATTAACATTATTAAATATGTTTGGAGAACATATTCTAATAGCCTATATCGAAGTACACTTTCATCATTTATATCACAGTCCAAAATAATACAGGGTGTTGTTTTTTCAACTACCTTTAAGGAATGTAATAAAGCTCATGGGAGCTTTAATCATGTGCTAGTGGAAAGAATGTATATCAAAGCTTTATTGTGAAAATAACGTTATTTTGAAACTCATCCTTGGCATTTGCTACATCTGCATCAGTTTCGAAACCTGGAAGCCATGTCATATCTTTCCATATGCCACATTCTTAGAGCCAGGTCACGGCATCGTTTTCTCACTGCGCAGTGATTTTTTGGCAGTCGGTTGGTGACGGAGATCCATGTGGATCCCATTCTTTGGAAAAGAATCTGCACAGAGGTGACTGCTTCAGCGGCTCATGCCCAATTTGGAAATTGTAAACTGCAGAAAGAGGTTCCAGAACACAATCGTGCTGCTTGGATTTGATCAACCTTCAGGTGCCTCCCATGCAAGCATGCCGTGAAAACACTGAGCAGGGAAACATGCACGTACGTGCACAGACTTCAGCATACTGCTCCCACGCTGACTGCTCCCATTCCGTCCCCTCAACAGCATCTATTCAGAAGACAAATGATGCTGAATATACGTGCGTTGCAGCCATATGTAAAATATCCAACCAGCTCCATTGTGCGATTCAGAATGCAATCCTAACCTGGAGCTAGGCCAGCACAGGTTGGCCATCAAAGTTTGGCCAGCACAAGGGACACCGTAAAGTATGTTTGGACCACTCTCAGAGTCCGCGAGGCCAGCACATAGACGTGTGCCATCCTCCCTGACTCCGAGAATGGTTCAAACGCCCTTGTTCCAACCAGACTTTGCAGCCTAACTAAATTAGGATTGCACCCTAAATATTTTATTAAATGTCCTTAAGCTTTAAAAAAAATAGCTAAGGTCAGTTTACTCTTATAACATGCTTCAGAAGCCAATTTAGGAGGGACTATGGCAGATTAACAGGAATACACATACACAGTAAGGAAAGAGCCTTCAACCATGTGTAAGCTAGTGAGTGCTGAGGCAGTGCTACAGTCCTAGAGGTGCAGTCCTAGAACATCCTTGGGCTGACACAAGCTGCTTGCATCAGCCTTGCATAAACATGCCAAAAAAGCACCTGTGCGTCAGCGCAAGTGGTGCAGGGCTGATGCAGGCAGATAAGCCGCCCATATGCTGGCTGAGTTCATCTAGTGCACAGGTTTAACTGGGTGGGGGGAAAGAGGGTGGAGCAGGGCAGGGGGAGGGTGTTCCTGTGGACAGGGAGAAGCCTGGATCCGGCAGTTATGTTGGATCCTTGGACCCCGCATCCCTTATTTGGGCCACTGCAGCCCGCTTGGACTTGAGTCTGCTAAATAGCGGGCGCAGGTCCAAGCAATCCTGAGTGTAGGTATTATAAACTGAAAACTCCAGAGATTAGAAAATTAATTTAAAACATTAACCTAAACCATTTTATGCATGTTTTTAAGTAGTGTGTTTAAAAGCCAAACAATGAAAACTGTGATCACGGCAAGAGATTTGCTATTAATTTCAGTGGGATGTGAATCACACTCACGGTAGAGTTTTATGGGCAGCGCAATCCAAGCACGCCCGTCGCGCCGACGATACGTCATCACAGTGCGACTTCGGTAACACTGACGGGGCTGCAGAGTGGCCCCCCTGCGTCGGCACTACAGCAATGGGACCGGCGCTGCAGGCAGCCTCCCTTGAGCCTCACTTGTGGCGGCCAAAGCCGGTTGGCGCAAGGGAGGTGCCATGTTGAAATGGGGGAGGGAGTGGGCGGGAGGAGGGAGTTTCTGGGTGGGGGGTGGGTGTGCCGGCAGGCGTGCCGGCCCAGGAGGGAGGCATAAGGCCAAATCCTGAGCCCGTTTGGGAGGACTCACAGCCCTGATTCAGGCCGCACTGTCTCCTCGGATCTGCGCCTGCTGTTTAGCAGATGCAGATCCGAGTAGTGCATAGGGGAGGCTGGAGCCTCCCCTACAGTAAGGGCACAAGCGTGCCTTTGCCGTGGGGAGGCTGCAGCCTCCCTTATACTGCACTGGATATGGCGCAGGCCTGTCGCTCTTGCCATTCCAGCACAGTATAGGATTGCTTTCTCATTTATTTATAAACTTTAATGCATAAAAATTAAGTGAATCTTTTTATATGAAAACATTTGAGGGGTTAATTCAATGCATGCTACAAATTAAGTTCTAATACATAGTTATGTTTTGCTAGCTTTAAACATGGTGCTTTTGAAATTCTACTGAAAGCCCCAAAGTGACGCCACTCTCATCACAGCATAGACTTCTTTTTTTTCACATTTCCTCCATGCATCTTTTGAACTCTGGCTCCTAACATCTCCTTTAGTTATTTTGCACGGTTCTTTTTCAAGTCTGTACAAGACTTTTTCCCAATAAGATTCCAGAAGTTTCATCTGTTTCTGCTTTCTGTCTTGGAGGAAATCACCAAGGACCCTGTCACAAAGCTTGAACCCTTTGAATTCCTTTATTCCATCTCCATCCCACAAACCCTAGAACAATCTACGTATATGTGTGTATATTCTGTATATTTTCCTAAACTATTCCAAGATATATAATTTCCTGATTAACTGAATTTTGCACAATTCTTACAGTAATTTTAAAGTACCTGTATACTGTCTCAGGTAGCAGAGATGCAAGCTGACTCCCTCCTGACCTCACAGGGCTTAGTGTTGTTCTGAGGGTTCACAAGCATATCTACCACTAGATAACCCCACTCCTGTTAAATGTGGGCCTGTTATACTGATTCTACTCATTGTGATGTCCTGCTTCGTGTCTTTCTAGGACAGTGTTATTCAAACTGTGGGTGGGTCACGGGTGACATCAGGTTGATTGTGGAAAGCTGGTAGCAGTCATCTTGGAAATTGCAGACCTTACTCTTGTTGTATTCCATTTGTGAGTGTTAACAGTTTTCAGTTGAGTTTTTCAATTTTCAGTTGAGGGTTTATTTAAAAAAATTGTTTTTAGTTCAGTAGTTTTACATCATATTTTGTATGTGGACTCCAAGCACCAATTGGAGCTGTTTCAAGCAGTGGGGAGGCCCACAGAGGGAGCTATGAGCTTCCCAGATCCTTTCTGAGGCCAGCAAGACCTCTCAGGTAAAGTTAAAAGCCCTGGGTCCATGCGGCACTGCGATTGCTGCAACGCCATTGGAGCGCTCCCTTCCCCAGTCATAAGAACATAAGAAGAGCCTTGCTGGATCAGGCCAAAGGTCCATCTAGTCCAGCTTCCTGTATCTCACAGTGGCCCACCAGGTGCCCCAGGGAGCGCATGAGACAACAAGATGCTTGCATCCTGTTGCCACTCCCTTGCACCCGGCACTCTGAAGTAGCCTACTACTAACGTAAGGAGATTGCACAACCCATCATGGCCTGTAGCCCACAATGTCCTCCAGACTTGTCTTCTGAACTTGTCCTCCAGAAATCTGTCCAATCCCCTTTTAGAGGCATCCAGGCCAGATGCCATCACCACCTCCTGTAGCAAAGAGTTCCACAGATTAATTACCCACTGGGTAAAGAAGTATTTCCTTTTATCTGTTTTAACTCCCCCAACTCTCCATGTGCCCTGGTTCTGGTGTTGTAAAAGAGGGAAAAGAAAATTGCTCTATCGACTCTATCCCTTCCATGCATAATTTTGTATGTCTCAGTCATGTCCCCCCTCAGGCGCTTTTTTTCTAGACTGAAGAGCCCCGAACGCTGCAGTCTTTCTTCATAAGGGAGGTGCCCTAGCCCCATAATCATTTTTGTTGCTCTCTTCACACCTTTTCCAGCTCCACTATGTCCTTTTTGAGATGCAGCGACCAGAACTGTACACAATATTCCAGATGTGGCCTTACCATCGATTTGTACAATAGCATAATAATGTTGGCCGTTCTATTCTCGACCCCTTTTTTAATGACCCCAAGCATAGAATTGACCTTCTTCACCACCGCAGCACACTGGGTCAACACCTGCATCGATTGTCCACCAGCACACCAAGATCTCTCCCCTGAGCTCAGACAGCTCAGAACCCATAGGTGAAGTTTTTATTTTTTGCCCCAATGTGCATAACTTTACATTTGTCTACATTGAAACGCATCTGCCATTTTGCTGCCCATTCTCAACTTGGAGAGATCCTTCTGGAGCTCTTCACTATCCCTTCTGGTTTTCACCACCTGGAAAAGTTTTGTGTCATCCACAAACTTGGCCACATCACTGCTTATCCCTGTCTCCAGGTCATTTATGAACAAGTTGAAAAGCACCGGCTCCAAGACAGATCCCTGGGGCACTCCGCTTTTCACCTCTCTCCATTGTGAAAATTGCCCATTGAACCCCACTCTCTGTTTCCTGGCCCTCAACCAATTCTGAATCTATAAGAGGACCTGCCCTCTTATTCCCTGACTGTGAAGTTTCTTCAGCAGTCTTTGGTGGGGGACCGCGTCAAATGCCTTCTAAAAATCCAGATTTATGATATCCACTGGTTCTCCCACATCCACATGACTGTTGACCTTTTCAAAGAATTCCAAAAGGTTCGTGAGGCAAGACTTACCCTTACAGAAGCCATGCTGACTTTCCTTCAGTAGTACTTGTTCCATTATGTGTTTTAGGATTTTATCTTTGATGAGGCTTTCCACCATCTTACCTGGAGCAGACGTTAGGCTGACCGGCCTGTAGTTTCCAGATTCCCCCCTTCTCCCTTTCTTAAAGATTGGCTATCCTCCAATCCTCTGGCACCGTGGCCATTTGAAGGGACAAGTTGCGTACTTAGTTAAGAGGTCAGCAACTTTGTTCTTTAGTTCCTTAATAACTCTTGGGTGTATACCATCTGGGCCTGGTGACTTATTTATATTTAATTTATCAATTTGATCTAAAACTCTTATTTATTAACCATTAACTAACTAACTAACTAACTAACTAACTAACTAACTAACTAACTAACTAACTAACTAACTAAGGATTTTAGTTATGAAGGGCTGTTTGGGCAGCAGTATCTGCCCAAGGTCTTCTGCTGTGAAGATGGTCGCAAATGATGCATTTAATTTCTCTGCAATCTCCAAGTCCCCTTATATCTCCTCTTTCCCTCCCTCACCATTCAGCGGGCCAACCGCCTCTTTGGCAGGTTTCCTGCTTCTAACATATTTGAAGAAGCTTTTATTATTCCCCTTTATGTTGCTGGCCACGCATTCCTCAAAGTCTTTCTTGGCCTCCCGTATCACCTTCTTATATGTCTTTTGTCAAAGTTTATGTTCTTTTTTATTCTCCTCACTTGGGCAAGACTTCGATTTATGGAAGGAAGCTTCCTTGTTCTTTACAGCTTCTCTAACTTTGTTCATCAGCCATGCAGGCACCCTCCTGGACCTAGTCGAGCTCTTCTTTCTTTGCGGTATACACTTTCGCTGGGCCTCTACTACTGTTATTTTAAACAGCCTGGAGAGACTGGACTCTTTTTACCTTCCCTTTCAATTTCTTTCTCCTCATTTGAGGGAAATCTGCCCTTCGAAAGTCAAGGGTTCTTGTGTCAGATTTGCTCTGCACTCTTTCCTGGACATTTATGGCAAAACCAATCCCCAATGGCTCAGTAACACTTACATCCTTAACTAGGTTCTGAGTACCACACAATATTAAAATCCAGAGTCACCTGTCCTCTGGTGGACTCCATGACTAGCTGCTCTAAGGCACAGTCATTCAGCATGTCAAGAAATCTGGTCTCTCTTTCTTGACCAGAGCACCAGTTGACTCAGTCGATATGAGGATAATTGAAGTCCCCCATGATTACAATCCTGTCTCTCTTGGTTACCACCCTGATTTGTTTCCTCATTTCAAGGTCCCCCTCAAGTTTTTGATCTGGAGAACAATAGCACCACACACACACACACACACACACACACACACACAATTATTATATCGCCCTTTTGACCTGGTAGTTACACAATGGGTTACACAGTGACTCTATGGTGGAGTCCGGCCCACCTTCAATTTCTACTCTGCTGGATTCTATCCCTTCTCTGACATAGATGGCCAACCCACCACCAACACGCCCTTCCCTGTCCCTCCTATAGAGTTTATAGCCTGGGACTGCCGTATCCCACTGATTCTCTGCATTCCATCAGGTTTCCGTTATGCCTATTATATCAATGTTTTCCCTAGCCACCAAACATTCCAGTTCCCCCATCTTTGCTCGGAGACTTTCGGCATTTGCATAATAACACCTATACAGGGGGTTCCTAAGTAGGGACTCTTATTTGATCCATTCACCTTGCCTCTTTTTCTACTGGACCAACTGTCACTTACACTCCCACTTGCAGTCCTATTTCGTACTCTGACATTACGTTGTGGTACTCCTTCACCCTCCTCCTCCCATAGTGAGGAGGAGTTCCAAACCAGACGCCGCTCGGCTCCTGTCAGCTTTCCCCCAGGGGTCAGTTTAAAAGCTGCTCTGACACCTTTTTAATCTTATGTACCAGCAGCCTGGTTCCATTCTGGTTCAAGTGAAGCCCGTCCCTCTTGTACAGGCCTGTCTTGTCCCAGAATGTTCACCAGTGCCTAACGAATCTAAACCCCTCCTCCCGACACCACCGTCTCATCCACGCATTGAGACCCCTGAGCTCTGCCTGCCTAGCTGGCCCTGCGTGTGGAATGGGTAGCACTTCTGAGGATGCTACCTTAGGAGTCCTGGCTTTCAGCGTCCTGCCTAGCAACCTGAATTTGGCTTCCAGGACCTCCCGGCTGCATTTCCCCATGTTGGTGCCAACATGCACCATGACAGCCACCTCCTCCCCAGCACTCTTTACCAGCTTATCTAGATGAGATGTGATGTCTGCAACCTTTGCACCAGTCCCCACCCCTACCAAGACTTACTGCTGTCCCGAAGTCCAAGTAGAACTTTGGGAACCACTATTTTAAATTTAATGTATAGTACCTCTGTCATTTCAAGGCAAGCAGAGGTTTTCGATGAGTGTATTTTCATGTAGAACTGGATTGTCTGTAGGTATCCTTTGTTTGACTGACTCCAGCGCTACTATGCGTTTGGAAAGATTTTTTCACATTATGCCAAAAGATCAACTGAATAAGACTCCATCACATGTTGGACCCCATACAATCTTGTTCCCCTTCTGGCACAATTATGTATGTGTGAGTGGAAGATCAATGCAATGAAAAACGGAAAATGGATAGTGGTAATAAAGGAGTTCTGAGTTCACAAATACCCTGGGATTTCCATGGGATTTCCAGCATACACTGGAAAAGATCAATGGGCCAATCTATTGGCCAAGTACTACAGTTCTTGCATATATCCTATTCTTAAGAGTTTTGTATAGCCTAAAATGATACTCTGATCTACTGTACAATGGAAAGTTGGGGTAGTGTTACAATGCATCTTAATGGTCTTTTGATTGCTTTGAGCATTTACAAACAAAAACAAGTTTTTTGGACAAAGTTTTCCATGTAGAAATGGAACAAATAAAAGTTTCCTTTGGAAGGGAGAAGAGTTTTCTTGCTATGCCGCTATTTGCCAGCATAAGTTTCCCTTTTGGCTATAGCGATGGAAGCTATTCTTTATTAAAACAGCAAACGTATAAGTTTATGGTCAGTCAATTTCTCCATCTTTTATCTTCATATCCTCAATTAAGGTTGGCAGTGGCATCACTGGCCCATGTGACGCCCAGGGCCAGGGAGCAGACTGCCGCCCCCCCCCTTACACCTCACATATTCTGGTGCCTCATGCAACGTCCTTTTGCCCTCTAAATGTGTGCTAATGCTTTTGGACAGCTTTTGAACACCATTTGACAAAAACTGGAAGTACGGTTAAAAGGCCTCCGGAAGCTTCAGATGGCCTCTGAAGGACCCAGGGACGTTGCCCAGCCTGCCACCCAGGGCATTTGCCATCCCTGGGCTAATGGTCCGCCACTGAAGATGGGCCCTTCTCCTTCAAGAGCGAGGGGCCTACCTTTTGTTGCAGTCCAAACACTTCCCTGTTACCAGCAGTGGATTTGCTGTTAAGATATAACTTTTTTTGTAAATGCAGATCAGCATGGGGCATAGTAAACCTGTATGTTGCATATGTGGCTTTCCAGAAGAAAGAGCCAGAAAGGTATTCTGATGTGCAGAACAGAACAGAATAGGAGTGTGTGTTGATAATTACAATGTTCTTCAAGTGCTCACGGGGAAATAAATCTTTGACCTCAAATGAATTTTTATTTTTATGCACTTGTGAGCTTCTTTTCTTCATTGCATGAGCTCATCGCAAGTGAACAAGTGAGTTCTGTGTCGTGCTGTTCAGTTGTAAAATATCAAGATCTCTGCAGTACTGAACAAACACTTCAAAACGCTGGTATCAAGAATCACAGGACTCCTTAGCTCGATAAATTAACACCTCAATGAGGCACATAAAGCTTATCTTCAAAGAATCAGGCATTTGCTACTTGGCAAGGTGTGTGTTTTTTCTATGGACCAGACTGTCCTAAGCAAAAGATTAAGTGTAAGCATATGGACATTAACAAACTGCTGTATTCTCAGGAAAGAATTCAGAAGGCAATTTTTATCTATATATATAAAAACGGACGTATGTGTGTATGTATGTTATTTATAGGCGTCTCCGTGCCTTAACCCACAGCCACGAAACTTGGCACACACGTACCTTGCAGCCTGGAAGGAATCACTGCGGGGGTCAGACCCCCCTAGCGCCCCCGGGGGTGGGGGTACGCGGGGGTCTTCGTGTGAACATTGTCGGAAACGTCCAAAATCGGCGTCGAATCTGTAGTTTTCGGGGTCGCTGAGATGAGTGGCGACCCTTCTGATGCCGTTGGAGTCCGGGATCAGCCCCCCCCCGACGTGGGGGGCAAAAAGGGGTGCGAGACACAGTGTCCACCATGCCCTGCTGGAACGCCTGGACCGATTGGCACCAAACGCGGCATGTGGAAGCCTAGCACCCTGGCCACAAACACTGTGGGGTTGGGGCCCCCCTAGCACCCCCAGGGGTGGGGGTACATGGGGGTCCCCACTTGAAAACGTTTGAAAATGGCCAATATCGGTGTCCACTCCATAGTTTCCGGGGTCGCCAGGACGAGTGGCGACGCTCCCGATGCTGTGCGAGTTCCGGTTCACCCCCCCCCCTCGGCGTGGGGGGCAGGAAGGGGTGCGAGACACAACAGCCGCCGTGCCCTGCTGGAACGCCTGGACTGAGCGACATGAGACTCGGCACGCATACACCTTGTGGCCTGACGACAAACACTGCGGGGGTTAGACCCCCGTAGCGCCCCCGGGGGTGGGGTACGTGGGGGGGCCCAAGTGAAAATGGTCGAAAATGGCCAAAATCGGGGTCAAATCCATGGTTTCTGGGGTGGCCGGGAAGAGTGGCGATGGTCCCGATGCTGTGCGAGTTCAGGTTCACCCCCCTCGGCATGGGGGCAGGAAGGGGTGTGAGACACAACATCCGCCATGCCCTGCTGGAACGCCTGGACCGAGCGACACGAAACTCAGCACGCATACACCTTGTGGCCTGACGACAAACACTGCGGGGGTTAGACCCCCATAGCGCCCCCGGGGGTGGGGGTACACGGGGGGGCCCAGGTGAAAATGGTCGAAAACGGCCAAAATCGGCGTCGAATCCATAGTTTCCGGGGTTGCCGGAGTGAGCAGCGATGCTCCTGACACCGTCGGAGTCCGGGTTCACCCCCCCCTCGGCATGGGGTGCGCGAAGGGGTGCAAGACACAATATCTGCCATACCCTCCTGGAACGCCTGGAGCGCTGTGCACCAAACTCGCCATGCGCGTGCCTTCCAGCCTGGCAACAGACACTCTGGGGGTCAGGCCTCCCTACCGCCCCCGGGGGTGGGGGTGCGCAGGGGCCCCCAGGTGAAAATGGTCGAAAATGGCCAAAATTGGGAGATGGGTCAGGGATGGCTCAGGGATGGGAGATATAAACACCCGGGCAACGCCGGGTAACAAAAAGCTAGTAGAGTATATACTGCGAGCTGGCCAGTTTCTGTCCTCAGCTTCATTGTTGTTAGTGGGAGTGCACTGAAGCTTTGTCAAAGAAAATAATGGATCCTCCACTATTTTGTTTCAGATATCTATTTCAATCATATCAGCATACATATCTGGGAGTATTGCAAATGCATTGCCTTCGATGTATGCATATAAAGTTGACTTCCAGTGCTGAGGAGGCACAAAAGGGAGCATGAGCAAGTATGATTCACAGCCCAATCCTAAGCAGCGCCAACATAGTAAGGCCGACATAGCAGGGCTGTATCCTAAAGTCCATTAGGAGGCGGCAGCAGCAAAGTGCAGGACAAGGGGAGGTTTTCCCCTTGCACCCGCATAAGCCCCAGTCATCCCTATAGGACTGCTCAGATCTGCACCTACTGATTTGCAGGGGCAGGTCAACATGTGCAGGAGTGGCCCGAATTGGCCTTTAGAATTTGGCACTATGGCCACCCTTCATTGCCGCCCCGTCTCCACCAACTGCGCCATCCAGTTATGCCCCCGGCATGCCTCTGGAATGCCCTTGGTGAAGCCCTGTGCCGACCGAGCACCGCCAACACTCAACCGGCACAAGGCCGGTGCTGATGATGATCACAGCAGCACCCGAGTGTTGGCGCTGCTGCTTGCACCGGTTCAGCGCCATACTGCCAGCGCTGATGTGCTTGAAGGCACATTTGCGACTGTGCTGGACCAGCGCAAGAGTGTAGTGTTGGCGCAATGCCATTATAGGATTGTGTTCTCAGTGGCTTCAGACTGTGGGTCACCTGAGATGTTGATAACTAAGTCCAAAACTTTGGTCAACTAAGAAATTGTAACATATCCTTGAGCAGCCCAAGTTTCCAGACTGTGGGTTGTGACCCACCAGTGTGTCATGAGCTTATTTTTGGTGGGTTGCAAGGCCTCCCAGGCAAGCGTTCCGCAGCCTCCAGACCCAGCAAGAGACCCGGGCCACGAAACAACTGTGACACCACAAGGCATTCTGGGAGTGCTACCTGGCCAATGTGACCAACAAAGCTTTGGAAACTACACTTAGATTCGCTGACAGAGAGCCCAATCCTAAACTGCCCCAGTCCCAGAGGAGCAGTGGCACCAAAATGACTGCCCATAGGCCAGGGTAGCTGTCAAAGTCTAGAAAGCATTTGCTCCCTTACCCTGGGTAAAGCCCCTACAGACCAAATGGGTCTCCTTGGATCTATGCCTGCTATTTAGCAGGCACAGAACCGAGGCAGGCCAGGTCAGCCTCACTGGCCAGAGAGAGGGCATAAGATTCACCAGCAGAGTCTGCCACTGTCTCTGCCCCACTCCTGGGCCCATTCCTCCTTCCAGCCTGCTTTCCCCAAGCCCAGTTTGCCCCTGCCTTCTCCTCATGCCTGTGGCAGCCTAATGGCCACAGGCTCCTCTCCCTTCCCCAGGCCACCCCTCCCACAGGAACACCCTTCCCCACCCAATTCTGCCCCCTCCTGTCTTCCCCTCTGTCCAGAAAAGCATCTGCACTGGCCAAACTCGGCAACTTATCCAGTTACCCCGGCGGCTCCTTGGCGCAACTGGGCCAACGCAGCTGCCTGCATTGGCTCAGCGCACCTTGTCCGGACGCACACGTGCTTTACAGTACATGCATGACAGCACAGGCCCAACACTAGTTGCTTGTATTGGCCCAAGTGGGGTTGGATTGCACTGTGAGTTTTTTTTTATTCCGTCTCTGTGAAAAAGGGCATGAAAGGTCTCATGGGTAAAAGATACAAGCTTTTCACATTTCAGAAAGAAATGTATGAAAGATGGTTGACTCACACCAGTTTCAAAATTGGAAGCAGATTTTATTTGGGTGCCATACATGCATTGTGACAGCTGTCATTAGGTGGTGAACGGGTTCCACCCTACCCAGTTTCATATGTTTTTCTCCAAGATCTGCAGCCTTCCTCAAATCCTTCTTATCTGCATAGTATTAAGAAACAAACAAATAATAGAGAACCAGAAACCATCTGCCTCCAATATCCCACCAGCCTCCATCATTTCCAGGTTGTGCTGATTTTCTCCTTGTTTCAGTATGTGCAAATTTGCCCTGTCCACGTGCATGCTTTGTACACAGGTTCTGTCCGTACAAAAGACTAGAGACAGCAGCCAATTCTGGTCAAGTGGCAAAGCTGTGTCTCTGTTCTGTGTGGTACCTCTATAGTTTTTCTCCATGGAGAAAACTAGTCCTGACGCACATGTGCTTTACGGTACCTGCATGACAGCACAGGGCCAACACTAGTTGCTCACACTGAGAAATGGAGAAAACAGTAGCTATGGCGAAAACAGTAGCCCTGGGGAGGCAGTTTAGAGCAGGGAGAAAGTGTTAAAACCTGTCTCTCCCAGAACCATGCCCCGCAACCAAGCATTTTTCCCCTTTAAAAAATAATAATGGAGACATTCATTCCTAGATTTCATTTTGGATTATAGCTTTAATTTTTTTTAAGGTAAGCATGTCATCTATGCAATATATATGATCCCTCAGGAATTCCTTGGAAACTATTTCAGCTCCAGACATAGATTAGGAGGGCTACATGTTAGAGCAGGCGTCTCCAAATCTCGGCATGAGGGCCAAATGCAGCCCTCCAGAAGATTTTATCCAGCCCTTAGCACGTGGAGAGGAAGCCTGACTGTTCCAGCCCACAGCAACCAGCTGACAGGGAATAAATACAGTGAAATCTTGGTATCCGCAGATTTCTTACTTTTGCGTAGTCAAACAGTGTGGTTCCTCAGCCACTCAAGGCTAAAATTAGTCCCTTGTGCCAGCTCCTGAGTGTAGCAAATGTGCTGTAAAGCACGTTTGTGGCTACTCAGAGGGAAAGCTGGGCCAGCACAGTGCCGGAGCCATGCCAGGAGACAGTAAGTTTGTGCTGGCCTGGGCAAGCTGGCACAGAGGGCAGGAGAAAGTGGTAGGAGGGGGAAAGGAGTCCGTTCTTGGTGTGAAGAGGGCATGGGGAGGGTGGTCCAGGAGGTGGATGGAGCCCTGGTGGGAGGTACGACTGGCCTGGGTGACCTAGGCTGGATCCTAACCCCCATCCCTGACTCAGTACACTGGCCGCTTGGATCTGCGTCCACAAAATCGCAGGTGCAGATCCAAATAGCCTTAAGAGGCTGGCTGGTGTGCAACATGTGATAAGGGAACTGATATCAATGCTCAAGCCCATTCCTTACTTGCGCTGGATACAATGCAGGCCTGTTGGCCAGCCTGTTCTAGCGCAGGTTAGGATTGCACCCTAAAAATGTCTCCCCCTATCCTGTATAGATTCACTGCATCTGGCACTTTTAAGATTGCAAAGAGTTGCTGTTTTTTCATTAACAGACTTTCCTGCACGATTCAGCCGTTGTTTTAAAAACCACTGTTGTCAAAATTTAATCATAAACATTTGTGCACCTGCCAAAAAAATGACCCACTAAAACTTAGTCATCATTTTTCACAGACTTTCAAAGAATGTTTAGCATCCTTTGATATATTGGGGTTATCGGGGGGGGGGATATACTGTATGTCTGTCATTGTACATGTTATTTCTAATATTCCATCCCAAAATTGTTGGATTATTTTGCAGTTTCATCAAATGTGCATGAAATTGGCATTTGAGGCAGGATAGTGCTAGATTGGATATGGCACAGTACATTTTTTGTAGATTACATGTGCATAGTTGTACTGGCATAGCTCTTTATAAAAGTTTGCTCTTCTTTTGACATTGGTAGAGATTGTAGCACCATACATGTGTTTTTCCTCCTCACTGGGATATTGACATATGGGCCCTTAGTTCTCTTCCCTGAATTTACAGCATTTGCCATCTGGTGCTGAGCACAACTCATCCATATTTTGTACATTATTACCAGCAATCGCTTAAAGATGTTTTGAGATATAAATACAAGCAAGCAGTTTACACTATTAACAAACAAGACTTGTCCATGTTGTTGACCTTTTGCAGCCTTGACCTGGGATTTACTTTTGCAGCTTGGAAACAAGCAAATTATCAGTTCCAAGTAGTTCTGCGGTTTTTAAACGTTTTGTTCCATGGCCATGATTGTTTGAAATGTGGCAAGGAACGGGGAAGAGCTTGAACGAATTGTTCAGTTTGGGTCTTTTTGGTTGTCATTTTAAAGCTCAACGTTTCATTGTGCACTATGGACAAAGAAGAATGTCTGCTTTTAGATTAAATTGAAGTGACAAACAGACACATTGTCAACTGAAGTAAAGGGGAAGTTTCCTCTTTATTCAGATAGCAATCTGGTACAAATTACCCAGAATACAAGGTATGTTATTATTATCCCTACATAGTTTCTGTATGGTAGTTAGTGACTGCTGACAATTCTGTGAAATAATGGAAGAATATAAATGAGAGGATAATAGCCACTTTGGCTTTAAAGATGAAACAGGCTGGAAAGTTTGAAAGTGAAGGAATATATCTGGCTAAATTAAAAAATGGAAGCTCTTACAATCAAATGAGCAGTAAAGACATTTCTTTATATTGTCTATCACCAAGATTGCCTAAAACTTACTAACGCACTGCCAGTTCGTACATACTGTTTGGCCTGAAGGCCAGCAGCAAAGCAATAAAGAAATTCATAACAGCTGTATGTTAATTTTTATTCTGACTCTTACGGTGCAAGTTTAGGTATGTATATTTCTTGCCAGGTACCTGGGGAACCTCAATATTAAAACTCCACTTAGCGAGAAACTCTATCTTTATTGTGAAATGACCATCAGGGCCAAAAGTGTAGGATAAAGTGGTGCTTTGGGGGCAGTTAGATGGGGATAAGACTTACTGTTGAAAAACCAATGATTGTGAAAAGCCAACCTTTCTGCAACTATGAGAAGTCCTCTTGGAACTTTTGTGCCACATTCCTTTCGTAATGTGGTGGTAAGATGTTGTGTGGCCAATATTTCATTGCTGTTCATTTCCTTTGATTCACAGCATGCAGGAGACACACATCTAAGCATGTGGACTTGGTCCTAGGTGGCGGTGCTTGCCTGGAGAACAAAGGATCCGACCGGTAATGTAGCCATTAAAGGCACTGATGGCAAGCAGGCACAGATCCAATGGCCAGGAAGTCTATAATTCTGATTTTGCATTTGAACCATGTAATAAGCTCCTCTCCCTAATTGATTCATGGAATTCAGTTTTCCAGATTTGAAAGCAGTCTTCTTTGCTATTAAACGTAAATGGAGTTTCCATGCCTCCAAAATGTAGATGAAGCCTTCCAGCACCTAATCCAGCTAGAACATATTGGGGTCTGGTGAGCAGAGACATCTCCCCAGATTCCTGAATTTGAGAAGTTTTTGCAAAGCATAGGAAAAACTTCACACCTCCAACAATCCCAACCAACCCTATGATTACGCTCAATCTAGGAGCAATCCAATGATCATCCAGACTACCTCACCCTCAACTGGTTGGGAAAACAAAGGCAGAACCCAACAGGGGTCCTTGACTAGCAACAGAGGACTTCCTGATTGAGTGTCCCCTCCTAAGAATCCCATACGATTATACAGACCAAACACCTATAGAAACCCTTGGCTTTAGAACCCATGTTGTTCATTCCATTGGCCATCTCCTTGTCCGTTCTCCTGTTTTGCTCTCCTTTTGGATTGTTAACCTGGGGGTTGGAGAAAGGCCCAGAAGGGGGCAGGACCGGCGGAGGCATCTTCTGCCTGATCCTATCCCCCATGTCAGGCCTAAAAGCCCAACACAGGGCTTCTCGAGTCTGCGCCCGCAATTTAGCAAATTCAAGTAGCCCCACTGAAAATGTCCCTCCCCCCCAAGGAGACCTCCAGCACTGCTTAGATCCCCCACAGGATCTGACAGTAGCCATTTGGAACCACACTCCTGTGCTGGATATGATTGGGCCTTTAGTCTCTCTCTCTCTCTCTCTCTCTCTCTCTCTCTCTCTCTCTCTCTCT
>JAJKFI010000003.1:18698081-18708756 GCA_029204185.1 Lerista edwardsae
TGTGTGTGTGTGTGTGTGTGTGTGTGTGTGTGTGTGTGTGTGTGTGTTTTCAAATCAGCAGCACCATGCCTGGAAAGGCCACAACAGCAACTGGGAGGAGCAGCTTGCATGGCACGTTACGATGCCTGTAGTACTTACTGCATTGTCTCCCCCCAGGTACACTACTGCTTCCACATAAATGCTTGCCTTGCCCCAACCAGGTTTGATGAGATTCTTATAGACCTGTGGGTCATGGACTCAATTTTGGGGATCGCGAAGCACCTAGAGCAGCCATCATTGAAAATATGGGATAATAGAAAAGGAGTGGGTTGTGTGGTTGTTTTTGCTTGTGTCAAGGTTGTAAATATGCTTATTTTCATTTCTGATTCAGCTTGCTATTGGAAAATGACTGAGGGCACAATCCTAACCAACTTTACAGCACTAACTTAGCTGTGCCAATGGGGCATGTTATGCATCCTGCAGTGGAGTAGTAGTCACGGAGGCATCCTCAAGATAAGGGAATGTTTGTTCCTTCACCTCGGAGATGCATTGCCCTTACCCGGTGCTGGAAAGTTAGTTAGGATTGCATACTGAGATATCACCCTACTTATAGTAGGCTCTGGCATCACAATGAAAGCACTTCTGGCCATGACATCACTGGCAGTGATGTCAGATTGATAGATTGACAGATTGTCATTCTAAAAAGTGGGCCCCGGTGCTAAAATGTTTGAGAACGACTGTTATAGGCTAAGCATGATAGGTCATTTTATGTCCTTGTCATGTTTTGTATAAGGCTTCTGTTGTTTTTTGAACTTCCCAGATTACTTCCCAGAACTTCCCAAATTAAATCTGGATAAAACAGAGGTGCTCCTGGTCCGGAAATCCACAACTTGGGTATTGGACTACCGCCCTGCTCTGAATGGGGTTGCACTCCCTCTGAAGGAGCAGGTCCGCAGTTTGGGGGTTCTCCTGGATCCACAGCTGCTCCTGGAATCCGGGGTACTTGAGGGACCTCCTCCTTCCATATAATCCTACCCGTACTCTCAGATCATCAGGGGGCCCTTCTGATGTGCCGCCACCAGGAGAGGTGAGGGGGATGGTGGCCAGGAATAGGGCCTTCTCTGTGGTGGCCTCCCGACTTCGGAATACCCTCCCCTTAGAATTAAGAACTGCTCCCTCTTTGGCAATATTTTGGCGGGGGTTGAAGACTTTTTTATTTAAACAAGGCTTTAATTGTTGACAGGCTGGCTGGCATTTTATATTCTCTTCTTTACATTGGATCCACGGGGCTTGATGTTTTAAATTTTAACTGTTTTAAATATTGTTCTTAACATTGTTTTTAATTGTTAAATGTTGTGATTTATTGTACTTTTAATGTTGTAAGCCACCTTGGGTGCCCATGGGGCAGAAAAGCGGGATAGAAATTAATTTAATAATAATAATGCCCTTTCCTGAGCTGAGTCTGCAATTCTGCGTCCACTTACCTGGATATCAGCGAGTATGCCCGGGGATCACCACTGAGTTCTTATGAAATCATTTTAAAAGGCGTTGTTTTCCCTTTACCTGATGGTATTGAATAAACTTAGGGCGCAATCCAAAGCCTGTTGCTTGCTTTGGCCCAGCACAGTCACAAATGTGCCATAAGGCATTTCTACATCATAGGTGGAGGCACTGGGCTGGCACCAGCGATGCCGAGTGCGGGTAAACTGCTCCTGCACTGGCAAAGGTAGGGTGGAGTGCTGATCTGGCCATTAAAATGAATTTTAACCCCCATTCCCAGCTGAGCGGCCCTATCCAAGCAGCTCCATAGGGGTAAGGGGAAAATTTCCCGGGGGTAAGGGGAAAATGAGTCCAGCCGCTGCGTAACCTGTGTTGGATACAGTGCAGGCCAGCCAGCTTGCCTGCTCCAATACAGGTTAGGATTGGGCTACCCATGTGCTTGCTGCTGATTTTTTTTCTGCCATTCTCTGCTGATTTGGTTTTGTTTCTTCTTGTTTATTCTCAGCATCAGCGATGCTGAAGTGCAGTAGCATAGCTAAGGAGGCTGGGGGGGTTCCATTGCCCCGGGTACCATACCTTGAAGGAGTGTGAAAGCACCTGGACGGAGGTGCTTTTCAGAAGCCTACTGAGGCCCATGGTGTGTGTACAGACCCCATGTGCCAGGTGACCTACCTACACACTGGTGAAGTGTGCTGTCTTTGAACATGGAGAACATGGAGTGTTGTAATGGCTGATTACAACACTCCAACAAATTGGAGTGATTTGACTACAACAAAATGGCTGATTTTATTGATTGAACTGGGGTGAAAAGGGAAACTTTTCACAGGTAGAGCCAAGGGGAAGAATGGTAAAAGTGGCTTGTAGTACAGTTTGAGATAGACCAATAGCTTTACTGGGAAACTGGGAAAACAGTCGTCTTTTTAATTTCTTCCCCTTTTTTAGGGAAGAAATAGATAATTCATTTTTCAGGAATATAGGAACACATACTCCTACTGTCTCTATTTCTTAGGGCCAGCTCCTGATTTCTATACTCAGTCCCTGGTAAATCACCACCCCAATTTTGTCCATATTTTTTGCATTTATTTTTTTCCTGTTTATTAAAATGTTGTTAAACTTTGTTGTTAAATTTTTGAACTGTTGAGGATATATTATAGGGCCATTGTTATTATTTTTTCCTAGTACATCTTTAATCCAAAGAACAAGCACCCTCTGGGCAGTGGTGTTCCTATAGGGGGGCAACACACTAAGTTTTGCAGGAGCCTTAGCTCCTGTGGAACATGGTCCTTCCACCTTGCTCTAGAGCCATTCACAGCTCGGAGAGTAAAGCCTCTTCTCCAGCTCTTCAAGGCACAAATGGCTCTGGAGGAAAAAAGGGATGTACCACGTTACACAGGAGCTTAGGCTCCGGCAAAATTTAGCATTCCCCCCCCTCCATAGGAAGACCACTGTCTTTTGGCTTTTAAACAGATGGTTGCAGAGTAAATGAATACAGAATACTCCATAGAACAGATGGAGTAGAACATTGAACATTTTGGAATGTTGATATTAGGTAGGCCTTGGGGAGAGCTGCTTAGTACGATAATGAAAATAAGATGTCCTTATATTTATCTGTGAAATCTTGGAGGGTCTGGTGCAAAAGAATGGCCTGGGATTAGGTTTTCCTCAGGCTCATTTTTTTATTTCATCTTCAAATTGTTTCTGACATACAATGTTACAATTTCAGATATCAATAAAGGGGTGGAGAAGGAGAGACACAAAAGATTAAGCGAGGAGAAAGTTTCTCAGAAATCCTTGAAGACCTACTTTTAAATATATTCCAGATTACATTGCAAAGAAAAGCAGTGTATTTTAAGACTCTTGTCTTTGTGTGTTTTCTTTAATATGCCATAACATCTACAACAGTGTTTCCCAAACTGTGGCTTGGGACCTACCAGACCTGATTGTTGGTGGGTCGTGAAACGGACAAGCTGATAATTGATAAGAAGATGGTATTGAGCCCTAAGGAAAGTGAAACTGAACCAAACCTGTACATGTACTTGAAAGTAGGCAACTGTGCCTCAGTCCACTTCAAAGGGCAGGCCAAGAGATATGCAACAAAATAGTCTCAATTTGATGAATGCAGGCCTCAAAACATTCTTGAGAAGCTCTCCCCCTCAAAACTGAAAAGGAAAATGTATTGAGCCCTATGGAAAGCACACACATGCTTGATTAGGAAACTGCCTCAGCTCTTATGGAAGGCCAGGTGAAAGAAACTGCAAGGCCACCAGAATGGTCCTGATCCAATGACCATGTTGCTCCACAAATGCTCCACAAGGCACTCCCCGTCATAGTAAAAAGGACAAAAACAGAAGCTTGAGCAGCTGGTAAAATGAAACAATTCTTCTTTTAGTCTCATGAAGCTAGATATGTCCTGACAGAATGTCATTTTAGAAAGTGGGTCCTGGTGCTGAAAAGTCTGAGAACCTCTGTTCTACAGGAATGTTATCAACAGGAGTCAAACTGTTATTGTTGTTGTTAAGCAAAGAGTTTTGCCAATAGGTCCATTTAATTGTTTATAACAATCAGGGGTGTAGATGAAGAAGTGCAGAAGGGTGCAATTGCACTGGGCAACAAGCTTTAGGGGGACAACAAGCTGAGCTTGACACTAGTGGCCAAAATGGTGAAAACCTTGTTATGTATGAAGAATACTATTTAATTATGTTATGTACCATTTGATGCAGAATTTAATGCAAAATCCAAAGAAACACATCAGAGTGTAGTATCTTCATTCTAGAAAAAGTTATTGTCAAAAAACTAATATTACTGTCATGTTACTTCCTGTTGTGACATCACTTCTAGGGCGTCGTTTTGCCCTCTGCACTGGGCTACATTTTCATTAGCTACGCCAATGATAACAATAAATCTTTCACTGCATAGACTCTATGAGTTGGCCGCGTGAATACAATGCTTCTGAGAAGTAATCATTGTTGGGCTGAGATACAAAATAATATGATGCTTTTGCACATTACCTAAAGAGATATACAGACGTACCCCAGTATCCACTGATTCAGCATCCACAGTTTCAGTTTTCCATGGAAATCATGGATACTGGGACACCTATTAAAAAGATAGGGGAACATTAAACAAATCTCTTTATTTACCTTGCTGTAGCAAAACCACTGATGTTCCCCTATCTTTAGAAAGGTGTCCCCAGTATCCATGGTTTCAGGTCACAGTGGGGTCTGGAACAGAATGCCAGTGGATACCCAGGCATGCCTGTACTGACAGTATGGCAAGTTCAGTGGACGCACCTATTTCATTTCCTGTGTACACCGTTTTGTGAACTTTTTATTGAAAAACAAGCAAAATGCTAAGTGTTTCAGGAGCCTGAATTCTTGAGTAAAGGGTGGGCCACTTGCCTTCAGAGCCATTCACGGCTACTAGAGCAAAGTGAGGCATCTCCTCTGCTTTGCTTTCGCAGCCGTGAATGGCTCTGAAGGCAAGGGGGAGGGGCCACTTTACATGGGAGTTCATGGAGGCCTCCTCAAAGGAATGTTTGTTCCCTTGCTTTGAGACTGCGTTGTGGCTACATCAGCGCTGGAAAGTATAGAGCAGTGTTTTTCAAACTGTGGGTCAAGACCCACTTGCTAGGTCATGACTTAATGTCAGGCAGGTTGCTGAAAGCTGGGAGCAGCCATCTTAGAAACTGAAGAACTTAATCTTGCTGTATTCCTTTTGTGAGTGTTAGCAATTTGAATTTTCAAGTGAGGTTTTTAAAAATTTTCTTTTTAGTTCAGTGTTTTTACCTAATATTTTGTCCTAATTCTACTCTTTCTCAGAGATGTTTCATGCATGTTGCAATTGTTCCATGTTGCAATTGCACAATTGCTGCAGTCCAAGAATGCCAGTTTGCATTCCAGGAGTGTCATTTGATTGCGTCACAATGATGTCACTTCCTGCTTGATGATGTCACTTCTGGCCATGACATCACTTCCAAGTTAATTACATCACTTCTGGTGGGTCCCGACATGAGTGCCATTCTAAAAAGTGGGTCCTGGTCTAAAACGTTTGAGAAACACTTTTACAGAGAGTGGCTTTTAAATACTGTATATCACTGCGGGCACAATACTAAGCACGTCTACATAGAAATAAGTCCTATTGTGTTCAATGGGAGTTACACCCAGGACTGTGTGGATAGGATTGCAGCCTACAATAGCATCCTATATGGTTATTTCTTCCATTTTGTCCCTACCATCCTCGTCTACATTCCTTTCTGTTCTGTTTTCCTCAAAATAGATATTTTATGATGGCTGTTGCTGACAGACCAATGCTGGTTTCTTGATTTCCAATACAGTCATCTAGGGATGCTAATTTTTTTAAAAGGAAATCTTGATGACAGCTCTCCCATGTCATGTCGACTTTGGTCTTCTCTGAGTTTTGTGGCATTTTAAGTATCTGTGGTCAGGACTACATCCTAAGCCAGGAAAGATATCCAACAAAGCAATGCTGAATTACTGTTTTCTATCTCATCATGGAATTACAATAGATATGGCTGATAGAATGAAAGACTGCTTAATCACACATGCAACTATAATAATGATGATGATGATGATGATGATGATGTTTAGTGAACGTTCTGTTTCCCCTTTGTTTCCTACCTCAAGAAACTACTGTTTCTCCTTTCCCCCCAAGAAACTACTGAAAAGTATTTTGAGGGGCTACTTATGCTACAATCCCAGTGGCTTTCCTAAGGATGCAAAAACACCTAGAGTTTCAGACCCTAACCCTGAACTCCCGTGTAAAGTGGCCCCTCCCCCTTGCCTTCAGAGCCATTCATGGCTGCGAAAGCAAAGCGGAAGAGATGCCTCACTTTGCTCTAGCAGCCGTGAATGGCTCTGAAGGCAAGTGGCCCACCCTTTACTCAAGAGTTCAGGCTCCTGAAACACTTAGCATTTTGCTTGCCCTTTAGGAACCCCACTGCGCAATCCTATATACCCTTACCTGGAAGTCCACTTACCATTGAACTCCATGGGGTCTACTTCTGAGTGGACATGCATAGGACTGCATGATTAGTCATTTCACAAGTAGCAACATGTTTTTGCTTTGTTATTGTTGCTGTCGTTGGCCTTCCTCTTCCTAAGGAGCTCCCTGTGACAGTGGAAAGAGCTTCTGCTATCGCCAAATGGCAGCTGACAGTGTTTGCGCCATGCTCTATCAGTGGCTATGATTGTCCTCCACTGCAGGATGCAGCCCGCATCAATCTATCAATCAACCAACAGGTACTTATATACCGCTTTTCAACTTGAAGTTCACAAAGCGGTTTACAGACAAATAGTAATAATAATAAAGTTAAATGGCTCCCTGTCCCAAAGGGCTCACAACCTTAAAAAAGGCAGACCACCAGCAAAAGCCACTAGAAAGACTGCACAGGGGTGAACAGGGACAATTATTCTCCCCCTGCTAAATATAAGAGGAACACCACTTGAAAAAGTGCCTCTTGCCCAGTTAGCAGGGGTAAGATGCAGTTGGAATGGCTGTATCAGTGCTGGAAAGCTGGGTAGGATTGGGGCCAGAGAGCACGGTATCCAATGGGAGATGGGGTGGGCGGATCAGGATGTTTTGGAGGCTAAAGGAATTATTTCCCTTTACCCCTCTGTAAGCCTCCCACTCCTCAAACCTGCACCAGCTCTGTAGCTGATACAAGTCCAAGGAGAAGAAAGGAGTGGGGTGGCTCAAAAAAGAGAACATAGGAGCTGATATGCGCTGTGGCCACCACATCCACCTTCTCCTGCTGCCTTCCTGCCCTGTTCCTCCCTCTTCCCTGCCCAGTTTCACCCTTTCCCACCCACCCCACCACTCTGTCATCAGCCACTTAACACTAAGTCACTTTACATCAGCCACTTTACACTTTACCAGCAGAAGACATTTCTGCTACCATAAACCCCGCCCCCCAGTCAGGCCAATCCTGGTTAGAATTAGGCTGTGAGTTGTGAATCAGGACTTCTCCAGTTTGAATCTCACCTCTGCATACAAGCAGCCCAGTCCTATCTTCTTCCCCGTGATAGTACACAGCCATGCAAAAACACATGTGCTGGATGTAATGGTGGCTGCCAAGCAGGAAGCTTAAAGGGGAAAAAGGAAAATATTTTTCCTTACCCCACAGTAAGCCCCTTGACAATCAGTGGGTCTCCTCTGACCTGCGCTAGCTCTTGAGCAAGTTGACCCAGGGGGCATGATGGCTGGGACCAGAGGGGATAGCATCCAGCGCTACTGCTGGGTGCCACTCCCTCCTTCCGCCGACACATGGCTGACCCTCCCCCAATCTTTCCAGCCCCATCCTGTTCTTCTCATCCCACTGACTTACCAGCATCAGTGGGACTCCTCTTCGCCACCTCCACATGCAGGGCCCTCCCTGCCATCTGTGATGGGGGCCCAGAAATGCTCAGCTATGAGTGCTTCCAAATTGGCATTTGTGACACCATAAAACTCTAATTCTGGCAGCAGTAGAACAATAGGATTGGGCCATAGGTGGCCTTAAGCAAGCCACTGTCTCTTAGGGTGCAATCCTAACCTGGAGTTAGGCCGGCCCAGTTAGGCTAGCAAAATTAGGCCAGCACAAGGATCACCATAAAATGCCTCTGGACCACTCTCAGAATCACGGAGAATGGTGCATGTATGTGTGTTGGCCCCTCTGACTCCGAGAGTGGTACAAACACACTTTATGGTGTTCTTTCTGCCAGCCAAACTTTGCTGGCCTAACTGTGCCCACCTAACTCCAGATTAGGATTCTGCCCTTATCCTTAACCCCCCTGGGTTAAGTGCAGGCATTTGCACAGGTTGACTGCATTAGGGCAGTCAGCACCAGCAGAACTCATGCTCTGTTGCCACCTGGGCCCAATAAGATTTTGCTGTTAAAGTATGCAGGACTGAGGCTCTTTTCAAGTGTAAGCAGCATCCATTATAATTGGCTGCACACATTGGCCAACTATCACTGCAATTTAACCTAAGTTTTGGTGTAATATGCTCAGTGCACCATATCCTCACCAGGAGATACAGAAGAGTTGTGTTCATGCCATAATCTCTGGAACACATTCAAAGACAACCTCATAGAGATCACTTCGCAGTAGTCCAACCAGAAGGTTACCATTCTGTGGATGATGGTGGCCAGATCTGTTAACAAAATGCAGACGACACCCCCGTCTGTAACAGCAGCTATATCTTTAGACGAATGGAAAAAGAGGAACCAATTGTCTTCCAAACTAATTTGTAATTTGCCACAGCATACAAAAAAGGATAAAACACAGCCTGGAGATACTAGTTTTTGATACTGGAAAATCCATTTATGAAATGTGTTTAATGAATTTTTCCATCAAAAACTAGGGTTTGTTATTGTTCAATTTTGAGATCATTTGTAAAAGGATACCAAATGTTCCAAAAAGTGTCCCAAAAAATTGACTTGATATAGTTTTCCACGTGTTAATGGCTCTGGCTTAAAGCATTAATGCCATACTCTACAAGTTGTTGGACTGGGACACAATCATATGGATGTCTAACAAAGACCAAGTGAATGTACTCAACAAGAAGCTGACCATACTCAACATTGCATATATTACATGCACTTATTGATGGCTGTTTTCCAGAAGTCCATTAGTATTCTGGAGAAGAATACTGTGTTAATGCAACTGAACTTTATGATGTGATATTGTAGATCTCATCAGGATTGAATGAATTAGAGAAAACAGTGACCCTCAATCTAAACAATATTGGTGCTGTTTTGCTAGAAATGTTACCTGGTTTCACCTGTGCTATGTTTTAACAGCAGAGAATGTGTTTCATGTCAGAATCCCTCGGCCCACCTGCCTTTTAGCGGAAGGGGTCCTCTCATTTTGTAGGGCAGAGAAGCATCATGAACAATCTAATAATCTGTTCACAACTGGGAAAATGGAAGAATTGATTGCGTATTCTTGTAATTAAAACTGACAAATGCTCTACTCTACCCTCAGATCAGCCGTATGGGCAGCTTCAATTTAAACAATGAACCACCATTAGAAAGAATATGACTCTAAATGAAACTGTGGTAAGAATATTAAGATTTGAACGTTTCAGGGCTCAGTCCTAACCTGGAGTTAGGCTGGCACAAGGGATTTGTGCCAACCCAGGAGTATTGCAAATGCACTGTAAAGCACATTTGGACCATTCTTGGAGTCAGGAGGATGGCGCACATCCATGTGCTGGCCTCCCTGACTCCCAGAATGGTGCAAACAGACAATTTTGCAAATGAAAAAACTCCTGTGCTGACCTACTTCCAGGTTAGGATTACACTCTCAATCAAATGCCTTTATCTAGACTGAAGAGCCCCAAATGCTGGGGCTCTTATCCTCATAAGAGAGATGCCCCATCCCAGTAATCATTTTAGTCTCTGTCTTCTGCACCTTTCCTAATTCTATTATGTCCTTTTTGAGATGTGGCGACCAGAACTCTAATTGGGATCATGAAGGAAGAACATTTCTTATTCCCGCATCTATGCAGTTCAACAGTAGAAGAACGCAGATCCGCATTGCAAGGAGATCCCAATGCAAGGACGCATTGACTGAGTATGGCTACTGACTTATTGAGCCTGGAATGTCTTCTAGAAAGTGGAGCTGTGCAAGAAAGGTTTCCCTACTCTGCTCCGAGGTTCTGAGGTAGTCTTGTAGATGAGTTCTGGACCTGGGTGGATGTTTGCTGAACAGGATGAGCTGCTGACTTGCCAGGAACAGAAAAGGGGGATGTAAAGGGCATGTAAAGTAATTCATCAACAATGAGGAAATTGACATATATGGGAGAAGCTCTTGAGAGCTTGGATAGACCAGGCAGTGATAACCTCTGGAATCTGTTATTCAGTTGAGCACAGCTGTGCAGCTAGCTTGACCATGGTACCTGTCACAGTCTCAGGGCCCAGCACAAGTCATTAGTCATTCCCCTCCCTTGGGCCATATTTGTTCTAGCAGCAGAAGCCGCAGATTGAGGGGGAAGTCTGGGTTTACATTGATTAATTGCCTTTTATATTTAAAAAAGCACCAGCACACCTATGCCAAAAAAACCCTGTTGTATTAGCTTGACATTACACACTATACAAGTTTTAGATCTGTGTCATCGGCATCGGCGTCGCCGCCGCCGCCGCCGTAGAAGAAGAAGAAGAAGAAGAAGAAGAAGAAGAAGAAGAAGAAGAAGAAGA
>JAJKFI010000003.1:18708766-18741414 GCA_029204185.1 Lerista edwardsae
GAAGAAGAAGAAGAAGAAGAAGAAGAAGAAGAAGAAGAAGAAGAAGATTTATATGCCACTTTTCAACAAAAAGTTCATGAAGTAGTTTACAAAATCAAATTACAGAGGGTGCAATCCAAAGCCCTATATTTGGCCAACACTAACTGCAAGTGTCACCCCAACTGGTTCAAGAGCCTGGGTTCGGCTGGGTTTCTGGGAGGGAGGGCATTTCTGGGTGGGGGGAGGGCAGGCCAGGAGGCGTGCCAGCCTCGGAAGGGGGATGGAGGAGGGATGCGGCCGTTAGACCACATCCAAGCTCCCGTCCACAGGCCGCAAAGCTTCCTCAGCTCTGCGCCTGCAGGTGCCCATTGGGGTGGCTGGCACCTACCCCGGGGTAAGAGCACAAATGTGCCCTTGCCTCAGGGAGGTTCCAGGCAGCTCCAACTTGCACTGGATATGGCACAGGCCCACTGGCCTTCCCATTTTTAGCGCAAGTTAAGATTGCACCCTAAATTGTTCCCTGTCTCAAACAGTGGCTCACAAAGATACTGTGCTGGGGTGAAAAGAGACAGTTATTTGTATCACAGAGAAACCAGGAATAATTAGGCACTCGTGTTCTTCCACCTCTTAACTGCTGGCTGTTGAAGTAGTTGTTTCATTGCATTCCCTTGTATTTCAGACAAATGTTGCGTGTTGCATTTATTTAATTCTTAAACCCTAACTGCAAAATGGACTAGTCATGACTCATGACTCACCTTTGACAATCCAAAGTAGAGCACATGGACTTTTCTTTACCCTTGGATGAGTCACATCCTCTCGAGGCCTAGCCTGTGCTGATTTCCATCTGTTAGACTGGCAAAGTTCCTGCTTAGATGTTAGATTTAGCTCTAAGGCATGAGGTCTGCATGATGCTCATTTATGCCGTGGAGAGTTGTAAAATCTTCGATAGCGCTGCTACCTGAGTGCCAAATGAGCTTGCCTTTTGCCATAAATGCATTTTTGTCCTTTATAGTACATTTTCTATTCTTCATGCCTTGTAATTTCCTGTGCATGTTCCCTTTGTTAGTCCACTTACATAAGAACATAAAAAGAGCACGGTTGGGTCAAATCAGGAGTCAGTTTCATCCAAATTCTGGAAAGGTGGACTAGAAAGACGCTTCCTGGAATCAGCAGCCCTTCCACACTGCTTGCCCTCCAGCAATTCTTGTTCAGGCGCATCTTGCTTCTGAGAATGGAGGTGTCACATAAATTTGGAAGACCTACTATTACTTTGGGGGCAGGAGCCCCCAGATGTCTCCTGCCACCTATTCCAGAGGACCACTATACAAGACTTTCCGTTTTTGTCAGAAAACTGCAAGTATTGTATAAACATCTTCTGAAGGCTCAGAGGGTTTTTGGAGTTTGATGGAATGTCGCGTGGGGCACCGTGAGCTCCGGGTTAGTGGGGGGGTGTTAGTCGCTGTGGGAGGCACCAGTCACAGGGTGGGCAGTAACTTGCGGTCCTGGCCCCAAGGCACCAAACAGGGCATGTCTGCAACTGGAAGACCTATTAATACGAAATACGTATTATGCTTAGGGAGAAAGTGTGAATTACAGGATTTTGTGACTGTCAAGGAACCAGTGGCGTAGCTATGCCATATGGCCCATGGGGGGCACAAGAATGTTTAATAACTTCCCCAGGCATCAGAAGGCCTTTGAAAGGCACTTCCAGGTTTTTTGGGGGGAAGGTGCTTTTCAAAGGCCTCCAGGAGGCTTTCTGAGACTCAAGAAGGCTGCGTGCTGCCTTCCCAAGCTTCAGAAAGCCTTTTTGCCTTGCATCCACCATTGGGCGTACAGGTTGGTACTCCCTCAGAGTACTCTTTGGTCCCCAAATGGCTCTCCCAAGTGCCTCCCAGCACAGAACAATTTCTCTACTCCCTCCAGGTGGAAATGATTCCCATGTCATACCCATTTGTGACTGTCAAGGAACCGGTGGCATTTCAATCCTGCACTGCCTGTCACACCAACACTACGACATAGCGTCAGTGCGACGTCATTGGCGCCATTGCAGGGGTGCTGAGCAGCACCCATACTTTGGCGCTAAGGTCCCGTTGCTCCCGCGCTGCGCCTTCCTCCCTTGGCCGAAGCCGGCTGGCTTAAGGGAGGCGCCATCTCAGAACAGGGCGGGGGGAGGGCCGTTCTGAGTGGGGTGGGGGTGGGCTGGCAGGTGTGCTGACCTGTCCTGGAGGTGGGCCCAGGATTCAGCCATAAGGCTTAATCCTAGGCCCATTCAGGAGGTCGCGCGGCCCCAATTCGGGCCGCAAGGTCTCCACGGATCTGCACCTGTGGTTGCAGACGCAGATCCGAATAGCGCACTGGTGAGGCTGGAGCCTCCCCTCCGGTAAGGGCATTAACATGCCCTTGCCGCAGGAAGGCTTCAGCCTCCTCGATACTGCGGTGGATTTGGCGCAGGCCGGCCAGCCTCAGCACAGTAAAGGATTGCGTTCTCAGTGTGTGGTTGGAATCCTAAACATTCCTTCCTGGGAGTAAGCCCCATTGAATACAATGGCACACATATGAGTAGAGAGGCATAAGCTTAGGCTGTCAGTCAGAGCAGAAATGCCCCTTACATGAGGCAGGCAGTTCCAAAGTGTGACTAAGAAGAGGTTCCCATGGTCTTCTGTGGACTTTGGATTAGGGAGTCAGCATTGTGCCTTTTCAATTTAAGGTGGCGTGGAAATACTCTTTCAGATCCTCTCTATTGACTTTGGCTGAAAATAGTCATATTATGGCATACACTCAGAAGCCGTAGTCAAAACGTTTGAGACCTTCCATGTTTCTAATCTAGCTGAATACTTACTGATTTACAATTATTATTTATAATGTTGATAGAAACTGCCATGTTATTGAATGTAAAAACGGGTTCCAAATCTGCAAGGAGGTTTTCATTTTATGGCTTAGTTTATAGCTCTCTTTCTCCAAAGGGGTGATGTTGATTGTAAATTCCTCAGTCAGCTGCTTCTTCATAAGAAGATGCAATTCTGCTGGTTGGTATTTGAGTGTTTTTCCCCCTCCTTCCATGTCAATGTGATTGAACACTTGACACAAACATGCCAACATCCCTATGTTGGCACATATGCCAGTTGCACAAATCAAAGACATGCGTGTCTAAAAGCACAATCCTATGCATGTGTATAACTCCCTTCTTCTGTTTGCTGGCTCATCACTGAGCCACATACCTTGGCTAGCACCCAATGGCTCAGTGGTCAGCACCAGGGCATACTGGACAACCTCATATTCCTGGAGGGGCAACCCATTTTCTTCCAGCTGGCCATGCAGGGCACACCAGCCCAAGTAGGCGCCATCCTAGAACTGCTGAACCAACCAAGGCCAGCCTTCAGACCATCCAGAGGATTGCCCCCCATGTAGCCCTGATGTGCCCTGCTCCCCTTCACTGCAGCTGTTTTTGTGCCCCTAGAATAAAGTTGTTTTACATGAAGCCACAGTGTCCAGTTTTTCTTTGGACAGGGTGAGACAGGGGCCCCCACTGCTGCCACAGGTCTGTAGGCCTTGACTCAACCAGCCATTGTCTTGTAATGTGGTTGCCCTGTGGAGCCACATTAAACAGGCCCAAGGGGACAGCGGCCAGCTATGGCAGCAGGTGGCTGATTGGTACATGAAAGCTAGGCCCAACTCTGGGCATTCAGGCACGAGCAACCCTCAGGCTAACAAACATCTAGAATTTGTATGTAACAGTATGATCAACAATATTTTAATTCTACTTACGCACTGCATAAGCAACCCTTCCCACTCGCAGTCAAAGCCATTCTGGTCAGCAATGGCAATGCAGTTTCTGTCCTTGCCCAGAATGGCTCCGGTGGCAAGTGGGAAAGATAGTTTACAAGGTGTGTTGTAGCGCCTCTAATACAAGCATGGCCTGCTATCCACTGATTCGGTATCCACAGTTTCAGTTATCCACAGAGACAATGGATACTGGGGCGCCTATTAAGAAGATAGGGCAACGTTAAACAGATCTCTTTTTTTACCTTGTTGCAGCAAAACCACTGATGTCTCCCTATCTTTAAAAAGGCATCCCCAATATCCACAGTTTCAGGTATCCACCGGGGGAGGGGGGTCTGGAATGGAATGCCAGCAGATACTGGGGCATGTCTGTACTTATTCTGTAGCTACACTACACTCTTTTGTACCTTTATACACAATAGGCGTGATCCTAACCTGAAGTTAGACCAGCACAGTTAGGCCAGCAAAGTTTGGCTGGCACAAGGGCACATTTTGACAACTCTTGGTGTCAGGGAGGATGGTGCACCTCTGCGTGCTGGCCTTTCTGACTCCGAGAGTGGTCCAAACATACTTTATGGTGTGGCCCTTGTGCTGGCCAAACTTTGCTGGCCTAACTTTCCAGCCTAATTCCAGGGTAGGATTGTGCCCAACGTCTTTATACCCAACATCTTTGCACTAATTCTAATGTCTGAGTATCTGTGTCTGTTTTGACCTTGTCTTTCCACATGCATGGTATTTGCTTTTTAGTGCTTAATCTGCCGGGAGAAATAGAACAAGTGGTGAGATGAATTTCTTGAAATGTGTTACCAAAAATTAAAAACGGACAGTTTCAAACACCCCATATAGGTATAATTTAAATGAATAGAAGAAGATGAAATCTAATGGCAACGGAGCCATAATCACAACTCTTTGACTTGTTCATTCATTCGTTGGACCTGCAGGTGGTGTGAAAGCACCTTTTTGTAGTTGTGCAGCTGAAAATGCTGTTTAGCTTTCTTTATGTGCTTTGGAAGCCATCATCTGGAAGTTTCTCTTCAGCATCCTGGAACCAAGCAGAAATCATACTTAAAATGAACTCTGTTTAAGGTGTTAATGATTTGATCTGGAATAACTGACGAGATCTCCGTCTACTTTTGAGCTGGTTGCGCACAGCTCATATGCAAGGCTAATGGCTGTGTATCTTTGATTCTGTGCTTATAACACATTTGGCTTGTGACACTTTTTAAAGTCAATAAGCACAGCCGGTCGATAAGATAAAAATATAACTGCTAATATCTTGAACAGGGACCTCCTGTGTACACAGTGCTTACGAATCCAAGTCAATTTACATCAAATCACATCCTTTATCTTGTAGTTTTCTTTAGCAATTCCATCCCATACTTGTAACACATGTCCACAGTCATGCAGCATGAACCAAGAGGATTACTGTGGCTTTCCCTGTATTTACATTAAAAAGCCATAGGCTCTCTGCTGTTTGTGCAGCCAATCAATTAATGTCACAAATGTCAATTTACATCTGAGATTAGAATATCACAGCGGCCTGGATTCACTTATGTGGCTGTGTTGGTACATGATTCACTTCTTATAGAGACACAGATTTATTTTCAATATATTCCACCTTCTGCAAGAATTCATATAAAACTCTAAACATATGATATAGTTCTCTGCAACACTATTTTATATTGATTTTTATTCACATTACACCAGTGTTCAATTGTTTTTACTAAAGAATTTATATAATAATAAATAAATAAATAAGTGAAAGAATAATAATAAACTGATCACAATACACCAGACATCACCGTGACTGAAAATAAAAAAAGTGTGGATGATTGACATTGCAATTCCAGGAGGTGCCAAAGTTGAGGACAAAGAACAAGAGAAGATGACCAAATATAGAGATCTGGCAATTGAAACCACCAGGCTGGGGCCGAAGCATATCACAGTGGTCCCCATCATCATCAGGGCACTCGGAACTATACTGAGAAATTTCTCAAACTATATGGAAAAAGTGCAGCTCCCCGCTATAATGCCCCTGGAACTGCAAAAGACGGCACTGTTTGGAACATCTTACATTCTGCATAGATATTTAGTTGGTAGGTATTTGGCGGAGACCCGTATCAGACCAACAATACCAGTCAATGATATATTTCTTTTTGCTCTACTGGCTATATTTCAAATAAATAAATAAATAAGCCACTTTTCAACAAAAAGTAGTTCACAAAGCAGTTTACATAGCAAAATAAATCAATAAATAGCTCCCTGTCCCCAAAGAGCTTACAGTCTAAAAAGAGGTTGAGAAAAGACGCCAGCAACAGCCACTGGAAAAGATGCCATGCTGGGGTGAAGAGGGGCAGATGCTCTCTCTCTCTCTCCCTGCTAAATATAAGAGGACACCATTTTGGTTGGGGTGTGAAATGGGGAACAGGAACAAATGTCTCTTGTCCACAGCCTGAAGAAGCATCAAGCTGAGCTATCCAGTTCTCTGCATGAGCAGCCCAGGCTGTTTAGGGCTTTAAAAAAACATAGTCTGGCTCAGAAATAAACTGGAAACCATTACAGATGTACCAGAACTGGTGTGACAACTGTTTACCAACTCACACTTGTTAAAAAGCCAGTGGCAGCATTCTGGGCCCAGTTTAAGTTTCTGTCTTACTTTGGAACACACGTTGTTGTAGAGCACATTACAGTAGTCAAATCTTGCATCACCATACTTGCACATACAGGAGGGCCAAATGGTGACATGAAACTCATGTGCATAAGGGAACCCACTGGATCAGTATCTCTTTTGAGAGTTACAAATGTTCTAAATTACGCAATGCTTTGCTTTTGTGCAGGTTGGGCATATGAAAAAAAATGTTTCTCAGACTTCATTTTTGTCTGTGATTTCGGTATGGGAAATTAACGTTATGGCTATCTTTGAACATTGACTATGTGTCAAGAGTAAAAAACGGACAAATAGCCAAAGGAAGAGGAACAGTTAACTGTGTGGCTTTGCCTCTTGGCATGAACTAGCAGTCAAAAGTGCATATTTATCACAGTGTATAAAAAGCATGTATTTCAGTTTGAAAGATGGTAGAGGGGAAGGTTTCTGCCAAGAAAACATTGATATATGTAGCAGTCCAATGGCACAGATCCCAAGGTCAAGCCACCAGATGTGGGTTGTATGATGAAATGAAAAACACTGAGGAAAGATGTCCAGAATAACTGCTGCATGCTCAATGCAGAGGCAGGAAAAAAAATGAGCAAATCTTTTTTATGGAACTAAGGAGAGAAGATAATTTTAGGAATATAAATTTTGTAGAGGGATACTTGCTTTCAGGTGGTCTGAAGGGAATACCCTTGAGACAAATCTGTCTGTGTCCTTGAAGAATGCCATACGCCGCCTTATGTTTGCAAAACGAGCGAGATGATTTCTCTGCATATCACATCATTTCAGCTGAACATATTTTATATTAAAACTGATATTAAAAGTAAGGGATAAGCCACAACAGGGGAAAACTGTTGCCAGCTAAGCCATTCTCTTTAATCCTAATGTTTGGATGGGTCCAAAAATTAAATAGTTGTTTCCTCTGTTTTTAAACAATAAAATTACTCTTTTGTGAGAAAATGAGTAAAAGTAGTCAAAGCTACATTAATCTGCCTGCATCTCGTGTTCTAGGGGTCTTTTTTTTAAAAATGGCTTTTTTCCCGAAACTATCTCCCCTAACAGCATATTGTTTATCTGGGGGTCTTAACCTATCCAACTTTCAGTGCTGAAGCAGCCACAGTGCAGCCCCAAAATAAGGGAACAAATGTTCCCTTACCTTGAGGAGGCCTCTGTGACTGCCCTTCCCCTGCAGGATGCCGTGCATGGCTGCATCACTGCTGGAAAGTCGGGTAGGATTGGGCCCTGGAAAATGTACAGCACAATCTTATGCGTGTTTAGATCCAGCTGTCCCCTGCTGGCTTATTTCCAGGGAAGCAGCCATCAGACTGCAACCATAACATCCTGCAGCCATGTCTTCCCTTTGAACCTGTCTGAAACTTTTGGAAACAACACATGCCACAGGCCACTCACTTTCCATGCTAGAAATTGGTCCTTGTCTTGTAGATGTGCCCCTTCAAGCAATCCTTACTCTGAGCCTTGACTCCCCAAAGCAGGTGACCAGATACAATGACGGACAGAGTGCCTATACTTTTTACCATTGTAAAGAAGAGGGAATTTTGAAAGGTGCATCTCTAAAAATCCTTCCATGTTGAGCTGCATAGGCTGTATGTCCTTCATTGTATCTTGGTCACCCTGCCCCAAAGTCAAGGCATTTCTGCAGCTTGGGAGTTGAAAGAAATAAAGCTGCCCCTAATATATTTCTGTCCTAGCATCCACAAGAACAAGTTGTCTAGAGGGAAATTAAAGGACCCAGCATATTCCAACATGCAGATCTGGGTTTGCAGACTTCTCTGAACTTGCTAGAGTTGCTGAGGCCTAATCAAATGAAAGGGGTAAGCCTTCTGTTTGGTCCTGATCTGCACAGTGGAGTGGAGAGGCCAATTTGGCTATTTAACACTAAAGAAGAAAACACTTTATGTACTTCACAGGGTTCTGACCATTAAGAACATTATGGTGATTAAGAGCACAATCTTAAACTGGAGTTAGGCCGCATAAACCAAGCCAGCAAAGTTTGGCTAGCACAAGGGCCACCATAAAGCGTTTTTGGACTACTCTCGGAGTCAGGGAGAATGATTCATGTCTCTGTGCTGGCCTCTTTGACTCTGAGAGTGGTACAAACATACTTTACGGTGCCCCTTGTGCTGGCCAAACTTTGCTGGCTGAGCTTATGCCGGCCTAACTCAGTTTAGGATTGTGCCCTAAGTATCCATGTAGAACATTTGCAGTGTAAAGGAATAATGATAAAGAACTGTAGACCTCTGTGCAGAGTGAAAGTGTGTCATTCATTATTATCCTGATAATTATTTTGTACAGAATGTAGCTGTACTGCAACACCAGTTCATATATTGCCATTGAGCCAAAAGAGTAAAACCACTTCTCAAGACCACTAACAATTGTAAGAGGCGCAATCCTGGAGTTATGCTGGCACAGCACAAGTTATGTTTGGCCTGCACAAGGGACATGGTAAAGACCGTTTGGACCACTCTCAGAGTCAGAGAGCCCATTGCACAGATGTGCCTTCCTCCCTGACTCCAAGAGTGGTCCAAACGGGCTTTACAATGGCCCTTATGCCGGTCAAACTTTGCTGGCCTAACTGTGCCGGCATAACTCCAGGTTAGGATTGCATTCTAAAGGATGTTGTCGAGTCCTGTCTGCTCATCTTAATGCAAAGAAAAAAAATTGTATTGTGAGACAAGGCTTTTTGTCTTGTTTTTTAAAATAGATCTTGATTTTACCATAAACTCACCATTATCCATCATTGCACAGAAATTGCTAGTCATACAAAAATGCTTCTTGAGCTATTAGGCCTCTGATGAGTCGTTTGTTTGTGCTCAAGACTGTTCACATCAATCTTCCTTTCAGACAGTTGCAAGCGACCCAGCGAGATAATGTGACGCTCTGCTGTTTTCCACCAGGCACCAAGCGCATTGCCTCTTTCCAGCCAGTGCTGGAACTACTGTGCTGTACATATTGAATGTGCCTTTCTGGGGATGTGTTCTATTGTTTTTGGAAATGTTAGAAAGGGTCGTTTGTTTTTTATAGATCCATGAATAAGAAACTAATACAGTTTCCATTTACTGTGACTTGAATTGTTTGTTCCAAATTTGCACACAGGGGTACTGTTTCCACACTGTAAAAGCTACAAAAATATTTTGTTGCATATAAAATTGTGGAAGTCCATCTAATTATACTGATTGGAGGCCTTGCCTTGGAGGGTTGCTGAATCACCAGGAAAAAAGTGACCAGGTTTTAAACAACAACTTGATTTGCTGGAGGCAGCAGGTGAAACTATCATGCTTGCAGATGACTGCCCATCAAAGTGCTATTAGAAGGCACTATTCGAGGCCTGGTTTAAACACAGGCAGATTTGCTGCTTGGAAGTTACACTAGATCAGTGTTTCTCTAACTGTGGGTTGGGACCCACTAGATGGTGGGTCGCATGGCACCTATTGCATCCATCATTGAAACTATGGGAAGATGGGGGCACTGGAAAGATGGGAGGCTATGTGATTATTTTGCTTGCGTCAAAGTTGTAAATAGGCTCATTTTCTTTTCTGATTCACGTTGCTATTGGCTGAGAAATAACCCAATTTCTTGCTGCATTCTCAGGAAAGCAGAAGGTTCTGCTTCACAGTGATGGCATTTCTGCCCATTACATCACTTCCAGTGGTCTTATCATTAAAATTTATCATTCTAAAAAGTGAGTTCTGGTGCTAAAATGTTTGAGAACCACTGGAAGATATTGGCAAGAATATGGCATAGCCTAAATGTGAGTCAACTTCTGTATTTAATAAACAGAGACCTTTGGTTGCATCCATTCAGATCCATGTTCTGAGGATGTAAGAAAGACAAATTATGACTAGTGGCATTGTTTTATGAGCCAATATTTACTATGCAAGAAGATTAGGAGAGAGGAAAAAATTCGCTTCACCTATAGTAAAAATATTCCTTGGGCTGACTGTATATCTCAGCATCATCCTAGAGATATTTAGAACACAATCCTATGGGTAAAAAAGGTAAAAGTTTCCCTACGACTGAATGGTCTAGTCGTGACTGACTATAGGGGACGGTGCCCTTTCATGGATCACTGCCTTGTCGTGGCGAAGGGGCTTGAGTAGCTCAATGAAGCTGTGAGCTATGCCATGTAGGGTTACCCAAGATGGACAGGTCATAGTAGAGAGTTCTGACTAAACGTGATCCGCTGGAGAAGGAAATGGCAACCCACTCCAGTACTCTTGCCAAGAAAACCCCATGGATTACAAAACTAAAAGGCTAAATGATAGGACACTGGAAGATGAGCCCCTCAGGTCAGGTGTCCATTATGCTACTGGGGAAGAGCAGAACACTAGTACTAGTAGCTCCAGAAAGAGTGAAGTAGCTGGGCCAAAACCGGAAGGAAGCTCAGCTGTGGATGTGTCTGGAAGTGAAAGGAAAGTACGACACTGCAAAAAAACAATACGGCATAGGAACCTGGAATGTCAGATCTATGAATCAAGGTAAGCTAGATGTGGTCAAACGTGAGATGTCAAGGCTGAACATCAACATCATGGGAGTTAGAGAACTAAAACGGACAGGAATGGGAGAATTTAATTCAGATGACCATTATATCTGCTACTGTGGGCAGGAATCCATTAGACGAAATGGAGTAGCCTTCATAGTGAACAAGAGAGTGAGAACAGCAGTACTGGGGTATAACCTCAAAAATGATAGAATGATTTCAATTTGGATCCAAGGCAAACCTTTCAATAATTACAGTAATCCAAGTCTACGCCCCAACCACTGGTGCTGAAGAGGAAGAAGTTGACCGCTTCTATGAAGACCTAGAACAGCTTCTAGAATTAACACCCAAAAAAGATGTCCTTCTCATCATAGGGGATTGGAATGCTAAAGTAGGCAGTCAAGAAGTAATAGGAGTAACAGGCAAGTTTGGTCTTGGAGTACAAAATGAAGCAGGGCAAAGACTGATAGAGTTTTGTCAGGAGCACACATTAGTCATAATAAACACCCTTTTCCAGCAACACAAACGGCGACTGTACACATGGACTTCACCAGATGATCTACATCGAAATCAGATTGATTACATTCTTTGCAACCAAAGATGGAGAAGTTCTATACAGGCAGTAAAAACAAGACCTGGAGCTGTCTGAGGCTCAGATCATGAGCTTCTTATTGCAAAATTCAGGCTTAAACTGAAAAAAGTAGGGAAAACCACTAGGCCCTCCACGTATGACCTAAATCAGATTCCATATGAATATACAGTGGAGGTGACAAATAGATTTAGGGGCTTAGATTTGGTAGACAAAGTGCCTGAAGAACTTTGGATGGAGGTCTGTAACATTGTACAGGAGGCAGGAACTAAAACCATCCCAAAGAGAAAGAAATGCAAGAAGGCAAAGTGGCTGTCTGAAGAGGCTTTACAAATAGCTGAGGAAAGAAAGGAAGCCAAAAGCAAGGGAGAAAGGGAAAGATATACCCAACTGAATGCAGATTTCCAGAGAACAGCAAGGAGAGATAGGAAGGCCTTCCTAAATGAGCAGTGCAAAGAAATAGAGGAAAACAATAGAATGGGAAAGACTAGGGATCTTTTCAAGAAAATTGGAGATATCAAAGGACAATTCCGTGCAAAGGTAGGCACAATAAAGGACAAGAACGGGAAGGACCTAACAGAAGCAGATGAGATTAAGAAGAAGTGGCAAGAATACACAGAGGAACTATATAAGGCCGATCTAAATGTTCCTGATAACCACAATGGTGCAGTCACTGAACTCGAACCTGACATCCTGGAGTGTGAAGTCAAGTGGGCTTTAGAAAGCATCACTAACAACAAAGCTCGTGGAGCTGACAGCATTCCAACGGAATTACTCAAAATCTTAAAAGATGATGCTGTCAAAGTGCTGCACTCCATATGCCAGCAAATTTGGAAAACCCAGCAGTGGCCACAAGACTGGAAAAGATCAGTTTACATTCCAATCCCAAAGAATGGCAATGCCAAAGATTGCTTGAACTACCGCACCATTGCACTCATTTCACATGCTAGTACGGTGATGCTGAAAATCCTACAAGCTAGGCTTCAGCAGTATGTGAATCGAGAACTACCAGATGTACAAGCTGGTTTCCAAAGAGGCAGAGAAATTAGAGATCAAATTGCCAACACTTTCTGGATCATGGAGAAAGCAAGAGAGTTCCAGAAAAACATCTACCTCTGCTTCATTGACTATGCTAAAGCCTTTGATTGTGTGGATCACAACAAACTGTGGCAAGTTCTTGAAGAGATGGGAGTACCAGACCACCTGATCTGCCTTCTGAGAAACCTGTATGCGGATCAGGAGGCAACAGTTAGAACTGGACATGGAACAACTGACTGGTTTCAAATTGGGAAAGGAGTATGACAAGGCTGTATACGGTCACCCTGCTTTTTTAACTTATATGCTGAGTACATCATGAGGAAGGCAGGGCTGGATGAGTCACAAGCTGGAATCAAGATTGCTGGAAGAAATATCAACAACCTCAGATATGCAGACGATACCACTCTAATGGCAGAAAGTGAAGAAGACCTAAAGAACCTTCTGATGAGGGTGAAAGAGGAAAGTGCCAAAATTGGCTTGAAGCTCAACATTAAAAAAAACTAAGATCATGGCCACCACTCCCATCACTTCCTGGCAAATAGAAGGGGAAGAAATGGAAGCAGTGACAGACTTTATTTTCCTGGGCTCCAAGATCAGCGCAGATGGTGACTGCAGCCATGAAATTAAAAGACATTTACTTCTTGGGAGAAAAGCTATGGCAAACCTAGACAACTTAATAAAAAGCCAAGACATCACCCTGCCAACAAAGGTTCTCCTAGTCAAAGCTATGGTTTTCCCAGTAGCAATGTATGGCTGTGAGAGCTGGACCATAAGAAAGGCAGAGCGTCGAAGAATAGATGCTTTCGAATTATGGTGTTGGAGAAGACTCTTGAGAGTCCCCTGGACTGCAAGGAGATCCAATCGGTCAATCCTCCAGGAAGTCAAGCTTGATTGCTCCCTGGAAGGACAAATCCTGAAGCTGAAGTTCAAGTACTTTGGCCACCTCATGAGAAGAGAGGACTCTTTAGAAAAGACCCTCATGCTGGGAAAGATTGAAGGCAAAAGGAGAAGGGGGTAGCAGAGGATGAGATGGTTAGAGAGTGTCACCGAAGCAACGAACATGAAATTGGGTGAACTCAGGAAGCTAGTGGAGGACAGGGTGGCCTGGTATGCTGTGGTCCATGGGGTCTCGAAGAGTCGGACACGATTTAGCGACTGACCAACAACAACATAGGGGACGGTGCTCATCTCTTTCTAAGCCTGTAGGGACGGCGTTTGTCCAAGGACAAGCTTCCGTGGTCATGTGGCCGGCATGACTATATGCCGTAGAGCACGGAACGCCGTTACCTTCCCACCTATTTATCTACTTGCATTTTTACGAATATATAAACACTAAATTTTTTACTCACTAAATTCAATGTTCAATGGGACCTACTTCCATGTAAGTGTGTATAGGATTGTAGCCTTATAAGTGAAATTCTACTGCACTGTTACCCAAGCACAAGCTTGCAGGAGGAGACAGTCATGATTAATCACAAAGAAACCTGACTCAGTAAGTTGGCGATAGCAAATACATGTATTATATGTGCTATTGTTATTTTACATGTCAGTATACAGTATATCGTTCTCCCTTGAGTAGCCAATAATTAAAGTTCACTTTCTTTTGTTTACACATAAGGTACCCAAGAGGCACTGGGCAGCTGAAAACCATTTGAGTAGTAATCAAACTTATGCTAACTTCCCATTATTCAGAATACTCTGAGATTCTGGTTTGTTCCAAGTAAAAAAAAAAAATCAAAAGATTAATAGACTAACCCTAAAATTATTCTTTTGAACCTGTGGAAAGTGCAGCACTTTTGAGGACTGAAGCTGGATCCTGTAATTGAATGAAATTGACAGTTTGGGTCAGATGATGGATACGTTATTTTAACCATGTGTAGGTGATGAAGCATCCAAACCAGGCACCTTGATTTTTTTTAATCACCAGCCCCCACATGTGTATTTTAGAGCTCTTTACAATGGAAGCTTTCATCACTCTCGTACTATTTCCCGTAGTGTTGAGATGCATGTGTTATGGCTGGCACTGTAAGAACTTTACACGGTAAATCTTGAAGTCATTTATTGAAAGGCCTGATTTTGCCTTTCATTAATGCCTTGCTTGGCTCTATGCTGAAGGGCAAACTATGTGAGAGTTTGAAAGTGGTCTCTGGTTTCTGGTCCCTAAACTGTTGTGATCCCGCTGTGTCTGTCTTTCTGTTTATCTGAAGAATTTATATTCTACCTTTCCCATGCTAAAGCAGATGCCCAAGACGACTTACAAGATAGTCTAAACCGCCATTTTTTCAATGGGATTTTTACAAATATGCAGTGTTTTTATGTTCTTATTGTGTGAGAACAAATCTTCAGTCCCAGATGTAGCCTTTACATTGTGGCTCTCTCATCTGGCTGTGTGCCATCGAGCTTCAGCAAGTAATAGCAAGCCTGGACACATCCTCAAGGTCGTATTTTTGTCGGCTGGCCTTCTTGCACACTCCCCTGCAGCTCTCACTTGCGGTGACTAATCAGCTCATCAGCGACTCTATTCTGCCACAATGGGTACAGCAGCTTGCCACAGCCTGACATTCCATCGCCCATCCAAGACCACAGGTTCTCCTGCTTAGCTTCAGGCAGTACCAACAGCTCAACCATCAGTCCACACCTCCTGCCACACATCAGTTCACACCTCGTGTCCAGTGATTTGACCTCTGTGGATCAGCGCTCAGCTTTCAAAACCTCCCAGACACGACATGACAGCTGGTGCTGGGCTAAGGCAAGAAGGCTTCTTGGTCTGGCAATAGGATCCTAGACAACATGTTGGCATAGAAAGCCCTCTTGGATTCTTGTGGACATGAAGGTCCCCTGCCTTGCTTTGCACTTGGATTCCCTAGCTGGTGTTGAAGCTACTTGTGGCCCACTTATCTATTATTTATTTATTGTTCACATTTTTTATCACCCAGAAGCCCAGGTGTGCATGGTTTCTCTCCTCCTTTGGTCCTCACTAGATTGTTGTGAGGTGAGGCACTCACTAGATAGGTGAGGCAGAGAGATAGCCCAAGGTCACTCTGGAAGCTTCATGGCTAAGTGGAGATTTGAATTACTGTGCCATCCCAAATCCTATTATCCAAGGGTCTTTCAGACATACTCATAGCTAGGAACTAGCACGCAATTCAAAATATTACAGGGAACTACTTTCATTGCTGAAGCACAACGCACTGTTTGTGCAACAACAACAGCAACAGCAACGGCCCTGCCAGTTCCCTGACACTTAGCATCATTTTATATGTGATGGTTATTTGGTGGGAAAGTGCAAATAGCCTAGCTGTATGATCAGAATGGAATGAAAGGTTGAATCCTGCCCCTGCCACCCAAAACTACTGAAAGGTTGAGTATACATGTTTCAAATACATTATATGAAGATGTGTGCTTATATGGACACATGGAAAAGTGTTTAGGTGTTACTGCATTTGAAAAGAGCTCTGCCTTGCAGAAGAAGTTTTTGGTTATGCTCATAGGAGCATAACCATGAAGTTTTTGGTTATGTTCATACTGTTTAAACCAGGGGTATCCAATATAAGAGCCACAGACCATATGCTGCCCCATTAGAAATTTATCCAGCTCCCTTCTGTTGGGCCAAATTTCCTTTCTTCAGCCCTATGTCCACAATTAGCTTCCTTTTTATCCTCAAGCAAACAGCTCAAAACACCCTAAGCCCAACCAAGGCACCACAAAACCCCACCCCAAACAAAGGCAGTCAGCTTGCCTGCTAAGCCGCACCAGCCTCCAGCCTCCTCCATTCGGTGGCTTCAAGAGCATGGCAGCCACATAATAATTCCCTACTGCAACCTTAGTTGCAACCACAATAACCTCAAGTATCCTTTACCCAGTCAGTCCTTCCACTCTCAGTCTGACTGTCTACAACCCGTTTCCACCTTCCTGCACCAACACTGCTCTGTCCAGGAGCTACTTTTCTCCCCAGGGCCCTTGTTATCCCCAGTTGGCTGCAGCTGTGAACAAGCTGCAGGCAAAGGCCCTGGGGTTAACCCTATAATTCCTGGCTGAGCAGTGGTCTAAGGGGCCACTGCTGATACCATTCCGTATCTCCGGGGGGGTGGTAATCTTTCACAATTTCCATACACCCTCCCAGTGAGATAATTGGGCTCTCTCATATCTTGAAATTATGAACAATATTTGCATATTTTCTTTTTTTTGTCATTTGCAGCTAAGGAGTTTCTATGTGAGAACGAAGTGTTATTTCTGGCCATCATCTGCTTAATGATGTCACTTTCTGCTTAATGATGTCACTTCAGGCCCTCAGCAGGCCCCATGAATGCTATTTAGCCCACTATATGAAACAAGTTTGACACCCCTGGTTTAAACTGTCCCTCAGCTGCTGTTATATTCTCCAACATACTTGTCAGAGGAGGCTTTTTGCAATTTACTTCTTTGCAACTTGATATTTCCCCCCCTGTAGTACTAGTTCTTGGTGATTGTATAACCAAACACATTGGCAGTTCACGTTTGTGGCTTACTGGTGAGGGGAAGTAAGAAACTGAGAATTCAATATGTAGCACAAAGTTGAGGCTGCCGATAGGAATGAAAGAAGACCAGATCCAAACCAAAAGTATCTAGACCCATGGAGCCCTTTGGAGAAGAGATTAACCTCAGTACTGTTCTTTCCTAGAGCCAACATTTTCCGCCGTGCTCAATGGGGATGTGCAACATGACCTCCATAAACCTGGGGGTTACAAAGAGTTACAAGGGCTCTGCCAAAAGAAAGGGTAACTGGAAGGAACAAAGTAAGAAATATAATTGCTATTACCTTCAAATCACAGAAACAGATTTCAAGTAGTTGCTCCTTTAAAAATGAGTTTCAAGAAAGCAAAATATGGGTCACCAGATGAACATAAGAAGAGCCTTGTAGATCACACCAAAGGTCTGGCATCCTTCCCAGAAAATGGTCACCCATGAGCAGGGTGATCAGATACAAATGGGGAGGTGGGGGGGAACAGAGTGTGTGTACCTTTAACCATAGTATAGAAGCAGGAATGTTGGCAGGTGCAGCTCATAATGGAAGGGTTTCAAAAACTGCATCTGCCCAAATCCCCTCTTCTGTACAATGGTTAAAGATATAGGCTGTCCCCATTTGTATCTGGTAACCCTACCCATGAAAAGCCCATGAAGGGAATTGCAGGCTTTCTGTGGTAGCTTGCCTCTGAACCACGCATTAGAAAAAATTTAATTTAAAATGTTCCTTTATATTATAAGATCCTTTCACAGAGTTAGAGGCCCTTGAAAATGGTGTTATTTACTTTGCTCAGAAGTAAGCCCATTGTGTTCCATTTGACTTAAAGCACAATCCTAACCTGGAGTTAGGCCAGCATAGTTAGGCTGGAACAAGGGCCACTGTAAAATATGTTTGGACAACTCTCGGAGTCAGGGAGGCCAGCACACAGACATGTGCCATCTTCCCTGACTCCAAGAGTGATCCAAACATACTTTACGGTGGCCCTTGTGCCAGCCAAACTTTGCTGGCCTAAATATACTGGCCTAACTCCAGGTTAGGATTTCTCCCTTAGGCTATAATTAGGGTCACCAGATACAAACTGGGACAGAGTGTCTATACCTTTTATCACTGCATGGAAGAGAGAATTTTGGCAGGTACAGCTCAACACTGAAGAGTTTAAAAAGCTGTTTACTCAGTCCAACTGTGTTCTGTGGAACTTACTCTCAGGTAAGGGTGCATAGGATTGCCTCCTGACTATTCTTTTGCCCTTATAAATAGGTCAGTTACAAACGTACTGAATGGCTGAACTGTTTTCCATTATCCCTAAACACAGACTGGAAATAGACTGCAATAAATGCTGCTGAGACGAACCTTCGGTATTCCAAAATAAAGAACGCTTCATAAACTTGGACTTTTGAAAATGATCACAAATGAACCAAAAGAGGGATGTGGTTAGCATTATGTGAACTAAAATGTTGCATCAATTGCTGCTGAAAATTGAACTTGAAGTGTAGTATGTGAGAAGTCCCAGTCTTCACAGAGTACATACTTAAGTGGGCAAGTGGAATATGTGAGATGAGCAAACAGGGATAAAGCTGGCAACAATTACCATGATCTCTGCAGGTCTTTTTCCAGCTGTCATGATCCAAGGATAGCATTGGGACAAATCCATGATTGCCCGGTTAACACTTTGGTCCCGTTCAGCTGTAATGCTAAACCATACTTTAGCACTATGAGAACAAGCATATATGAACCGCATGCTCTTGGGCTGTCCCTTCCCCTTTCTTCCTCTCTGGAATGCAAAAGGAAGAGATGTAAAGCTTCTATTTTTCACTTAAGAGCAAACCACATTTCTGTATTATGTACCAACTCAGGGGAACAGTAGTTTATTCTAACAGTGGTTTGTTGTCCAGCAAGGATATCAAGCCACGATTTGATCCTGGCTTGTTTTAACGAATGGAGCTCAAACGCAACACAGAACATTGTTCTAAAGTGAAAATCTTTTGAAATCTCCTCTTGCATGTGAGAGGTGGAAGGGGCATAGCTATGAGGTTTACTTGTGAAGTGCCATGCCATCACAGTTTAGCACTATATCAGAACTGGGCCATTGTGTTGTACTCTGGAATGTGTGTTTTTGTTTTGTTTTTTGTTTTTTGTAAACAAAAAAACACAAACTGTCCCTGAGTGATTGAAATGGTGAGAGTTATTTATGCTTCAGATATTTATATGTGATAAAGAGACTGAAAGAGCTCTTCTAAATGAACAAACTGGTCAATTGTAGGAAAACTGTTAAAAATGAAAAGATAGAAGTAAATTTCTATAGGAAATTTATGGGGTGCTCCTAATTTCCCAATACGTTACCATACAGTTGGTGTAAGATTATTTTATCCTATAACTGCAGCAGCTGGTGGAAGATTTAGGTTTAGGATGGCAGGCTTCAGCCTAATGTATGACAGATATAATGGAAATCTCCTGTAAAATCGTGCTACAATAGCTATGCCAATTTGAAATTCACAGAGGGAAGAATGTCTTCAACATGAAAGCATTACTGTGGTTTAAATTATAGAATCTGATAAATAAGCCAACTTATGGTTTAGCACATACACACATTTATTTGGGATGATAACATTTTATTGAGATGGTAATAAATGTTGCATTAGACTAAGGAAAATAATTTATCTTGGGATGGAGGTGTAAGCATAAATTGTCTCAAGCATATCAGTAGCATTTTTGCCAAGAGGTTTTATATCAGACGAGGCTGTAAAGATTTTTTTAATTTATTGCTGGTACAATAGACTGTCAAATGATCATAATTTTCAGATAGTAAATATTTCCTTCATACTGAGGTCCTGGACATTTTAAAAAAGTATTTGCTCACAGATACTCTGTCTTTTCATTTGACAATCTCTGTTAAAAATAGGGGCTGTGAAAGCATACGTGTTTCAGCTCAATCAGCAAGAATCTTCAGTTGTTTCTCTATGAATTGTACAGGGTCAATAAAAGTGTAAGCAGAAACTGTGCTTGCTTGCTTTGCAAGTGTGAATGTTGAGCTACGTCAAATATGACCATCGTGCATGTGAAGATTGGTTCCTGAGTGGGCACCACATTATTTATCAATGGCACGTGTATAAATTAAAGTTTTTTTCCCTACAAGACACATGTAAGCATGACCCTAAAAAGATAAGAAGACCCCTCTTGTGCATCTGGCAAGCAAAAACTGCAATTGGTATCTGGGCTTATCATTCATAATAATCAGTGCTGCACATATGTATACTGTGCTTGGGAATCTGTTTCGGAAAGAAACTACATTTCTGGAAGAAGTAGCCTCCCCTTGGTTGAAGGACTGGCTGTTAAAAGGGGTAGTGGCAGTTACTATTGGGCACACTTGCCCTGAGAATCATACCTTGCCTGAGATTGCTGGGTCAGTGAAGTGGGGAGGTGTGTGTGACAGGTGATTTCACACAAATATTTGCTCCTTTAAAAAGTGGTTCTCAAATTTTTTAGACTGGGACCCACTTTCTAGAATGGCATTCATGTCAGGACCACCAGAAGTGATGTCATTAACCTGAAAGTTATGTCGTAGCCAGAAGTGACATCATCCTGTTAACTGGACAAGAGGCACTTTTTAAAGTGATGTTCCTCTTACATTTTCCAGGGGGAGAGTAATTGTCCCTCTTCACCCCAGCACAGTATCTTTTCTAATGGCTGCTGCTGGTGGTCTACATTTTTGTGTTGTTTAGATTGTGAGCCCTTTTTGGACAGGGAGCTGTTTTAACTTTTTTTTTTTTTTTTTTGCCTGTAAACTGCTTTGTGAACTTCTTGTTGAAAAGCAGTATATAAAGATTGGTTGGTTGGTCGGTCGGTCGGTCAGTCAAGCAGGAAATGCCATCATTATGACATAATAAAATGACACTCCTGAAATGCAAACTGACATTCTTGGACTGCAGCAATTGCACAACCATGAAACATCCCTGGCAGAAATCAAGATTCGGACAACATATTATGTAAAAGCACTGAACTGAAAACAAATTTTTAAAAAACTCTCACTTGAAAATTCAAACTTTTAACACTCACAAAAGGAATATAGTAAGATTAGCTAACTGGACAAGAGGCACTTTTTCCAGTGGTGTTCCTCTTATATTTAGCAGGGGGAGAGTAACTGTCCCTCTTCACCCCTGCGCAGTCTTTCTAGTGGCTGTTGCTGGCGGTCTGCCTTTTTTTAGATTGTGAGCCCTTTTGGGACAGGGAGCCATTTAACTTTATTATTACTATTTGCCTGTAAACCGCTTTGTGAACTTCGTGTTGAAAAGCGGTATATAAGTACCTGTTGATTGATTGATTGATTAGTGTCTGCAGCTTCCAAGATGGCTGGTGCCAGTTTTCACCACCCACCTGACATCAGGTCACAGTCCACCAAGTGGTCTCGACCCACAGTTTGAGATACACTGCTTTAAAACATACTGCATGATTGTGTATGTAGTGTTGTGGGTTAAAATAGACGGTTGTAGCCTCTGGCTTTATAGTGAGGCAGTTTGTGCTATGTCTCTTACTTTGCCAGATTTCTGAGCTACTCTCGGATCCTGGTAAGAGAAATCTCAGATTGTATCCGGAGGTGACAAGCAACTGGCTCTCCGCATGGAGTTCACCCAATGTAGACACTGTGGTTAAACAGCTCTACAGCAGTACACAGTGTGGTCATGTGTGCTGAATTGTTTAGCTCCCATCAGTCATGGAAGCCACACAAATTGGCAGCAGATTCATGCTGACTTCTAGCAATCAGGGCCAGTATGGAAACAAGCCCTAGGATATAGACTGTGTGACATTAATTTTGTATGTACCTTTCAAATGAAGTACAAAAACTATGTGACTTCTGCTGTTCTGCCTGGACTCTGTGCATTATGTGTTCTGTCGCTGTATCGTCCAAACAGTTGTTTCTATGAAATGGTATCCCAGTGTCAAGAGGTTTATGTGTGAAAATCTCTCTGCCAAAGGGAAATTCCTTGGAGGATTTTGTATGCTTTACAGAGCTCTAGTGTGGGTTGTAAAGTGACCTGTGCTAAATCAACAATTTTGATTAGATAAGCCAACTTCCATTCAATTCACTTTGTGTTGCTCCAAACTAATTAAAGTAGTTTTAAGAGCCAAATGTTGTCTGTGAATCTGGATTGGAATTTCAGCATTCCTGCCACCCAATTGAACGTCGTCCCGATGCTTGTTTCAGAGAAGCACAGGGCAACACGCAACAGGTAGTTTGGGTCGATGCAGTTGTCTATTATGTGTGGGAGGCCCATACTGAGCAAAATTTCAGAAGCTGGTCAGGAACCTTTCTTAAGTTACATTTTCATGCCTTTTTAGCATTAGTTTACATATTGCAGCTGCAAAGAGGAGGATGTGTTAAATTGTTCCATATGGTGGCTGTCAACAGTTGGGGAGGCATTTCTGTGCGGCAGTTACCCATGCAGAACAGATGGTTTTCTCTGTGCCACCCTAGACCCGTTTGCAGTGGCATGGCTACAGCTGACTGATCTATTTGGGAATCCACTGCCTGTGAATCCTCCATGTGGCAACAGAGGCCACTGCAGAGTGATTTGAAAATAGCATCAGTGTGGCACTCCAATGGTCAGGTTTTAGGTGCATGCAGGTCTTTTAAATGTAAAAAAGGAAACTTCGCCATTGCCTTCAGACAATTTGGACTCTCTGTGACATTGTGTGATTGTGTGAAATGTTAAATTGGGTGCCTCTTGATTGTGATTGTGTGCCACAACACATGTGGCACACTCACAACTGCCTCATGGTCTCAGTATTCTGTATTCATCAGTGTTCAATCCATGATAGCCATTTTAGAGCCTATGACAGTGATTCCTCCATGTGGTGAGTCATGCATGTCCAGGTCATGCACGAGTCATGTCCAGGTCATGCATGAGTCATGCATGTCCACTGGGCAGAGCATTCTAGATCATTACACCATCACATGCTTCTGTTCTATGCCTATGCACTGGCATATTGACAATTGAGAGGTTCTGCAAGGTAAGTGCCAATACATGAATAGCCCATCATGTGGAAAACGTCTTAGTGCTATGGCATTAACAGCATCCACCATGCAGTTGCTACACAGTATGAATGAAAACGGGTAAGACATGAACCCAAAGGAGAGGGGAGCAGTGAATATGAAAAGAGCAGAAGCTGAAGCTGGAAAAGCAATTGAAGTGATAATTTGAAGACGTGCAGGTGAAAGTGTGCCCAAGAAGGAAACAGAGTATTGGAGATGGTCAGTGAGAGACAGCAGAAAGCTTGACGTGTGAAAGAGAGCAGTACAGTATTTGTTTCATGGTAGAGGCCACTCTTGTTAGTATGATCTAGAATTGAAGGAGAAATGAAGTAACCACCATAAATAAAAATGGGAATGGCATGAGGAGGCAAGAGGGGCAGGTAGCAACAGAGACAGACTGAGTCCAAGAAAGGGTGGGTTTGGCAGCAGCAGCAGCCTCCGAATTCAAACCGGCTTCCTGGACCAAATCCTGTGGCTCGGATCCATGTGAACCTGCGTCAGCAGTTTTATTAGCCAAGATCTTGGTAGACCCTTCAGCACTGTGGAGGCTTATCTAAGGGCAATGCCAAATGCTTCATGGGGGTAGTGCAGTTTGAGCGGATGTTTCGAGGAAATCAGTGGCACGGTATCTATGGGAGGAAGTCCCACGCAGCAAGGATAGCCAGTGATGACCAGTGTATTTTAGAGCATTAACAGAACCACAGGAAAAATATGGCAAAAGGCATTATGTTTTAATGTGATTTGGACAAACGTGCTCAAATTCCTTTATATACCAGGTAAGACAATGTCGTGGGTAATAGAAACATTGTGTTCATGAAAATAGTCAAAACCAGTTTTCGTGTCATTCATCCAGCGTTTTCTACCACTAAGGAGAAACTGTAGTCCCCCCACACTCTGCAAGGAAAACAGCATTCTTGGCCACACAAACTATTTAAATGGCCAAATCCCAGCCACACATGGAGCAAGAATGCTGTACTGTGAATACTACTTTCCAGATGGTTCCCAGTATATATATTTTGTCAGAGTTTAGCTTCCTTCTTCCCCATCCTTTGCTCTTTTGAGCTACACACTACACAAGGTAAGTCTGCAACATCTGTGTTTGATAAAAGACGTGTAAATGGCAGCACTACGTCACTCTTATGTATGTGTAAAACTCGAGATATACGACTTGCAGTTATCCAAACAGAGACCTCTGATGTTATTTATTCTCGATTTCCCAACCCTTCAAGAAGAGCATGGCTGCACAAACATATCAGATAGGAAAAATTTGCTGTGTAGTGGAGGACAGGGAGGCCTGGCGTGCTGTGGTCCATGGAGTTGCGAAGTGTCAGATACGACTTAGCGACTGAACAACAAGTGATTTTTCCCAATTGTTCTCTCATAGTCTAATGGCCCGATCCTATCCTGGTCTTGTAGCAGTAGCATAGCTAGAGGGAGGGTCACTGCATAAGGTTTTGCATGGCTCCTCAACAGAGATCCCTCTCCTTCCCCTTCAGAGCCATTCTGGGCAGCTAGAAGAAAACTGTCACCTAGAAACACCAAGAATACGCACATTACTTATCTGCTTTGCACCCGCTTCTCATAAAGCCACCCCGCACATGTCATTAGATGAAACCTAGCATTTAATGTAGCCAACAAGTACAGTAAGGGAACTGCTAAATATTCCACTGCAAAATCCAAATTCAAATTTTTGTACCATCAGCTGTACAATTCCCGTGATCTTTTTTGGGACCAGAATGATAGCTGTGTGGCAGCAATCCAGCTGGACTCCTGAGGTGCTCATTGACCATGTTGTGTGAAAGCATCTCAGCATGAAAACGTCTTCATCTGTTTCTATGCGACACGGCAGCCATACAGTCAAAACGCAATTCCCCATGCATGGACACTGTCCATACTGGCATTCGTCTTGGACCCTCTCGTAACCCAAGCAATGAATTGTAATTTAGAAAAGTGTGGAAGATGATGCTTGGCAGTGGACAAGAGCGCACTGCTGCTATTTTCCACAGTTTTCTGGAAAAACATATAAAATATGCGTTTGACCTAATATAAAATTACCAAGAACACAAACACACTTTGTTGTCATGGGCAACGCTTTTCATTCATAGGGATGAAAAGCACATGGAACAAAAGAGGCCCAAATTAGAAGAGAAAAACGGCAAGAACCCTGTGACAAGCGGTATTCCATTCAATATATCAAACCAATTGCCAAGCAGACAGATCTCTCCCTTTCCGCATCCTTCAATGAAACCAAGTGGTTGTGTGTGTGTGTTTTTAAGAATTCACTTTTTGTTGTTTCCTATCCAGCTGGCAATAAAGGCAACTGTAAGTGGTATGCAAACAGAAAGCTCAAATGTACCAGTTCCAGCCAGGGTCGACCACTGCCAATGTTATGCCTTTCATTTGACTCTGTGATTCGCTGACATTTCCGTGTTTAGAAATATACACAATTTAAGTTAGAGTTTTCTTTTTCAGATGCCCAAATGTTTGGGAAGCTTTGGATGGAGGCCTCTCTGTCTCACATTTATAGGGCGTGATCCTGCCAAAGCAAAGCGATCTGGAGTACCACTTATTTCAATAGACGAGACGGAGATTTCACTCTTCCATGGCAAGAAATTGACTGGAGTCAACTTAGACAGCAATCCTAACCTGGAGATAGGCTGGCACAAGTTATGCCAGCCAAGTTTGGCTGGCACTAGGGCCATGGTAAAGTGCATTTGGACCACTCTTGGAGTCAGGGAGGATGGTGCACTGTGTACTGGCCTCTCTGACTCCAAAAGTGGTCCAAACATACTTTACCATGTCCCTTGTGCTGGCCAAACTTTACTGGCCTAGCATGTGTCAGCCTAACTCCAGGTTAGGATTGCGCTCTTAATGTTGCCTTGATGTGCCCCATGTTTGCCTTTTACTAGTCATGGTAGTATGCCACATGCAGAATTTGTGAATTTGGAAACCCTCCAATTCTGAGGAGGAAGTAATGCACTGAACTCATAGAAGCCCATTTATTTTCACCTTCCCCCCACCTCTACTGGAATGTTTCAGAGTTTGTTTAGCTTATTTTTAAATGTATGTTTATCCTAAGACCTTTATCCTGCCTTTCCACTCTAAACACAAAGCCCTTAAGGTGGCTAAGACCATATATTAATCAATGGCAATAAAGCAGTGCAGAAAAAAAGATCGTGCTAAAATCAAGTAAAAATTGTAATTAAGAATTCAACCACATATTAAAACAAAACATAAATGGACTTGGGAACAAACCCCATGCAAAAATCACACAAAAACCTGGCCAAAGGCTTGCTATAACAAAAAAAATCTTCTGCCAATGGCAGAAGTCCAGTGGTAGCCAACTGGATCTCCCAGAACAAGGAGTCACAAATTGTGGGCATTGCAACCAAGGACTCAATCCTAACCAATTTTTCACCACTGACACAGATGTGCCAATGGGGCATGTGCTGCATCTTGTAGTTGTGGGGCAGTCATGGAGGCCTCCTCAAGGTAAGGGAATGTTTGTTCCCTTACTTCAGAGCTGCATTGCCCTTACTTGGGTGCTAGAAAGCTGGTTAGGATTGCGCCCTAAATCTGCAATCCTATACACACATACCTGGGAGTTAGTCCCATGCAACTCAATGAGACTTATTTAAGTAGACAAGTACTTAAAGTAGTAGAAGGCACTAAAGCACCTTTCATGCTGACTCCAGTGAATGGGCAAGATCATATGGGAGATCACCATTTTTAACCACGGTGCTGCGGGAATTTGGGGGATGGACATGTATTAGTAGGGTCATTGGGACTTGAGCCCCACCCTACCGCCAGAGGTGTGCCTTGTCAATTGTCCAAATGCTGTGCCTTGACAATTATAGCATCTTGCCAGTGTGTGGTGCAATAAAAAGATACAGGGCCCAATTTTACCCAACATTCCAGTACTGGAGCAGCCACAATGAAGCCCTGAGGAAAGGGAGCATGACTGCTCCCTTACTGCAGGATGCAGGGCAAGTCCTATTGGCACAGCTGCACCAGCACTGGAAAACTGGAAAAGATTTGGCTCCCAGGCCTTTATGGGCCCAACCCTATCCAACTTACCACTGCCTTATCATCATCATCATCACCATCATCATCATCATCATCACCATCATCATCATCATCATCATCATCTTTATTTATGGTTGCAGACCCAATATGATCATTTAGAAAACATTTAAAATAAATTGGATAACATAAAATTTATGCTTACAATAGTATAAAATACAATTCAGTGCTGATTCAGCTGAAATGCAGACCTGAGGTAAGGAAACAAATGTAGGCATGGCTGCATCAGCACTGGAAAGCTGGATAAGACTGGGCCTTTGATATCATGCTATCAAGGGTGCAATCCTAACCTGGAGTTAGGCTGGCACAATTAGGCCAGCAAAGTTTGGTCGGCACAAGGGACATGGTAAAATGTGCTTGGACCACCCTTGGAGTCACGGACGCCAGCACACAGACATGCTCCATCCTCCCTGACTCTGAGAGTGGTCCAAAAATACTTTACGGTGTTCCTTCTGCCTGCCAAACTTTGCTGGCCTAACTGTGTCAGGCCTAACTCCAGGTTAGGATTGCACCCTCAGTGTGCCTGATCTGTTCTCCACCATCTGAACTGTTCTCCCCATCACCACCCTGTTCCGCCCTCCCCCCACAGGGGAGGGTGATAGATTGGGCCATCAGTCTAATTGAACTCAGTGGGACTTACATCTGAGATTACCTGCACAGGTTTGTGCTGTTAGCATATTTAGCAGTTAAAAGATTCCCTTCATAGAAGAGACATCCCTCCTTTCAATCATGCAGGACAGCATGCTTTCTTTCACCTCTTCAACATGTGTTCATTATTGAAAAATCACAGAAGAAAACTTTCATTTTCGGAACTTTATTTTATTATACTACCATCATGTACTACTATTATGCGATGGTTATATGCAAATCTATGCAGTATCACCCATTAATTAATCGGATAGTTTATGAAAGACAAGTCTTATGAGAAGTCAGTTTTATTTAGTTGGATGACAGCTGTATTCACACTCCTAGTCATCCAGAAAAGACATTACAGAATGCCACTGTGGGTCTTTTAGTGTAAAAAGAAAAGGCAAAGTAACGTGATTTAAAAGAAATAAATTCAAATAAAGAATGGGAACGTAATAAGATCAGATGGTAACATTAGACCAAGATCCCAGTAGCAGCCAAAGCTCATAGCTTGGTGAGAATAGATGGTATCTATCAAAGTTTCATTCAAATTTCAAGTTCAGGTAAGCCCTCCATTTAAGTAGAGTCAGAAGAATAATGTGATAGAATCTTTTTTTTGTTTTTGTCTCAAGGTGTGTTTCTTGTAATTCTATCTTGCAGTGTTGCTTCTTAGACATTGCTCCTGTCCTTTCAACCAGAAGATCTCACTTGTGCTTTTTTTTAATTGTGCTTTTTGGTGGATGCTGAAATTAGCTCCCTTGAAGGGCAAAGTAACTGGTGGGTCAGATGTTATGAAGAGTACTATAAACAATACCTAGCGGTAAAACAACCACCCAGAGTGTGTTTGTTTCCACCCAGTTGAGGCGTACTACAAATTAAACATTCCTTTGTAAGCATGCCCAGAATGCTAGATTAACTGCAGTGGCCCTGACCTTTGGAGTCGATTAGTGGCTGAGTGCTTTCATTGAAGTCCCTAGAAATTAAGCCTGCATCTCGGTGCCGCATAGTCATTTTGCACCTGGCAGGAAAACAAGGCAGAGCCAAAAAAAAAAAAAAAAAAAGGGCAACATGTCAGTTATCAATGCCTCGTTAGCACCCACAAGAAGGCAGTCGTACTTCAAGTTTATTCATGCTTTTGCATGTTTTGCTATGCATCTGGAAACCAAAGCTCATTTTGTGCATGCCAGGGATTTGGTTGTTTTCTTTGCCGTATACAGTGAAACCGATGCGAGAAGTTAAACTTGTGACTCAAACGAAAGGAAGTTGCTGTTGGCTGCAACTAGTGGAGTGTTTCTTGGGCTCATTAGCTAATCCCTTGTCTCAAAACGCTGGGAAGTCAAGGTTACATCTGAACTAACTTCTCCCCTTTAAGCAGCATTCAAAATCCGGTTGCCAGGTTGCCCTCTGAACCAGACATGTATATATGGGCTAGTTCGGACATCTGATAAACCGTAACTGTCAGCTTAATTTTTTCCCCTTGTCTTTTCTTTTATAAATATATTGCCTTCATGACTGCCAGTACAACCTTGCGCTTGTAGTGTGTGTTAAACAAATGCGACTGGCGCAGCTACTGTGGCTTCAGTGGATGGCCCTGTGATAACAGTGCATCTTATGATGCACACACCTCAAATGTAAAGGTCAGAGAGAGAGGCAGTAGAGAGAGACACAGGGCAAAATTCTAACCTGGTGATAGGCCAGCACAAGCCCAGCAGTGTCACAAGCACCACATAAAGAGCACTTGGACCATCTCAGAGTCAGAGAGGACTGCGCACGTTTGTGTACCGGCTTCCCTGATTCTGACAGTGGTGCAAATATGCTTAATGTGCATTTGCTACACCCCTGGGCCAGCACAAGGGACATGTGCCAGCCTAACTCCAGGTTAGGATTGCACCCTCAGATAATCTGACATGCATAATCTTTACTGCTCTTCTGTTTCTGAAGGTAGGGAACACTATAGTCATGTCATGTCCCCATCGGAGACAATGGAAGAGGGTTGTGCAGCTCCCAAGGTCTTTCTCTCCAGGGTTGGCTACACTTGTTTACAGATGCCAGCTCTGGATGAAGTCCTGTCTCTCAGCTCTCCATTCAGTCCTCTTAGCCTCAGCCTACCCAGTTCCTCTGGATGGGGTGGCCAGTGTTATGGCTCCCCTTCCTGCTCTTCCACCACCTCTTTGCAGGTGAGAATACGCAGCCCTTGTTTCATGTGTCTGTGGGATAACAGTTGAGCAACACATGAGTGGCCCTTCCCAATCCAAGGCTCTAGTGCAGTGGTTCCAAAATTGTGAGCCGTGGCTTCCTGGGAAGCCACAGAAACCAGCCAGGAAAGCCACAGAATCCTTGTGAAAAACAACTGTGCCACCCTAAACAATCTATAGGATTGTAGCCCTAATGGGGAGCCATGGCCAAGCCGTGGTCAAGGGAGCTGCCACTGCTCTAGTGGAAAGATTATGTCACATTAACTCTAGGAAGATGTAGGCTGCTTTGGCTCAGATCTAATTTAAATAAACATAACACAAAAGTGCACGATAAGACTCTGAAGCCAATTTCAGAGTATAACAGTGTCGTTGCACCTTTTCCTGAAAGATTTGCACTACAGTTATCTAAATGCAGTACTAGAACAACATCCGTTCATTGATAGAGTCGTGCCATGGTCACCCACTTATTCTTTGATACATTTAAATAAAATATCAAAACGTTTTCTGCCTTGTTTTAAATGGAGAAAGGTAGCAAAAGGGAACATCAGATTAATAGTACAAGTGACATGTTAAACTTAATCTAAACCCTACGATTGCTAAAACAATAAAAAGCAGCACAGACTATTGACCTCCTCCCAAATTCTCCGTCTGATTTTTTTTATGTCAGAAAGCTCGAGAGAAATGCCAGAAACCAAGAATTCATAATCCTATGCTCAAGTATTGTGAAGTGTAATGGCACTGCTGGAACATGATTAAGACAAAAATAGAAGTTATATAAACAACACACTGTGACCTCTTTTAACTTGATTAAGGTTTACTAGAATAGGATGCCTTAGCAAAGGATCCATCAAGCCAAAAAAGAAAATGAATCAAGTATAACTTTCATGGAAAATATATAGTTCAGAAGATAACTAGAAATAGATGAAAAGCTGGATTGTGCACTCAAGACAGTTGGAGGCAACTAGATTAATACGTAGCTTGAATTTCAGTAAGGGTCTTTCTTACTGAGTGTGTTCAGACATACTGGGAATTTTGTGGACAGACTAATAACCAACAGAAACCAAAAACAGGGGGGACAGCCACTAGAGCCTTGTCATGTACAAGAATTGTTGAAATAAACTCTAGTTGTATCAGAAGTATTTCCTGTGGATTGTATCTACTGTCTAACTGGCAGCTTCAGATCAAACATTTCTCTAGTTCCCTTTTTCTCAATGCATAACACCTTTAGCATCACATTCTGGGACCCTTCCCTAATGCTACCAGTCAGTGAAATCACCGTGCTATCTATGGCGGCGATCCAGAGAACCATATCCAACTCCATGAATGCATGGGATTTTTGGAAGGTGCTAGCTGACATGTACCATCCTCCCCTCATCGTGGCAGGAATCCAATGATAGACATGAGTATTCCTCCTGCGTCTTCTTGACATTTGCCGTAGGAGTGATTTTCCTTTGCTTTGGACGCAATGGGGATCAATGATTTTGAAACTTCCCATCCTCAGGAAATAGTTTCCATATACAGCCAATCCTCATTTTCTAGATTTAAGTTCCTGGAAATCCTTGCAGATAGCAAATCTATATATATAAAGAAGAGCGTATGAGTGTATGTATGTATGTATGTATGTATGTATGTGTGTATGTTCCACATAGGCTCCGCAACGCCTGGACCGACTCACGCCAAACCCGGCACGCGGGTGCCTTGGCCCCCCGAGACGGTCGCTGCGTGGTTTTGGAACGGCTCGCACCCTCATGGGCCCGGGTACAAGCAAATTTGAGGTTCTCTATGGGTGGCTATGGGCTGAGCCACTGCATTCCGAGGCTCTGATGATGTCATGATGAGATGCAAAGTACATGCAAATGACATGAAGAATCTTTGGGCAGCAACTGAACTCTTTACAGTTGAAGACAAACAGTACCAAATAGGTTTCCCACAGGCAAACCAATACAGGGCCAGGGAAATGTGTTCTGTGGACATGTGGGTGGTCCCTGCTTGGCAGTGACAGTTGGCACAAGGTGCTGTGGCTGTTGCTCTCACTCTGAAAGTTTACTTTCACTGTATAACATAACAGGTGCAACCAAAGGCTACAAAGATGAAACAACAGCGTACACAGGAAACACCTGAGGAAAAAAAAGACATGCAGTGCTACGTCACAGAGCTGCTACATCTAGAGCAACAGAAACAGTACAGCAGTGTGACAAAAGACTACACAATAAGAGAGACAGAACTGCTACATCTAGAGCAACACAAACAGTACAGCAGAGTCACAAACGACTACAGGATATGAAACAGAGGGCTACTACATCTAGAGCAACAGAAACAGTACAGCAGCGTGGATGGGACAAATAAACACCCGGTCACTGCCGGGTAATTTTTAACAAAAAAAAATGCCTGGGGGTGGCCAAAAACCACTGGGGGGGGCGGTCAGGGATGGGACATATAAACACCCGGGCGAAGCCGGGTACATAAAAACTAGCTTCCTGCAGGGAATCTTATACAGGGCCATCTGTATGGCTGCTGAGCGGGGGGGGGGTCAGGGATGGGACATATAAACACCCGGGCAAAAATAGGTTTCCCGCAGGCAAACCGATGCAGGGCCATCTGTATGGCTGGTGACGGGGGGGTCAGTGATCGGACATATAAACACCCGGGCACACATGTGAGTGGGGGGGTCAGGGAT
>JAJKFI010000003.1:18741424-18779225 GCA_029204185.1 Lerista edwardsae
GGACATATAAACACCCGGGCACACATGTGAGTGGGGGGGTCAGGGATGGGACATATAAACACCCGGGCACACATGTGAGTGGGGGGGTCAGGGATGGGACATATAAACGGGCCATCTGTATGCCTGGTGAGTGGGGGGGATCAGTGATGGGACATATAAACACCCGGGCGAAGCCGGGTACATAAAAGCTAGTTTACAAATAAAGAATCATTGATCCTATGGGATCAATGGGGTTAGGTGCAAGGGGTACCTTATCTGCTATCAGAAGAATCCAGCAGAGACCCTCAGGAAGCCATTAGAGTGCAGCAGATCTCTGAATGCGCTCCAAAAGATATCCAAAAGATCTCTGAATGCTGCAGAGAACTTCCAGAGGCTCTAGGGATGTTCAGAATGGCACCTGCAACAAGGATGGACCCCTTAAACATGGCTGGTGGGTGCTTCTGCCAGCCATTTTAAAGGGGTCAGCTCTGGTTTCACGTGCTATTCTGAAGGTCCCTGCAGCCTTTGGAAGGTCTCTGCATAGTAGATGATGGAGGCCCAGATAACGGGGTAAGAAGCAATTCTGCCCCTTGCAGATAGGCGATGTCAAAGATAACAAGGGTTAAAGAGGACTGACAGTAGATTGGTCTGCTGAGACATCCTGAGCATTTCCAGCTAAACTCCTGCACATTGCCGATGATTCTGAGCAATTTGTTAGCATCCATACTGAGTTCATGGTGGGTGGTCAGTCAGGCCCATTGGAGTTTACCATGTATAAGCCTTGCCCTTGAACGCACCTAACACTCACCTTCACTTGCACATTGCAAGATAAGAGCAATAGTGGTCAGCAACCTGTCTTGCCTACTTCAAGTGGATAAACTTCTAAAGAATTCCAGAGTTCCAAGGAATCCGGAAAATTCTTGCTTTGGATCAATGCCATATTTATATTCAGATCATTTTTTTTGTTACAAATGTGGCTTTGGGCAACACATAACAACTCATAGTTCATCTTTTGGCTAAGAAATCGGCAAGAACTAAGCACAATTCTATCTTCCGCGCAGTGCTGGCACAATGGGATTGAGCCGGCGCTGCATGCTTAGCGCCGACACAGGGGCGCCAATCAGGTGCCCTGTGTCGGCGCTAAGGCCACAGGGCCAGCGCTACTGGCAATGCCGGCCCTATAACGCCTGCGCAGCGCCTCCCTTGCATCAGCTGAAGCAGGCCAGCACAAGGAAGGCGCACTGACAATGCGCCCCAGGGATTGGAGGGAGGGAGCAAGGTGGGAGCAGGACTTGGGCGGGACATGGGTGGGCCTTGGATTCGGCCATAAGGCCGAATCCTAGGCCCGTTTGAGAGGCCACACAGCATAGCCCAGATTCGGGCTGTGCAGTCTCCTCGGATCAGCTCTTTAGCGGGCGCAGACCTGAGAAGCGCATGGGGAGGCTGGAGCCTCCCCTATGGTAAGGGAGTGCATGCTCCTTTGCCATGGGAGGCTCCTGCCTCCCCCAACCCAGCATTGGATATGGAACTGGCCGGCCAACCTTGCCATTCCCGCGCTGGGTAGGATTGCGCTCTGACTGAACAGTAGTTTTCTATTTTGTTTAGTCCAATGCATTCTAATTTCTCTAAAGGGCTTCTGCATTCACTGAAAAGACAATAGCCTTCACCGACTCTGGAATGAAATGGAAGTTTGATATAACTACAGAAAAAGTGCATACATGGTATATTTTTCAATGCATATAATAAGCAACTTGGAGGAAGGAAAAGGATGCCATGAAATATTCACTGTGTAACTCAGAAATTGAATTTTTAATGTTTTGTATACCATTCAAAGGTGCTGATTCCAATGGTGATCTTAGTTTTTTGTATCTTCATAACATTCTTACATTCCAATCCTGAACACCTCGGTGCCCAGAGGTACAACAGAGCCAAAATGGTAACCGCTGTATCCTGTGGCTGCCAAGGCTACCACTGGGGTCTTCTCAAACATTTGCTCCCTTACCCCGGGTAATGTCACTGTGGGGCCAATAGGTATCTTTTTGTTTGAACAGGTACAGAGCCAAGCTGCCTGGCTTGGGATGGGGGTTGGGATCCAGTGGCAGAGGCTGTTACCATCCCCACCATCCTCTGGGCCCCATCTTCCCTGAGATCTGCCCTCCCTCTGCCCCATTTCACCCACTCCCCACCTCCCGCCTGAGAATACTCACCACCGACCGGTGTTGCAGGAGCGCCGGCCAGTCATCTTTGAAGCACTGGCCCAGCGCCAATGATCCTTGCACTGGACGTGCCACAAACATGCTTTACAGCATGTCCGCGACATCCAGAACCAGCAGTATGTCATACTGCCTGTGATAACGAGCCCAGGAGTGGGCTTTTAGTTATCTTAAATGTTGTGTTTGCATTTCTCCTATTATGCCTAATATGCATTGTAATGCACATCGTCTAATACAACAGCATGGCATAAGTTGTGACTAAGCTCTTGGTGCTATGCCAACAATAGTGGCATTTTTGAAATCTTCATGCCAAAATTGAAATGTTCAGATAAACCTGAAACTGATCAAATTTTGTTCCACAGTGTTATTTGCACAAAATAGAATGTGATGCAAAAAGCAGCTGTTGCAATTAGGTACTGAAAGTTGTCTCTCAGTGTACCCTGAAATTGTAGAGTCCTCTGACAAAATCCAATAGAGATACAACTGCATACTTCATGAAAGACCATGCTCTTTGGATAAACTATGTGGTGGTAACTCAATTTTGGACATCTATTTGCTTTATTTATGATCAAGATTTTTTTTATCCTACTTCTCTTTTCAAAAGGAAACTCAAAGCAGCCAACGACAAATTAAAAAATAACATCCAATAATCATAACATCAATAAAAGCCAACCAAAACATTGTGTAAAAACCATGAAATAATAGGGTTATCCTCATCAGCACAGTGGCAGATAAAACACAGTCCAGTCATTGTCCACCAACACCTAAAAAAGCCAAGTAAGCAAGATTGTAGTATATAAACAAAATCGGTTCAGGTTGGATGGAGATTACGTAATGTTGATGCTTCAAAGGGAAAGGGGTTGAACTATTACCATCGAGAAGGAGATTTAGGGTATTGAAAGCAAGGACGAGCAGATTCAGAAACAGTTTTTACCCAAGTGCAGTATTGAGTTTAAATGCGGGGTCATAAGTTTTTGTGGAATTTAAATTGCTGGGAGCAATGGGGTATTTATATTTGTATAAGTGATTGTTGTATGGTTGATTGTGCATATTTTAGTTTTGGTGTTGTCCAGTTTTACCTTGGGGAAGAGCACCTCATTTCGTTGCACCCAGTTGTGAGTGTAATGACAAATAAATTTCTTATGTCTTATGTCTTACCACCTATATTCACGCACCAAGAATAACTGAAGCCTACCAGAGTGGCTGGCTAGCCCATATTGGCACAGCCGGTGTTAAACCTTCCATTTGTGGACATTGTAATCAAGTGGGTGGTGGCATCTCAGCTCCAGAGCATTCTGGATAAAACACATTATCTGGACCCGTTTCAATCTGGTTTCAGGCCTGGCTTTGCAGCAGAAATGGTTGTGGTTGCCCTGGTAGATTATCTATACCTGGGACTGGTCAACAGCGGCACCCACGCATCGGCGCTAGCGCTCTCAGGCCAATGCTAGTGCTCTCAGGCCAACCCGACCAAAGCCAATTGGCACGAGGGAGGCTCTAGGACAGGATGGGATGGGGATAGGTGGCAGGAGGGAGATTGTGGGCTGGGGGAGGGCAGGCTCCGGATTTGACCATAAGGCCGAATCCTAAGCCCATCCAGGAGGCCGTGTGGCCCTGATTCGGGCCACGCAGTCTCCTCAGATCTTCACCTGCTGTTTAGCAGGCACAGATCCGAGGAACCATAGGGGAGGCTGGAGCTTCCTCTCTGGAAAGGGAGTGAACATTCCCTTGCCGCAGGGAGGCTCCAGCCTCCCCAACTCAGCATTGGATTTGGCGCTGGCCCATTGGCCTCGCCTGTCCAACGCTGGGCTGGATTGCGCCCTGTGTTGGCCTACTTCCTGGTTAGAATTGTGCCCTCAAAGGCATGCACACGTGCACACACACACACACACACACACACAGAGAGAGAGAGAGAGGGAGGGAGGGAGGGAGGGAGACCTCCTCCAAATGATGCAGCCATCCCGGAAGCGTGTGCTGCATCCAACAATGGAGGCAGTCAGAAGCAGCAACATTTCCTGATCACTCCCACCCATCTCTCATGGTTTGAATAGGCTTCCTTAAGAAGGTGAATGTTCCCTTTCATTTTGCTCTAGAATTGCAACTACGTAAGTGGTGAGGGAAGGAGCTTTAGATACACCCTTTACCATTTCCGCTCTGAGCAATGAGACAAACGGTAAGAAAAAAAAGTGGCTTAAAATGCCATGTAACTGGCTAGATTTTTGAATTATGATCGAGACTATGTACCAACTTTGTTCCCAAGATAACAGTAAGATAAAGCGACATATTTATATAACCCTGGGAAAAATGCAGATGCCAACTTCCCACTGGGTGTCTGGCATGGTCCCTAGACAGCAATGTCACTAAGGTTTTCAGACTGTGCAGCTGTAGGAGTTAGAATTTCCCAATATCCAAACTCAAATCATTCTGAAATTTGTCAGACCCTGAAAGTATACAAGCCGAAGTCTATTGTCAAGATGTCGGCCAAGACACATCTGGCAAAACAAACAACATACATTTTTCAGAAATGCCATTCTTTAAAGTAAATTAAAAGATTAATGCCTAATTTATGTTCTGGATTTGACATTAAGAATGTTATGTATCGTGCATTACTGTATACGAGACATACTGATGTTTGCAAGTATTATTTGATATAACAGATGCATGGCATAAGCGGTGGCCTATGTAGTTATCTATGATTAATGGCTACCAGTTCTCCAAATGTTCTTAATAATCATTTAGCTGATACAGAAAAAGGGAGTGCTGTGTGATTAGATCACTGATTTATATAGGACCTTTTTAGATGAGTATGGTTTGGCCCAGTTCTATATTAAGCTGGGATGACTGAGCTCTCCCTTGCTCCCTTTCCCGCATGAAAGTTATATATGGTGACTTGACATGTGCCATTTAGAAAGTCTTCGCGTGCCGCTAGTGGCGCACATGCTGTGGGTTGGCCACCCCTGCCTTTGTGGAAGGATCAGTGGTGTCACTGAAACACTTATAAATCAGCCACGTTGCAGGTGTGGCCAGGCAGACAGGTCATTTTGTATAGTCTGTGTCTTCTTGGTCTGAATCCACCAAGGGTAGTAGCTCCTAGCCACCTGCAGGTACCAGTGTGATGTCAATGGGGACAGTGGCCCCGTTGAGCGGTATCATGATGCCTAATTAGGTGATGTGATGTCCCCTCTTGGTCCTAAGTGACCTGATAAACAAGTGGACTTACTTGCTGCTTTGCGGACCTTGTTTATTTGGGTATTTTAACATTCATTTGAAGCTGGTAGCCTGTGACGGTGGCACCACCCCTTCTGGCTACACTGTAGCCTCATGCTCTCATGAGAGTGCATAAGGCTCCACATTGCCACTGGGAGTTGTGGCAGGCTGGGGCCTCTTGGGTCATTGCACCACTAAGGACCTCCCAGCCACCCTACCGTTTCCCTTGGCAGCAGGAGCAACTCAGCCTTGCTGGACAACCACCAGTCAATTGTGCACCTAAGCCCTTCTGACTATGTCAGAAAGGGGATAGGGATGCTCAATTAGCTATGAAAATTCCAGTAGGATGAGACAATGGCATCATCAAACCCAGGCTTCAGAAGGTCAGGTACAAGGATGATTGTCAGTATCGCAACCTGGCTTCCTCAGGGGAAGCATCAGTATGTGGGCAAGTGCTCACCTACCTCCCTGGGGATCCGAGGGGTGGACCCCTCAAGCTGATATTGGAGTAAGTACAGTTAGGGAACCCTAAATGGGACACCAAAAGAGATACCAGTAATAGCCACCTGAAAAGACACCATGCTGGGATAAAGAGGGACAGTTGCTTTCCCCTTGCTAAATTTAAGAGGACATGGTTTGGAAAGGTACCTCTTTGTCTAGTCAGCAGAGATTTCAAATATTTACATACCACTTTTCAACCAAAAAAAAGTTCTCAAAGTGGTTTACACAAGATAATGGCCCCCTGTCTCAAAAGGGCTCACAATCTAAAAAGATGCACCAAACATCAGCAACAGCCAGTAGAAGAAACATGACACTGGAGTGAACAGGGACAGTTGTGCTCTCACAACTAAATATGTGATAGCCGCCACTATAAAAAGTGCCTTTTTCCCGGTTGGCAGGGAACCTATTAGGTCCGCCCCATTCCTTAAAACAATGTTATGGGTTACAGGTCATAGCATATTTCCTTCAGTTCCATCAGGAAAATTATTCCTTTATCTCAATTCTGGACAAAGCAGAAGGTTCCAAAACATTTTTTTGCAATATTGAGTAAACTGCTCCGAAGACAGTCCTACGGATTCTTGGAACGAATAACTAATATAACCTAGGAATTCCTGGGAAGAATTAGTGACATGTCTCTTTGGCCGCACACCAACCCCAACTGACATCCTTAATATCAAAATAATGCATGTGGGTGGGATAGACCTATCATCACGTATCTTTTTATAGAGCTCCAATATCATGTTACTCTCCACCTCAGCAGCTGTTTTCAATTAAAGAAGATATCCTTTTTTAGGGGGAGAGCCCAAATGCAGCATATATATTTTTTTGAATTTCCATATTAATATGACAAATAAAAATGCAGCTGTAAAGGTATTTATGCACTTAAAGCATGGATTAGGTTGGGTGTCAGTTGTAGCTTCTTATTTTTTTCGATTCGTCATTGTGTTCTTAGGCAAATGTCCCAACTGCTTTGTGAACATGCTGAAGCAGTGTCCGGCTCTTCATAGAATCCAGTTCTTTTCCTGTCGTTCCTCTTTCTCCTATAATCGTTTTTGACAAAACGTTATGGGTGCAGTCAACATGTAATTGACACATGTACAAGTTCTGCATCTGAAACAGATGTGAAAAATCCACTTCTATTTGTACAAAATTGCTAGATAGGCCTACAAAATGTAAATATTGTTATATAAATCTCTGTGTAACTCCTTGGTAAATTCCACAGTATTTTTGGTTGGGAAAAATGCTAGCGCTGTCACAAATTGTGTTTTCAGGCTGGACATCTATAGATCGTGGTCTTTAGAACATAAGAAAAGCTCTGCAAGACCAGACCAAATGTCCATCCAGCTCAGTCATTGTGCCACCACCAATTGCTTCTAGGGGCTGTCATTTTTGGCCAATCGGATGTAGGGGCAGGTGAGCCCTTCTGCCACCAAATGCGGCATGGAGCTCTGCTTGGCGGAGACTTGGGCAATGTGCTTGTGACCCGCCCAACCCCCAGGCATGGCATCTAGGGTGGTCTGCGCCAGTTCCTCTCCCCCCAGCAGTGTCACCATGCATAGTCGTCATAGTTGTAGCCATTGACGGACCTGTCCTTCATAGATTTGTCCAATCTGCTTTTAAAGCCATCCAAGCTAGTGGTCATTGCAGCATCTCATGGCGACAAATTCCAGAGTCTAATTATGCTAATAACTCCATCTTTTTGTCAGCCCTAAATCTGTGCCAATCAGTTCCCTGGATGATCCCTTGTTCTAGTTTTATGAGACAGCGAGGAAAAGTACTCTTTCTCCATAGTATCCATCAGGCAACACATTCCAAGATGCCCTTTTGGGCCTACGCATGTCCGCTGCATCAGTGCAGTGCTATCATGAATATGCCATAATGCACATTCATGCAGTGGTGGAATTCAGCCAGTTCTGCAGAACCAGTTGCAAATTTTAGGTTGGGAGAAGGAAGAAAGGCAGCAGCCACCCTGAAGGCCGCCCGGAAGGACATAGAACCGGTTGTTAATTTATTTGAATCCCACCACTGCATTCACGCCAGCGCAAGCCAGTAAGCTGCCTTTGCATTGGCCAAGTTTGGCCAGCACAGGGGTTTTTTTTCTGGGCAAGAAGAAGGTAGGCAGAATGAAGGATGGACAGAAGGAAGGGCAGAATGGGGTGGAGGGAGGGTGTTCATGTTTGTGGGGCAGGGGGAGGAGCCATGAGCCAGCAGTTATGCCCATTCCAAACCCTGGTCCCCGGGCCATACAACCCCAATCCAGGCCACTATAGGTTCATTGGACTTATGCCTGCTAAATAGACCCTTGCCCCATGGTGAGTTCCAGCACAATCTCAACTAGTGTTGAGATAGGACACTCAATGTAGGACAGGGCTGCCAGCCTGCCTGGTCCTGCACAAGTTAGGATTGCGTTCTCAATCTTGTACCCTCATACGTGACTTGTTTTCCAAGCTAAAAAGCACTCAGCATTGTGGTTTTACTTTGTCAGGAAGGTGGTCCAGCACTCTGATCATTTTGGTTGCCCTCTTCCGCGGCTTCTCAAATATCCTTCTCAAGGTGTGATCGCCAGAACAATACACAGTATTCCAAATGTGGCTACACCACTGAAAAATAGGGGCAATATAGTATTTGCTGCCTTACTCCTGGCATGGAATTTGCCTTTACCACTACCACACACTGAGAGCCCAATCCTATGCACGTCTACTCATAAGTCCCATTATAGTCAATGAGGCTTACTCTCAGGTATGTGTGGATAGGATTGCAACCAAAGTCAATGTTGCTTTCAGTACCAGCACAACCCCAAGGTTTCTTTCCTGGTTTGTCACCAACAGCTCAGATTCTAGCAATGTATGTGTGAAATTGAGATTTTGTTTTCCTCTAGTGTGCCTTACTTTACATTTATTGACATCCATCTGCATTCGCCACTTGGTTGTCCATTCACTCAGTATGGGAAGATCCTTTTGGAGCCCTTCATTCTATCCTGCAGAGTTTGATGTCATCTACAAGTGGGACCACCTTGCTGTTTACCTCTAATGACAGATCATTTATGATCAAGTTAAAAAAAAAAAACACCAATTCCAAGACAGATCCTTGAGGGACCCCAATTTTTACTTCCCTCTATTGTCAGATAGAAGTACACATATCTGGCCCACATATAGGACACACATACCAACAAATAATCCGTCTGGTCTAGAGGCATTTTGTGTTCCATTACCATATAGTACTCGCATGGTATCTTTGGCTTCTGAGACTTGGAACAGAGGCTAGAAAAGTCCAAGAAACGTACGTTGCTGTTGCCATTAGTTGCTGCGACCTTCTCTTTTACATGGCATTTAAATTAGGTTCTGTGGTTAAAATTTAATATCGCAATTACCACTCATAAACGGAACACAGACCTAGCAAGTGTGACAAGAAACATTGCCTTCATTGTTCTGTGATAAGGTCAGTAGTTCAAACAACATGCACACTGCAGACAGCTTTTAAAGTGAAATTTAAGAAGTGCTGATATGCGCGTGCACAGTAAAGTCTTCTCTTATGTACCAAGCTATCTAATGCCCAGAATGTGATTGGCTTGTAGTGAATGGGTTGTGATTTATATCACCGTTTCATTAAAAACATGTCAAACAGGCAGAAGAATCAGTTACTATTATTACATTCCATTTTAGCACAGAAAATTATAAGGGGAGAAAAACTGGAACAGAAGACATTACAAACAAAGGATTGTGCAGGAATAGAAGAATTTTCTGTTGTTGACTCTGCTGATTGAAAACAAAAAAATGTTCATATGATGCATGAGGTTGTAGTTTTAGTGATTATTGTTTCTTTTAGATGGTATTTACTGTAGTTAATACTGTTGTTGGTATTATATTGATGTAACCTTCCATCTATACCTATTGTTTAATCCTTTACCTATTCTATGTATAACTATCTATCCTTTACCTGTATCCATATAGTAGAAAATTAAAAATTATTTACAAAAAAAAAGAAAACAAAAAAATGTTAAATCGCTGTAGTCCAACTTTTAAAAGGTAAAGGTAAAGGTTTCCCCACGACCGAATGGTCTAGTCGTGACCGACTGTAGGGGGCGGTGCTCATCTCCGTTTCAAAGCCTGTGAGCCAGCGTTTTTGTCCGATCATGGTGGCCAGCATGATTCTACGCCGTAGCGCACGGAACGCCGTTACCTTCCCACCAAAGTGGTTCCTATTTATCTACTTGCATTTTAGGTGCTTTCGAACTGCTAGGTTGGCAGGAGCTGGGACAAGCAACGGGAGCTCACTCCGTCACGCAGTCTCGAACTCCCAACCTTGCGGTCGAAAGCCCAGCGACAGCGGATTAACTCGCTGCGCCACCACGTCACCACGTTACGTTATATCACGTAACATGATGATAAATAAATTCATCACCCGAATTGTGCTCACCTTGTTCTTCAGTATACCTGGGACACATTTGTTCCTTGCATTTTGAGACAATAATTAAATTGATCATGATAAGAGCCTAATCCTGATTTTTTTTTCCCCCATTAACAGAAGCAAATCTTGCATAGTGTATTTCAAAATCTCCCCTCTGTTACCAGAGATGGCATTGATTGTTACCTAAATCGTCTCCTGGTTAAAAAAAAAAAATTAGCGAGCCCCTGCACATTGCATTGCTGCCTGGAATGGCTCCGTGAGGGGGAGGGGCAACTTACATATTATTATTATTATTATTATTATTATTATTATTATTATTATTATTATTTAGTGCATCACCCCCCTCTGGCTACACTACTGGGTAGTCAAAATCCTATCCACCAGTGGTGTCATCTAAATGATTTAAGAACAGGTACTCACTTTTGATTGGCACGTGTCGGGACCCGCCCATCGGAAGTGATGTCATAAGCCGGAAGTGATGTTGTGGCAGGAAGTGACATAAAAAAGCCCTTTTTGAGGCCTCGGACAATTTTAAACTGACCCAACAGTTGCAACAGTATTCCACAGCACCCCCAGAACATGTTAAGGAGGCCTGGCATCATGTTAAAGTGACCCAACAATTCCAAAAGTATTCGAGCGCAACCCCTGAGCAGCTCATTTTTCAGTGGCAAGGCAAGGCAAGGCAAGGCCTGGCCTGGCTTACAGCACAGCAGTTTAACAAAGACACCAGCTCATTTTTCAATGGCAAGGCAAGGCAAGGCAAGGCAAGGCCTGGCCTGGCCTGGCTTGGGAAGGCAAGGCAAATTTTATAAAGCCACCAGCTCATTTCAGCAATTCCAAAATCTTTTGAAGACAAATTCCAAAATCCCCCCCCCAGGAACCACCGCGCCTCCTCGGGACAGGGAGCCCCAGGCAGCCTACCTGCTCACGCTGCTGCCGCCATCCGTCTCCCTCGCTTTGCTTTGCTTTGCTCCGCTCCACTCGCTGCCAGGCAACTCTAACGTGCAGGAAATTCAAACGTTGCAGGGGGCGGAGCGGAGTGCCGATGGAGTCGATGAGTGGGCGGGCAAATGGGCGGGGCCAGCTGTAATCCTAGGAACGGGTACTCGCGTACCCCCGCATACCCCTACAAGACATCACTGCTATCCACCCATGTGGATGTTGGAGACAGAGGGAGAGGAAGTGGGGGCAGTAATCAGAGTCTCTATTGACGCCAATCAGAATGTTCTTCCTGATGCCATCTCTTTTATGGACATAATATTATGTTATCATCAGGAAGCTTAGGATTCCATCTAAACTCTGCTCCTCCCCTGCCATGCCCCAATATGTACCTATTTGGGATGTGTGCGTTGCGAATATCCACTGCACATGTTCCACAGCACCATTGCAATGATCACTATGTCTAGTGTCAGGGCTGGCTCCAGGACTAGCGGGCCCAATGTGGGGCATTCCCACGGAGCCCCCAACTCTCTCTGCAGAGCCCCCCCCTCACCAAGAAGAGCACTTGTGGTGCCACTCATGAATCATGGCGCATGGAAATACTTGGTGGTGACATGATGACATCACCACCAACTGCTTCCAGGACACCCATTTGGGGCCATTTGGAGGCAGAGGCAGGCAGGAGGACCCAAGGCAAAGCTTTTCCCACTTTTCCCACCAGCACAGAGATCTGGTTGCAGCAGCAGGCGATCTGCTGTGCTGGTGAGGGGGCCCCCTAGGTGCCCAATGTGATGACAATGGTCACATTGACTTAAGGCCAGCCCTGTCTAGGGAAAAACTGACTATATCAGCGCAACATTAAGTATCATCAATTGCAACAGCTATTTCATAGGACTCCTGTCCTCATCAAAGTCTGTAGCATGAGGACAGGATTGCAGTATAAAGCTCATTCATCTTGCAATAATATCCACTGCTTGGCACTGTAAATAAGTTTATAGCACCACATTTCTAGGTTTGCAAGAGATCCCCAATCTGTTTCAAATCATGTTTGTTCTTTTTTTGTTGTAATTTAAACTACAAATGAATGCTTGATGATTCCTTAAAGGCTTTTAAATGAATTTGTCACTCCCACATTTCTCGAGCAGAGTTGCCTTCAACGTCTGCTTTCACAGAGACATTAAACAGAGAGTTTAAAGAGGACAAAATTAAAGACTGCCAGAGAACAGCATTAATGACACTTACAGTTCTGGGTTTTGAGCCCCTCCCCATAATTATAGCCCCTTTCATACAGGCATTTCTGGCCTGCCTATTCAAAAGAAAGTTGAGTCCTGATCAAAATGTGTTGTTTTCCCTGTGGTCTTGGTCTCATATAATTTGACAGTTGAGAGCATTTGGATGCATGGAGCTATGGGAGGTCAATCAAACCAAGAATATGGGCAAAATAATCCCCAAGTGTCTTATGGCTTCCAAATGTGCTGCTTAACACTTCATTTTCATAGTTTATGCAGGCATCTTTTGTGAGTGACCCAGTTTGTGGCATGGTTTTAGTTAGGGCTTTGCTTTTTTTCTTTTTTCTTTTCCAAACAACAATTAATCCAAATAATGGAAACAAATGAACAACAACTTTCAGAACAACAGAAATATGCACTAGCTTGACAGCATAGCTCATCGTAAGCAGAATTAAGATGCTCTGCTAGTGATACGGATTTTAACAGTCAGGTTTTCAAAGGTCAAGGCACTATGTAAAGAATTCTGCTTGTCCTTATCTGCACCCACTATACAAGTGCAGGCTTGACAAGCATTTCAGACTATAGAGAACCAGATTACTGCAAGTTTTCTTTATGTGTTTGTGGGGACATTCTAAATCCATGGGGAGTTTTCATTTGATAGCTTTTCATTTCATTGCTATTCCAATCCTGTGGTGCTAGACGAAAGTAGTCAATTAAGCTATTTGAAATAGTGCTGACTTCCCTCCCACCTTGTCTGAGTAGCTCTCTGCAAGAATTAAGGTTACAGTTTATTTTGTATCGCCCCATCCACGTGCCTGTGATGTGGTTTATTGCCTTTGGTCAGGGCAGACTTGGTGTCCTGTTACCTTTTCCTGCTGCTCACACCTGAGACAGCCACATAACTCTACCTTCTGCTATGGCCACTCCTGCCAGTAACCACAACAGAGAGGAAAATATGCACACACGACACATGTAATTCAGAGAATTATGCTGTCTCCAAGACTTCAGATAGCAATTATCTGAGTATATGTTGTTAGCTGGCTATAATGTTTAAGTTATAGTTATATAACTATATAACTATAATAGTTTTATTCTTTTTAAAAAGATACACAGCTAATGATGTATAGTGTTACAGCACAAACATTAAATCACAGAATCACTAGCTGGCGTTGCCTGTGAGGGTCGGGTCTCAACCAGAGACCTAGGAATCTCGCAGGTATCGGCGAAGAATCGAAGTAGTTCCAATGACAGCAGTCCATTGTAGCTCAGCAGGTGTTATTGCTGGTATTTCTAGTTGTGTTAAATATGTAACAAAGTTTGCGGATATTGTTCCTAGTGCGCCAGTGACGATATGTTCCATATGTTCCATATGTTTAAGCCACAGTTGAGTAGTTTCGAGGCACTATTCGCGGTACTTGTCTATTTTTTCTATCTCTTTTTCAATCACGCGGTGGCCTCCCATTGGGATGGCAACATCAATAAAAGTTACAAATCGGGTGTCCTTGTCTATTAGTGTAATGTCAGGCGTGTTCGCTCTGACGTGTCGGTCTGTTTGAATTCTAAAGTCCCACAAGATCTTGACCTTCTGGTTTTCTAGGACCTTTTCAGGCTGGTGTTGCCATGCTCTTTCCGACGTGTCGAATCCATGTTTCTGGCACAAGGCCCAGTTATGAGTTTTGCGACATCGTCGTGACATTTTTGTAATCCATATTAGCGATTTTGGGACATTCACACATGAGGTGATTGACAGTTTCACTCCAGTTTCATCCCATCGTTTACAAAGTCGGCATAGGCTGTTGGTGGTGGTACCCTGGATCTTGGCCCTCATCACGTTAGTCTGAAGTGCCTGTTCTTGAACAGCGAACAGGACAGCCTCTGTTTCCTTCCGTAAAAAACCTTCTCTTAGCCAGGTCCAGGTTGCCCGTTTATCACAAATACCATCAATGTTTTTAAAAATTGTCCGTGTAAAGGTTTGTCTATTCAGCATTGATGCTGGCGAGTGAAAGACTCTTTCTTGTGTGTGTGTGTGTGTGTGTGTGTGTGTGTGTGTGTGTGTGTTTATAGTTATAGTTATAACTATAACTAAGTTATAGTTTGCATTACAATTCTAGAGGAAATGTTGTAATAAAGAATGAAGAAATGTCATGGGCAGGGTAATCCAACCCCCTCCCCCCTTGGGCCGATGCAAGCCACTTGTGTCAGCCCAGTGCTGTCGCAAATGTGAGGTAAAACAAGTTCGCGCAGTGCTACTGGCGCAGGGCCAACGCAAGCAGCGACGTCAGATGATGAGAGCTGGTAAGTCACCTCTGCCCTGGCCAGGTTTGGCCAGCACAGGTTTTTTTCTAGGGGGAAAGTTGGGAGGGGGCAGAATGGGGGCAGGTGAAGGGGGAGGAAGAACGGTCCTGCAGGTGGGGTGGCCCAGGAGGGGGGAGGAGCCCAAATGTGGTAATTAGGCTGCATCTAAATCCCCATCCCGGGGCTGCACAGCCCTGATTCGGGCCCTTGCGGCCTGCTCACCTGCAGCCTAAACAGCAGGTGCGGATCCAAGCAGCCCCATAGAGGCAGCTGGCGCTTGCCCTATGGAGTCTCCAGCAGCCTCCCAACCCGCCCTGCATACAGCGCAGGCCAGCTGGCCTGCCTGCTCCAGTGCAGGTTAGTCTTGCACTCTCAGATGTATTTTAGGGGAACAAAAAGTTTGAGTAATTGTAGGGCTGCACCACAACACACGCACGCACGCACGCACACACACACACACACACACACACACACACAACTATCGCAAAGTATAAATTGATGGCCAACATAAGTAGGAGATTAATATCACCATGGCTCCTCCTTGTAGCAAACAGGAAGCACAAGCTCTGCATTCTTTTAATTTTTATTTTATGTATCTTCACCACCACACCATAGAAATCACACATTGCTCAGACATATTTCTCTCATTATCAAGGCTCGCATGTTTTTCCACAGTTTTGTTTTCAGAACATTCTTCTAAAATTACTGAGCAATTTAAATGTCTTTCACAAGATGGCGATTGTGAGGTTGCTAACTGGAAAAGCTAGCCGGTGAAACTCTAGGGAAACCCCCCCCCCCCTGCTCAACCAGCATCAGCACTGTATGTACTGAATGTGGGTCCACCTGCCTCCCTTTTCCCCTGCGCTCCAATGTAGCTAAATGATTCTGATAGAGGACAACACATTTTAAAGTGATGGTGAAGGGTATAATATAGAATTCTTCTCTCTCTCTCTCTCTCTCTCTCTCTCTCTCACACACACACACACACACGAAAGAGAGAACTGATTCATGGAAAAGGTGAATCAGTGGCGTTTCTACAGGGATGGCAAAGCTCTAAGTTTTGCAAGAAGCCTTACCTTGCAGTAGAAATCACTCCTCTCCTGCACCGTTTTAGCCAATCCTCACAGGGAACAAAAACATCTTGGCGTTGCTTACTGGCTACAGCAGCAAGGGAGAGGAGGGGTTTCCATCACAGGATAAGGCTTCTTACAAGACTTACAGCTTTGCCATCCCTGTAGAAACGCCTCTGAGGTGAATCTCTTCTGGGGGTATGATATTTTTCCAACGCTGGCTTCAAAAAAAGCCCTCTATTTTTTTACTTAGCTTTAAAAAAAAAACAACACCACACATTTACTGCTGTTGTGATTCCTATGTGGAATGTAGGAAAGGGTAGTGGTAGGGTACATGAAGGTTCGATCCAGGGCATCTCCAGGTAATGCAGAGAACAAAAAATTCTGCCTGAAACCTTGGAGAGCTGCTGCTGGTGTGCATTGACAAAACTGACCTAGATGTAGGGTTACCAGTTCCAAACTGGGGCAAAATGCCTATACCTTTAACCATTGTGTAAAAGAGGGAATTTTGGCAGGTGCAGCTTTTGAAACCCTTCCATGATGAGCTGCACCTGCCCAAATTCCCTCTTCTGTACAATGGTTAAAGGTATAGGCGTTCTATAGGCATCCGTTCCAGTTTGGATCACCATCCTACACCATCCTGGTTTTTGTTTCAGGGAACAATCCTAACCTGGAGTTAGGCCAGCACAGTTAGGCCAGCAACGTTTGCCTGGCACAAAGGCCACCGTAAAGCATTACATGTTTAGGCCACTCTTAGAGTCAGGGAGGATGGTGCATGCCTGTGTGCTGCCCTCTCTGACTCTAAAAGTGGTCCAACATACTTTACGGTGGCCCTTGTGCCCGCCAAACGTTGCTGGCCTAACTGTGCGGCCTAACTCCAGGTTAGGATTGTGCTCTCAAAGACTGACTCTTCGAAGTGTTATCCTGTCTGAACTGGAAGCTTGCCTTCAAGTTCGGGTGTTTGGGAGTATTGTGCACGTTTCAACTTGTGATGAGGCTACACTATATTTGACCATTGGAATAATCCCGATAATTCTCTGTGAGAGTCATTCAAGACACCAAAGACCAGCATATACTGCTCCTAGATAATTCTCACAGCCAGGCTTGGGTAAATCCAGATTTGTGTAGCAACTACTGATAATGTTTTTCTATGTGCCTTTGTCATTCTATTAACTGCTTAAAGCTTTGGGATTAACGACTCATTGTTTGCTCACCCTGTTGGAAATCTCTCAGTAATAGAGGCTGCTAAATCTTATAAACAAAGAAATAGTTCCTTGTAATGCTCCATAGCATTAATAAATGATGTCAAGTATACAATATATGGCTAGGCTGCAAGAAAGGTGCCTCTTTTTAAAACATCACATCTGAGGTGGCACTAAAATTCCTAATTCCAATTCAGCTTATGAATCACTTAGTCTGCAGTCCTACACACTTCCCTGGGAGTAAACACCATTGAACACTATGGGGCATGCTTCTGAATAGACCTGCATAGGCATGCAGTGTTAGGCTGCTAAATGTTTTGTATAAAAGCCAGATTTGCTCTCAGAGTGACTGGCAGTCACAGATGTATTATGTATTGTACTTTATGCACTACTTTAATAGTCATACCATGTGAGGTATATCCTGTAATTCTGCCCAGACACTTATTACTTTGATAGGTGTTTTTTTTTTAATTGATCTTCATTTTCTGTGCATCAGGACAGACCCTGAACTTCCAAGAACCTTTGAGTACCCAGATCTCACAATGCGGCTTCCAAGATCTGCTGTGTACTTCCTGTTCTAGCATTACGTTGGCCAGAGCGGCTGCCTGGAAGACTGACCTCAGCTCTGTTGTCTTGTCATCAGCAAAAAGATATTGCACTCAAGAGAATGCAGTTCATAGTACTGTTTAGTTTACTACATAGAACTGTGAAAGTGCTGTATCCCATAGCCTTGGCAATGAATATTTGGTGGACATAATGAGTTGTGACACTTTTACGGCTTCGGGGTGAGTCTATGCTAGCTACAAGGTTTTATAGATCTATTATGTGATGGGCCCAGATGAGTCACTCCATGCCTTACTACTCGAAACACACAGGACAATGGGCATATGGCTAAGACTGCACACAATGAGCCAAGCAGTTCCCCGTTCACGGCCTGCCTTGCCCATGAACTCACTAGGAGGCCTTATAGGCAAATTACTATCAGTTAAGACCAAACTAACATTGCATTTTATTTTCATTTAAAATATAAGCCGGGGGGGGGGGGATGGACACCCAATCAGGATTAGGACTGCAGGGCACATGGGGTGTTCAATGCTTTCCTTTTGTACTATAGTCCCAACTAAAACTTTCCTCCACCCAAAAGCTACTATTTGTGTTAGACGGGGAGCTTTCATTATGCCAATAGCAACTTTCCTAGCAAATAAGAACAAGGCATGGTGTGTGCATGTCAGGGGAAGTACCAGCAGAGGGCAAGCCTAGTGGTTAGCATGCATGCACCCCTTTTATTTCTGCTCTCTGCTTCCTCTTTGTACTGGATCAGCAGCAATATGGAGAAGAGGGTAAACTGATCAGTGCGTCTGTTGCCTCCATCCCAGGCTAAAGACACTGTTTCATATAGGAGCATGTGAAGGACATATGTTGCATGTTGAGGCATTTATGGACATTCCCAGCAGTAAACTGAACAATTCTATAATGTATAAGACGAATACCCCAAATAAGGTGACCTACTTATATGCTACGTGATGCACATGTGAACCCTTTGGTTTGTAAATTTGGATAATTCTTCACACCTCTTATTCCTTCTTGCATAACATGTTCCTGTAACATGCAGCAGACTTTCATGAACAAAAAGATTACTCATCAATACACATTCCTGTAAATGCAAGATGACAAGTTCAGTTTGAAAGAGGATGTTATTGCACAACCAGATGACTTGCTGCTGCCGAGTCTGAGTCTCCAAGAGGAAGGTTAGCCTGCACCAGATTGTGAGGCAAAGACTATTGCTTCAGCTACAAATCCCAGCAGGATCTGCAAGGAAGAACACTGCAGAAATAGCAATGCCCAGGAGTGCTGTGGTCAGAACACTGCATATACTGAGTTTCTTCCAGCGTGCCTTATATTCTTCATCAGGTCTGCAGTAAAAGAAAATAAAGAAAATAAAGCCCACCTAATTTCACATTTGAAAGGTCAGCAGGAATGCAACCTGAGGGTGAACAGCTATGTGAGCTTTCCCCATAAACTCCTTGCTAACTGGTTTGCTAACTGGGCAAGAGGCACTTTTTCAAGTGGTGTTCCTCTTATATTTAGCAGTGGGAGAATAACTGTTCCTCTTCACTTCACTCCAGTGCAGTGCTTTTTCTAGTGGCTGTTGCTGGTGGTGGTCTGCATTTTTTTTTTAAGTTTTGGGAAAAGTTGCCATTTAACTTTATAATTTTTTTTTGCCTGTAAACTGCTTTGTGAACTTTTGTTGAAAGTTCTAAATATTCTAAATATTCTAAACTTTGTTGAAAGTTCTAAATAAATATCAATCAACTGTATTTATATACTGCTTTTTCAACACAAAGTTCACAAAGCAGTTTACAGGCAAATAGTAATAATAATAAAGTTAAATATGATTGATTGAAGTATTTCCTCCTTTTGGGACTGAGAGCTTATCAGAGAAGAGATTCCCAAGATGGCAGTGCCACACTGGTACCCGCTTGTTATGGGGATTCACTCTTGCAAACAGGTTTGGGCATTTCTACTTGACACTATAGCTCCTCTTGCTCTTCAATTCATGGTTATTCAACTTTTAGTCTATGAGTTGCTGTCCACTGTGAAAGTTTCTTAAGAGCTGGATGTTTAGAGACTTGAGTGTAGTGAAAATATCCGAAGAGAAGCCCCCATTTTTTGGCCTTCCCAAAACGTTTTGCATTCCTGCCTTACAAGTCGACTGTTCTACAATGAAGAAGAGATCAAGGATGAAGCATATTCACAGCGCAATCCTAGAAGGTCCTAGAACATAGTTGTGTCAGCGCGATGTGCTTAGCGCCGACACGGGGGTGCCAAGCAGCACCTCCACGTCAGCGCTAAAGCTCTGAAGCCGAAGCTACTTGTAGCGTCGGCTTCAGAGCACCAACAGAGAGCCTCCCTTGCGCTGACCAAAGCTGGTTGACGCAAGGGAGGCTCTGTGTCGAGGCGGTGCGGAGATTGGTGGGAGGGAGGGAGACGGGGCGGGATGTGGGCGGGCTCGGGAGGTGGCCATACGGCCATCTCCTACGCCCGTCCGCAAGACCGTGAGGCCCCGATTTGGGCCATGCAGTCTCCTTAGATCTGCGCCCTCTCTTTAGCACATAGGGCCTACAGTAAGGGAGCGCACATTCCCTTGCCACGGGGAGGCTCCTGCCTCTCCTAAACAGCATTGGATATGGCACTGGTCCGTCGGCTTCGCCAGTCCGGCGCTGTTTAGGATTGCGCTCTCAGACAAAGAATATATACAAATTGTAGACATTGTGGAGGTTTCCATCTAAGAGACATGAGTATCTGAATTTGCTGACTGGGCAAGGAAAAGAAGACATCAGTTTTCAAAAGCATAAGCTATTTCAATTATGCCTTGCCACAAGCACTTGCAAACGATTGCATTAATCACATTTATTTTGCTTCTTGCTGCCAAATCCAAACACTGCTGGGATTTCAACGCTTCGCTAATACAGTTATGCTTCAACAAATGCTCATTAGCATAGTGGCAATAACTAATACGCTAGAAGGCGAGACCTTTGCACTTGTGAACAGCTAACTAATCCGGCAGTTCAACAGTGCGATATTATTAATGCTTCACTGACATCATGGGAGTAGTCCTGAACATATGAAGGATGCTGACACATTTGGCAACCATTTCTGGGAAAATGCCTGATAAGCCTTTCATTAGAGTCATGATTTGAGAATGCAATTTTGAAGTACAATTGCTGCATGAAAGGGTTGAAATCTGTTACTTGTTCCCTGAAAATGCAAGCGTGCCATGATGGTGCAATCCATTTTTAACTTATTTAGGGACTCCTTTCTGAGTACAAGACTGAACAACGTAGCTTGTGGGTGGCAAGTTATGTTTTCTCCATATTTCTCCATTGTTGCCTGATTTCATTCTACAGTATTGAGCAGTCCTGCAAGGTGACCTCACTCTTGGGGACAGGCTCAGCTTCACAGAAGCCATCAGTATCTTGCACACTGTCCTTGTCAATATTTGTAATGTGCAAGTGTTTACAAAGAGAAATGTACGTGTAGTCAGCGCATGGAGTCACCAAGGGGTCTTTGGGCAAAGAGTTGCACTGCCCCCCCATGGCACTTCACCCACCCCTTGGTGGTACCACTGAGTGCTCCTTCAGCCACCAGTACTGAATGTTCCAAGATGAGCCTGCCAGACAGGCTCCCAGCCAGTGCTCAATTTGGCCCATGCCTGACACCACCCCTGAACACAACCACTTCTTCATCCGTGTGTGTCTGTAAACATTACAGCAGTGCTGGCATACTTCATGGTTTGTGGCATTTCCTCATACTATGTTAAAAAATAATGTCTGCCCAGTACTATCCTCCAGCATGACTGATGATGCCCGCTGACAGAGCACACGCTGCATCCAGTTTGGGGGGGGGATCAGGAGCCCTGCCAGAGGTAAGTAGGGCGTAACCCTAACCTCAAGTTAGGCTGCACAGTTAGGCCAGCAAACCTTGGCCAGCACTAGAGACACAATAAAGCATGTTTGGACCACTCTCAGAGTCAGGCAAGCACACAGACAAGCACCATCAGCGGCGTCATGCTGCCGGAATGCTGGGCGGGAGGAACGGGTGAGCGGCAACCTGCCCGTTGCGTACTGCTCCGTTTCGCCGTCTTCCCCGCCCCCGCAGGGGTGGGGAAGACAGCAAAACAGAGCGGTACACAACGGGCAGGCTGCCGCTCACCCGTTCCTCCCGCCCAGCGTTCCGGCAGCATGACGCCGCTGAGCGCCATCCTCCCTGACTCCGACAATGGTCCAAATGCACTTTATGGTCGCCCTGGTGCCGGCCAAACTTTGCTGGCCTAACTGTGCCGGTCTAACTCCAGGTCAGGATTGCGCCTTTATCTATCTAAAGTGCTCTAATCCTAAAAGCAATTTTGTTGCAATTCTACAAACGCAAATTAAATCATGCTTAGAGTGATTCTGACTCTATGGGGTTCTATCCTCTTGATTAACTGTGCTTTTCCTCATTCAGATGGAGATTCATAACACTATTTTCGACCCAAAATATGTTTTCAAGTCTTTCTTTTGGAAAGCTCATCGCCTCAATGATGTGCACTCTATTTTCACCCTGTACAAAGCACGTTTGCTGCTTCAAAATAGTCCTGGAAACTATAGTCCTCTCTATCCAACTCTCCCTACCCAATTCCCTACCATGTTTTCTTGTTTATTTTCACATACAAAGCGTTTACTATCTTGGTATGTGACATATTTGAAAACTAAATGCCAAAATGTTCTTGTACAGCTTGAAGGTTAATAGCATTAGTCTGCCCCTTGACAATAGGAAGCTGTCAATCTAACTTGATCTGGCAGATGTGCTTTTACAGCTGGAGCTCTTTTGAGAATCTTTATGTTGTTGCCCTACTGGGAGCAAAATAATGCATCAAACAGGTATTTGACTGAATAACTTTCAGCACAGACGTACAGAAGCCTGGGAAGTCAACTTTCCTCAGAAGGCGCAAGAGCACTCGGACGTTTCTCCCAAAACAATTACGAGTTCCAACAACAGGAAAAAACCCCGAAGGATTAAAAAACATAGTTTGAGGGGGTATCTCTTGAGGATTACGAAAAACTGAGTGATGCAAATGCCATAATCCTGAGAAATGTTTAGTGCCCTTTTGCCAGCATTCGTTCCTGGTGTCAGCCAAAAGCTGTTTGACCCCTTTCCCCTGAGTTAATCCTTCTAGGGTTTGAAACACTATAAATAAGTATGTTCCTCCACACAGAAGGCTATGGGAAAGGTCTGGCTATGCACAAATCTGATACTCTGGATTGTAACTAATAATTTTATACAGAACGGACAAATACAGAAAGACATGGCTTCTCTATAGTACTCATAGTGGTGCTTTTAAAATAAGGAAAGATGGCGATTTTGAATAACGAGGACCACAAAATTCTGTGATTGTGTACGTAAAACTTTTAGGGCACAGTCCAGAGTTGGAGATAAGCCAGCAGGCTTCCAAGTGTTGCAAACATGCCATAAAGCACATTTGCACCACCTCAGGAATCAATGAGGCCAGTGCTGAGGCCCGCATCAGTTCCCGGAGACTTAGAACGCAATCCTAAACTTGAGTTAGGCCAACATAAACTAAGCCAGCAAAGTCTGGCCAGCACAAGGGCCACCATAAAGCGTGTTTGGACTACTCTCAGAGTCAAGTAGGTTGGCTCACATCTGTGTGCTGGCCTGTCTGACTCCGAGAGTGGTCCAACACTTTACGGTATCCCTTGTGCTGGCCAAACTTTGCTGGCTTAGTTTATGCCGGCCTAACTCAGTTTAGGATTGCACCCTTAAACTGGACCCTGCGCTGGTGATCTTGTGCCAGCCAAGGCAGGCTGACATAGGAGATAGGAGTGGGAGGGCAGAATAGAGGCAGGGAAGGGGCATTAGGGGGCTGGGGGAGGGTGGACTGAGAGGTGGATCAGACCTGGGATTGGCTGCGGCAGTGCAGGCTGAATCCTACCCCTCCCACTCCTAGCCCAATCAACCTTACACAGGCTGGATTCGAGCCTGTGAAATTTTTGACGCAGATCCAAGTAGCCCATCATGGTGTCTGGGGCTTGATAAGGGGTAAGGGGAAAATACTCCTTTACCCTGAGTTACCCGCAGCCACCGCCTAACCTGTGCTAGATATAGCACAGGCCAATTGGCCTGTCTGTTCCAGTGCAGGTTCGGATTGAGCTGCCTATGCGCTAGTCAGCAACTAATGTGAGTCACAGCTTGATAGAAGAAAGGAAGGACTGACACTTCCAATCAGGGGCCAGGTGGACCCAGGCTCTACAGAAGACTCATCCAGTTGTGTTAACCCCTAAAGAATCCATGACTCAGCAGAACACTTAACTAGTCACCCAGTTTTTTCAGGCCACCTCTCCTCTTGGCTGTTTCTAATACTTGAAATTAGAAATATGCCTGGCTGCTGGGAAAAGGTGCAGGGGAAAGATTGCAAGGGAGAAACAGTCAGTGAGGCCGCAATCCTAACTTGCACAGGAGCAGACAGGGTAGTAGGTCTACACTGCATCCTAACATCACTGTGCTGGAACTCACCACGGGGCAAGGGGATATTTTAGGCCGATAGGGCTTCTCTGATCTGTGCCTGCCATTTAGCTTTACACAGCAAAGAACAGAAGCTACTCCTGATGTATTCTTTAAAAACGTATTTTTGGTATGTTCTGATATATTTAAACGCCAAAAGAGATGCTTGGAACTCAAGAGATGAAATGCTGCGCTTGTGTCTTAAGCAAGAACGGCCTTCTTCTAGTAGCTAATGGCTTCTCCAAGCTGCTCAGCAAATTAAGTGCTATGAAACGATCAGCTAGAAGGGTCACTTCCCTATGAAAGTCATCCCTTATAGAAAGTGAAGGAAATGGTGTAAAAAGTGCTACTGTTGATCTCGGAGGGTTAGTGCCCGAAATCCCTTGAGACAACACATAGATAACATCTGAAAGTTTGTTTGGAGTAGAAACAAACTGAGGTCAATCTTCAAGACAACAAACCGTCTGCTGCATTCTCTGACCCTGAAAGGTTAGAGTTGAGGAATTTCCTGACGGGATTCTGTTTGGTCTAACATTTTTATGGAACTATCAGGGGAATAGTCAGAGAAAATGGAGGATTATTTTCAACAGACTTGTAAGACTCAGTTATGTGGCCAAAATAGTTTCAGGGCTGCTACTTTGTCAGGGCTACATAAATAGAAAGCTGATTGCTTCTTGGTTTTCTTTCTTTTTTAAAAAGGAAATTAATAGCCCAAGTGCTTTGCAACAACAGCACAAGGCCCAGGCATGCCAGTGATAAGGCCAAACCTATCCCTTGGTGCCAGAGGAGTGACAAATGCCCACTGGAGAAGGTAAGTCAAGCGCAAGGGTGGGGGAAGGGTGGGGGGGAGCCGAATGGGGCATGGAGTGCAGATTGGACCTGGGAGGGAGGCAAGATTGGCAATGTTGGCATATGCCTTATCCAAACCCCCTTCCCGGGCCTGATTCCCCCTGCACAGATCAATGTAGACTTGTGCCAGCATATCACAAGTGCAGGTTCAAGATGACCCGCTGTGGTTGTTGTGGCTTATCCAGGAGCCACATAAGGGGACAAATTTCCCCTTGCTCTGAGGCCTCCAGCAGCCCAAAATCCCTTGTAGGATACAGCATGGCCTGGGTCTGTTCCTGTGCCTGCACCGCTGCATTGCCACTCGGGGATTTAGCTAGGATTGGGCTGTACCTGTGATCAGAGATGGGATTAACAAACGACCTGGGGGAACGCTGGGCGGGACGTACGCGGAACTCCCGCGCGATTGGCTGCCCGTCAGTTCCGTCCCACTGCCTTCCCCGCCGCCGTGTGGGCCGCCCAGGCCTTGGAGGGGGTGCCTGCTCGCCTGGGAGGCCTCCCGGGTGCCCGGGCACGCAGCAGTGGGGCGTGCCAACCGGGGGCAGCGGGCCCAGCCCCGAGCGGCCGGCGGGGACGGTGGCGGGGTGGAACAGACGGGCTGCCAATTGCGTGGGCTGCCAATCACGGGCTTCCAATTACGAGTACGTCCCGCCCAGCGTTCCCCCAGGTCATTTGTTAATCCCATCGCTGCCTGTGATACATTTTTAATGAATGTTATGTCAATGTGTACTTATATATTTTAAAGTGAAGTATGCTATACTTTAAAGTTACATAAGAAGCATAGAGAGAAATGAATTAATAATTTGTCCTATTTCCAATGACATATCCTATACCCCCTTCCTGTGCCCAATCCTCCAACACAGGGCAACATGGATTGGTGCCAGCTGTTTAGCAGGCAGAGGTCCAGGTTGTTCGGTTGCAGCTGCTGGGGCTTACCCCAGAGTATCAATGCCCTGGGGAGACCCCCAACAAAATTCCCATGTAGGTATGGAGTACAAGCTGCACTGCATCTTTGCAAGAGGATAGGACGAGGCTGTTAGAAAATCATTCTCAAAAACCTAAAGCCTCTCTGCAGTGGAATAGTAGTCACAGAGGCCCCCTCAAGGTAAGGAAATGTTTGTTCCCTTACTAGGAACTATATTGCCCTTACCTTGGTGCTGGAAAGTTGGTTAGGATTGTGCCCTAATACGGGACAGCTTAAAGTGTACGGCAATGGTAAGGGATACAAAGTGTCCTAACACTTCTCGACTCGGCGCATGTGTGAACCAGACCTTAGCACTGTTAGCTCTAAAAATGTTGTCATCATTTATCTCTTTTCAGCATTAAGGAAACATCTGCCTGCATCTTTTTCTCAACATTTAATGCAAAATTGGAGCAGGACTAACACATTTTTATTCGTAGTTTTCCACTTTGAAAACATGTTTGCAAAAAACAATGCAGACAGCTAGATGAAGAGGAAACATCTGGGTATTCTCAAAAAACCCAAACCCAAACAAACCCGGCATTCAAAACGTGTAAGATTTTCATCTTACTTTTCTTTTTAGCATTCTCACAGCAGGTACTGCATTTACATACAAATGAGGCAATATTAATGAACTTGCCCCGGCCAGGGTTGAAAAGGCCTTTGCATTGTATAACACAGGTTCATTTCCTGTAAACTCAATCCCACTGAGTTCTGGTTCATTAAGTGGAAGTTATGATACGCTGCTTGATTTCACTGTTCCCACCAGTGTGGCACAGTGAAAAATACTTAAGAGTGAAGAAAGCCATGAATTAAAAAGTCTCACATTGCGGAGCAGGGATGCACTCAAACACATACCAGGGTGGGGGATGGTAAGAAAGGGAAAGCAAGATAAAGGGTTTTGGTGCATATGAGTCACATTTATTGTAGAGAAAACACAGACCCTTTTAAACCTGAACTGGTTGGCTAAACACTGGGGTTTGTAACTACTGTACTCCCAAAGCACTTGCAGTCTTGCATTTAATGAGAACTGATTCTAAAAGCATCTCTGGAATGTGTGGAAGGATCAAGTCTGCCTAAATGGTTGAAACGAGCTGGAGTTATCCCTCTGTTCTTTGACTTCAGGAATCGAGGCACTGATCAAGCCCCAAATACCTATAACTTTCTAAGCCATGAACACCCTGGAGACTCCGAATTCTGGCTCTGCTGCAGGCTGATCTAGCCAAAAGAAAGATCTCCTTACCACAGAAACTTATAAAAAGGAATCTTGTCTCTCATCACTGGGAATTGTGAAGCAGTCCAGGAGGTAGAACATGTGTGCATGCAAACTGCTTGTTTCTCTGACTAGACATGTTTCACTGTTCCTAATTGCACGGCATCCTTGTTAAGCTACTTGCAAGATCAGCTAATGATTGGGGAAGGGGGGGCTGGATGTCCGGGCTCCAGGAAGTGATTTTTCCTTTGTCGTCTTTCAATTAATTCAGTGGTCTTCAATTTTTTTTGTGCCACAATCTCTATCCTGCTCCCATTCTGGGACCCTGTCCACCCATACCCACCCCTGTTGCCACCCACGTCCCCCCCCTTGTAATGCCCTCCCAGCACTGTTCACTGGAACCAAATATTCTTATTAAAGAGAACAGAAAATGTTGCCATGAAGCTTGGCACTAGTGAAAACTATTTTAGCCCAACTGCTAAGAACCTGAGCTGGACTGAGACACAATCTCCTGTTACCTGAAGGGGTACACCAGATGCCTCCCCCTTTATCTAGTGGTGCTCTAGTCCAACAGTCTTCAAACTTTTTTATAAGTTGCCGCGACCCCACAATGAGGCTTTGTGACCCCACTAGGGTCCCGACCTCAAAGTTGAAGAACACTGACTTAATTTAATGCCTTTCGTAGGCAATTCATTTACAGGTAGATTTGGAGCATGACCTCTACCTGACTCTCACTAGTCAAATAATAATGGTTTTTTTAAAAAAAAATGCATACTTTGGAATATGCAAACACATGTGCTTATACTTTACGATGTCTACATACAAGTATTAGACCTACTCAAGTGCTTTCAGGTGCTCACAATTGCTTATAAGCAACCCTACCACATGTATATTATATACAAAGTATGCACAAATGGAGGCTCTAATGATCGCTGAGATTTTCTGAGATGGTGCAGGACGTGTCCTAGTTAATGCTGCACCTTGAACAATATAAATCTCCCCCTCACACTGGCTCAGTAGTACCAGTTCACCTGCGGCGAACTCAGGCCCACAGGAATCTGTTCAAATACAAAAACACACCTCTAGCCTAGTGACAGTTCACCTTCTAGCATATGTTTATCCCATATACCAGTGGTTCTCAACCTCCTCGGGAGTTTGAGAACCAGAGTAAGTCTTTGCAGGAGACGGGGAAGGCAGAAACGCAATCCCCAGGATTGCGCTGCTGCTGCCAGGGATGAAGGGGGCTTGTCTTACCTTCCAGATGGAAGTGCCAGCCCCTAGGATGTGCAGAGAGCTCTGCGGATGCCTCTGCAGGGCTCCCCAAGCCTCAAAAACATTAAAATTGTGATGGCAACCCACTTCTGATTTTCAATCACAAAACCAGAAGTGGGTCACAATCGTGATTTTTCTGAGGCTTGGGGAGCCCTGCAGAGGCATCAAGAGGGATCCCCACAGGCCCCAGGGACCAGTGTTTCCATCTGCAAAGTAAGAAAAGCCCCCTTCTTCCCTGGCAGCAGGGCGATCCTGGACGATCCCTTAAAGGGGCAAAGGCAGGGCTTCCCGACGCCCCAGTTTGAAAAGCTCTACCATATACTAACTTCCTAAGCATGTATCCTGCTTAAGAATCAGGGATTTTTAGCAGGAAGAAAAGTGAGATATCTCCATGGTGCTGAGACCCTGATTGTAGACTCAGGCTACAATCCTATCCACACTTACCAGGGAGTAAGCCTCATTAATGGGACTTACATCTGAGTAGACACGCACAGGATTGGGCTCTTGGGTATCTGTGGATTTTGGCACAGGATGTTCGGGAACGAATCCTGTGCGGATACCAAGGGCCCACTATATTTCTTCTTAAAAGTCATCAAAGCTAGCAGCCATTGTCAAAGATGATGCTCAATCTTTGCCAATGTTGCTTAGAGCCCAAAGATCATCTGTAGGGATAAAGCCAGCATCAGCTGTTTGCTATCCAGAGAGAGGTACATGATTATACTGGATCAATTACTGAAATACTTAGAAGTACAGATATGGTTCCAATAGCTAATCCAGGGGTGTCAAACATAAGCTTGTGGGCCAGATGCAGCCCCTGGAAGCCCCTGGAAGCAAGCATTTATCTAGTCCCCATGAAAATTGGGCGCAAAGTAATTGGGCAAAGTAATAATTGGCAAATAAAAATTGGGCAAAGTAATAATTTGGGTTCTCTCATATCTTGACATTACGAATAAGATGTGCACATTTGATCTTCTGTCATTTGCAGCTAATGAGTTTCTATTTTAGAAAAAAAAGTGATTATTTCTGGCCATCATCTTTTTCATGATGTCACTTCCTGTTTAATGTCACTTCCAGCCCTCAGCAGGTGCCAGGAATTCTATTCAACCTACTATATGAATTGAATTTGACAGCCCTTAGCTAATGCATCTTAGCATGGCTCACCCTACTTGCTATGCAGCTGCATCACATCACAAACCTAACACCCCAGGCATCTCAAGTGATACTGCAACTACTGCAATTGTTATCCTTTTTCATCACTGCGTGTGGTGCATTAGTTTTCCATTTTTTAAAACTCTGTTTTATAGCGCATTCATAGCACACTGCAATTTGAAGTAAGGCTTCCTGAGCTTAATGAAACTTATGGTCCAATTATACGTATTAAGGCCTAAAGCAGCAAATCTCATGATAAGCCACAGCTGCCTAAGTGGTGTGAAAGCAACACCACCATCATGCATTGGAAGCTGCAAAATGGCTAGAGGTCCCCTGCACGTGCCAGCACATCCCAGACATACTGCCGGAGCAGGTAAGGTAGCAGTGGGCCAGTTCAGAGGAGGATTCAGGGAGGGGTGTGTGCAGACTGAACCAGGGCGAGAGGGGGAGAGTCTCACAGTGCAATCATATTTCTGTCTTAATCCTATACTCAGAACTAAGTCCCATAGTGTTCAATGGTAATTGCTCCCAGGAAAGTGGGTATAGGATTGCGCTGTCAGTGGCAGCAGCACACACCAAGATCTTATCCTTTTTTCTTAGTCCAACATGCACCTTTTCTTGGAATAACACCGGCTAAACAGCTAGGTCTATGAAGCCCCACTGGTGGCCAGGCAACTTATAGGGATGTAAGTAAAAATTATTTTTATTTTTATTTACCTGTCCCAGACCATTGCATGCCCTCACCATTGCATGCAATGCACGCTGCTTTAGCACAACTGCATCACGCAGACTGGTGCAGGATGCAACTTGGTTGCCAGTTCTCAATAAGTATGAATAAGCAGCCTACAAATTTGATTTAGATATGGAATCATCAGAAAAGAATGTGTTGGTCTTCCACTCATTTATCACTTGTGGTTGAACAGCATAACCGAGTGGTTCCCTTCCATGACTCTATGGCAGTGGTTCTAAAAGTCCTACTTGGACATTGAGAACCATCTAAGTATTTGTGGGGGTGGAGGTGGGAGGGGCAGAGGCCTCACCATCAAGGATGGTGCTGAAGTCCTCCATTACATAGCCTATTTACAAAGTCTTATTTGTGATACAAAGCTACTTCTGGTTTTCATGGGAAATCAGGAAGTAACTTTAGATAGGAGACAAGGACTTTGTAAATCAGCTACAAAGGAGATCAGAGGGGGGTTGTGAACCTGTGGAAGGCCAACACTGTCCCCAGGTAAGTAAAAAAAAGCCCTTTGGTAGCCCCAGTGCCATGATTGCTGCAGCGCCGTTACTACCATCCCCTGCAGGATATTTATTCCCCTTAAGGTGAAATGCCCTGCTTCCAGTACTCCTGGTAGGTGGCAAACCCTTGAGTACCACTGCTAGGTATGTAGCTATTTGATCTTTCTCATTTGGGGACAGTGTTAAATTCTGACCTTAAGATATTGTTATCATCTTTAACCCGGCTACAAGTATAGAGGAGTACTTGGCAATTGCTTCCAAAAAAGTAATCTCTAGCAGATTGTTGAGCATTTTAAATTCTTGTGTTGTATCATGAACCAAGCCTTATTTTGTCTTCCCAGCAAGCAAGTGAAACTGCCTGTTTCATAAACACAATCATGTTGTTTTTATTACTATCAATGTTTCTCCTGAAGCTGAAAGCAAAGAGCCAAATCCAAAGTGCACTGAGGGCAAAAGAAAGAAAGAGAGAGAGAGAGAGAGAGAGAGAGAGAGAGAGAGAGAGAACACGTTAGTTTGTTTTCAGGAATTGGGTCTAAAGTGCTGGATGCATTTGTACTGCAAAACACAATCAGATTCACAGGAAAAATATGTCAGATGTAACTAGTCCGGATCCTTAGGATTCCAATTTAAGGACAAATTGCATGCAGAATAATTCATTTAGTATACCAGACCTAAAATGTGTAACATTCATTAGGGCACAGTCAGGTCAAGCACCATGAAAGTCAGAGGGCCCCCAGACCAGGCCAATTTGAAACGGAGCCATCAGGGCTGGGCCCCAGAGCCTGCAGCAGCCTAGCACCGGCACAGGAAGAAGCCACCATGCACCTCTGCCGCAGCACCCCACCTCCCCTGCACAGAGCTGACCAGAAAAAACAGCCCTAAAATCCTGATAAAATGCATAGCAAAATGAAGGCAATGGAAGAAAATGTGGCAAAAACCCATTAGGCTCCTTTTGGATTTGCCAGGATCTGTGTTTTGCACCTTGAGTTGTATTTAGCATAGACATACAGTCTAGAAGCAAAGGAATAATGCAAGAGTCAGTGAGCATTTCCAAGTCACAGGAGCCAAGAACAGATTTCAAGAGGTACTTGGAGGAAAAGAATGCAGTTTAAAAATATCTTTAAAAGGGCATCATGCACATTTGGCCTGTTCTCATGCCACAATTTACAAAGCCCTGGTATTTCTTATTTAAAGAATTCCGGTATGTTTGCATTACTGCTTAAAGCAAACGCTTCAAGTTTTCTGTAGATTGATTCTTGGCTTGCTTTTCTCTAGTTTATGTCCTCTTTTCTTCCACAAAAATTCTATGCCTTTGGATAAGTGGCTTATTTGTGTGAATAGTCCAGCTGAAGTCAGACATTGATTTAAAAGTAATTGCTTCCACTGTTACGTAGACCCTCCACAAATGAATTTCCATGTCATGTTTCTGTGTAATGGTAACATCACTACACAGAATTTTTCAGTGTTTTAGCCTCAGTTCTCTATTGATTTGCTCCACTTAACTTTGTTAACAAGACTCATTTAGCAGTGGTACTCCTATGGCTGCACTGTTTCCACTCCCTAGCTTGGAAAAGGAAAATGGAGAACAGAGGGAAGGAGAAGGAGAAAATGTAAAGGGGTGCTGAGCTATAACATTGGTGAGTGGGAGGAGTAGAGGCTAGCCTATCACCAGCTAAGGGGGACAGCATATGGCATGACCACTCAGGATTCATGGTTTGGGGCCCGCTCTGCAAGGAAGGGTAATGAAACCCGCAGGTTGGCTGTGAAATGTTTGGTAGAGGATAGAAGGAATTTCTCAGACAGGATTACCTGTTTCCTCAGACCATTCTGGATATTCACAGGGGCCTCCAGCATGACAAGCAGATGCAATATCACTACTGCTGTTTGATGCTCCTGTTTTACAGAGTTCACAATAACTTGAGAAGCCTTTCAATTGCTGCTTCTATGGCTAAAGAAGCATGACCAAGAATAGGCTTTTCTTGAACATTTTGGTACCTTAAGTGGAATGTAAAAACCCCACTTCCTTAAACAGCATGCTAAAAGCACAGTATATACACAGACTAGTATATACTAGTTTCTTGTATATACTGTGTGTGAGCAAGAAAGATAAAAGTTCTATCCTATTAAGTTCAACAGGCATTTTCTAAAGCTATTCAAGTTCACAGGATTAATTTAACAAGGCTTTTAGCTTCCTGTGTTTTGACCAGTGTTTGTTTACTATTATTACAAATGCTTTCTTATATTTTTTTTTAAATTAAGAAAACAATACATCACATCTGATCCAAATGTCTGCATGCACTTTGACCTTGTTTAATGGCATGAACAGTAGCGTAGCCAGAGGAAGGGTGCAGTCAATTCTGTAGGTGCCACAATGCGCCGTGTAAGTGGCCTCACCCACTTATTGTCAGACCCATGTGGGACAGAGACAGCAATGCATAGGAGTGCCTGCATGTTGCCATTGCTGCCCCGAATGGCTCGGATGGTCACTTACTCAGCTTGCGGTGGCACCTGTAGTATTTTCCATGCTGCCCTCCTCTTGCTACATTACTGGGCATGAAGTACTCTTCCTGTGCGCAGGAATTTCCTCTTGTGTTTGTGAAGTACAGGTGTGCCCTGGTATCCACTGATTTGGTATCCACACTTTCATTTATCCATGGATACACCTATTAAAAAGATAAGGGAACATAAACAAATCTCCTTTTTTACCTTGTTGCAGCAAAACCACTGATGTTCCTCCATCTTTAAAAAGGCGTCCCCAGTATCACAGTGTCAGATATCCACAGTGGGATCCGGAATGGAACCCCAGCGGATACCAGGGCATGCCTGTATATTACCATGCCATTGTAAGTGAAAGAGGATGCTCCTAAGACTTGTATCTGCATGAGATATTATGCATATTAGCATATTAGCAAGTGAGTAGGTACTACTGTTCATTTCGGTAGATAAGAATAAATTTTGTCTGTTGTGGTTGATCTGCCAATCAACTTTAAAGGAGACAAACAACATAGTGCCAACTCAGTGCCGGCAGTTTTTACGCTGTTTTTATAGTGCCCTTCTCAAGTGTTTACAGTATTCATATACTGTATTCATATACAACATAACACTGGACTAAGGTTTCCAAGACTCAGATTTGACTATGTGATCTTATCTTACAATGCTTAATTTGTTTTTCCTTAACTATGTGGTGCTTTGTGCACTTTGGGTTACAGTTTCCCAAATGACAAAGCTGAAAGCACATTACAAACCAGTGAGGTTAACCCCGCTTTGCTCTGTCCTGGACTATGGCCAATATCTGAAGCCGACAAAAAGCAGTACATTCTCTTCTAAATTGTGTTCTCTATTGCATCCACCTGGCAGACGTTCAGAAACAACCATCTAATGAAGAAAATTAGGTTTCTCGTATTCCATTCAACATACACTTCATTGTGTTGCTGCAGCCAATAGAACGGAACAAATAAGCATGAGAAACCACTTTCTGAATCTCTGTAGGTTTCCCAACTCTTATTTGTTGGGCATAACCCTGATGCCTTACGAGCAATCCTAATGTTTCCCAGAAGATCACTATTAGATTTAAAAATTATTTACAGGTGGGGCCTTTTTATCCGCGAGGGCCCCGTTCCCAGAACACTTGCATATAAAAAAAATCTGCATGTAATTAAACCCATGGATTTTCGGGGGGCCCATCCTCCAGTGAAGCTGTGCTCTACTGTTTCTGAGGGCTATCTGAGCCCCACAAAGGCAGCTCATGTCTGCATGCAGCTTCGGCGGTGCTCAGAATGGGGGAGTCACCCCACCCTCCGGACAGCAGTGGATATTCCGCTGCTGTCTAGAGGGTCAGAATGAGGGGTTCCCCCTATCCCACTCTCCGGACAGCTTATGGGATCAAACTGGTTAAAATTGTGCTATTTTGTGTGGTTAGATTATGTGAAGTTTGAAGGCATTGAAGGTTCCTCCTGATCCGGTGGAAATTGGTCAATTGCCTACAAAGTCTTTGTCAGCGTATTCAAGCTGTCGCCTGATGTTGTGTCTCTATTAAGAAACTGTCTGACTTTGGGCCTAATCCTATCCAATTTTCTGGTGCTGAGGCAGCTATGCCAATGGGATGTGTGTTGCAACCTACGGTGGCGGGGGATCCTTACCTCATGGCTGCATTGGTGCTGGAAAGTTGGATTGGATTGGGCCTTGTTGGCTAATCCCATTTTCCGATCCCATTTTCCATCCCTAATTTAGCAGACCCAATGGAGTGTATGCTGCATTCTTTGGTGGAGGGGGAAGTTGGGGTGCCTCCTCAAAGTAAAGGAACATTTCTTTGCTTAACATGGGGCTGCATTGGCACCAGAAACACGGATGGAATTGGGCCCTGTGTCAGATAATTAGGCTTTGCCTCCTGCCTGCCTACTGTTTTTGTCCCCACTTAGAAAGATACCCATATTTCTGTCCCATTCATTCATTATGGACTACATGAAGGACACCATGCCCATGAGCGCTTTCAGGAACAGGCAATAATTCATATTCTTAAATATTTATATTCTCAGAGGTAAATCATGTCAATAGCATGGAAAAAAAGCAAAGCAGTCATGGAGGCTCAGATCCTCAAAGAATATGCATTAGCAAAACCTTCTAGAGTGCCTGCCTGAAAACCTTGGCTAGTTAACCATAGCTATTCACGGCATGATATGCAATTTTTATCACATTATGCAGATCATGATTTCTTGGATCCAAGTGAGATGGCTCAATGCTGCTTCTAAAAATACAATGAAGCTTTGGCAATTAAAAACATGTCAGTTCACCCCTGAACACAGAAGAAATATTTTGCTCAGTTTCAGGGGAGTTGGAGGCTGAAAATGACACAAAACATTCTTGATTTCTGGCTTGCAAACCATTCTTACAATTTGGGAACTAGGAAACAAAATGAAACTATGCAAGGAAATCTTTATCTCCCTTGCATGTCCCTTAGATTTACTGCGAAGAGTTGCCAAAGTCTCTACCAAAACCAACATATGAGCAAATTAATCAACGCTTTTGATCCTTATAGTTCAGTTCCAGTTAGAGGGAAAGTCTTTTAAAAGAGTTAATCAAGATAAATATATCAAGGCTTTCCAGCTTTTTTTTTTTAAATGAATTTTATTCATAGCACTCTATTCATGCGAACCCCAAGGAAGCACCAGTTCTGTGATGTCTCGTTCCTGTGTAATCAATGTGGGGTAATCTTCATGAAGGGGAGGCACTAATACTGCTGCTCAAGTTGGGGAGGAGGGAAATGAAACCGGATGACTGCCCCAGAGCTATATTCATGCTGTAGGGCAGTGTGCAGCTGACAGGTATTCCCAACACTGAATCCATCTTGTGTTTTCATTACAGAGATATAGTAGTAGTACCGTAAATGTATTGATACGGGACAACATGAACTGGTATATATACATAGACTTCAGACAAGCTTCAGCTTCCTGATCAAGCCCATTGTTGTGTGTTTCAGGGCCCAATCCTAACCCAACTTTCCAGCACTGCCATAGCTGTGCCACTGAGGATGTTCTGCATCAGTTGTGGACCCAGCCAATGGGCCGCCCCAGGGCAAAGAACAAGGAGTGCCACCCCTCCACAGGCTCCCTGCCCTTTGCGCCGCTCTGCCATGCCCCCACACCAGGCTGCATTTTGAAGCTGTATAGGGGCAAGGGACAGCGGACGGGCGGTCCGAACACTGCTTGCCTCTCCAAGAGGTGAGCCACCTTGTCACTGCTCTCCTCCCAGTCCACTAGCATGGTGCCTGGGGCATTTGCCCCCCCCTTAATAGTAGGACTGCCACTGTTCTGCATTCTGCAGTGGAGTAGTAGCAATGGAGGCCTCTTCAAGGTAAAGAAATGCTTGTTCCCTTACCTCACACCTGCATTGCCCTTACCCGGTGCTGGAAAATTAGCACCATAAGAATTGGCACCATAAGTATTGTGCCCTTAATCCTAACAGAGCTCAGAATACCAATACAGAAAAAGTTGTCCAGTATATGCTCATGTTAATTTATTTCTTTATTTTTTGATAAATCTTTGGAAGCCACATAAACGATTGGTGCTGTCACAATCTGAGAAATAATTTTATCTAGAAAAAGAAAAAACTCCAACAAGAGCAGGTTAGCAAAATTAAGGAGAAACTGTGTACTTGAGGTGACTATTGGTAACTGGAGAAAAACTAATGAAGACATCAAAGTAAAAGAGATTAGAAGAAATCAGATCTTCCTGTGAACATGCTCCTTCTCCTTCAACAACATGAAAAATGGCTTTAAAAAAAAGGCAGAGTCCCTGTTTTTGATCACTCACCTTTTACATTGACATTTCTTAGAAGGGATGTGGTGGTGCTGTGGGTTAAACTGCTGAACATGCTGACTGGAAGGTTGGCAGTTCGAGACCATGCAACGGAGTGAGTTCCCGTTGCTTGTCCCAGCTCCTGCCAACCTAGCAGTTCGAAAGCATGTAACAATGTGAATAAATAAAATAGGTACCACTTTGGTCGTTCCGTGCACCTTAGCATATAGTCATGCTGGCCACATGACCACAGAAACTTGTCCTCTTCGGCTTAGAAACACAGATGGACACCGCCCCCTATAGTCGGACACAACTAGACCATTCGGTCATTGGGAAACTTTTACCAGCTAGACAATTCAGTCGTTGGGAATCCTGGTTTGGGCCATTCCAATTTATAAGAATTATGCTTTGGAAAACAGTGACCTGGAAAATCACAGTGAAACAGACACTTGTTATTTCCAAAATAAAACAAAAGCTGTAATTAATTAGGCCTGCCGAAATGTTTGGATACAATTCAAATGGGAGATTACTTCTCTTAAGCCACCTTCTTACATAGCTCTACTATGTCGTTCATCCTTCATTAGGTCACTTGATTAATGCATACTGAATATCAGTATAAAGAGAGAGAGAATGGAAGTAGATCTTTTGAGAAGAAGAAGAAGAAGAAGAAGAAGAAGAAGAAGAAGAAGAAGAAGAAGAAGAAGAAGAAGAAGAAGAAGAAGAAGAA
>JAJKFI010000003.1:18783439-18825122 GCA_029204185.1 Lerista edwardsae
ATTATTCATACTTACCAAGATTTTCACAATTTTGGCCACTAATGTCAAGCTCAGCTTATTGCCTGACACAATTGAACCTCCTGAGCCCCCTTAGCTGTGCCACTGGTGCAGAGGAGAGAGGGAAGTTGCATATAATTGAATAGTGACACAGTATGCAAGATGAGAACCAGAAGTCATACAATGAAGCTGATTGATAGGAAGTTTCAAATGGACAAAAGATGGACACACACTTCACATGTGCATAAACAGTCTATGGAATTTATTTTCCTAAGATATGGTAATTGCCACTAGCTTGGATAGTGTTAAAGGGAGAGTGAATTCATGGAGGGCAGGTCTACCAATGGTTACTAACTATGATAACTATTTGTGTCTTTCAGGTATGCTTCTGAATATCAGTGGCTGGGGAACAATGACATTTCTCAAAGGTGGATCCCTGTGGGAACAGAATGCTGGACCAGATTGGAATTTGATATGACCCAGCAGGGCTTTTTGTATGCTTTGATTGAGAGACTTGTCCATGAATTTGCCCACTCCTTTTATAAAAATCATCTGGGGTATTGGCCAGCACTACATCTTGTGATGGTGAATTCCAGACATTATGTCCTATCTTCAGGAGCTCTTCCCTCCAGAGCTGTACCTAGAGGGGATCACAGCACTAAATTTTGCAAGCAGTCACTCCCCCTCTTCTTTGGAGCCATCCAGAGCCAATGTAGCCTCCATTTTGCTCTAGCTGCTGCGAATGGCTCCAAAGAGGAGGGGGAGTGGCTGCTTGCAGAACATAGTGCTGTGACCCCGATATAGCTATGCCCCAGCTTTCCTCCTCCCCAAAATTATTCCCAAACAAACCATCATCTGCCACTCAGTGGTATTTCAGTGGCAAATTTATCCCCTACTCCAACACACACACACACACACACACACACGCACACACACACACACACACACACGTTGAATGATATGTAGCTTTTGAACACACATTTCATTGTCATTGTATGGCATTTTAGGTAGACATAGAAATCTTGGTTCCCATCTCAAATTAAGTCTATTAGCTGTAAGGTCACCGCTCAAGCATTACTTAAAAGGTTTAAATAGACTTCCTAAGGAGGCTCATTTCAATTCCAATGAAACTCTGCACAAGCAGAACTGCACCTTGTTTGTAATGCCTGGTGGGGCACTTAAAGCCTCTTTTGTTTATGAAGTAGTCCAGTGTAAGTAATTTGCTTGAGTAAGAGATCTATAGCGTGTAGGTTAAAGGTCTTGCTGGCCTGTGACCCAGAAACAAGAAATGCGCGTCCTTTGTGTGTACATAAAGTTTGGCCACTTCAAATCTTTTGCATAATCATTCATGTGCTTGCGGATCTACAGCTTTGTGCCATCTCAGTTATAATTGTTCCCCAACGTTCCTTTTTAACAGCCCCATAGCAGGGGCTATTGCGCCTTTGAAGATGCAGTAATGCGGAAATAAATGTCATGTTTAGCTTAGCATTTAAGATCTCTGAGGTAAATGATATGCTGATGATTAATGCTGGCAGGGGCCCCAATGGGTTAGGTAATCAAACAGTAGCCCCGTCCATTTGCTGCTCACAAATAGCGTTTCTCTTGGAAAAACTCTACAATAAATAAAGACGATGAATGATTCCTGCGTAAAATCTCTGTGGCTTGCCGGGCTAATTTTGGAAGTCCTAGACTTAAGGACTTATCCCAGGGAGATAATTGGAAAAGCCACTATGGAAAAGAAAATGAATTTGAGTAAGAACAGGAAAAGTTAGGTATTCAAACAACAGAACTACCACATACCATCCTCAGGGAATCTGCTGGCAAATATGACACAGTGTGTCATTTGAGTACTATCCTTCCCATTTGAGCACAGTACAGGAGGGAACCTTTGGACTTCTGCAAGATCATAGCTTCCCTCTTGCATCTGGGAAAGTTGGCTGTAGTCCAAAAAAGCTTATGCCACTCTAAATGTATTAGCCTTTGTTGTTCTGCATTTCTGGGTGGGGAGTGGGCAACCCGGGAGGCGTGCTGGCCCAGGGAGGAGGTGGAATTTGGATGTGGCTGTTAGGCATCATCCAACCCATCCCTAGGCCGATTCGGGCCACACGGCTTACTCAGACCTGCACCTGTTACATAGCAGGTGCAGATCACAGCAAGCCCATCAAGACGGATGGTGCCTACCCCAGAGCAAGGGTGCGAATATGCCCTTGCACAGTGGAAGCTCCAGCACAGTCCCAATCTGTGTTGGATACAACGCAGTTTAGGATTGCGCCCTCTGTGTGTGTGTGTGCGCGCGCGTGTGTGCGCGCGCGCGCGTGTGCACAATCCTAAGCAGCACCAGACTGTCAAGGCCGACGGGCCAGCGCCATATCTGACACTGCTTAGGAAAGGCTGGAGCCTCCCTGCAGCAAGGGAATGTGCGCTCCCTTACCATAGGGGAGGCTCCAGCCTCCCCTATGGGCTCCTCAGATCTGTGCAGATCCGACGAAACTGGGCGGCCCAAATTGGGGCTGTGCGGCCTCCCGAATGGACTTAGGATGCGGCCATATGGCCGCCTCCCAAGCCTGCCCTCATCCCGCCCACAATCTCCCTCCCACTGCCAATCCCGCTGCCGCCTCTGTGCGGAGCCTCCCTAGCACCGTCTGGCTTCAGCCGATGCAAGAAAGGCTCAGCGCGGGCGCAACAGGACCAGCACTGCCTGCAGCACCAGTCCTGTGGCGCCAATGTGGGGGTGCAGATAGGCGCCCCCGCATCGGCGCTCCACCCCTTGCATCAACGCTATGACGTAGAATCAACGCAAGGGGCGCAAAAGGATTGCGCTGTAAGTCTGTCTTAGGTATCACTTTGACTCAGATCTTGTGATTTTCATGCTGCAGGACTGAGGCCTAAGGCCTACGAATGAATCAGCAAGTTTGCCTGTGAAATTGCTTTATGAGACATGAGGGCAGAAAGGTACAGAAAGGCTTACTAAACAGCCCATACCTAGGCTTCCTAGTGCCCAGAGAAACAGTGGCACAGAAATGGCCACAGCTGTATCCTATGGGCACAGGGAAGCCGCTGCAGGTCACCTCGGGGGAAGGTGACATTTGTCCCCTTATCCTGAGTCCCCTTATCCCAGGGGATTTGCCACCTTATCCTAGCCTCCACAATGGCGCTTCTTAAATCTGTGCCTGCTAAATCAGACATGAGACGCCCTGAGTCAGGCTCCCGAGCCCAGCATGGGGGATAGGATCCAGTGGAGTGGCCTCCTCTGTTTCCACCCCTTCTTGGGCCAGTCCCTCCCCCTATCCGCCTTCTCTCCATCGTCCCACCACCAGAACTGCCTCCCCCACACCATCCCACCACCCTCTCCAGATCTGAGTAGCCGCATTGGGCAGGCTGTAGAATTACACAGGTTAAGGGGGAAACTATTTCTTTCCCTTGAGGAAACCTCTAGCCTCCACCTTACCTATGCTGGATACAGCATAGGCCATGCGGTCCTGCTGTGCCAGCCCAGGTTAGGATTGAATTGCCCAACTGTAATGCTCTGGTGACATAAAAAGGGCACTTCCTCCCCCAGCCCTGCAAACACACAAAGTTCAAGCTGATCTGAATTCCTTCCTTCAGGCTTACGTATAAAATCTAATATTTAGAGGAACTTCATGCAATATAGTTTGTCTTCTCTTTGATCTCTCTGGGAATTTATGTAGTTCTTAGAGAGGAAGTGCTGAAACAACCTTAACTACTGTGTTGCTATAACAGTGAAAATTAAGCATAAATTTGTCTCCTGAAATATAGAATGTCCGCCTGTCGATACCCGAATTGAACATTGTCTATAAAAAGTCTGCTGTTTATTTATTATTGACATTTGGTTTGAATTAGGGAAAAGGATAACAGACACACCCTGCCCCCAATAGATTGGAACAATATTCCTAAGTGGGTTTTTTTCCACAGCAGACATAGCAGTTGAAACACTGCATGCAGTTTTTTTTAAATCTCTAAATAATATTGTAAAACTTATTTGAAGACTATACTAAATGCTAAAGAAGAATACTATTCCACATTTAATGAATGGTTGCTCAAATCACGTGCTCCAGAGCAGCGATCTCCAAACTCTGGCCTACAGGTCAGATCCGCTATTTCCCTCCTCCAGGTGACCCCGCGCTTGCTGTTCCGCCAGGGAGCGAAGTTGCAGATGCAACTACAGTCCCTAAGTGTCACAGCAGCCAGCTGATTCTGGGATCTGTTGACCCAGCAGGTTGAGCACCTGGCATTCTGGCCAAGCCTGGCTGGCCGCAATGACACTTGGGGACTGTAATCTCAGCTGTAACTTTGCTCCCTGACGGAACCGTAAGTGTGGGTTGCGCAGGGGCTGTTGCGGCAGTCTCCCGTTTGGAGACCGCTGCTCCAGTGCAACAGAAACCATGGAAACCAGATAGGCACCTCGCCCGTGGGTTTGGAATCCCACAGTTCAGAATCCACAGGTACCTTGGGCCCACTTTTATACTGTTTTTCAATAAAAAAAAATGTCCACAAAGCGGTTTACAGAGAAAATCAAATACTTTGGTATCCATGGGGGTTCCATTTTGGAATCCCACCCGTGGATACTGAAATCCGTGGATACTCGGGTCCCACTTTGAACCTCTAAAAGCCAAAAAGGCTCAGAAATTGGTTTTCCTACCTTCACATGGTCAAAACACACCGCTTCCAAGCCTCTCAGGGCTAAAAATGGCAAGCAAGACCTACTTCCAGGTCATGTGAAAATTCCTTGCTCCTCCCAAGTTCACGCAGGAATTCATTGTGATTGAGTGGGCAGTGGTATCTCAGCACCAGTGTCTCCTTGCTGAAATTAATGGTTCTGTTCAGTTGGGCTTCAAATTTGTTTTTTAAATGGAAACTGTTTTGGTTGCCCTAGAGGATGATCTATGCCAGCGATTGCAGTGGTGGGTGCAGTGATGTCATTCAGGGGGAACGGACTAGAACGGGCATTCCAGATCCTAACGGGCTCCGTGGCTGGTTCCGGGTTCCCACAAGTGCCAATCAAAAGTGAGTTCCTGTTCCTAAATCATTTGGATGACACCACTGGGGGGGTGTATCCTTGTTGGTTTTGCTGGACTTCATCTGCTTTTGACCATTGACCATTCTATCCATTCTCTGTTATGGAACTCCCACTCTACTGAATTAAGAACTGACTCCTCCCCATTGGCTTTCCAGTGGAGATTCCAGATGTTTTTATTCCACCCTGTCTGTTCTCAGCTGTGATTGATGGTTCTTGGTAACTGTTTTACTTACATTTCAATTTATTGTATTATTCTATATTTTGTGGTTTTAATGTAATTTATTGTTGTTAGCCGTCTCGGGCCTTTTATTGTGAAAAGGGGAGGCAGGATAAACATATTTCCAAATAAATAAATACATTTTGCAGATTGAAGTAAGAACTGCTTTAGAGTAAATGCTTCAAAATATACGCATGTGGCTTGTTTCACAACACAGGGATCCATCACAGCCGGAGTCGTTACTACATTTTTACCATATTACTTCATGGTTATTTTTCATTGCAATATCTTCCAGTTTTAAACAAGCTTAGGAATAAAAGCCATCGCAAAGGAACTAATACAATGACTGCACTTTAAACAGGAATTATTAAATTTTGATTACTTTCAAATGTGTCCATTGAGATGTAGACGGTTGTTACGAACTTAAATCTGTTGGAAGGCATATAACTAAATATATCCATATGATTCTTTTGGCACATTTTAATGTGGGGGAGTAGCAGCTTTTCAGTTGTGAATGAATGATGTTGCATTCACATAAAAAAATTTAAGTGATTATGTGTAAAAGGTGTATTGCATCTACATGTCATATTTTACTTAAATCAAGAAAAGGAATTATTGACGGATCAACCTTATCCAACTTTCCTGCATTGGGACCTGAGTGTTTAAGTGTATGGGTAGAGATGGTTTTTGTTTTTGTTGAAAACTGCTTTTTGGTGGTTAAAATACCTGCATAAAAACACAAAACACTGCATTTTGGTGTTTTAAGATATTTTCCAGAAATTAAAATAAACTAGTTTTCCAATTAGAAATAATACGGTGGCTGCATCTGCTGACATTATATCACCTATATCATCTACCTAGTACAGTGATGGCAAACCTTTTGGGCTCTGTGTGTCAAAACTTAGGAAAATGCTTAATCTGACTCTGCAGATGTGTCGACCACCCTCCCAAACAAAATACAAACAATTCTTTATATTCATTTATTTAAACAAAAAGTACAGTGTAATTAAGTGTGCTATGTATTATATAAAGGAGCATCAAATAAGTACAAAAATGAAAAATAAGTAAAACAATCTCAGTTTTTGTCAGGCATTGATGAATGCTGGTGTGTCACCTCAAGCATTGTGGTGTGTCGGCTTTGACACGCGTGTCATAGGTTTGCCATCACTGACCTAGTGTATGATATAGCATTTCAAAGCATATTAAATTAATAAAAATGAGAACTTGGAATCAGAATGTAGAATAAAAACACATAATACTGCAATTTGCTATTTTAATCAATCAGTTTTAGGAAAAAATACCACCAAAAACACACACCCCTATGTATGGGTGCCATGACTATTGGAATGTGACTGGATATTGGACTGAATATGACGTTGAGGGTGTAATCCTACATACTAGGCCATAGGAGTAGGATTGGCCCGAGAACACCGGCCGAGAGCCGCCCTTGCGCCAGCTGAACCTGGCTGGCACAAGGGCAGCTCCAGGAGGAGGGCGGACAGGTGGGTGGGACGCAGTTCTGGGAGGGGTGGGCAGGCCAGTGGCTGTGCTGGCCTGTGAAAGGGGATGGGGTAGGATGCGGCCATTAGGCCACATCCAAGGCCCCGTCCCCAGGCCACATGGCCCCGATTCAGGCCGAGCGGCTTCCTCAGATCCGAGGAACCCATAGGGGAGGCTCCAGCAACCTCCCAAGCTGCACTCTATACAGCTGCTGGCCTGCCTGTTCCAGCACAGTTTAGGATTGCGTTTCTACAGGGCGTTTCTACAGGGATAGCAAAGCTCTAAGTTTTGCAAGAAGCCTTACCCTGTCATGTAAATCCCTCCTCTCCCTTGCTGCTGTAGCCAGTAAGCAGCGCCAAGATTGGCTAAAACGGTGCAGGAGAGGAGTGATTTCCACTGCAAGGTAAGGCTTCTTGCAAAACTTAGAGCTTTGCCATCCCTGTAGAAACGCCACTGGATTGCGCCCTGAGTCAGTTTGATCCTGGTATGTTGGCCAGTGTCATATTTTCTAGTACCCCTGAAGAATAAAAATTCCTCTCAATCTGCTTTGATTATGTATTGAATTATTACATAATTCAATTGGGGGGGGGGAGATTCAAGCAAAAACAGATCAGCTCACAAAACTCTAGGCACTAGTAGCCAGTATAGTTTTTTTTTCCAGATGCAATGATGACAGATTAGGGAAGGTTCACATCTATTCATGTCATCATTAGGTGGGCTATTTTCAGTTCAAATGTGCATGCAAGAATGTGTCATGTAACTCCACTTTCAGCCAGTTGCCATGACCAAAAGCTGCTGTACACGATCAACCGCACGGAGGCTGAAATTTTGCACAGAAGAAACTGCCACAAGCACTGAAGTCTGTTTAAACTGAAAAGTGTCAAAAATATAGTTGTGTATAGTACACTATAGTTACAATCACACAGTAATGGCATGTAAGAGCTTCTGAACAGGGCTCAGAGGCTTAAATTCTGGCAGCTCAATCCTAGGCTTCCCTACTGTCCAGGGTTCCAGTGACACTGAAATGTGCCACAGTGGCCAGGGAATCAGCCTCAAGTCTCCCCAGGGTAATGGAACAAATGTTCCCTTAACGCTGTGTCAGTGCACAACGGCCCTAATGGTTCTATTTAGATCTGTGCCCACGTTTGAGCAGGCGCAGAACTGAGAACCCCTATTGGGACTCCCAGCTCAGGAGGGAGCATAGGATATGGTGGAAGAATCTGCTGTTGCTTCAACCCCCTTCCAGGCCCGGTCTACATTTAAATCTCCTTTCCCCTCCATAAGCCTCCCACCCCGCAATGGGTCTCCTGGTACTTGCACCAGTTATTTTGCTGGCATAAGTCCGAGGAGAGAAAGGGGTTGGGGAGGCTGCTTCTGGAGAAGATAGGATCCAGCGCTTGCCCCACCAGATCCATCCCCTCCTGCAGCCTCCCCACCCATTAGAGGTCATAAGATTCAGGCCTCTTAAGCAGTCCCAACCTCTGCTGGAAGCCTTTGGTATTCATCCCAGATGTTTGGGGACCAACTAAGCTTAGGATTGCACACTTAATTCATTGTTGTTGTTCAGTAACTAAAATTACGCTTCAGGTCAAACTTGGGTGAAGCATTACAGCAGATTTGCTTACTTATACTTTAAAGTTGCTTACAATGTATTAAAGAGGTCTTATCTTGGGATTTCAGCTACAATTTTCCACCACAAAACTTATGATTGGACTGATTTTGAAAAGTACTCATAGTCCAGCATGTGTGTGTGTGGGGGGGGCATGTTGATATCTAAATATTCTATATGCTTATAATCCTGGCATCTGCTTGCTGAAGCTGCCAGTATTAAGATAACTGCAGGGCCAGTAGACGTCATACTTGAGACATTACTTTGTAAGAGCACTCAGAATACGTCATTCTTGGCACTTATTTATTAGCACAGCAAATCTTTGGATCAAGCCATAAGTAAACAGAGATATGGGACTAGGCAGAACATGTAAGGAAAGAAATCATCTTGATCTTGTTATCATCCTACTAATGTGGTACATTAATGCATTAAGTACAAAGAAAAATCTACATAAATAAGTGATATAATTGGTATCTTTATGAATGCACTAGACCTAGGACTAACACATTAAAAGTGGTAACCAATTTTGTACATAGTAAATTGTACATATTTTAGACATTGTTCTGATATAATGTCAATGATAGCCCAATCCCACTGGGCTTGTACACTGGCAGAAAATGTTCCACCAGTGAAGAATGTCTATCAGCGGTCACAAACAACTGTTCAGCAGTGCGTGGAGTAACAAGCTGCCAGTGCACTGGTGGGGAGTCTTCCCCCATGTGCCAATGGGCCCATGGATACTAATAGGATGGTGAGGGATGTAGAACAGGGAGGGGGAAGACGGGAAGAATGGAACAGGGAAGAGTGGAACGAAGGAGGTGGAAGAGGATGGAATGGTTGGCGATGAGGTGGGGAGGGCCGATTAGGTCTAGGAAGGGGGTGGTTTTGGTGACAGCTGCTAAATCCACATCCCCTTCCAGGGCTCTGTCCTGTGGCACAGGTCCATGTGGACCTGCACCAGTGATTTCACAGGTACAATTCATGTAGACCCATCTGCACCATGGAGTATTGTTATCTATTTTATAACAATTGCTTTCATGGCTCCTGACTCAGGACGCATTTGGCCACTCTTTTCTTGCCATTATTCCCTAGCTTACCAGGGCACCAGTCTCCACTAGCCCTTGAGAGAGTAGGGACTCTTCTCTTGTGGATTCTCAACTCCTTCAGGTCACCCTCTGGAAGGCCATCAGAACTTAAGTCAGCATCAATGCAGCTCTTCTAGTGAAACTGGGGACAGTTTGGCCAGTATTACAAGGACAACTTTGGCAGCAGTGTTTCTCTCAATTAGTCCAATAATGCAATCCAGCTGTGCTATAGCTCCATGACTTTAGCTCTGTCATTCAGCTGTTCTCTGCCAACTTCAACTCCCACACAGAATGGCTAGGAGTTGGTGCTGATATAGCCTTTAAGAGCGCTTAACTCCTCCCCCCATCAATTAGCCCTTTGAATGGGAAATTCAATACCAAACTGCTCTTCCGGCTTTTTTCAAATTTAAAGGGTTTGTAGGGAAATTCATAGCTAGATTTCTGACCATTTTTTAACCTTACGCATGACACTTGTCAAATGCCATCTATGTGCATGGCGCTCTATATCCAAAGAGAGTTTAAACAAATCTTCCTGAAACAAAAGGGTCAGATCTGTGACAGTGGTAATTGTTTTTAGTTGGTTAAAGTTTGACTTGTGGCTTAGATACAGTGCACCTTGATTAATGTTAATAAAGTATATAGACTGTAATAGGTCCTAGGACCCATCTTCTTATGCTTTGTAAGGTGCCATGCACATAGATTTAACATTAAACCATTTAAATTTAATGTTATTATTTACTTGTAAACCGCTTTGTGAACTTTGTGTTGAAAAGCGGTATATAAATACTAGTGATTGATTGATTGATTGATTGATTGATTGATTGATTGATTGATTGATTGATAGATGGCATTTTACAAATTGACATTAATGAAGTGAATAATCTGAAATTGTCAGACATAAGGTTGAATCCAAAGAAAATGAGTTCTAATTAGGCCCCATTGAAATCAATGGGACAAGTTAGTCATGACTAATCTAAATTCCATTAATTTCATTGATGCTTAGTCAGGACTCACTTTGTTTGGATACAAAAGCCTCATTAAAAAAATTAAACATGAATAAAAAGGATCATAAACTTTCTGTAAAGGAAGTCACATAATTCCAAACATTCAGAAGTGCAGTCTTTTAATGCATTTATTATGGCGCACAGTAAGTATGACACTGACGTATTTGATTCTATTGTATTTGCTACACAGTAAAAAGAAAGAAAAGAAAGAAAAAACGACTTTGGAATAAGATATTCTATTGAAAGTACATTTAAACAAACCAAGGGGTAAAGCTGCCTGGGAAAATGAGATTTAGAAAACTGATTTAGAAATGAGCTGTCTAGAAAACTAGATTAGCCTTCTCTAGTTCATCTTTGGTGAAATAAAGTAGAACTGAGATGTTTCAAAGCTGGCAGATTCTTGTGAATTTCACTTTATCTTTGCATTAGTGGATCAGAGTGCAGAGGCCATAGGCCCTGTGGCCCTTTTATTGTTCACTAGTTCCGCTGAGTTGAGTCTTATGTGAGAATTTCTATTACGTATGTCTACAGAAAAGTTAAGGCCTCACTAATCGCTTTGCAGTTTATAATGGCCCTCTGCCAATCCTATCGACTCCTCCTGGTTATTGAAGAGCCTCAAGTCCTTATGATTAATCGCATGTGGCATCTGATTTTTACTTTTTGTTTTAAACTTCAGTGAAAAAAATAACAGCACATACAACTGGATCACAATGAAGAAATCCTCTAAGTATGTACTCTGTTTCAACTATCAACAAAGTATATTTGAGCAGCTTTTATATGCCACACATCTAGAGAGAGTCCCATTATTACTGAAGAATTACAGTATCATCTCATGTATTACTGATTAAATGTTGACGAAAATAGACGTCATGGCTACTGTTTCATATAAATGTGCTTCAAATATTACAAGGCATATATTCTGTCCTTTACTGAGCTTGGTTGATTTTTTAACACACAGTCTGAAATGTTTATAATTGTATAAGCAACTCTCTAAAAGTTTTACTTAATATAATTCTGAGAATGTGAACTGAAAACAGATTTATGACAGTTGTTCTATTCTAACTATATTTTGTGATATTCTCTGCCAGGGGTATCAAAGATTCTATAATTGACCTTCTAACATTCTTCCACTGAATTTCTATTTAGCCCTATTAAAGTCAATGAGATTATCACTGGCCACGGTCCAAGTACTGAGATTTCAATGTTTTGTGGATTGGACTTTAAGTAATGATATTACACTAGACACAAAGATAAATGGGTTCTATAGGTGGTTGTATAACTATGATGCTTCAGTCTCAGTGGCTTATAAGATGCTAAGGAGAAAAGTTGATAATTTATGTTTGACTTCACTTTTATGTCTATGTGAACAAATAAGTTCTTCCTTCTCACCTCCTTTAGTTTCTTCACTGCTATTCATCAGCATCTGACATCTGAAATCAGCCAACCCTGTATTTCTTGACAGGCTGTAAACCACTGTTTCTTATGCGGTATTTAATTACACACAACAAAAAATAAGTGCCATGAATAAAATGAAATAATTGTGCTCCTGGCTATTGTAAAGCTAGGAAATGAGAGCTCTGTATCTTTAACAAAGAGTGGTGCTTAATTTTCTGATCAATTAAAAAGTAATTACTTAACTTTTCTTTTTCTTTTTTGCTCATTCAGTATACAGTATTTAAATGAGAAAATGAAATAACAGGCTTTATTAGATTCCACTTCAAATCAACAACTCCCACTGCTACTAACTCAGTGGTTCCCACATTGTGGGTCAGGACCCACCAATTGTTCGTGATCCAATTTTTGGTGTGTCATGAAACTGACAAGCTGATGGCTGAGAAGGAAACTGTATTGAGCCCTGTGGAAACAACAAGTACACATTTGCTCGTGAATAGGTGACCATGTCTTGGCTTTTATAGAAGACCAAGTGAAGGGGAACGCAAGGCCACCAGAATGGTCTGGATCCTATGAATGTGGAGCTCAACAAATGCTCCAGAATGTGCCCCCCCACCATAGTAAAAAGGATAAACATAGAGACTTGAATGGCTAATAAAGTGAAACCTTTTTTTTTGTCCTGTTAAAAAAAGAGGTGGGTCCTGACAGAGTGTCATTTTAAAAAGAAGGTCCCAGAGCTACAATGTTTGGGAACCATTGTATTAACAAATTGCTAATAAATAGAAGTGTTTGAAAACAGTGTTAATTACATAGAAGTAATGCCATTCTGTTCAATAAGACTTACTCTGTAGTTCTATCTTACTCACAAGAAACAAACACCTCTACAAGTCTTCCTCAGAATGTATGGTTTACATAAAAGTATCAACCATCATCATCATCATCATCATCATCATCATCATAGAGTATTTGAGCTTTAATATAAATTCATGTTATCTATGACAGAACAAAGAGTGGGTTCAATGGCATAGCTAAAGAAAGGCAGGGGGTGCAATTGAACCAGGAAACAAAATTGTGAAAACCTTGGTATATATTAATAATACCATCGTGTTATATACCATTCGATGTGGAATTTCAAGCAGAATGCAGTGAAACAAAACAGAGTGTAATATCTTTATTCTTTCAAATGTTATGGCCAAAACCCCAGAAAACATGTTAAAATTGCAGTTTTTAGGAATAACTGTCATATTATACTGTATATCATTTGATGTGGAATTTCATTCTATCTATATGGCCAAAAAAGCAAAAATGAACATATGACTGTGATGTCACTTCCTGTTGTGATGTCATTCCTGAGGCATCATTTTGCCCTCTTCACTTTCTTTAGCTACGCCAGTGAGTGGGTTGAAGGTAAAGTCATAGCAGCGAAATCCTGTGTTTACACAAATTATAGCACAATCCTATTGCAGCTGTACACCATTGAAAAAAAGCATTCTGGTGGTATATGGCACTTTCTGGCAGTTGCAAAACTCAACACGCCAGCATGCTGCGCTAGCTGCCATCGAGCCTCTGGACACCCACCAGACCTGGTAAGAAAGCCTAGGAGACAGGAGGTGAGGGAGAGCATAATAGGCAGGGATAGGTGGAATGGGTCAATGATGAGATGGGGAAGCAGGCAGATCAGGACAGGGCAGGGGGCTGGCTTAGTGGCAGCGGCGTGCACATAAGCCAAACCTTTTTTCCTACCTTGACCCACCTTCATAGGCCCCTGCAGACTTGTACCAGTGATATCACTGACACAGGTCTGAGCAAAACCTGGTGGGTTGCCATGCCTGGGGCCGGAGAGCAAATGTTCCCTTGTCCCAAGGAGGCTTCTGGAGGATGAAACTTCCCAATGGGATACAGTGGGTGCTGCATTGGGACTGCTGCTGGAACACCACATGGAGCGTTACTGTAGTTATGAACAGGCCAGGAGTGGCCAACCTTTCAACATAAGAGCCCCTGGACCTTTAACAATTGTGTAGAAGAGGGAATTCTATCAGGTGCTGTTTGTCATTTCACAGAGGCTGTGGGATGCTGAAATTTCCTTCTCTACACCATTATTCTTTAACAATTGTTCTTTAAGATTCAGGAGCCTTAAAGTTAAAAGGTTGGCCAACCCTGGATTAGGCTGTAAGCAGCGGCGGCATTCAGCCGGTACGCTGGGCGGGACTTACCTTTGACCGGCAGTCCGCCCATTGCGAAACGGTACGTTTTGCTGCTTTCCCGCTCGCCCCGGCAGGCAGGAAAGCGGCGGAACGCGCCGTTACGCAACGGGTGGACTGCCGGTCAAAGGTAAGTCCCGCCCAGTGTACCGGCTGAATGCCGCCGCTGGTTGTAAGTCTCATTGATTGCACACAATTTACTTCCAGGAAAGTGCACTTGTGATAACAACCTAAGTATAGCACATTGAACCAACTTGCCCAGCTCTCTTTCTACTGCTTGCACACCCTGAGTTCATTAGTGCATGGGGGACAGGTGTCTAGGATTATGCCAATATCCACATTTCTGATAAGACCAAAAGGCTGTAAGAATGTTGACTACAAACTGCCTTCTGTATTGAATAAAGAATAAAGACACTACATTATGTTGTTTTGAATGCCTGTCAGAGGGATAAAGCTGGGTAATCATTTGTAAATAATAAAAACTATATAGAAGGGTTCTCATGTGAGCTATACCAATCTGAAATGGTACAGCCCCTACGCAGATTTACCATCTTAGCATGGACCAGAATATATTACTACCATTAGGGCAAACAAACAGCACAGTCCAACCCATGTCTATTCAGAAGTAAGTCTCATAGCCAATGGGACCAACTCCCAGGTAGATGTGCAGCGAAAACCTTCATTTTGCTTACATTTTTGGAGGCTTAATTGGAAGAGTTTTAAAGATTACAGGAGATCTCCTCAGTTCCACAGATGCTTGATGCATATATGCCCTTGGGGAATTGGAGTATCACTTCTATGACAGAAGAAACCATACTGGTGAACTGGGAAGAAAGAAAGAAATCTATCCAACTTTACCATGTTCATGGTAAACCTCCCTCTGTGCATCTGTTAACAACTCTGTCCTCTTCTCTCTGTGAAGGGCAAAGGTTAACTATCCCCTGAGGTTTTTAATTGCAGATTCTTTATTTTGTTACTTAAAAAAAAGTTACTAAGCTGATCTTGCTAAAATTACAACAGTTTAGTTTAGCACTTATAGAAACAAGGCAATCTCATATAAGGTTAAGTGCTCTACCCAACCTAAAAGAATGAACAGCGTTGTTTCAATCATCTCAAACATTTTCCTCTAGTGGTCACTTCTTTATTTTGTGAACAAGAAGTATTTTCTTTTTCAGCAATATAAAAATCTTTTAAACGAATCAATGCTCAAAGTGGTTTACAAAAAAAAAAATACAATAATAAAACAGTTCAATAAATGCATTAAAAGGAGTTCAAAGTGATTGATAAAAATAGTTGCAACAAAGGCCTGTAGATATGAATTAAACAGGGCCCAAAGAGTTCCCTTGTCTGCCAGGTGTGTCCCACCATCTTACATAAGCATGCTTAGCTCTGCTTGACTTACATTGGTCTGACTGCCAGGAGCTGGCAATGAGGGGACGGGTGAGACCGGAAGGAAAGAGAAGGCAACCCATGCACTAAGATGGAAGGCAGGCTCAGAGACTGGAAAGAGGGGGGAGATAAGCAGGGTGAAGGTGGATGGTCTGGGATAAGGCCAAGGGGTGGGACCAGTGGTGTCATCTACTCACCAGTAGACGGTTCGCTGGGCGGGAGTAGGGAGTGATTGACAGTCCGTCGATTCACTTCCGGTTTCTTCGCGCGCCCCGCGCGGCTTTCCCTCGCCTCGGAGGGGGCGCCTGCTCGCCCAGGCACCCGGCGTGCCCCCCACCCATCCCCCAAGGCGAGCAGGCGCCCCCTCCAAGGCGAGGGAAAGCCGCGCGGGGCGCGCGAAGAAACCAGAAGTGAATCGACGGACTGTCAATCACTCCCTACTCCCGCCCAGCGAACTGTCTACTGGGGAGTAGATGACACCACTGGGTGGGACCTCCGAGGAAGGGGCAGGACCTGTAAAGACAAGTAAACGCCTGCTGGGTCCAGGATGAGAGGCTCATGGAGGTGGTGCCAGAGGGCTTGGTTTGAAGGCTACCTCTGACAATAAACAGGCAACCCCAGCCTGCCCATTGATGGAGCCACTCTGGGCCAGTGCAGAAGGACGACAGGTGGAGTAACCTTCCCAGAACATCCTTTGAGGCTCATAAGCACTCAGTTCCCCCTTGTCCCCTGAAAGGGACTTAAGGGACTTTCTGGGCAGGGTGAGGGCAGGCAGGAGGGTGTTTCTAGGTGGGGGGGGAGTGAGCCAGGAGGCGTGCCGACTAGAGGAGGGGTGGAGTTGGGATGCAGCCCCATCCAACTCCCCCGTTAGGCCCCATCCAAACCCCCGTCTCCAGGCTATTTGGTCCTGATTCAGGCCATGTGGCATGCTCGGAGCTGCACCTGCTAAACAGCCCATTGGGGAGGCTGGCGTCTACCCCTGCAAATGTGCCCTTGCCCCGTGGATGCTCCAGCCAGCTCCTAGCCTTGCGCTGGATACGGCACAGACATGCTGGCCTGCCTGCTCCAGCACAAGTTAAGATTGTGCCCTTAGTCAACGTCAAACAGAAGTGTAAATGGGGTTAAACTTTTGCTATAAAAATGAATAGATCTATTTAATTGAAAGAAGTAACACAAACTATAATATAATCTGCTCTGTGCTTTGGTGCAGACTGTATTGGATTTCATGTTTTGGTTTGCCAATGGGTTAGCTTATTTCCTGATTCCTTTTGTATTTTTTCCATGATCCGCAGCACAGGAGTCAAAGCGTTAGCTCATTACATCTTTATTGAAACATAAGGTGTGGCATTGTTAGTGATCTGTACAGACTTGCTTTTTTACAAGGATAAATCTAAATCCCTGATATAAATTCTTTCTATAATAATTTGTTCTTTTACAGATCTGCCTATGAATGGCATATACAGTATTGTTGGCACAACGTTATTTTTTAAAAAACAATATGTTACTATTACAAAAGGGTGTTGCCGAAGCATGAGATGAGACAATAGCAACAACAGCTGGGACTCATACGGACGTGTGTTCAAGATAGAAACCCCACAAGCAAATGGAGCTTCCTTCTGATGAGGATGCAAGCCAGTGTTCAGTTCATAAAACTGCTTATCTTTTGGAGCTGCAACACAGAACACAGAAAGCAAAACTGCCACTGTGCATGCCATTCTTTGTCATGCATGCAATCCCTAGTTTGCATCCCATCTGTTGTTACTCCCACTTATAAAACTCAAATCTTGGTGCTTTGTCTCTTTTTGGAACTGCAGCAAACAAGACTTCAGATGTGCTGATGATTCTCTTCCATGCATGCATGTTCCTGCTTAGGATCTCAGCCTAACTCACTGTACTTCATAGTCTTGATCTAACAAGTGAACCAATATGAAATAAAATTCATTAATAGTGATAATTCCAAGCAAAATTAGATTTAAATGTTGTCTTATAACCACCAAGTAGCACAATAGACACAGTTTGCACGGTGGAAAAAGAATGAGAAAAGCAAAGAGCGTGGCAAACAATTGTTGTTCCGACCTCTAGTTTGGGTTTAGCCAGTTGCTTAATAATTGGATTAATATTTGTTTTCAATGCCATCTATTTCTAATCTTATAAATACTACTGGTGGGTGGGAGAAAATAGTTAAGAGCACAATCCTACCACAGTCTAGCGCCAACACAAGTCCCTTGCACCAGCGCAGTCACAAACGTGCTGTAAGAAACATTTCCACCGACTCATGAGTCAGTTGGACTGGCACAAGGACATGTGCTGCCCCAGATCGGTGTGTTTGCACTGGCACAGATTGGCCAGTGCAGGAGGTTGGGGAGGGTGGAGGGATGGCAAAGGGAAGGTGGATCGGGGCAGGAATAAGGTGGAGAAAGATGGAGGAAGATTGGATCTAGGTGGGTAGACTAGGACTAAGAGGGTGGTAGGACAGGCCTCCAACAGGTAGGCCATATCCTTACCCCTCTCCTGAGCAGTTTGGCCTTACATTGTCCTGCTCAGATCTGCACCAGCAATTTTGGATTTGCGCCAGAGATTCGAGTAGCCTCACTGAGGTGGCTGGGGCATTACTTGGGGGTAAGGAGACATATGTCGCCTTACTCCGAGTTGATCCACAGCTGCCTCCTAACTGGGGCCGGATATGGTACAGGCCAGCCGGACTGCCTATTCCAGCCCAGGTTAGGATTGGGCTGCCCATAAGTAATTTGCATGCTTGAAGAGTAGCATGGCGACAGTCGTAAAATGTTATGGGAGAATGTGTGTTATTATATTGACTCCAAATATTTTCCCTAAGGAATCTGGAGCTATTTAAATCACTGAATGGTTCTGATTAGGCACGACAACAATTGCACATGTCTTTTTGGTGAAATGAAGTACACCTCAGGCTTAAGTTTTATTACTTTTATTCTGGAGTTTTGCTGCTCAACTGCATCACTATATAACATTTTAAACAGGATGTCAGGAACTTAATCAAATTTTCAAGAAGCATACCAGGACCTCTATAGGACTTCTTGCTTCACTAGCAAAAATGTGTGTTTGTAGATATTTTCATAAATCACAAATATATTCTGATCCTATTGGCCAATAAAGCAAAATCCTTGCCTGCTCTATGACACCAAAAAAATTGTATCATATTCTTATTTTGCTTTCAGATATGAAAAATGTGAGCCAGCCCACAAAAATGTTTGCAATATGTAATTTTGCAATATTTCATTGAATCATGGCAAGAAATAAAGAAGCTAATTTGAAATGATATCAAAAACTGGTGGGCCACTTAAAATTGTGTCATGGGCTACAGGTTGCCTGTTCCTGCTCTGAATGTTTTTTTTTACACAGAAACCTTAAAAATGATTGTCATTTCCAATTGAAAAATTATTTGCAATTGTAGTCAAAATATTTCTGCTTGTTTTCTGCATAGTAAACATCAAGGAAAAAAACTGTTAGAGTTGGTATACTTCAAGATGCTTCCAAATGGCAGATATATCATGATGGTAGCACCAAACTAAAAACTACTTCAAGGAAGAAGAAATAAGTGAGAAATCAGAGAAGGAAGACAATGGTTGCCACAGTCAATGCAGGACAGTTTAGCTTTTGGTATCTGTGGAGGATGTGTTTTGGTACCCCCCACTGATACCGAAAGTCATGGATAAGTCACGGGTCAGGGCCATGAGGATTTCCAGATGCGACTGGAAGTCTCTTCTGGTTGGGTGCAAAGGTGTTCTGAGGTGTTTTTAGCGAAAACCAGATTTAAAATACTGGGTTCGTTGCAGACTCAGCTCACATAAGGCAGGTGCAGAAGTGTCCTTTCAATTCTTCCCTGAAGAGGTCACTCACAAAAAACAACAACCTGGAATTGCCCTTCTGACACCTCTAGGTGTCCATATGCGACATCTCTGGGCTTCAGAAAACCTCCCACACAGAACCGGAAGTGCTTCCAGTCACGTCCAGGAAGTCCTCTGTGGGTCTTCCAGCAGTAGATTTAGAACTCGTGGTATGGCAAATCCACAGGTTCCGAATCTGTGGATAAAGACAACTCACTGTAATACCCCCAATAACACAGCTTCCCTTAGTGCTGATTTGATACAGTACTGTTTATCCAACTCCATGTGTTTATCGCATCATATTTGACAGCCATTTTACCAGATGGGAGCAGTGCATTCTGGGACAATCGGCATCCATTTCCTACCTATTAGATTAACATGTATCCCAGCAGTTTCCAAACTTACCACAGTCATGGTACCCTGTCATGAGGGCACCATCACCTGGCTCTCCAGGATGCCACCATTTTGAATTGTACGAGATTGTACAAGATCTCACATGATTCAAGGAGGTGATGCCCAGGATAACCAGTAAGAAGAGGCTGCTAGGGACATCCCACAGCACCCCTGTGAGCTTGCTGCAGCACATAGTTTGGGAACCACTGGTATAGGATCAGTGGTGTCATCTAAATGATTTAAGAACAGGTACTCACTTTTGATTGGCACGTGCCGGGACCCGCCCACCGGAAGTGACGTCATAAGCCAGAAGTGATGTCGTGGCAGGAAATGACATGAAAAAAGCCCTTTTTGAGGCCTCAGATTATTTTAAACTGACCCAACAGTTGCAACAGTATTCCACAGCACCCCCAGAACATGTTAAGGAGGCCTGGCATCATGTTAAAACCCCAGAGCAACTCATTTTTCAGTGGCAAGGAAAGGAAAGGCTCCGCTCGCTGCCTGCCTGGCTCTGAGAACATGCAGGCAACTCAAACATGCAGGAAATTCAAACGTTGCATAGGGCGGAGTCGACGAGTGGGCGGGTGAATGGGCGGGGCCAGCTGTAATCCAAGAAACCGGTACTCGCATACCCCCGCGTACCCCCTGCATGACATCACTGTATAGGATACTGTAGCTCTGTTTTGTGCAGCACTCAACTTTCTGAGAAAGTTCTTTCTGAAAATCCTCTTCGCTGTTACTGTATTGTACCAATTAGGAGCAACCAGTTCTTTAAGGAGGTACATATTGTATATGAATTACATTCTGAGTAAACCTTAAATGAGCAGAACCACGCCATCTAGAAGCATCCTATCTGTGATTCCTATTTTGAGGAAAATTTCAAGTTTCTTAAACTATTCAGACAACCAGAATTGTGGTGCAGAGTAAACAATGCTCTCTGAATTAGGATTAATGTAATAACTGATATGAAACTCAAATGAGATTCCAGTATCCTTTAATGCAAAACAGAAGTAAAATGGCACTAGCAGGCATTCTTGTAAATGCCTTTACTTTTCAGCATTGCATTCCATATGTTCTATAGTGAGAAGTCAAAAAGCACAGTAATAATTATGCTACAACTAGCATCAGTATGTTTCTTCACATCCCACCCCTGCCCATCCCAACCCTTTCAGCTCATGTTTCTTTATTTCTTTGCCCATCTGACATTTCCTACCATTTATATATCCTGCTTCTGAAATGGCCCTGTGTTTCAACAACCGTGTTCTCTTTATGCATTTGTTCAAAACATGTGGTCGTATCAGGTATGTCTAGACAGTACAGAGGAATGTGCTTGACAGATGTACCTTGTACATGATTAAATGGCTTAGATTTTAGCAGCAGTATTTAAAGATTCCATCGAGAGAACGGTTTGAAATTTGTCTATTTAAAACTCACTTAGGTTAAGAGCGGCTACCATAGCATGTGCAATGCTTTGTAGAGACGTGCTTATCTGGTTTTAGCAACCGCAGAACTTGTGTATTGCTAAACTCCACTTATGTTCTTAAAATAAATTTAAGACCTGGCAGTGTAGACCTGGCAGTGGCCTTATGAACTTTGTTTAGCTGCAGTCATGAACTACCTTACTATCCTTTCACCTTTGCAACTTCCTTTTAGCTCAAATATAAAACCCATATATTTTGAAGAGGACAGTGAAGAATTGTAGATTATGTGATTGATGGCACAATCCAATTCATGTCTACTCCACTGTCACAATGGCATCTAGTTCTCTAATAAATGTGCATAGGATTGGATTGATAAGAGTCTTTACACATGCACATTTATCATGTCTAGGATTTTTGTTGTTGTACAGTACTTCTTTAATATCTACAGTATACACCTGATAGTTGCCAAGTCATTATTACGTGCTCTGTAAATTATTTTGTACTTACCTAGCAAATTTATTGTGACATTTATTGGATCATACCCAAGAAAGGAGCAACCAAATCCTAAAATGCTTTGGTGCAGCTGGACTGCACGGCCTATGCTGCATCCAGTGCAGCTCAGGAGACAGCTGGAGATCCGCTCGGAAAAGGGACTATATTTCCCCTTCCTCCAGGTAAAGACCCAACCACAGGGGTGCCTGGCTTGGGAAAGGGTTTGGGTGCAGTGTGTGCTATAGTTTTCCCAGTAGCAATGTATGGATGTGAGAGCCGGACCATAAGAAAGGCAGAGTGCTGAAGAATAGATGCTTTTGAATTTAATTATGGTGTTGGAGAAGACTCTTGAGGGTCCCCTGGAATGCAAGGAGATCCAATCGGTCACTCCTACAGGAAGTCAAGACTGATTGCTCCCTGGAAGGACAAATCCTGAAGCTGAAGCTCAAATACTTTGGCCACCTCATGAGAAGAGAGGACTCTTTAGAAAAGACCCTCATGCTGGGAAAGATGGAAGGCAAAAGGAGAAGTGGGCGGCAGAGGATGAGATGGTTAGATAGTGTCACCGAAGCTATGAACATGAAATTGGGAGAACTCCGGAAGCTAGTTAAGTGGAGGACAGGGCATGCTGTGGCCCATGGGGTTGCGAAGAGTCAGACACGACTTAGCGACTGAACAACAAGTGGCAATCTTATGCATGCCTACCTGGGACTTGTTTCTGAGTTGACAGACACAATTGTGACTAATTTGTTTGGACACAATCCATTAACTGCTCTTTCAATAAAATGTCTATTAGAGTGGTGAACAAAAAACATCGCTTTTTAACAAAAAAAGGTTTGAACAAAAATACTGATGAAATAATCTAAAAATTTACTGCATTACAAACAGAATGGCAAAATGCCAAAATCTGCAGCATTTAAAGAGCCTCAAAGAACAGAAAATTATTGTCCTAGCATCTAAAAAAAAAAAAAAAATCAATTATCCTTGGCGGGCATTTCTGGGAGGCTGTTGTTCAGCTGCAGTACGACCACTAACTCATAAACGTGGCCTTCTCAATGGATGGAGCCCAGCAGCAACCCTTCCAAGCTGACCTTAAGGACCAGACAAATGCACATGAGAGTAGGCCACTCTTCGAGATATCCTGGCGGTGACCACTTAGGACTTTGTGGCCAAACCAGCACCTTGAACTGGACCTGGAAGCAAACTGCAACAAGAACAGGCGGGGGGGGGAACACTCCCTTGCAATCTGGTCCCCTACAGACAAGGCAACTAAATGCAGAATGTTGCGGTAGCCGCAACATTTCTGAACTCTCTTCAAGGGCAACACCGCACAGAGACTGCCTTACAGCACCCAGCCTTGAGGAAGCAATTCACGCATGACGGCGTATACGAGGAGCCGTGTGGGAAAGAGCGGGAAGGGAGGTTGCAGGACGGAGTCGTTCCCTGAGAGGTACGGTGGCGCGAGGTGCAGCCGCCGCCAGCAGAAGCGCGTGCGCCCCAGCAGCGCGTGGCTCCGGCTTCCCTGGGGGACAGGCGCGCGCGCGCCTCCCGTCTCACATTTCCCGGTCTTATTGGCAAGGGCTTTTGCAAGGCGAGTGGCTACTTGTGGAAAAGTCCCACAGAAGGAGAGGGAGGGAGAAGGCGAGGGGACGACCCAGCCGCTCTCCGTCTTTTCCTTCTTTCCCTCCCTTTCCTCGCCAGCCACACTCTCTCTGAGACGCAGGCAGAGGGCGCCTTAGCCATGCCCGCCCCCTGCGGTTGCTGCCGCCGCCGCCGCTGCTCCTGCTCAGCTCCACGCGCTGGAGAGGCTCTCGCTCGCCGGCCCCTGCTGTTGCCGCTGCCACTGACAGACACCCGGGGAAGCGGGGAAGAGGCTGGACCGCGCCGCCGCCGCTGCCCCTCACCGGCTCCGTTCCTCATTGGCATATAGCCCCCTGGGGGGGCTGGTGGCTGAAGAGGAAGCCTTCCTTCCCCCCCCCCGCTTGGCTCGGAAACTCCTTCGACCTCCCTTTGCTCCTGAGGGAGCCCGGTTCGGATGTCCGGTTTCCTGGTGCTTTTTTGTACCTGACAGACCCCCAAGCAACTTGTGGGAGAGGAGGGAAAAACTACCCGCGGAGTGGAGTGGCGGTGGGGGGGACTCGCGGCACCTTTTCTCCATCCCGGGGAAGTTTCTGCTTAACTGCTGCTAGGAGAGCGGGAGAGAGAGCTGGGATTTTCAAGGGAACCGCGCAGCGTTGCCCGCACGCTGTCTCCAAGGCTTCCCCCTCCGCATCCCGCCTCGCAGCCGCCCGCCAGTCTGGCCGCCCTCTGCACAATGCACTTGCTGGGATTATTCTCTCTGGGTTGCTATCTGGCTGCTGCTGCTGTGGTACTGCTGGGAGCTCGCGAGCCTGCCACCGCCGCTGCCTATGAATCCGGGCAGGGCTACTATGAGGAGGAGCCCGATCTGTCGGAGGCGAAGGTAAGCAAGTGCCCCCGTTCCTGGCGTGCCCCGGAGCGAGGTGACTCCGCTCCGCTCCGCCTGACCCCCAGGCATCATGTGACCCGATCACTTGCTATGGATTAGTTATCCCTTGATAGCAACCCGTTCTGTCATACTTTTAAAATCAGGGTGGATCAAAGAGTGATCAAAGGGGTGGAATCCGCCGCCACTTCCTCCTGTAGTGTGTGTTTGCGCGTGGAGTGGGGAATCTACGTGGAGTGTGGTAAAAATATTTTAGCTTAACCCACACAGAGTAGATTAATAACATGGGTTATGTATCACAAGCGGATTTGGATTGGTTCTTGCTTTGAGCTGCTAAGTGTGCAGTACGTGGGGGAGGAGTCAACACTCTGCAAAAAGTTTGCAGATTTTGTGAACGTTTTGTGTTTTGTGTTTTAAATCCATAGGGAGTCCGAGTCTGCTGTGTTTTTGTTGAAGATATGCGAGTGATCACTTAAGTATTTGTTTTTTTTAACTGGGTTTGGACTTGATGACCATCTGGTCCCTACAGTTCCACCTTCTTAGTGAGATAAAATAAACGCAAAAGGTGATTCCTAAAGTGCACACTTAAAGCAAGCAATTCAGCCTCTCAGGATGTCCGGGGACCCCTAACCCTAGTTATTTCTTCTGTTATCAGTTGTTTGCTTAGAACTCGAAGTACTGTAGAGACAGATAAGGACTCAGGTCACATTGCTTTTCAGAGAATTCACAAGCTAGTTTATACACTAGTAAAGGACTGTCTTGGTTTGGGGAGTGCAGTCTTAGTGCCTCCCTAGAAGCATATTATGTGACTTTCCAGTTTCTTTATCAAGGGCAAAGCTGTGAAACCTCATGTAGGTCTGTGTTCTTGGAGTGGAACATGTGTGTTCCTGGAAGTTTCTAGTTTGAGTCTGACTAGCTGCTGGCCAATACCTATGAAAAAATTTGGGGAGATTGTTGTGAATGGCAATGCAACTGCAGTGAAGATTCACAAAAACAATATAACATTAGATTCTGTTTTCCATTTCTAGATGTCTGTTTTTTGGTGTTTCTAAAAGCAGTCATAATTTATAAAGAATGACATGGTTTTCAGGAAATTAACTTGACCTTTATACATTTGAAAGTGCTGTCCAGATCACTATCAGTTGCTAACTACAGATTCCTGGAGTTAGAAAGTTCAACCTAATTCAGAGTCTAAGTGTACTTAGATAAGAGGAAAATGTAAATTGTAACTATTTCTTTTTTAATTTGCTACTGGAGTGGGTTTGACAGCATTGACTTTGTAAACAGTGCATACACAAATGTTTGCTTGTCTATAGAAAGCCATCACACTGTAAAATGTGTTAAGAATAACAAATACCTAGCACAAACATTTCAGAGTTGTTATAAAAGATATCAGCTACACTTCTGTTTCTTACCTATGTCTGTAATATGTATACAAAGCCATATGCAATATTTATTTATAAGATGTTTCTGTATATATTGTCTCCCTCCTTTTTAATTGTCCATAACAACGTAGTCACTTTATGATTGCTGTCAGTTTTTAAAAGCTGATCACACTTTGGAGAATAAATGCTTGCTTGCTATTTTTGCTCCTGCCCAAATGTGTGACCACGGAACTAGTCCAGTTATCAATGGACTTTATCAAGAAAACTGTTTCTCAAATCTTTTGCCAAAATTTTAAAAAGAGGAAGGATGACAGAAACTCTTCCTACATAGACTAGCATAAATGAGTCGGCAGAACCTGAACTTGACTACTTTCATTTTAAAAAAAACATTACAGTATGTAATGTGCAGCATAGATACAGTTATAATAGTTTCTATGTCGTAGTGAGTACTGTATTCTCACCTAACCCTGTGGCAAAGTTGAATGGTTTGGAAGAGGACATAGGTTGCATGTATCTTTGGTATTTCTGTAATTGTCAAAACTCCCCACCACACTTTTCTCTTTGAAATACGACTCTGATAAATATGGATCAGAAAGCAACATAAATTGTTGTGTATGTGAGATTAGAAAAACAAAGTATGATTAAGAACAGGTGGATTATATTTTATGTTTCCTCTGTTAAAGGTGAAGATCAGTGTTACATGTGTATGTATGGGTTGCTGAGTGGGGGGGGAAGAGTTTGAACAGACATTCCTTCAAGCCTGGATTGAGCAGATTTTGTTACCTCAGCTGTTCATGTGCAGGAATAACATAACTGACTTAAGTGGAATGGTTCAAGTAAAAAAAAGGTGGAAGGGTTTTGATTCTACATATTTGTCTCTGGCTGTAGGAAAATTCTGAAGGAGTGAAACAAGATTAACCTTTATCATCTTAAGAAAAGTGTGATGATGCTGTCAATATAAAAGCATCACATTCACATAAAAATGAAAAAGCAAAAAAAAATGCTTTTTGGGCTTTGTTGTTTGAAACCATGTTTACGTACATCACTACATTGTCTCCATATATGCTGTTGTTGAAATAAGACTGAATACAGTACATGTATACATTATACACTCCATATACTTAATAGTGAGTGGGAGTAGAATGTGTTGTTGTTGTTGTTGTTGTTGTTGTTGTTCAGTCACTAAGTCGTGTCCGACTCTTTGCGACCCCATGGACCACAGCACGCCAGGCCTCCCTGTCCTCCACTAGCTTCCTGAGTTCACCCAATTTCATCGCTTCGGTGACACTATCTAACCATCTCATCCTCTGCCACCCCCTTCTCCTTTTGCCTTCCATCTTTCCCAGCATGAGGGTCTTTTCTAAAGAGTCCTCTCTTCTCATGAGGTGGCCAAAGTATTTGAGCTTCAACTTCAGGATTTGTCCTTCCAAGGAGCAATCAGGCTTGACTTCCTGTAGGATGGACCGATTGGATCTCCTTGAATTCCAGGGGACTCTCAAGACTCTTCTCCAACACCATCATTCAAAAGCATCTATTCTTTGGCGCTCCGCCTTCCTTATGTCCAGGTCTCACAGCCATACATTGCTACTGGGAAAACCATAGCTTTGACTATGCGAACCTTTGTTGGCAGGGTGATTAATTAACTCGGCTTTTTATTAAGTTGTCTAGGTTCACCATAGCTTTCGTCCCAAGAAGTAAACGTCTTTTAATTTCATGGCTGCAGTCACCATCTGTGGTAATCTTGGAGCCCAGGAAAATAAAGTCTGTCACTGCTTCCATTTCTTCCCCTTCTATTTGCCAGGAAGTGATGGGAGTGGTTGCCATGATCTTAGTTTTTTTTAATGTTGAGCTTCAAGCCAATTTTGGCACTTTCCTCTTTCACCCTCATCAGAAGGTTCTTTAGGTCTTCCTCACTTTCTGCCATTAGAGTGGTATCATCTGCATATCTGAGGTTGTTGCTATTTCTCCCAGCAATCTTGATTCCAGCTTGTGAATCATCTAGCATGCAGCTATTGATGGTTTTGGGAAAACTCCCATGCAAGTAGTTCTTTAATGTAGAGATGGATAAGCTTTGGATAAGATCTACTTTTCTAAGCATTAAATCGTGAATGTAAATGGTATATCATGGTTGAGTTTCTAATATGATTGGTCCAGCAGTGGCACGATGCTCATGCCATCACTGGGCCCAGGGACGAATGGAGCCCCAAGTGCGCCCATGGCAGGGCGACGAAACCGCACCCCCCGTATGTCGCCCCACCCCGTGCGTCGCCCCGCCCCGCCTCCCTGCACCCGGAATACCTCCATTTTGGAGCAGAAAAGACGCCAGGGAGAGCAGGTGGGCCACACAGCGCGCAGGTTAGCACGCGGGTTACTCGTGCCACCCCGGGCTACACTCTTCCACTGCCTCTGACTGGGCCTATTGGGAAATGGGGAGATAAGGCCAGGGACCATAAGTGGGGATGCAGGGTCCCCATCCAAGCCCAGGGTCAAAAGGGGAGCCAGGAGCCAAAAGGGGCCCCCAGAAATTTCCTTGAATATTACGATTTCTGATCTCACCAAGACTCACTACCAATGTGGGAGCCCTGAAGGCTATGTGGCCTACACCGCTGCCAACACCACACCAGCTTTGACCCAGCCTCCTATAAGGCCTCCTATAAGGCATACAGGGGGCACTACCATTGGCAAAGCGGAACCAACTGCTGCTGCAAGCCACTACAATGGACCAAGGAATACAAACATGACACTCCTTAATACACTTTATACCATATACTGGTATTTATACTATATACTGCTTTTTAACAGTAGTTCACAAGTGGTTTACATAGAAAAAATTATTAAATAATTCCCTGTCCCCAAAGGGGACATTCACATTTGTGATGACTTCGGAGGAGAGTAAGTACCCAGGTAAAGCCAGCCAAGTTCAGCCTGTGCAGGGATTTGAGAGGGTGGGTAGTGGAGGAGATTGAACAGGGTGGGAGAGGACAGGCCCATGGGCAGACTGACCTGGGAAGGGTGGTGGTGCCAGGATCCAGAACTTGGGCCGGATCCTAATCTCCATCCTGGGCCGACCAGCCCCAATCCGGGTTCCTTGGATTTTTCCCGCCTATTTCAGCAGCACAGGTCCGTGTAGTCCCATCTGGGCTGCTGCCACATTTCCTGGGGGGAGGGGAATCGATTCTCTTGCCCTGCAGCCAGCCCCACCCCTGGGCTCAATATGAGGCAGGCTGCTTGTCCTGCCTGTTCCAGCTCAGAGTTAGGACTGTGCCCTTGAAAAATACAGAAGAGACACCAGCAACCAACACTGGGGAAAAATGCAATTCTGGAGAGACAATTGCTCTCCCCCTGCTAAAAGAGAGACAGGTCTGTCCCTTTTCTTCTAGCTTCATATTTAGCTTTCGCTGTATATTGTGCCAGTTTGTCTTGTTGTTCTTAATTTTATTAGGCTAAGACAGACAGCCTAAGCACACATTCCAGAAAGTTAGTCTGGCTGAACTCAATGGGACTTGCTGCATGTTTTCCATATGTTACCCATGCCACACAGTAAACACATTGGGGCCAACTGATGTCATTTCTCTTCTTCAAATAGTGAAACTTGTTATCAGCAAAACATGCATGGCTCAAGTTTTCTTTTGAAAAAATACATTACCAGTATACTTTATTCCTTAAGTCCCTGGAGAACCTAAAGGCAGGGTAAGTACAGGCGTGCGCCGGTATCCACTGGTTTGGTATCCATGGTTTCAGTTATCCATGAATACCATGGATACTGGGATACCTATTAAAAAGATAGGGAAACATTAAATAAATCACTTTTTTTTACCTTGTTGCAGCAAAACCACTGATGTTACCCTGTCTTTAGAAAGGTGTCCCCAGTATCCACGGTGGGGTCTGGAACGGAACCCCAGCAGATACTGGGACATGCCTGTAAATAAATAAATATGTTGTTGTCTGGTGTTAAAATGCTGAAGTTGTAAAAGTGAAAGGAGGAAAATATCTACAAGGATTATCTTTTCATTCCATTTTAAATGTATTCTTTGTGTTTCCGTCTGTTCATTGGTCAAACTGATGGGTTTATGTATAACAAGGAAAAATTGATGAAATAATTGTGCAAAACTTAAAATAAGCAGGGATTACAAGGAGGAGCTGATGATGGAATATTGAGTGCTTTGCAGTGTTTTTAAAAACAGCCACTTTGACATGCCAGTGCATGAGACTGAGCGTAAGGGTCCTCATATTGGCATGAACACACTGGTGCCATGATGCCACCAATTAACTCAACTTTTGGATTGATTTCCTAGTGTAGCAGCAAAGCGTTTGATACATGTCTCTGTAGCATAGCATATATGCCATAGCATATAAAAGGATGCTCTACTGATCCTGCAGTTTTTGTTTTGGTCATGTCTTGATGTAATGGTAAGTTAAAATAGAGATGATAATTTTGAAGATCTGAATTTTAAACAACAATGTTTTATTTACCTACCTTTCGTAGTCTTGGGTAATGGAAGCACATGTAAGGAGAACAAGTGAGAGTTATCTGGTCTTTCCTACTCTTCCTACTTTTCATATGATGATGATGATGATGATGACGATGGAGACAGGAAAGCACTTTTTCTAGACTTTGTAACAGTCTATAAAGGTAACATTATTCATAAACAGCTGAGTTCTGGTTCTTCAGATCATTGAATCCACTAACACCTTACACTGAGGCAGATTGAAAATCACTGCTATCGTACCCCTAATTAATGGAACTGTGACTGTTTTGGTTGCTCACAGCCCAATCCTGAGCTGCCTGGCTACTGCAGGTGCAGCAGTAGCCAGGCAGCTGCTGGGGTCTCCTCAGGAGAAGGGGACATTCATCCCCTTCCCCGAGGAAAATTGCGTCTCCCACATTGGGGCTCCTTGACTCTCCACCGACCTTTACACCGGCAGAGAATCAAGCAGCCCCAAGTCAGGCTGCCCAGGTTGAGGCAGGGGATAAGATCCAGTGGTGGAGGTCACTGCCGGTTCCACTTCTCACCCCGCACCCACCCAGTTCCACCCTCCACACCCATGCAGAGAATGCACAGTGCTGGTGAGGGTGAAACCTAACCACTCGCCGGCTCTGTGGCACTGAGGGAGGATGGAGTGCCAGCTCGGCCTCAGTGCCCTGCAGAAGGCTGGTGTGTGCTCGTCCATCACCTGCCAGCAGTAAGGATTTTGGGGCAGGGATGGATGCGAGTGGACAGGATGGGATGGAGAGAGGGGAGGATCAAGCCCGGTAGTGGGGGTGGAGACAGCGGCAGGCTTTGCTGCCAAATTCTGAGTTGGGTGGCTTCCTTGACTGTTCAAATGCAGGCATGGAAGTAAATGCTTCCTTACCCTGAGGAGACCCCAGCGGTAGCCTCAGTGGCCCCAGGATCCAGTGGTTGCCATTTGGGTGCTGCTGGAGCCCTGGGCATCACCTGGTTAGAATTTGGCTGTAACTTGAGTTATCACATATTGCACAATAGCCAAGTAATAGCCAAGGCTTCCCAGGCCAGGTGACTACACTTTCCTGAAACTGGAGGGATTCCATTTCCCATCCCTCATTCCCCCTTGAATCCCCTTCATTCATTGTTGCTCACAAGAATTCATTTTGCAGTATCAGCTATATTTGTCTTCTTTCTGACATTCTTCCACTCTTGCTGACGCGCAGCAATTTTTAGCAAAAAAACCCACACATATTGTTTGTACTTTCCCCCCCTCGTGCCCTCCTCCTCATAATAGTTATTATGACTATACATAGTAGTATCAGTATGCATGTTATTTACAAAGCTTTATAAGCAAATAATAGGTTCCGACTCCTCCCCCAAGAAATCCACAATGCAGAATCAACAGTAGGGAACATCTCTAGCAGCTTTGAAAAGCTTGACATACAAATGAGATTTTGCCCATATATGCTAATGTACAGGAACGTGTGACACATGTACAGGAACATGTATTGTACAACAGGGGGGACACCATTAGCATGCTGATGAACCCCACTGCTGATGAACCCCATGACTCACCTCCCTTTCCTTGTGGACAGTGCAGAAAAATTGTGACTACAGGGATAGCAGGGGACAGGGCTGCAGCTCATGTCAGTCACGGTGGAAGCAGGATTTGCTAGCACACTCAACCTGCCTACCACCACGCACTTCTGTACATGCTTGTTATAATATCTGAATAGGGCTACAGAAAACACATAACTTGCGGGTGCCCTACACCTCTATATAAGCATCTTTACACTTTTGAGATATGTGTATATAGGCATCTTTAAACTCCTATCCTGTTTATATCAAACAGGATGGTGGAGATGGATTCTTGGTCTGATCCAGCAAAGTCCTTAAGTTGTTAAATGTAGCCACAGGGAGAAGTATTGTTCTATTTTGCAAATCTTTTATTATACACAAAAACTTTGCAAACAGTAAAAGAAAAGCGGGACACTGCTTCACAACTCCAGACACCTCTGTACACATTTCAGAATGAAATTCCCGGTAGACCTTTGGTTAAAACATTCAGCAGATACTTTGGCTTTATTGTTGATTTGTGTCATAGTGTAGCTTTGTTGCTCATTTCATCATTCTGGAATGCATTGAACTTGTAACAGTTACAAGAGATGTTGCTGTATTGGTTCCAGAGAGAGAGAGAGAGAGAGAGAGAGAGAGAGAGAGAGAGAGAGAGAGAGAGAGAGAGAGAGAGAGAGATAAGATCCCAAACTGTTCAGATAATTACTTTTATTGGACCAACTGTGTTAATAGAATAAGATTTGCAGGCTCTACTGCACTGCAGTATGTCTTTCCTGTTCAGGATGATGCATCACAGCACAACAGTGCAATGGTGGCTGCCAATTCTGACTCCTTAATTCCTGGCCAGATGTGTGTGCGTGATTGAGAGTTGGGAAGAAAGAGAAGAACAGCCATCATAGTGCTATGTTTATGCACTGCAGAGTACCGGTAGGGAATGTACCGAGTTGTATCCTAAACCTTTGACAGAGTGGTGCTTATCATCCTAAGTGCCTTCCATGAATAGGACTCTCAGGGTGCCCTTCTACAAGCTGAAGTTGTCCTTGCAAGAGCACAACTCTCCATTCATGAAAAGATATTGGGAAGATAGAGTGGGGTTCTGCCAAAGGTTAAGATCTATTTAAACCATATAATAGCAAACAACAGGAATAACCCACACCTAGTTGGCATGAATGGAAGAAGTAGAGAAAAGGAGGACAAGAAGTCCAGGCTAATGGAGAAGATAGGTAACTGTTTCCATGGAACTATTTATCGTTCTCTAACATTTCATCAGACCCGACCAAGGGGCAAGGAATGAAAAGTGCTGCCAACTCTGCCGGCTTGATGTCCCTGCCCTACCCCCTCACCACTCCAGGTTCCATTTTGGAACTGTACAGATGCAAGGGAGGGTCGGCAGGCCGAACACCGCTCACGTAGCTCATCCCTTCAGTTATACTTGCATCTAACAAGGATGACTAAGAGCCCAACTTTGTGTGGCGAAGACTAACAGCCTCATGTGGAGATTCAGCTGTGTATGCAGTTGGAACAGTGGTTCTGGCACATTTGGGCCTGTTAGGATTGGGCTGTAATTAATTAATACATTTTTAGTTGGTTTGTTTTGCCGTTCACTGAAATGGCACACATGTACACACTTAGTTTTATGCTGATATAGTTTTTTACTATTACACAACTGTTGAACTAATAACCTAACAAGCCCACCAGATACTTGCTATTACACAATTGCAAATTCTAAGCTCTGTTACAGAAGGTAAATGCCCAAAGATGAATCTCAACAATCAGAGATTATACTTATCGATGCTCCTTGGATACTTGAGGGTATGAAATTTTCCGTGACTGATGGAGTTGTAAGATCAGGTTCAGAGCCTGGGGTTTGATCCAAACCTTGCTTTTTGATAAACAGATTATAGCTATAGTGACAACTGCTTTTCATTATCTTACTTTGCTCTGCAGTATCCATCCTTATCTAGGATGATTTTATAGCACTGATCCATGCTTGTGAAACCTCCTAGCCTAACTACTGTAATACACAGAATGCAGTGCTGGTCTTGAAGATAATTTGGAAGATTCATAACAGCAAAATGTTATGGTCTGCCTCCTGCTGGATGAAGGCAGATGCACATATATTCAGCCTATTTTGTATCAATTGCACTAGACTCCAGTTTGCTTCTGAGGTGCTGTCTTCACCTTTTAGCCTGAAGTTCACAGATGATGTCTTCAAGACAATCTCTTTTTGCATTGCCCTACACATCACCTTTATTCATCAAATCAGACTTGCTTCTGATTCCACTGCTACCTAAGGTGACAACAACTGCCTCCAGATGTTTGCTTTTATTACTCCAGGACTGTGTGATGATCATCCTTAAAATGTTCACAAATACTCTCTGGTTGCTTTCCAGAAGGGATTTAAAATGCACTTCTTCCACATGGATTTGGTACAGTGATATAGTTTTTTGCATTCAGTGGTTGTTGCATTGTTCGCTGTATTTTGTTGAGTTTCCGTTTTAGTTTTAATGCTTTTGATCCATTTTATATTTGGCACAGGCAAGACAGTCAATATGTGATTTTTATAAAGAAAACTTAAAGGAACGCTTCTTATGTAATAGGTGTTACAGTGGTCACAAAACACAATGTGCCATAGAGCGCAGCCTGGCTGCTGCCACAAACAGTGAGCGGCAGTGGCCAGGCAAGAGCAACCCCTGGCACAGGGGGTGCATGGAATGGAGTGGTGACTGGGGCCGGGATGGATCAAGACTGGGAAGGGGGTGGAAACTGGCAAAGAAAGTAGCCAATCTAGTAGCAGTCTACTGCTACTAGAAAGTAGCCAATTTCCTATCCCCCTTTCCAGGCTTCATCTACCTACCTCCTCAGGTCCACTTGGACTTGCATCAACAAGTCTGAGTAGAACCACTAGGGCAGCAGAAACTTACCAGGCAAGGGAACAAATGTCCCCTTACCTGGAGGAGATCTCCAGAACTGCCTCCCCCAGGATGCAGCATGCACTCCAGAAGGGCTGGATAGGTGCGGTGGTGGGTGCAATGGAGGGTGGATAGGATTGGACTGTTGTAGACTTTTGGTCTGTCCATTATTTTATTTATTTGAAGAATTTAAATTCCGCCTTTCCCAGGCCAAAGTAAATGCCCAAGCAATGGCGCACCCAGCCCACGCTTTGCCCAGAGGCCGGGTCGATGCTCTGCGCCCCTAGCATCAGCTCTCCGCCCATTCCTCGCTCATTAACACACCCTCCTGGCACTCCAGGTTCCATTTCAGAGCTGTACGGGCCAAGGGCGGGAGGGAGGGTCGAGACCGCCTGCTTCTTTGAGCTGTGAGGCGCCTCTTTGCAGCCTTAAGCCTGCCCCAGAAGCTCTGCACCTGGGGTCCCTTGGCCCCTCACCCCACCTAATGGTAAGTCCACGGCTGTGCCCAAAGCAGTTATTTGGAATCATGTTCTGCAGTTTTGTGGCCAATTGTAATATGCATCGCTGCAGCATAGAAAGGGAGCAATCTAAGTATAAACCAGAGGAAGATGAGGATCTGGTAGGACAAGTATGTAGTGACCCTGGTGAGATATCTTGCTTCATGTGTTGCATTTGCCCAACTAGGCTTATGATTTCTCCTGACTGCTGTTATGAATTGACAATTAAGAACTTGAAAATATTTCCTTGACCCCATTCCACAAAAAGTATATAGCTAGCTGTTGCAGCTGCAAAAAGTCTGTTTTTGAAGACTGAAATATTGGAATACGCCATGCTTTAACTTCTTTCTTGGCCAGTATGTACATTTCTTCATACGCATGCACAATAGGTTTCGTTGCTTACCTGAGATATCAATTAACTGACAGGCATCTGAGAAGAATTCTAAGAATTACTATTTACAGTTCCACATTATGGTTATATTAGAGGTGAGAAGGCCAGGGAGCCATCTGAAAAAAATTCAGATGAAACACTTATTTTCTTTTGGAATAAGTGAATAATTTTAAAGATATACTCTATACTAAAGATATACTCATTTACTCCTAGAGGAACATAATTCTCTCTTTCTCATACCCTTTCACAAATATGCATATGCTTGTGCATCATGGCATACACATCCTGTGTTTACATGTGCACAAATACAAGTTCTTTCATGGTTTGATCAGGATTTGCAAAGAAAACTACTTTCTGAGTGTAGAAGACAGACTGCCTTACTCTCTAGGGCAGGTTTCACCATCTCTGGAAAGCCCTTGAATTTTGATACAGCCCTTTTCCCATAGAAATCCCATCCTATTAAATATAGAGCTACTTTTATCATGTACAACATCATTTTTGAATGCTTTGGGTGGGATGGAATATGTCATTCCAATTTTATTATAGTTCAATCTGAGTTCCTTATGGATGTTTTTAATATTCAACTCTTACAACCATATTCATTATTTCAAAGAATTAACTAATGCAGCATATCTGTGCACACCAAAAATTCTTACTGCACACATGAGCATTTTAAACTCAGATAAGTGGTCACAATTTTGAGTGTACATGAACATGAAACCTAAAACTATCTATATTACTTTTCTTATTTCCTTTGAGCTCCTATAAATAACTTGAGATGCAGAAATCTAGTTCAGCAGCCTGATAGAGTAAACTAATTGCTTCCAGATATGGAATGAAATGTCTGGAATTTTAATGTAGTTTCTATCATACTATGGAACTCAGCATTGTAATAGAAAAGATAAGTTGACAGACGGACATCAATGGCATTTCATTTGTTTTTTATATTCATTCTGGCAGTGAATATTTTATTTGTATATTATTTTTATAAAATAATTATTTTTTAAAAATAATTTTTATAAAAACTAAAAGTATGTAGGCTTTTTAGACAGCCTAGTGGCAGTTGCAAGTTACTTTTTATGTGTTCAAATGAAATTGACTTTGCATGAAATCTGAACTCCTGGCTTTTTTTGCCCACATTTGCAAAAGCAGATACAAATACCTTTGGGGAAAATTATCCTGTTCCTTCAGTTTATTTGCCATTTTTTAATGACAGACATGCTCTTTATGTGGAAATTCCAAACCCATTCACATAACATTTTGTAATGTGGCTGCATATTCACAAAGACTGACCAGGAGAGAGGTGCTCTATGACTTTGAAGCAATTTTATCTGGATCTAGTGGCCTTACAAAATTTTAATCAAGATACGAAGGAAAAATTGCCCACTTTCACTGAGAAAAAAAAGAAAAATGTTTTCAGAAATAAGAAGCATTTTTACACTTCAGTGTTTTATATCTCTTTTGACATTTCCATGTAACCCCCAATTATGCATGGCTGCATACATATGAAACATATGTACTTACTGTAAGATAGTATCAACTTCATTTTTATAACCCAAAAATGGATTTTGGAAATTGAAGGGTTCAGAAATAAATTCCTGCAGTTCAGGAATCCTGAGCTACGTAGAGGTACATGGTTTCAAAACTGAGGTTTTAAAATTGAGTTCTTTATTTTACTCGGTAGTAAGCCCATTGTATAGAGTACTGGCGCAATCCTAACCAACTTTCCAGGACTGCCATACTGTACCAGTAGGGCCTGGTCAGTATCCTGCTGTGGAGTAGTTAGTAATGGAGGCCTCCTCAAGGTAAGGGAATGTTTGTTCCCTCACTTTGGAGCTGTATTGCCCTTACCCCAGTGTTGGAAAATTGGTTAGGATTGTACCCTAAGACTTAGGTTGTAATCCTGTTTTTCTAGAAACAAACATCTCTAATTATGGGCTGAGCTCAACTCTCCTCTAAATTTTGCCTCTTCTCATAATGGCATGCTGCCAGTCTTTTTGCTTGCCTGTTCTCCTCTTCCACACACACCCCTTCACAAACTTGTCACATTGCAAAAGGAGGCAGAGGAACAGGAATCAAGGGCAAATCTGAAGGCTGCTTCTGATCTGTCCCTACATTATATGCTGTTCCTGCTGACACAGACTCTTCGAAAATTAGGATTTAAACAAATTATTTCTGACTCAGGGTGCAATCCTAGCCAACTTTCCAGCACCGACGTAAGAGCAACGCAGCTCCAAGATAAGGGAACAAAGATTCCTTTACCTTGAGGAGGCTTCCATGACTACTATTCCACTGCAGAATGCAGAACATGCTGTGTCACATGGCACAGCTGTGTCAGTGCTGGAAAGTTGGTTAGGATTGTTCCCTTCCTCCCAAGTTGTAATTTTGAGGAGGGGAGGGGAGGGGAGGGGAGAGGGAAGTTAGTGTATGAGAAAGCAGGTGATGGTGGAAGAGCTTATTCATGCTGGGTATTTCTTGCCTGTGGAAAATTCTTCAGTACGTAAAGAAAGATCCGAATTGAGATGGGTGAGGTTTCTCCATCACCTGTGAATTTCCATGGCAAAAAACACTTCTGGCTTCCAGAATGCTATCTGGAGAACTGAGTAGAATAATGTTTTGTCAGTTGGTTACATTGTAAGTAGGAAGAGACTTTAGACATCATTGTATCTGCAATGGAACATCTAGACCTAGTTCAGACATAATGGGAAACTTGGATAGCTGTGGTTTGTTCAACCTACAGACTGATACCAAACCATAGTTTGTAACAGTAATTTACCTAACCCTAGTTTGAATCTTGAATCCCTAAATTCTTCAATCTGTATCTAATGGGAAATTGTGATTTATTTAAACAAAAAATGGAAGTTCTCAGTCATGCACAAAGAGAGGGGAGCTATGAGCCAAAGTATTATATCTGCTCATTATAACAGTGGAAAATCAGGATTTCTTGTTAAATATTGATTCCTATGCTCTTTTTTAAAAAAATGACAATTAACCTTGCCTCAATTTAAAAGTTCAGCATTTTCCTAAAAATTAAACCCACAGACATTCTGTAATGATTTCTCTTTTTGTCTCTCTCTATTCTTTGTATAATATTGTTTAGGAATCTTTTCTTGGTCCTTCAGAATATTTAACATGACTTAATGAAAGGAAGGTTAGTTTTCTATATGAAACATTCCATTCTCATGTAGTTACAGTGAAAACAATAATAGTTTGGCAGCGTATTCTATCTCTTAAATTCTTCATTGTGAATTTTATATTGGCTTATAACTTGACCAAATTTGGAATGATATTCCTGAGCACAGCAGGAAGGCATATCATAGAAACAAACATGCATCTGTAGCCAAGCATAGATCCCTTCTGGGAAGTGTAGAAATGGTATAATGTTTGTGCTAAATATGTTTTACAACATTTTTAATGCTTTCTTTTTTTTTTCTATGACATGTTGTTTTATATGCTTGTTCTCTGAAATTACTAAATACTGTAACATATTTGTTATAAAATTTCTAAAACAATAGGTATATTAGGGCCCAAGCAGTTTTGAGCATAAGTGCAATAGCTGTGCATGAAGATTCTCATGGGATTTGTTTCTCTCCTCTCTCCACCTATATATTCAAGTCATTGCAGGGAATGAACTGTCCCTTTGCATGTCCAATTTTCTCCATTCAATTGCCTGTAATTGTGCCATGCAAATTAATGTTGTTCTGGAGCATAAATAATATTTATGGAGGAGGGCTGCATGAAGATATGTGAGGCATGCATGCATTTTCTGTTTCCTTCATTGGCCTCTTATATTGATAGATGTCTGCAGAATAGGGCTCTGTTGGGCTTAGCGTTAATATTTAATGCTCGCACCCTCCCCTAGTGCTCAAAGCACTTCACATATATTATCTTGATGCAACAGTCCTATAAAATAGGATGTAATTATTCCATATAATATTATAATTGAAGCTTGAAGTTGAAAGAGAGTGACTGTCAGAAGTGAAATTTGAACAGGGGGCTCTTAATGCATACTTCTGGCTCTTACTCACTAGAATATACCATCCAACCTGAGGAATTTAGAATTTCAGCCTCAATTCCAAAGTGAATATTTTGCGCACATCGTCACCGTGCCTTAGAACACCTCTCAGACACAATTGGAAGGCACTGCCGATCGCATCCTGGAATCCCTGTGAGGGCTGACCATGAATTTGATTATCCATGGAAATTGGTATCCATGGGAGTCCTGAACAGATCGCCCACGGATACCAAGGGTCTCCTGTAAAAATATCTGAAGGAGATTGGGATCTGTTTTGGCAACAGTCATAGACAAATCATTCAAACAAAAAATAGTATTGTGTTCAAATTAGTGTATCACAGAAATGTTGATATGTAATGAGGCACACAAGGAAGCATATATAGGTTCTACTGTGTTTTTGCATGTGAAGCTATAATCACGTTTATGCCTTCCTTGCACAATGGGATGGCGCTGATGCATGTGTTAAGAGCTTTTAAGCTTTCCCATAAAGGTATACAGTATGTGGAATTTTTTCGATGGGGATGCCATTTTAGCAGCATCAGAGACATGAAATGTTGTTGCTAAGTGGCCAGCGACAACCACTGATCTCTTTCTGGTGACCAATTGTCTCTGATTACCAGAACACTTTCCCTTTCCTAAGTTCTCAATGCAAAAGGTGAGGCGGTCTCTCACTGAGTTAACAATCAAGGTGGTTTCTAAGTTATCTGCCACAATAGGTCATTTTTTTTTAGTTCAGATCACGCTTTGAAAAACAATTGGAAGCAATGAAATTACCATTGCTTCCAACTGTTCTCAAGGCCTGGCTTGAAATGAAAGTCACTAACTGTTCTTTTTCCTAAATTCTTGGCATGATCCAGAGAACTCCCAACACAGAAACAGGTCCACCTCATTTCTGACGAGGCGTGAATTCACTTGTGACCACAAATCATTCCTGGCTACTGAGACCAGCAAATAATGTGTCAACTTCTGGTACAGTAGTTTTCAGCATAGTAGCAGGACGTTTGGGATAGGCTGTGGAAAAGCTTTCTGAGGTAAAACATCCATCTTGATCCCAGTGTCAGGAAAAGGGCTTGCATTTTCTACATCTGAGAAGCAGGCATAAAGAAAGGTTTGAGCAGGGAATAGATAGAGTGGATAGAGATATGTTCTTTTCCCTCTCATACAATATGAGAACAAGGAGACATCCACTAAAATTAAGTGTTGGGAGAGTCAGAACAGACAAAAGAAAATATATTTCTATCCAGCATGTAATTAGTCTAACTCCTGCCACAGGAGATGGTGATGGCGTCTGACCGAACTGCCTTGAAAAGAGGATTGGACAGATTTATGGAGGAAAAGTTACAAGCTGGTAACTTTTCCTCCATAAATCTGGTTACAAGCTGTGATAAGTATGTGCAACCTCCTGATTTTACAAGTAAGCTACCTTAAAATGCTAGGTGCAAGGGAGTGGCAAAAGGAAGCAGGTATCTTGTTGTCTTGTGTGATCCCTGAAATATCTGGTGGGCTACTGCATGATACAGGAAGCTGGATTAGATAGGTCTTTGGCCTGATCCAACGGGACTCTTCTTATGAGCACTCAGAGAAGAGGTTTGCAAAGTTCACTGCCCCTTTTGATTCCTCTCTTTATCTCTTTCTCTTGAAGAATTTGTTCAAACTTCCTTCTTTCCATTACATCCCTACCACCACAACGTGCCTCACTGAGCCCCAGTTCGTTTAAGCATTTTCTGGATCTTGTCAATCTTTATTTCTTTTTTAGTGGAAGTATAACTTACTATAATCATTGCAAAACAACATCGTAAGGCCTTTGTATGCCATCTTCTCAGCTATATATGTTGCAATTCCCTCAGTGCTTCAATGTGAAACTGATATGTCTGAATGCCATCCCCAGGAAGAATATTACATTCTGGAATATAAACTGTAATCTGAGCACTGGCATAGAATCCACCGACAAGATTCTCACAGCATTCCACACAACATTGTTTCCTCCTGCCTTCAGCCATGGATAGTTATGGGCTCAGGCTGTGCAAGTAGCTTTTGAAGATAATGGGAAGTCCCTGTACACCTTGTTTATCCCCGTCTATCTCTTTGTCACTGCTCCTTGAAAGCAGCTTGTGCTCCAGAGCCTTCTCTAGAACAGGTTTCGTTGGATTGTGACCCAAGGGGATCACAAAGCCTCATTTGGAGGAATGTGTGTGTTGCAGTAACCATTCAAATCCTGCCTCTTACTGGAACAGAAATGGCTCAAGTTTCACTCTCATTTATTTTACACGATTATAAACATCCACAATGGGTGTGTGTGTGTGGAGGGATTGAGTCTCAGGAGAAGGAGGGATTTGCAGTGGGTTCTCATTCATTCATTCATTCATTCATTCATTCATTCATTCATTCATTCATT
>JAJKFI010000003.1:18825132-18846800 GCA_029204185.1 Lerista edwardsae
ATTCATTCATTCATTCATTCATTCATTCATTCATTCATTCATTCATTGGGTCATGGTAAGAAAAATGGTGAAGACCACTGCTCTAGAAGAATCTTCCATGCATAGGCTTTATGCCTTCATTTAGAGTAGACACAAGCGTGTTTCCCACACTGTGGTTCATGAAACTGACAGCTGACAAGGAAAATGTATTGAGCCCTGATGGAAAGGGCATCAGCAACACTGCGTTATCATTCATATGCAATGAATTTCTGGTTTTTGCCTTTTGCATGTCCTTTCTTTTCCCATTAATGGGAGAGATCCAAAGCAGGTGGCCACTTGAGTGGAAGAAATCTTTTTTTTAATTCTCCTTGAATCACATCTTGGGAAAACCAAAATGAGCAGCACAATTTGAACAGCTTCAAGAGATCCATAAATATTGTTCTCCCCCAAACACCCCATCCCAAGAAAAATGGAGGAACATCTACTGAATTTTTAAAACAAAATAGTTGAGAAGTTGGGGGAGGTGGGTTTGAAGGTCCAAATAATAACTGAGAGATTGGTGGGACATTTCCAGATAATCCCTGGTTTCTAATAAGAAGTTTCAGAAATCTACTTTCCATAGAAAACTTTATAAAATTCTGTTGTGGCTATGTGATATTTACTTAGCACCTATAGTTAGAGGTGGGAGAAAACGGTGATAATAAAATAAAAAACATAATGCCTTTATGTATTTCTCATTTTTGTTTCAACTCCGAAATCAGCAAAAAATAAAAGTTTCGTTTGGGTTTTATTTATTATTTCATGGGAATCCATGGGTGATGATTATGGCTGCATCTGCTAACATAATACCACCTAATACACTTTTAAATTTATAAAATGATAATTTATAATTAAAATGTAAACTTCGAATAAAAACACATTCCTTTCTGCACTTCTTATTTTGGAAAACGCTAAAATCAGTGAAAAAAATAAAACAATTTTTTCCCACCTCTACCAATAGTTGATAATAGAACAGAACAGAAAAGATATAGATCTTGTCCAATAGCTTGCAATCAGCACTAGATAGATAAGAGAGAATATTTTGTAGGCACAGAGTTAGCAAAATAGATGTAGAATGTTAAAGATCTCAAGGACTCAGTACTGCACAATAAGAAAGCATGTGAAAATATGTTTTTATGAGAATATGAGGATTAATCCACTTGGTGTTTTATGCAAACTACTAGTTATAGGCACCATGTGCCTCACAAACGTAGCTCTTTGCTTGAGGGAGGCTACAAATGGTAAGGTGGGGGCTTTGCGCCAGGAAACTCCTGGGCATGGAGATGTTTGTGCAGGAGGATTAGATCATGTAAAAAGATAGAGTGAGAGCTGCACCAATCTCAGACCAAAAAACGCAGGGAGACAAACTTCAAAAGGTGTTGAGAAAAATTATACTCTATGATTTGCTCTACAGCTTCTGCGTAGGCTGCACACGTTTTGAGTGTAATATATCCTCCAGGAGAGGCATTAGTCAGTTCTTGTTTCCTGAATGAACTGTTTCTTTATCTTTTGAGAGCTCCCACAAGATAAAGAAATTCCTCATTCAGGAAATGAGACATGATCACAGTCTCTGCAGAAAAGCGTATTATGCTCAAAATGCATTGAGTGGATTACGGAATGGGAATGCAATTACAGAAATTGGGGTTTTTCAGCACATTTTAAAGTTTGCCTCCTTGGTTTTGGGAGGTTAGATACAGCCCATGATGTAGCATAAGAATGAACTGGAACAAAGCAATATTATAAATAAAAAACAACAGGTCTTTGAAGTCAGTGAGGGTAATTAATTGAGGGTTGTTTGGCCAGGCAATTAAACTACTGTACCTCACCTAATAGTAATTCCTTTTGTCTCATAACTCGGATGTAAAATACTGGAAGGACTAGGAGCAAATGCACGTAACACAATGCATATTGTTGGCACATCTGTATCAGATTTCTAACCAGTGGGTGATTCTTGAATTTCTGCTGAAATGCACATCCAATGAAGAGAATTAGAATCAAAAGTATTCATAGGCATACTACCAGTTCCAATTCTTGCAGGTGTATCTGCCAGATGATTCTTGCAGGTGCATATTCCAGGAGACTATTCATATCAGGAGATTTACAGCCCAAGCGTGATATCCAGCCCCAGTTAGGAGGTGGCTGTTGTACCTTGGAGTAAGGGGTGGCTTATTCCCCTTGGAGTAAGGAGACATTTGTCCCTTCACCCTGCGTAAATCCCCAGTGACCCCACTCAGATATGTGGGAGTGAAATTCCTGGCGCAAATACAAGTGGCTCATTTCGGGCCAACTGGGCCAGGAACAGAAATTAGGATCCAGCTTAAGTGCAAGATCCTGGCACTACTCCCCCTCTCCAGGTCATCCCATCCATATGACCATTCGTCCCCAGCCCCTAACCTATTATTATTATTATTAATTTATTTGATTTTTACCCCGCCTTTTCGCCCGGAGGTGCTCAAGGCGGCATTACAATATAACAAGATAAAATATAACATTAACATTAAAAAGCAGTTAAAAACAATGTTAAAAAACAATACACACAACAAAATTAAAACAGGTACAATTTAAAAAACAACACACCCAGTGGATCATATATAAAAATGAACAAACCAGCCAGCCAGCCAGCCTGTCAACACTTAAAAGCTTTTTGGAATAAAAAGGTCTTCAGCCCCCGCCGAAATGTAAGCAAAGAGGGAGCAGTTCTCAATTCTAAGGGGAGGGTGTTCCAGAGTTGGGGGGCCACCACCGAGAAGGCCCTCTTCCTGGCCGCCGCCCCTCTCACTTCTCCTGGTGGCGGCACAGTCAGAAGGGCCCCCCCAGATGATCTAAGAGTACGGGTTGGATTATATGGAAAGTGGACCTCATCCACTTTCTCTCCACTCTTCCCTCACCCTCCCCAATTTGTGCCGGCTTAACTGCTTCTTTGGATTGCACCCTTATTGTGTAAAGTGGAGACCGCAGCTGCAGCCAAAAGCCTCCCCAGCACAAACAATGCTTACTGTTCCATCGGGTTGCGTGTCTGCAGCCACAACTATGGCACCCCAAGTGTTGCCACGGCCGGCCGCATCTGCCAAGTCCTCTAGACAGACAGCCTGCTGGAAGACAGAACCCAGAAGAGGCAATACATGAAGGCTGTATTCGTGGCTGTATACACACTCCCCATCAGAACATCAGCGCATTAGTCACCCAGCGGAGGATGTAAGCGGACACTAGATTTGGCCCACAGGCCAGACTCTGTAGACCACTGATCTAACCTGTGATCTGAGCAGTAGATCTACTCTATAAGTTGCTTATAAATCTATTCTGTTGGGAGGGAAGGAGCTGCAAGGTTTTTTTTCTAATAGTTGTACTACCTTGAAATGCACCTCATTATTCTTTCTAATCTTCAGCTTGATGCTGAATATAACACTACAGTCCCTTCTAGTAACACTGAGATGCTACACACATCCAAAAAGTGGCATTGTCTACATTAGTATTAGTATTAGTATTTATTTATATCCTGCCTTTCTGCCCCAAATAGGGACACCCAAGTACTAATGTTCACAGAATCTTGTGCAACAGTCCTCACTTAATTACGAATTTGAATTGCAATAGAACTATTTGCCATCAGAGCTCACCCTGATATATTGCAACAGCACAATCCTGTGCATATCTACTCATTGTGTTCAGTTGCACGTACTTTCAGATATGTGTGTACAGGATTGTCGCCTATGACAATCAGCACACTACTGTGTGTGGGTTTTTTTGGGGGGGGGGTGTTAGGTGCACTGTATTGGTACAGCAGACACTCCAAAAATCTGGAAGTACTCATTACTTCAAATTCCCAGAAACACTTAGAAACATTTTTGTCTGTGTGCAAACATATCTTGTCTGTGTTCTCACAAACCTGCAAGAGCAGCACAATTCTCATGCTTTTCTACACCCTATGAAGAGTCTCATTAGTAGGGCGACACTGCCAAGTATTCACAAAAGTAAAAGGCAAGCTCCAGATCAGAGGTTGGAACACTTTTCACTGAAGACAAGAATGTAATCAATGATGTGACCCGCTGCTGGGGAGCACAGTTTACTCCCAAATTTTTGGCTTCTTTTAGGTGTTTTTGAAATTCTGTGACCTTGAGCTGAATTGCAGAAATATTGGGTAATTTTTTTTGTAGCTGTGCTGTAATTCTTCAGCAAAGCAAGAAATGGATTATTATGTATATCACTCCTTATTTCAAAGAGTAATACTATTTATTTTTTAAATTTTTAAGGGAATCATTACATATCTTACATTATCACATTTTTCATACTTTAACCTCTTCTTAATACAATATGTTTGTCCCTGCCCCACAGCCTGGGTCCACCCAGACCTGCGCCAGTAGTTTCACTAGCGTAGGTCTGAGTAGACCCATCCATGCCATGGAGGCTTACCCCCAGGTAAGGGAACAAATGCTCCCAGAGGAGACCTCTGTGACTGCTCCCCTGCAGGTTGTAAGGATTGGGTTATAAATAAGTTCATGAATTTTTAATTGGAACTTTCTTAACCCTAAATCACTGCTAAGAAGCAAGCAGGTGATAATTTCTATCAAATTATCAAAGTCATGTAAAAGCTGTCTTTATCCAGGACAAAATATTGCTCTAAACAGAAAGGTCCTATGTCTTTGGAAGGTATCTATCTGCTAGGTTTGTATATTTGGAAGAGATGAGCTCAAGGTTTTTACTCTGATGCATCATTTCCTTCTCTAGAGTAACATAAATGCCCTAAGTTTATCTAAACCTGGCATGACAGTAGGTAAAGGACATCTTTATACCAAAGCTATTTTCACAGTGTGGCTAACTACAACATTTAGGGCACAATCCAACCCAGCGCCAGAATGGCCAGGCTGGCCGGCCAGCACCATATCCGATGCTGGGTTGGGGGAGGCTGGAGCCTCCCGCGTCAAGGGAGTGTGCGCTCCCTTACCTTAGGGGAGGCTCTAGCCTCCCCTATGTGCTCCCTGGATCTATGCCCACTAAAGAGTGGGTGCAGATCCGAAGAGACTGTGCGGCCAGAATCAGGGCCTCGCTGCCTCGCTGACAGGCTTAGGATGTGGCCGTACGGCCACCTCCCAAGCCCACTTAGGTCCCGCCCAAGTCCCCCTCCCCCCTCCCACCAATCCCCGCCCCGATACTCCATAGAGAATCCCTTGTGCCGACTGTCTTCAGTCGGTGCAAGGGAAGCTTCCCGTAGGCTTCAGAGCTTCAGCGCCAACGCGAGGGTGCTGCTCGGCGCCCGCAAACTGGTGCTGAGCCCCTTGTGACGCGATGACGTCACGTTGACACAAGGGACACACTTGGATTGCGCTGCCCATTTACGGAAACAACTACCAAAGTTCACACTTGCATTTCCGTCAAATCTCAGATGTTTAGAATCAACCTTAGTGGCATTCCTCTAGGGAAGGGCAAAACATAAAGTTGTGCAGGAGCCGAAGCTCCTCTCCATCTCCATCAGAGCCATTTGCGTCTCAGAGCATAGCTTCCAAGCTACAAATGGCTCTGAGGGGAAGGGGAAGGGGCTGCTTTACACAAGAGTTCAGGATCCTGCAAAACATAGCGTTTTACCCCCTCTTCCAGAACCCTCATGTCCCATGCTGGGAGGTTGCATTGACTCCGTTGGATCACAATGCAGAATTTTTGTTAGGATTGGACTATAAGTAATTAACATATACTAATGTTGTTCAGTCGCTAAGTCGTGTCCGACTCTTTGCGACCCCATGGACCACAGCACGCCAGGCCTCCCTGTCCTCCACTAGCTTCTTGAGTTCGCCCAACTTCATGTTCGTCGCTTCAGTGACACTATCTAACCATCTCATCCTCTGTCGCCCCCTTCTCCTTTTGCCTTCAATCTTTCCCAGCATGAGGGTCTTTTCTAAAGAGTCCTCTCTTCTCATGAGGTGGCCAAAGTACTTGAGTTTCAGCTTCAGGATTTGTCCTTCCAGGGAGCAATCAGGCTTGACTTCCTGGAGGATTGACCGGTTGGATCTCTTTGCAGTCCAGGGGACTCTCAAGAGTCTTCTCCAACACCATAACTCAAAAGCATCTATTCTTCGGCGCTCTGCCTTTCGTATGGTCCAGCTCTCACAGCCATACATTGCTACTGGGGAAACCATAGCTTTGACTATGCGAACCTTTGTTGGCAGGGTGATGTCTCGGCTTTTTATTAAGTTGTCTAGGTTCGCCATAGCTGTCCTCCCAAGAAGTAAGCGTCTTTTAATTTCATGGCTACAGTCACCGTCTGCGGTGATCTTGGAGCCCAGGAAAATAAAGTCTGTCACTGCTTCCATTTCTTCCCCTTCTATTTGCCAGGAAGTGATGGGAGTGGTTGCCATGATCTTAGTTTTTTTAACGTTGAGCTTCAAGCCAATTTTGGCACTCTCCTCTTTCACCCTCATCAGAAGGTTCTTTAGGTCTTCCTCACTTTCTGCCATTAGAGTGGTATCGTCTGCATATCTGAGGTTGTTGATATTTCTCCCAGCAATCTTGATTCCAGCTTGTGAATCATCCAGCCCTGCTAATGATCTTCTCACAAATAATCTTATCACTTGTCTATGTTCTTCACCTGTTATATCATTTTCCTGAATCCAAGTTAGCATATGTGTGGAAAAAATGCTCACCAAATAATTTTGAAGGAATGGTCAATCTGTTTGTAGTCAGAAATTTTATAATATTTTATTTTCAACTTCCTTTTTCCATTCTGTCCCAATACATCTTTAATATTTGTTTAGAAAAAATACAAGGTACCTGCAGCCAAAAACTGGTGGGACCACAAAATTCAAAAAGTGCTTGAAGATTAAGATGTAAAACTATTATGGGACTTCTGACTACTGTACAAACAAATAAAAATTTCTCACACAATTCAGAATAAGATGGGGCTCTGTGGAAAGCCCGGATGGTGTATTGGTTCTGGTGCTGGACTTAGGCCTGGAAGATTCAGGTTCAAATCCCCACTTAGTTCATTGTTTCACTTGTTTAATCTGTTTTGTTTGTCAATCTGATAATACACGTGAGATTTTTCTTCGTGGTCTAATATATTTAAAATTGACAAGGTAGGTGGTCTTTAATTAATATGACTGTTCAGATTTGTAAACTGTACAAAGATTGTTTAAAAATTCTGAATTCATGCCCTATGACATTAGACCATTTGTTTAGGAACAAAGTTCAGCATTTGACTTACAACACTGTTGCATGTTTCTTCATGTACTATGGAAATTATTTTGTCCCAAGAATTGCTCTTTATATTATATGACTGGTTCACATAGTTTCTGTTGTCTCTTGTTAAATATTTGGACTATCGTTTACTTGTGTTTAGTCAGAGTTCTGACTAATAACATTTAAACACTTGTCTGAAAAGAATGTTGCTTATTAATCTGAGGCATATTATAAACAGAGGTAAGAAGTAGGATGAGTTTACATACATAATTCATTCTCTCATAAAAAAAAACATCCAAGGTCATCAAAATTCAGTCACAAGACAACATACTGGGTAACTCAAAGCAGCATAAAACTATTTTTAATAAACCTGAACTGCGAACCTTCAGGAACTACCTGTCTGTATATTAAGCATGCACAATCTCTTCAAGAGTGGGGGCCCATTTGGACGGTCTCAGAGTCTTCTAATGAATTTCTGATATATCTGGAGATATTCCTGTCAATATGGCTAGTGATCCTGCTGCGGTCCTGGTTGATCTTTGGAACTGGGAAACAGCTGGGGCTGTTAACATTGATCACTCATTGCCATTCTCTTCCCAATCACAGAGCCAAAAGGGCAGTGCCAAAAGAATGGCTCCTTAATTTTCTTCAGAGCTGCACATTACATATTGCCTGTAAACCGCGTTGTGAACTTTTTGTTGCAAAGTGATATATAAATATTGATTGATTGATTGATTGATTGATTGATTGATTGAGTGAGTGAGTGAGTGAGTGAGTGAGTGAGTGAGTGATAATGAAGCAGTTGGGAAGATAACTGGAATGACAATGGAGGAAAACTTGTGCCAAGTCCAACAGGACACAGCTATAGCTCCTCTTTTCACCTACTCTGTGGTAATGACAGTAGCAAAGAAAGCTTTCTTTCTTTAGGTGGAATGGAGGTGAATCAGGCACAGGATCTCAGGAGGCCATCTCCGCCTACCCCCACCCCCACCCCGGCCTCCTGGGATAGCTGGCACGGATCTGAGAAGTCCCATAGAACAGGCTGGGTCTTTACGTGGAGTAAGAAGATAAATATCGCCTTTCCTGAGGACACTTCCAGCCTCCTCATAATCTGAACTGAAATTCAGTGCTGGCCAAGTGGCATGGCAATGCCACCACAAGTTAGGATTGGGCGTCCTATGGTTATGGATACATTTCAGCCTGAGGTGGTGAACAGGATCCTTAAAGGAGAAAGGTTATTTATGTGCACTCTTGAACCTTGCCTGACTCATAAAAGCTTCCAGAGATGGGCTGACCAGGTGAACAGGGAGAGTAAATACACTTTTTGGGGGGGGAGAAGACATAGTTACATCTTACCTTAAAATGGAAGTTGTGTGCCCCCTTTTGAAGAAGCACTCCTTTGATCCCAGCTTGCTGGATAATTATCAGCCAGTTTACAACTTTCCATTTAATTCTTAGGAAAAGGGCTCAAGCGTGTAGTGGTAATTCAATTCCAGGGATACCTCGAAGAAAGTAATTGTTTCAGTCTCAAACGCAACTTGGAAGTCAGACTAAAAAAAACAGTCACCTTAACACAGTGGTTCCCAAATGTTTTGGACTGGTGGCTCCCTTGATCTATAGGGCCATTAGCCATGGCTCCCCATTAGAGCTGCAAACCTATACATCGTATAGGGTGGTGGTTTTTGCATGAGGATTTCCCGAGTCCCCTGGCTAGTTTCCTGGCTCCCCTGGGGAACCACTGCCTTATGAGACAATCTAGAGTGGAAGTTATACAAGGGAAGTGTGTCCCTGTTGCTTCTGCTAGACCTCTTGGTGGGCTTTGAAACCATCAACCATGAAATTCTTCTGGTTTGCCTGGTGGGGCTGGGGCTGTGGAATACTGTATTGCAACTATCGCTGGAGCATACGTTCTAGAAAGTAGGCCTGGCAGAAACAGGCTCAACCTTTCAGTGAGGGTTTCCAATTCTGTCCACTACGCTGTTTTATGTCTACATGAAATCATTGCAGGGAGTGTGCTGTGCTGTTATGTGTTTTACTCAAGCGTTCACTGAAAAGCATGCATTCCATTTTAAAAGTTCTGTTTCCATATATTGTCACTCATTTACACAAATTGACTTTAAAGGTCAAACAACCACTAAATAAGTGAGATCAAAAAACTTAAGAAACTTAGTTAAACTTAACTTAGTTAAACTAAAAAAAACTAATTAAACTTAACAGCTGCTAAGAGGCCAGTATTGCACAAGTATGCAGAAGTATGAATTAACGTCAGCAAGAGGCTTGGCTTTCTGCCAGCCACTGCCTGGTTTGTGTGAGTTAAGAACATAAGAACATAAGAAAAGACTTGCTGGATCAGGCCAAAGACCCATCTAGTCCAGCTTCCTGTATCTCATAGTGGCCCACCAGATGCCTCAAGGAGCACACAGGCCCGTGTTTGTGCCCCTAATCTGCATGCTATCATTATTTACATCTGCATATATAACAACAATTCAGATGTATAATTATGCAGAGTAAGTAAAACATGTAGAAAAGTACATACTACTCTGACTATAGAATTAAAGAGTAGCAAGTTTACTCTTCATCTTCCTGTGTGTTTAATTTAAAAAGATTTTTGGTAGGGTTTTTTTTATATCTCCTTTATCATGCCCCACCATCCTCTCACTGCCTGGCAGCCTTTTATCAGCAGTTGCTGTATTATTTTGTGTTTCTTCCACTTTTAATGGCTAGGCTCCAAAGAAAGTATGTTGGTCACTGTGGATTAGGACCCACTAGGTGGGTCATGAACCAATTTTAGGTGGGTCGCGTAGCACTTAGCAAAGCCATAATTAAAGCTATGGAAAGATGGGACACTGGAAAATGGGGTGGCTGTGTGATTGTTTTGTTTGAGTCAAAGTTGTAAATGGGCTTCTTTTTTCTGATTCATTTTGCTAGTGGAAAATGGCTGAGAAATAACCCAATTTATTGCTGCTTTCTGAGGAAAGCAGCAGGCTCTGGCCTCACAATGATGGCACTTCTGGCCATGACAGAACTTTCAGTAGGTCCCAGACAGATTATCATTCTGAAAAGTGGGTCCTGGTACTAAACATTTTGAGAACCACTGTAGTAGATTATGTGCTCTATTCAGACACTGAAATTGTTGGTACGAAAATCTTGCCATACTTTTATATTTACATCTTGCACTATTGGCAACTTCATCTATATTTGCTTCTGTGCTCAAACAGGACAGTCTTATATTTCAAGACTTCAGTGTAAAGTTTTGTTTCCATCCTCACAAATCATTGTCAATTAGGAACCAAAATTTTTAGTGCTGGAATATGCACTTAATACAAAAATTATTCTCCAGTTTCTCAAGGGAATGTTTAAGGTGGCTTTTAATAATCATTTAATGGCAATTTACATAGTTTTTATTTTTAAAATGTCCATCTTCTCTATATTTTAACATATTTCAGTGTCTTTAGTTGATTGTAATATATTTCATAGCCAACTTGTCCTGTATTCAAAAAAATTAACACAGAGGTTAATGATAGACATCATTTTTCCATTAAAAGCTGTGTCAACAAATACTTGAAAATGAAATGCGCTGACAACTATAATCAGTATAAATGAATTTAGTTTTATTCTTTGTGACCCACCATTAGTTACTTAGAACAAGTTCAGCCAAGTATTAAGTATTTTGACCTTTATAATTAATAATGAAGGGCACAAGGGATAGCTTAAATAAAACAGAGTGAAAATATATTATAAACTACATTTTACATTATGCCTTAGCCAAATTCATGACCGTTTCTTTTAGCAAATGATAGTGTTGTTGTAAAACATATACATTGAATGCATTTCTTCCTGTTATCTATACAATCTTTAAATCACTTATATTAGTTTATTTCCTCTTGAAGTAGTTTACATCCTAATCTTAAACACTGTATCAGCATATCTATCTGCAGTGCTATTAAAACATGACAAGACAAGAGAAGGAGGAATTTCATACATGTCTAAAATTCTTTGGACGTGAGGACATCAAATATTTGGTTATCAGATTCCTTGAATAAATTATACAATGTCAATTATGGAAAATTATGATTTATGATTAAGATTTAAGGAGGCAATTAACAGAGTAGAGAAAATTACAGCTCTCTGGGAGTGGAAGAATCTCTACTATCAAGATGGTGATACAACAAGTCCTCACTTAAAAGTTGTTTCGTTCAACGATGATGTTTCATTATAAAGATGATGAGGAAAAAAATTGATTCCTGGTTGGGGCCACTTTCTGTGTGTAGTTTGTACGTTCTCCCCAAGTCTGCCTGGGTTTTCTCTGGCCTCAAAAGCTCAGATTTATTTCAGTGTTTAATATGTGTTTGGGGTCTTTATTTAGAAGTTAGGTGATGTTTTTATGACCAAAACTATGCTCTAGTAATGTAACTCTACATATAAAGGTAAAGGTTTCCCCACGACTGAATGGTCTAGTCGTGATCGACTGTAGGGTGGTGGTGCTCATCTCCGTTTCTAAGCTGAAGACCCAGCATTTGTCCGAGGACAAACTTGCGTGGTCATGTGGCTGGCATGACTATACGCCAAGGTGCACGGAACGCTGTTACCTTCCCACCGAAGTGGTACCTATTTATTCGCATTTTTAGGTGCTTTCAAACTGCTAGGTTGGCAGGAGCTGGGACAAGCAATGGGAGCTCACTCCGTTGCGTGGTCTCGAACTGCCAACCTTCCAGTCAACAAGCTCAGCTCAGCAATTTAACCCGCAGCACCACCATGTCCCTAAACTCTACATATACCACTTAGCTTATGGTAAAATTGGTTTTGTTATAAGTCGTTTCACTTAATGTTGCGGTTTCCAAGAACCTATTGAACCTATAAAGGTTTCCCCACGACCGAATGGTCTAGTCATGACTGACTGTAGGGGGTGGTGCTCATCTCCGTTTCAAAGCCTGTAGAGCTGGCGTTTTGTCCGAGGACACGCTTCCGTGGTCATGTGGCCGGCATGACTATACGCCGTAGCGCACAGAACGCCGTTACCTTCCCACCGAAGTGGTCCCTATTTATCTACTTGCATTTAGGTGCTTTCGAACTGCTAGGTTGGCAGGAGCTGGAACAAGCAATTGAACCTATAGGACTTGCTATATTACACAAAGGATTGTTCTACGTATTGATCTTCCTATATAACTTGGCAAAGCTAGACTGAATTATATGCTATAAATTTTATACAAAAATAAAGGCAAACTGCCCACAGGTGACGTGGTGACACACAATTTAACATGGTAACACAAAATTGAGTACTACAGTGTGTTATACACGGAGCTGCCTCTGAAGACCAGTCAAAAACTTCCATTGATATAAAATATGGCAATTACTGATAGAACTAAAACAGTGTGGTGTTGATGATCCTTTAAAACATACATTATATAAACCTGAAATTCTGTTGATAATGGTAAGAAAGGCCAAAGATATAGATGGACAATGGAAAATTTCTTAGCAATCAGTGAAACAAATGCATGGTTTCAGATTCCCTCTTATCAATATTTTCCAAATGCAGAATAAAACAAGCAGCCTCGTTAGGATATTTTGTGCAATAAGGAAAAAATTATATCTTGATCAATTATTGCAAGCTAATAGTACAAGCTAATACTAGTACAAGCTAATAGGAAATGTTTAAGAACATGTGCAAGAATATGGGAATTTGATCTATCTCAAAGATTTTAGATTAAGTGGAAGAAAAGGTATCAGCACAATAATTTGTCAAGTGTGGCATTTGATATGCTATAATATATATCACACCACTTTGTGAACGTTTTGTTGAAAAGCAGTATATAAATATTGTTGATCGACAATACATCTTCAAAAACAATTTGTGTTAATCTGAAAAAGAAGGCTTTCTTTACATCATCATAGCAAGCAAAGTAGTATCATACTGTATCCTATTATGAATGGGTCTCTTTTTTCATAGGTTCTCTATAGATATGTGACAGAACTACTACTGCCAGTTTTTGCTTTTCATGGCCTTTTAACCTTCCAATCTTTTTACTCTATGCTCATATGTGTATGTACATACCTCAACTGCAAATAAAACTGCATCCATCAATCAATCAATCAATCAATCAATCAATCAATCAATCAATCAATCAATCAATCAACAGGTACTTATATACCTGCATGCACCTGATAAAGTGGGTTCCAGTCCATGAAAGCTGTCACATCCTATTGAGGGTCTGAAATGGCAGAACGTGAGTTCCTCCAGCATGCACTGCCTCATAAGCACTATAAAATGTTTTGCTATGGTGCAAGGTCCAGCCATGCCAGCAGGAAGGCCAGAACCTTCCTGCTGACACCAGCTGAGCAACAGAGATCCACACTAGCAGGTAAGTCCAGCCCAGGGCGGAGGTGGAACGGGAGAATTGGGTGGAGTAGGCAGATTGAAGCCAGGAGGGAGCCAAATCCATTCCTGGGCCTGATTATCCTGCATGGATGAACACGGACTTGTGGCACAGTTTCAAGTTGCTCCATTGCAGCTGCTGGGGCTTGCCCCAAGGCAAGTGGACAAATAGCAGGTAAGGAGGTCAAGGAGACCTCCTGAGCCAAAAATCCTCTATAGGATGAAGCATAGCCCATGCCGGCACCACTGCATTGCCTTGTATTGTGGGAATTTAGGTTGGATCTGGCTGCCCATTAGTTTGATTTAAGATACCACAGTTATGGTTATGAGAGTTTTATAGCCCAAAGAAGTTGACATGCAGTTTATTTCCTCTCTAGTTTCTTCCATTAATTAGTATGCCCTACATTTTTTTTCCACATTTCGGTATCATTTTTCTTTCATTTCCTTTTGCATTTTGATATAAAACAGATATAAATGTTTTTAAAATTGCTTGGGGGAGAGGCTCATTGGTTTGTTCGTTTAATTATTATATCCTTCCTTTTTTCCACTTATGTGGGCACACTGCTAACAAAAATATATATAATCATAAAACTATCTGAATTTTTTTTTTTAAAAAACTTTAAAAAAAATCAAACTACAGCACACAGAAAACTTATAAGAAAGCAGTAAAAAGCATCACATTAAGAACTGAAGTTCTCCAGCCTTCTTCCTATGCTAGGGGAAGAAAATGCAGGTATCCACATCTGTCATCTTAAGATGCTTGAAAGTGACATACGGAAGCAATAATATATGCAACTTCCGGCGTAACCTTTACTGCTTCTCTCAAAAGCAGATGTGCGTGTTACATTTTAACATGCATCTTGAACAGCTGGGTGTGAGCCCTTACCTCTTCCAACTTTCTAAAGGTTAGCAGACCTCGGATTTTCTTATTCATACAAAACAGAATATACACAACTGCCAGGTTTCGTGTTACAAGAGGAAAGCTGAGGTGATTATTCAGTTGAATTGCTTTCTTTAAATAAGTTTAGAACACAAATAATCAGATAGGAATTCTGAAGCCCGTTAACCTCAGAAAGCATGTGCAGCAGAACAAGTGAGCCTATGTTGATTTATGTAATGCTTCGGCATTCTACCTAATGTGGGCTGAAATGTAAGGCAGCAGAACATGGTTTAGTAGCAGGCATCAAAAGCTGTTATTAGTGGTGGGAGAAAACAGTGATAATGAAATATAAACACCAGGTTCTGCACTTTCCATTTCTGTAAAAACACAATCAAAATCAGCAAAAAAAAAACCCCAAACACAAAACCATGTTATTTGGTTTCTCTGGAGGAGGAAGATATCTGGGAAGCCCCTCCCCTCTAGGAAGGCTGGGCTGGTCTCAAATTGAACAGGCTCCTCCTGGGGCATCCCCCGTGTTCTCCAGACCGCTCAGCCTTCTGAGAAGAGCAGTCGCGTTGGTCTCTGGAGAAAAAAACAACACCTTTTTTCTCCAGGAAAATCTACCTTTTTCGGCTCCTTCTACACCCTCTCAAGCCGCGCTAAGAGCCATTTGTGGCCGACGTGCTGGCTTGAGAGAGAAGCCCGACAGTGAGCCCAGCTGGGCTCGGGGCCTGCCCGCCTTTTTCGTCGCACGCCCCATCGCGCCAACGTTCTTTTCTGCAGTGTGCGGCAGCTGCCCCGCTGCAAAAGCACGCCGGATAAAGGAGAAGAGCAGAGGCGGACTGGCAGGCAGAGGAGGATAGCGGAGAGTGGCGCCTACGTTTCCCTTCGCTCTCCATGAGCCTGAGATGCCGGTATTGCCAGGAAGCCCCAACACATGCCTGCCATGCTCTTTTAGAGGCACGTACCGGCCGGCACAACAGAAAAGGCGTGCAGACGCGGCAAGTCCCTGAATGCATTTCCCGCGCAGCGCAGAGGTGGACAAAGACAGCAGCCGCTGAGGGGGTGTCGCCCCACTGTTCAGCGTGACCCCTCTCGTGTGTTTCCAGCACCGGCATTTTTCTCGGACAGCCATGGGGCGAGTGCACAACTGGTAAGCAAGCCCCAGGCACACGCTCAGGAGGCCCCTGCAGCCACCCCACCACCGCATTTGCCCAAGCCCATGGTTGCTCGCCCCCACTCCCGCGGCAGTGCACCCAGTAGGGGATCTCTGCATTCGACCTCCCTCTTGCCCCACTTTCCAGCATGAAACAAGGGCAGGCCATGGCAACCCTGACACAGGCAGAAGTCACGGACCCCTCGGCACAGACAGAAACCCACTCCAGTCCTTCTGGTTTGGGTCAACAACAGGGCATTCCTGGGGCTCAGGCAGAAGGGTTTGTGCTGCACTCCCAAGCCCAACTGGAGGCCCTGGTCAGGAAAATGATGTCCGAGAATGTGGCCCAGAGCCAGGAGGGCCAAATCAAACAAAGAGGCAAGCGGGCATGCAAACGCACCCCGTCCCCAGTCTCCAGCAGCTCCCACTCTGACTCCAGCAGCCCAGACAGGGATCCCCCAGCAAAAAAGCACACGAGGCCAGGGCGCAGCTCTAAGGCTCCCAGATGCAGGCAAAGAGCAGACAAGAGAAGGAAGCACAAGGAGGCTTTCCTGTCCAATCCTTGGCAGTCCGAGACCCCTGAATCCTCAAGTCTTCAAGAGAAGAGGGAGAGTTATCTGGGGAAGAGGAGGACATGGATGCGGATGACAAGGGGGACAGACTGTTTAGGTCACCAGAGATGTTCCCCTATCTGCTAAACAAAGTGATTCAAACCCTGAAGCTGGGTCAGGATAAGAATCCAGAGGCAGAGGCCCCGACGACAAAGCACGCCTCTCGCTCTCTCTTCCCAAAAGGGGCCAGCAAGCCCACCATAGTGCTGTTCCCAGAATCCTTCAGGAAAGTGCTCGAGTCTGAGTGGAAGACTCCAAATAGAACAAAACGCAATCCCAGGGTGATTAACAAATTGTACAACTTTCCAGATGACATCCTGGCTCAACTCAAGGTGCCCAGCGTGGATCAGCCCGTGGCAGCACTTTCGTCCGCCACGGTCATCCCCTCGGAAGGGGAAGGAGGACCAAAGGACCCCTGCGACCGGAAAGTCGAGGGCACACTCAAGAGAGACTTTGAGGTTTCAGCACTGGCACTAAGGACCTCAGCTGCCAATTCAGTGATGGCCAGGGGACTCCTGGCCTGGGTGGAGGGCTTAATTAAAGACTCCCGTAAACTTCCTAAGTCCACCCGCAACACCCTGAAGAAGATATCACTCACAGCCGCCTTCACAGCCGACTCCTCCCTGGATGCCCTTCAGTTCAGCACCAAGGCCCTGGCAGCTAATGTCATCACCAGGTGCAACATTTGGCTACACCAGTGGGAAGTGGATCAGGGTTCCCAATCCAGATTGGTTTCCATTCCCTTCACTGGATCAAAACTCTTTGGCCAAGCACTGGATCCATTCCTCATGGAGAACCGAGACAAGCGCAAGGTGCTCCCCACGGCACGCAAAGACCAGAGTAAGAGCAGGTCCGTCACCAATCCATCCTTTCAGAGCCAGAGAGGCTCCTTTCGCCACAGGGACGGATTTCAGTGCATAGGCCATTGGAACAGGTCTCGATTCCCACCCAAGGGCAGAGCGCAATCAGGTGGGGATTCCTCCGGAACAAGAAGAGCAAAAAAGTCACCACGTCCATCCTAACGCCAGGACCCAGAGGGACATCCTGATCGGGGGCCGTCTCCAGCACTTTGCCGCTCAATGGAGCCAGTTTACATCAGACGCCTGGGTGCTGGAGACAGTGTCCAGAGGCTACTCCCTGGAGTTCAGGAAGGAGCCACGCTCCTGCTTCTGGAAGGTGCCTGTGTCCAGGGACGAGTCAAAACACCGAAAGATGCTGAGTGCTATCCAGCACCTGATGGACATCAGGGTGATAGAGCCTGTCCCGAGAAACTAGCAGGGCAGGGGAGTATACTCAGTGTTTTTTCTGGTCCTGAAAAAGAACGGGGATGTCTGAGCCATCTTGGACCTGAAATGGCTAAACCGTTTCCTGTGCAAGTGCCGCTTCAAAATGGAGACATGGAAGTCAATAGTAGCCGCCCCAGAGGCAGGAGACTTTCTAGCCTCAATAGACCTGGCGGAGGCTTATTTGCATATTCCAATCCTCCCATCTCACCGGCAGTTCCTCAGATTCTGCTATGGGTCCCAGCACTTTCAGTATTGGGCCTTACCATTCAGGCTCATGGCTGCCCCCAGGGTATTCACGAAGACGTTGGTGACCCTCGTGGCATACCTGAGGACTCAGGGAGTCTAAGTACCTGTACTTAGACGATCTGTTGATAAGAGTATCGTCGCAGGAGCAGGTCTACCGGGATGTCCAGCTGACAATCAGGATCCCTCCAGCAAGCGGGGTTCGTGGTCAACATGGCCAAGAGTTCGCTCCAGCTCACTCAGCGCCTGGAGCATCTTGGCCTACTGCTGGACACGGAGCGGTCACACATTTACCTGTCCCAGGAAAGACAGACGAAGCTGAGCAGCCTACTGGTCCAGGTACTGGGAACCCAGTCGTCAGACCTCATGATACTGGCCAGATTGATGGGGATGTTTGTATCCTGCCAGGACATAGTGAGTTGGGCACGTCTGCATTCCAGAGCGCTGCAAGCCTTCCTCGTACCTCATCAGTTTGCTATAGAGAGAAGCCAGCACTGGAGGCTCATGCTGCCAGAGAACACTCGACGGGAGTTGTTTTGATGGCAGGACGAGGGAAGGCTTTCACAGGGCTCACCATTCAGCAACCAGGAGTGGAGTGTGGTGATGACCGACGCCAGCCTTCTGGGCTGGGAAGCACACATGGGAGGAGCCCTAGCCCAGGGGCTGTGGACGCCGCAGGAAAGGACCCTGCACATCAATCTGCTGGAACTCAGGGCGGTCCGACTGGCGCTGCTGAGTTTTGCCGATCGTATCCAGGGGCGCCAGGTACTAGTAAAAACAGACAACGTCACCGCGAAAGCCTTCATAAACAGGCAAGGAGATTTGCTGTCACGCAGGCTTCACAAGTAGGTGACAAAGCTCCTCTCTTGGGCAGAGAGAAACCTCAAAGCACTGAGGGCAGAACATCTAGCAGGACTATTGAACACCACGGCGGACTGGTTGAGTCACCGCCAGATAGCGGATATGGAGTGGCAGCTCCACCGTCAGGTGTTCCAACTGCTGATGGAACGCTTTGGCAGCCCAGTAGTGGACCTCTTCGCATCAAGCAAAAATGTGCAGGTCAGTCAATTCTTCGCATGGGGACCTCAACAGGGAGAAGAGGAAGTGGATGCCTTGCAGAGTCCTTGGCTGCGGGGCCTCCTGTATGCCTTCCCTCCGGTGGCAGTGATTCAGCGCTTTCTCAAGCGAGTGAAGGAGCACAAGGCCAGAGTCATCCTCATTGCTCCAAAGTGGCCACGCTGGTCCTGGTTCCCAGAGCTGCTGTGCCTGTCAGTGCAGGATCCGTGGACGCTGCCAGTCCGACTGGACCTACTGCGGCAGGGACCGTTGTTACACCCCCCCGCCGCACATGTTCCGACTAACAGCTTGGAAGTTGAGCGGAGCCTCCTGTTCCACCTCGGCTACTCTGATAAGGTAACTGAGACGCTCCTGGCCTCCAGGAGTAAATCCACTAACAAGGTATATAACAGTACATGGCACACCTTTTCAGAGTGGGCAAAGGAACAAGGGTTCGCTCCCATGCGGGCCAAGATAAATCAGGTCCTGGGTTTTCTCCAAGATGGCATGAATAAGGGCCTGTCAACTAACACCCTGAGGAGGCAGGTGGCCGCATTGAGTAGCATCCTGGGCACTAGATCAGGGGAATCTCTTGCACTCATCCTCACGTTAAACAATTCCTGCGGGGGGAGGGGTGGCCTTGTTGAATTCACCCACTGTGCATAGATTTCCCAGTTGGGATTTAAACAAGGTTTTCGAGGCCCTCACAAAGCCCCCGTTCGAGCCCATGGCCAGAGTTCCGCTCAAGGAACTCACCTTTAAAACACTGTTCCTCGTGGCCATCACTTCAGCTAGAAGAGTGTCGGAATTCAGTACAGTCCCTGTCAGTCCATCCTAGATTGTGCATTTTCCAGAAGGACAGGGTGGTCCTACGGTTACACCCTGCCTTTGTACCAAAGGTAAACACCTATTTCCACAGGGCACAGGAGCTGATGCTGCCGTTCTTCTGCCCTAAGCCCTCACATCCCAGGGAACAGATCTGGCACCCCTTGGATGTAAGGAGAGCACTCCGGTTTTACACCGAGAGGACAAAAGGTTTCCGGGTGTCAGAGGTGCTTTTTGTTACCTTCAAGGGGTCGAATACGGGTCACAAGGCTTCAGCCACGTCTTTGGCCAGGTGGTTGAGAGCCTCCATAGAATTGGCATACAAGTCCCGGGGGGAGGTCCCACCAGGAGGAATCACAGCTCACTCTTTGAGGAGTGCTGCCACCTCGGCGGCCTTTGACAGTTATGCCTCCCTCGGGGAGATCTGTAGGGCAGCAATCTGGGCCTCAGAGCGCACTTTCGCTAAACACTACAGGGTGTCCACAGCTGCTTCATCCGATGCCGCGATGGGTCATCGGGTGTTGAACAGATGGTTTGGGAGTAAGTGAGCCCCTTGCTGCTCCCACCCATGGTTGTTACGGCTTTGGTATGTCCCAGTCATCTGGAATGCCATCCTTCCTCCTCCAGAGAAAGATGGAATTTCGTACCTAAGATTTCCAGTTCTGGGAGAGGAAGGGTGGCATTCCGTCCACCGCAGCCGCAGGCTCGGGGGTTGAGGGTTGTTTTTCTGCTGTTGGACATAGGTTGGCCTCCTAACCTTTTTTCCCCAGTGGCATAGCTGGGGCCAGGTTGGGGTGTGCCTTGTAGTCCAACTCTGTTTTTGGTTGTGAGTTGTTTAAAGTTTTGACAGTGCCAAGCATCGGACTGCCGTGGATTGGATATCTCCACGTTCGGCAGAATGGACAGTGTTTCTCCTGCTTTCCAAGTCCGATCTGGGGAACGGGGGACGCCCCAGGAGAAGCCCGTTCAATTTGAGACCAGACCAGCCTTTCTAGAGGGAAGGGGCTTCCCAGACGTCTGGAATGCCACCCTTCCTCTCCCAGAACTGGAATTCTCAGGTAAGAAATTCCGTCTTTTTATTTATCATTTAATGTGGGTAAAGTTATTTATCATTTAATATGGCTGCATCTGCTGACACTATACCACCAATATCACCTATATAGTACTCTTTTAAATTATAATGTAAATTTTGAATAAAAACATGTAACATTGTTTTGTATTTGTTGTAATCCATCTCAGGTCCTCTTAGGAGGAAAGAGGTATATTGTTGTTGTTGTTATTTCTAACTTTTGGGAAACACCGCGCAAAAAATAGTTTTATTTTTCTCCCACCTCTAGCAATTATCTAATGAATATAAGGTAGCAATTACATAGCACACTGATCAACAAGGTCTGCAAGATATTTTTTATTCCATGATTCCATTTGTTAAACAGCTTAATTTGTTAATATCACATATTATTTCATCCATTTATTCCCATTCATTTTAATTACTTACTGCTTATAATGGGACACTTATCTGCTTTTCGGCTTCCTGTAACTCTTGTGTTTTCTGTCCAGTTGGCATAAAAATGTTAGGCTTTCTATTATCCCAACAAGGCAGCAGTTTCCATGCTTTTTCGACTGACAGCTCCCTTGACCTACTGGGCCATTGGTTGCAGCTCCCATTAGGGCTACGACCCTAAACATTGCATAGGGCAGTGGGTTTTCCGCAAGGATTCAGCAGCTCCTCTGGCTGGTTCCCACGGCTCCCCAGGGAGTCACGGCTCACAGTTGGGACCTACTGCCAACAAGGGATCAAACATGCCAAATTTCATGTAGAAAGTGGGAAGAATTCCAGTTTTCTTGCTAATTGTAAAAGACACACTAACTACTATCTATACGCTTGAATAAACAAAGTGCATGCTGGGAACATAGAAAGACTGGGCTGGGTTTCAGATTATGGACGGCCCTTTGCAATATGCCTTTGGAAAGTAAGGAAATGCACAGAAGTGGTAGATTGTGCTATCTTCCTCTCTCTCTCTCTCTCTCTCTCTCTCTCTCTCTCTCTCTCTCTCTC